>CM072999.1:237127410-237727410 GCA_037038555.1 Rhynchonycteris naso | reverse complement strand
TCAAGCTGAGCTCAACTCACATTCCAGTAACCATGAGAGATAAACATTACTTAAGTCTCAACATTTTTTGCAGTGTTGTAACTTTCTCCTTGTTTGATCTCTTAACTCAATCTGTTTCCTTGTATATATTAGCAGTAGAACATTTTTGAATCTCAGAAAAACTTGTTTGTTGCATGGACAAGAAGGAAGAGCAGTAGAAATCATTATTTCATTTCCAATTAGCCTCAGAAATTCATGTTTCCTGCTGTATATCCTTACAGTACCCTATTTCTCCCTTGCAGAACTTTTTTATGATGATAAATTATTTGTGTATTTGTTTAGAGCTTATCTTCTTCGGCAGAATGTAAGTTTCTGATAGCTTTATTCACTGCTTCATCCCTAGAGTTAAGCACAGTCCCCACCATATACGTAGTTGGCACACAATAACTAACTATGGAATGAGGACCCAGGATGAAAAAATATGTGTCTCCTGGAATGGGGCCCTCAAATGCTGGGACAGGAGATGTTTTGGGGACTTGTCCTGAGACCCCAATATGGTGCTGGAAGAGAGATCTCAGGGGGATCTGTGCGGGGACTCCAGTCTCCCCTCTTCACAGGAACAGTCAGTCAGCGATGCCTTATGTGAAACTTGATGAGTGACTTCGAGGGAAAGAAGAATTGCACTCTCTCAGGCCCTCTTCCCCATGCCTCTATCATACTTCCTTTTTCTTTCATGCCTTTCTTTCTCTTCCCTTCCCCTCGTTTTCTAGCCAGGTGTCTCAAACTCATGTGGAGCTCTTTTCTTTCCCATGCCGCCCCCTTCAGCAGGTGGCCTGACTTAACACTCTACATCAGCTATAGAACTGTGATAGCCACAGCTGGAGCTTTGCTGACGGATTACTTCAGGACCATGTGAGCACTCTGCAAGGGGACATGGTCATGGCCTCAGACTCAAATTTCCAGGCAACTGAAGACTGACTTCCTCATTTTTGTTGATGGCATCATCTGTCTCCCACAACCTGGGTTTGATTGGTTCTCTCCATGTGTCCAATCTTCTGTAGAAAGCATATGAACATAGATGTCCAAGAGGGTCTTCTAGAAATGGGAGGTAAGCTGGGGGTCACATTCATAAAGTTTCTCTTTGGAGAGATGGAAGATACAAATAGTATTCTAGCAGGACTTGTGAAATTGGGAGGTGCTAGGAAGGAAGTAAAAAGCTAAAGTGGGTCATTTTGATGAGGGGTAGGAGTTACTACAGCTTCTCTTTGAGGTTCTTGATGAAATAGAACAAAATACCATTTTCTTGGCTTCCTGGGCTGGGACAACTGCAACAAGAATTTATACACCCAAACCTTCCAATGGCTCTGACTTGTCCATTCTGGTGTATTGAGAAGCTAGGGCTTATGGAAGTGCCTGGTGCAGTGCTGTGGTGTTTGTTACATAAAGATAGGTAGGGGAGGACTCCCTTAGACTTAGCCCACTCAGATCTGCTTGCTTGGTCTGCCATGTTTGTTGCTGAAAACCTGGGCTTCTCAAATTTCAGAATTTTTGCTATGCAGATGACTTTGGTGATACATTGGTGAAGCTGAAGCTCTCACATGCAAGGTGTCTTCCATTGAGAATCACTGCCTTAGTAAGCCATTATTACTTGTAGAGTATACCCTACTATTTATGTTTATTGGGGTAGAAAAGGGTCAGAGTCACTCAGTAGGGTACAGAAGGTGGTTTGTCATTTGCTTCTCTCCCTATAGAATCTGGACTCTGAACCCCCTCCCCCCAAAAATTCCTTCCTCTAGAATATGGGAGATGACTTATCTCAGAGAAACTTATAGGGAGATGGATCACAAGTTTTCATCCTATAGACTTTGATGTCTCCAGACTCTTTGTCAGGCCTAGTAGATCTGACTAGCACTGAAGAGTCCGGCTGGATGGGCATTGTGTGGAAGGGAAGTGCACTGGTGGCAGAAACGGGCAATTCTCTTCTCAGTGTCTAAGCTAGGATAGCACGTGACCAAAAAATTTATCCCGGTAGATCAATGGGACCAATGCTTTAAGTGGGCTGAGAGATATTATAATTAGAGGTCTCTTGGTTTTGATGGACAACAAGGCTTTTTCTGTGATTATAAGCCTCTTCTCGAGGTGCTTTCAATTCAGGACTTTTATAATACTCTCCAGCTGAAATGCCCCCGTTCTATTTCATTGGTGCAAGCTGAAATGGAATGGGAGTTAATGCAGAGAGTTCTGGACTCTTTAGCCTCTGTATCAATAACAGCAGAGTCTTGGATAAAGGTATATATACCCTAAACCTGAACTGCTGTGTTTGAGTGGAATGACCAAGGAAAAATGCTGTGGTAAGATAAATTTGTTTCATGCTTTATGGGGCACTCTTTATAAATACTTCTACATTTTACTATTTTAATCCAAAAACAGTCCTTAAGGTCATCAGGGTAGGCCTTATCATCAACATTTGACAGAGGGGTAAACTAAGTCTCAAAAGGGACTTGGCCAGAACCACACAGTTAGTAAAGTGCTGAGCCAAGAGTTACACCCAGAAATTTTGGTTTCAAGTTCAAGTCTCTTGGGTTTTGCTGAACAGATTAGAGGCAGTGTGAGCCATGGGATGCCCCTGACATTAGTTGCCTTCTTTAATAGGGGATGGTCACTCAAGTAAAGTCAAGTGCCAGTTGAAGCTTGAGGACATGGAGAATGGCTAGACACAAAGCCCTCAGGAGATCCTACTTGATTACAACATTAGCAACTTCTTGAGTAAGTCTAAACATGCTAGAAATGAAGAGCGCCTTTTGAGAAAATTTCTCAAGCTATGTTACATAAAGTGTGCTCCCGGGGGAATAATAGATTGATCCATGCACATGGAGAATGCTCAAGACTGAGCAGAGAAAAGCAGCGTTGTGCAGGTAGATGACCAGAAATAAAAGCAGCCCAGCTCTGACCATAAGCTCTCATGAGTATGGGACCTGTCATGTGATGAACTTGTCAGATGATGAGTCCATCCAAAGCCCAGCTGATCATAGACCTCCCTCAAAATACAAAATTACCACAAAGAAATTAGGAACCGTCTCCTGTTCCTCTCCCCACTTCTGTGGACTACACTGCTAGCTTCCTAACCCTGTTCACCACCCTTGTCCCAATGTTCAGTTTTGCAAACCAGAGGTCCTTTTGCAATTGTTTGAAAGCTTGTGGGTAAGAGGAAGAAAATCAGCTTATTTTACATAAAACAGTCCTTACTGGCAGAGTTCCTTATATTTTGTCTGCCCAGAGAAAACAAGCACCTTGGAATGTGTCTCAGTAGCCAATAATATGGAGAGATGGGAACTCCTCCATCTAGGAAGACTCACAAAGAGGGCTTAGCACCAGTCCACAGAGAGAGTTAGTTCCCTTAATAGTGTCTGGTCTGGGGCAGGAAATTGATACAGCAGACCCAGTGGTAGGACAGCTGCTGCATTTTCAGCCCTGTCTCACATGTTAGGGCTTATTTATCAAGGAGATGAGCTCAGCCCTGGGTTGTCTGGGGTTAGAATCTCTCTATGAGGACATTCAAGATGGGCGACTTCCACCAGGATGATGTTTTACTGAGTGTGAAACTGAGGAGCTTTGGCCACTGAAACTATAGAGTAGCCCAGATGGGGATCCAGGAGTTGGAGAAAGGGAAGCCCCCTCTCTAGCCATCAAGAAGGTGACAACCACCTTCACTTGTGGAACCAACCCAATTCTGGGCCACAGCGCATGCTTAGAGGCCATCTGGGGAAGGTGATTGGATACCGGAGATGGGATGAGTCAGAGTTGTGCTTGAGGGCTCATGCCAGGGTTTAAATTCTGAGACCTGATAAAATGTGTTAGGAAATATTGCCTCTTCTTCAATTTTTTGGAAGAGTTTGAGAAGGATAGGTATCAAGTCTTCTCTGAATGTTTTGTAGAATTCACTAGTGAAGCTGTCTGGTCCTAGACTCTTTTTTTTTTTTTTTTTTTGCAGGGGGGGGGGAGGTTTTCTGATGGTTGTTTCGATTTTCTCACTCTTGATCAATCTATTTAGATTTTCCCAATTCTTCATGATTCAGTCTGGGATGGTTATATATTTCTAGAAGTTTATCCAGTTTTTCTAGGTCATTGAATGTGGTGGCCCTTAGTCTTTCATAATATTCTAGTATGGTGAAAAACTGAAAACTTTTCCTCTAAAATCAGAAAACAAGGATGACTGCTCTCACCATTTTATTCAACATAGTTTATTTGGCATAGTTTATAGCCAAAGCAATAAAGCAAGGAAAAAAATAAAAGGCATACAAATTGAAATTGAAAAAGTAAAAGTGTCACTTTTTGCAGATGACATGCTTCTGTATACAAAAAACCCTAAAGACTCCACCAAAACTATTAGAAGCAATAAACAAATACAGTAAAGTTGCAGGATATAAAATCAATGTACAAAAATCCACTGCTTTCTTATATACTGAAAATGAAATTTCAGGTGAAAAAAAATTCCTTTTGCAATTACAATGAAAATAATAAAATACCTAGGAATAAACTTAACAAAGGACGTGAAGGATCTATATTCAGAAAGCTACAAAGCATTGTTAAAAGAGATATAAAAGGACGCAATGAAATGGAAATATATTTTGTATTTATGGATTAGAAGAATCAACGTAGTTTAAATGGCCATAATACCCAAAACAATATACAGATTTAATGCAATCCCCATCAAAATTCCAATGTCATTTTTAAAAAGAAATAGAACAAAAAGTCACCAGGTTTGTATGGAACCACAGAAGACCCCAAATAGATAAAGCAAATCTGAAGAAAAAGAAGAAAACCAGAGGTATCATATGACTCCAAATTATACTACAAGGCTTTTGATAATAGAAACAGCATGGTATTAGCAGAAAAACAGACACACAGAAAAATGGAACAGAATTGAGATCCCAAAAATAGAACTACATGTATATATACAGGGAAATAAGTTTTGACAAAGGAACCAAAAACACACAATGAAGAAAAGAAACTCACTTCAATAAATGGTACTGGGAAAATTGAAAAGCCAGATGCAATAAAATGAAACTAGATTATAGTTTGTCCTATGTACAAAAATTAATTCAAAATGGATCAAATACCTAAATATAAGACAATAAATCACATAGAAGAAATCATATGTACTGAATTTATGAACTGTGGTCATACAGAACATTTCATAAACTTGACCCCAAAGGCAAGAGAAGTAAAGGCAAAAATAAATAAATTGGACTATATCAAACTAAAAGGCTCTGCACAGCAAAAGAAACTGACAACAAAACAAAAAGGCAGCCAAACAAATGGGAGATGATATTTGTAAACAACAGCTCTGACAAGGGGTTAATATTGAAAATATATAAAGATCTCATACAACTTATCACCAAGTAAACTAACAATCCAATTAAAAAATGGAGCAGATGGCCTGAACAGACACTTCGCCCAAGAAGACATACAAATGGCCAACAGATATATGAAAAGATGCTCAACCTTACTATCTATTAGGGAAATGCAAATCAAAACCACTATGAGATACCACCTCGCACCTGTTAGAATGGCTATTATCAACAAGACAGGTAATAACAAGTGTTGGAGGGGTTGTGTAGGAAAAAGAACCCTCATTCACTGCTGGTGGGAATGTAAACTGGTACAACTATTATGGAAAACAGTAGGGAGGTTTCTCAAAATATTAAGAATAGAGTTACTACATGACCCACCAACCTCCTTTCTGGGTATCTACCTGAAAAATTCAGAAATGTTTATTTGCAAATACACACACACACACACACACACACACACACACACACACACACACACACACCCTTATGTTCACTGAAGCATTATTTACAGTGGCCAAGGCATGGAGACAACAAAAGTGTCCTTTGATAGAGGACTGGATCTAGCTGGGTAGCTCAGTAGATAGAGTGTCATTCTGGTGCACAGGCTGAGCCCTACACCCTAAAAGAGCACCTTTCTGTTGGTATAGCTAACTCCAAGCCAGGAACACAGCTGAGAAGTGGGAACTTTATATCAAGACTTCAGATAAAAGAATACAATCTGAAACTCTGCAGACACTCTCTCCTCCTCCTCAGCAGTCAGAGACCCTGTCCCTAAGTATCTGAAACAGGGGCCCTCCTGCCAGTATCCTTTCTCCCCCCTCCCCCCCCCCCGCAGCTATGGGTGAAGGGAGGAAGGAGAGCTCCCCTTCTGTATCTCACCAGGGGACAGCTCAAGGTGAGACAGTGAAGCAGCCCAGACACCACTGGCTGAGCCTGGTAGGGAGGCAGCACTCTTCAGTCTCAGGTCCCTGGCCTTGGTCCCCACCCCAATCTATATCGGCCCTTTCAGGAGCTTTTAGTGAAAATGAGCTCAGCCCCACAATGGAGTCTGCCAGCCTCCTCTTCTCTCAGCTCCACCCATTGCTCTTTCATCACTTTTTCTGTCTCACCCCACTCCGGACATCCCTCCATCAGGCCCCATCTGCAACAGCTCTCCTCTCCCCCCAGCTCTTGCTTCTTTCACCCCTCCATCCTCCCACCCCCAGACTCCACATTGTCCTTATTTTCCCTCTCTCCCAAGTCAAAGCTCTGCCTCATAGTTCCCTCCCACCCCTGTCTTCTTGTCCCCTGGGACCTGCAGCAGAAGGAAGAGAAGAAGAGCCCTTGACAAGATTGATGGTTGTTCCCCACCCCTCTCCTCCTCCTCTGTTCCCTCTCCCAAGCAGGCACAGGTTCCCTCTACAAAAGGCAGGAGGCAGAGCTGTGTGAGACCAGCAGCTCCCAGACTCCCTTTGCCCTTTGCTGGCTAAGCTGGGTGGGGCCTTAGCTCCCTCTTTCTCCAGGTGAGAGTGGAGACCTGAGGTATCAGGTCGCCCACCTCCTTCACTATGAATACTGTGGAAAGTCCCGAGGGGCAGGAGCTGTAAAACCTAGGGATTGAAGCCTGGGACAACCCTGCCTACTGTGCCCCTCCATCCCTGCACGGGACGCTGAGGATCTACACCATCTCCAGTTCAGTACTCCCCCAGCCCCAGACCAAGAAGCCTGAAGAAAGACCACAGGAGAAGGCACACAGGACCTTGGTGCTGCCTCCAGATTCGTCGAGGCATTAGAGGTAGCCAGTGGGGGGAAGGTTCTCCTAGGATGCTGGAGTTGGGAGAAGGGGTCACCAAAAACCTTTGGGGGGAAATGTGACCTGAAGAGGAGGTGGAATCTCAGCATCTCTTTGAACTTTGGGAATTGTCTGTGTTAGAGGTGCATGGCCCAGAACACAGAAGCCAGTCTATGCTCCCCAGAGGGGAAGTCTGGCATGGCTATCACTTGGAGGCTCAGAGGGTATGTAGTTTGAGGAAAGACATGGATGTGACGGTGCTCTGGGCTGCCCCACCTGGAACAAGTACTTCCTTTCCATGCCTTCCTTCAGGGACATTGATGGGGGAATGACAGGCATGCTTAGAGTAGCTAAATTCAGCCAAGGAATAAGGTGATGGGTGAGAAAAAGGGGCAGGAGTGGAAATGGGAGTAAAATCCTGGGGCTGATGGGTGGGGATAACTGGGAGGGATCCTGCTGTTGGGGTACTCGGCATTTTTTCAATGTCTCTTCGTACTTTGGGGAACAACCCTGACTGAGAACACAGCTGCAAACCGGGAACTTTATATCAAGACCATCCTACGGGAGCTTTTGGTGTACATCGTGTTCCTGGTGGATATCTGTCTCTGCGAGTAACATCTGACACTGTGTACAGTAACATCTGTCCGTGAGAAGCATCAATGTGCACAGCTGTGCACATACTTCTATGGATAACATCTGTGGGGCCAGCATCCATCTGTATGAGCCGGCTGTGTCCAGGGATCTTTATATCAATAATAAAATTCTATTTATTACCTTTTCAGCTTAAGATAATTTATTTTAAAAGAAATAGTCACTGAGTTTGGGAGAAGAAGGCAGATTGTTAGAAAGTTTTAATAGAAGTTGCTTTGTCCAGAGTTACAAGGGAAAACAAGTTTTTAAATTCAAGTTCCTGATGCCAACTCAGCAGTCACTGTTTTCTAGTGGCAGGTGGAAATTTTTACCCTTCTGTAAAGAGTGGAAGACCATTCCTTTCGGTTTGGAAAAAATACTTTGGTGGGTTTCACGTAGTTATTATACTATGTCTGTTCCATGTTTCCTTGGAGGCAGGAAGAAAAGGATTCAGCAGATCTTAGGGCTCCGATCCCTGAAATGAAGGGTTGGAAATGGTGCAGAGATGGGCAGTGCATCTAAGGTTCTCCCGTATGAGAGACCACCATGCCACAAGCATTGAGGGAGCATGTGAAGCTCTACCTTTAGACACAAACTGGACAAGTTTTATCTCTAAGTTAAGAGGAGCCTGTAAAAAGACAGACTGGTGAATCATGAAAGGATAAAAGCAAAGAACTGTAGATAATAAAGTTGGACCTAACAGATTCTGTAAGGTCTATACATAAGGGTACTTTGTACTCAGGTAATTACTTCTTTAAAAATTTGCATAAGTGAAGTTTGCCTAGTTTCATAGAATTGTGTGTGCATGTGTGTGTTTATTAAAGCTGCAGCTGGAATCGTACAACTAAGGTACCTCCATTACAAGACGGCCTATGACCCACAGAATTCTCTGTTTGGTTTGTTTGTTTGTTTTAGGATGCATGACTCTTTTGAAAATGGAATCTGAAGGTCTGATAACATCAGTGTTGATGAAAAATTTTGTTATCTTTGTGAGCCACTTACAATTGTGTGAACCTTCTAGGAAAGTTGAGCAGAAAGCTCAACTTGCATCTAGCTGTACTCTGTTGGGACTCACTCCATGGGGACAGATGGGGCAATTCTGAGTGTTTACTGTGGGCCATCAGCATGGACTGAAAAGAGACAGTGCCTGTGGTGAGCAACGGTCCACCCAGTGTGCATTTTGTGGGGCCCATTTGATTCTTTTCAGCAGACGACTGTCAGAAATTCATTTGTTGACATACTGAGTTTTTGTTTTTACCATCTGCTAGGAAGGAGTGTTCCTCTTCTTGTTCAGATACCATGACTGCAGCTGAAACCCACAGGCAGAGCGAGCCTTTCTCTATAAATGATTCAAATGTCTATATTTCCAGGTTGGCTTTTGTATCAAGATTGGGAGGTTTCTAGCTCCCAAGAGTTATGTTGAACCACTCCTGACTCTTCTGGAAAGGGCTATAAGGGGTGGAAGTATGGGCTCTGGGAGCCCAGAAGTCTCATCTATCCATGTTCTCCATGTTTTGAGATTTCAGTGCACTGCTGAATATGCTAGGTGGTCTGTGACTTCCCAAAGTCTGAGTCATAAAACTCAGGCCAATAATTGCAGGATCCTTGAGCTTTAGAAGTCATCAAGTTTAAGGATACAGAAATCCCTTCTCTATGATTCCTCCTATCATGCTCTACAAATGTCAAACCAGCCCAGTTCTGGGGAGTATCCATGGGGATCTCACTGTTTCATGGGGAATGCATTCTACTGCCGGGCAGCTCTATTTCCATCTATCTATGGAACCCCATCCTCTGTGCCAGATTTTGAACTGAGGGATACAGAAATGACTGACTCTTGGGCCTTTCAGGTGCTTATATTTTCATTTTTGGAACTTTCTTCTTTTGAGCCATCTTCTTCTGTGTTACTCTCTTGAAGCCCTGATGGGTTTAAGGTCTGGCATTTCCAATTATCAGCTGTGTGATCTGGGGTAAGTTTGCAAATCTCTCTTAGCCTTGAATAATGATCAAACCCAACTGAAAATGTTGTTGAAAGGTTAAATAAAATGACTCACTTATATATTTAGTGCAGTGCTTAACACATGATAAATACTACCTACTAGTAATTTCAACTCACAACAGATACTCTAAAACTATACTGCAGTGGCATAAACCCAGTAAGTAATGGAGGGTGATGGAGAATTAACCTGATACCTTTAAAATTCTGAAAACTTCCAACTCTTATGGAGTTGGGTTCTTAATAAAGATCTTGGAACCATTTAACTATCTGAAGCTGTGCCATTAACTGCCTTTGACTTTGAAAATTCCATGTCCACAAAGTGTCAGCCCCCTCAAGAACTTTCTTATGCAAGTGAAATGGGAGGCTTTGACATTCTGGTGGTTCCTACAGCAGTTGCTAAAAGAGTACTAATACTAGTTTCCTAGACCCCATCCTTTCCAGGTTTCTTCCTTCTTCTGGGCAACTCTTCAGACAACTTCGTGCCTTGTACATGGTCACAGTAGGGCTACTTTGGCGCTCTCCAAGGTCCTAACCTCACTTCGCTGACATCTCAACACCCTGTCAGCCTCCCTGAACTCTGGCCATCTGCAATTAGACTATGCATTCTAATGAGGATGATATAGCCCCTAAGGGGTACAAACAGTTTCTTCAAAGGCAAAAAAATATTTATGTTTTACAATAGATTTTGGGCCTCCAAAGGGTCACAGTACATAAACAAATACAGAATATATACATGGTATCAAAATTTAACTGATGTGGGGGATAATTTTTAAAAAAATCTAAAGAGGCTCCTGGATTGGAGAATAATGCAAAAAAGGTTAAGAGACACTTAACTAGACCCACCTCATTTTGCTAGTAGTATGCTGACAAAGTATGCTAAACTCTTCTGCAGGGTGGCTGTCTTGTTGTGGGATGCTGTCTCCCAAGGGCTACAGTCAGTAACATGTGGTTGAACATGCACCTTTACCAGTGTGCTTGTCTCTGTCAGCTCCTGTGACTGGGTTCAGATGCTCCAGGACCCACGCTTGGTATTAAAGTACACACTATGGCATGATGGAAAGATCTGAACATTGAGGTCAAACTGGATTCAGAAACCAACTCTGCCATTTACTGGTTTTGTGACCTTGGGCGCTTTCTTTTTTTGGTAGAACAAGAGTAATAACACATATTATGGCCATAACATTTATAAAGAATCTAACACAACCACTGTTAGTAATCATCTTTGTATTACCTAATGAAATTTCAAAACACTCACTTTTTCTTCTAGACTGGTAGTATAAAAAAAGTACCTTTCAAGGAAGAAGCCAAACTATATGACATTCTGGAAAAGATAAAGCTATGGAGATAGTGAAAGAATCAGCCTCCGCCAGGGGGAAAAGGGAGGAAGAGATGAGTGAGTGGAACACAGAGGATTTTTAGGGCAGTGAAACTACTTGCATGGCTCTATAATAAGGTGACCAGATGTCCCGCTTTTGGTGGGACAGTCCTGATTTTTAACAATTTGTCCTGCAGCGTTTTAAAAAATCCCGAATTTTGGAAAGAATGCATGAAAAGCTAGGGAAGGGCAAGAGAACAGGAAGGGAATATACGGTTTTGGGTGGGGAGACCCGGCCTCGACCTGGAAGCGCCCGCACTGCCACAAGAGCTGGCTGCCCCGTGCAGGGCCCAAAACAAAGAACTTCCTGCGGGATGTACCTGCTGGGGCGGCTGTCAAGTCCCCTTACTACCCATAGGCCCGAGTCCTGGAACCCGGCGTGCAGCTCTGGGCTCCGCAAGGCGCAAGCGGCTAGGTCTCCAGTGGGCGGCCGGGCTGGACGCAGGGAGCGCGGCCACCGCAAAGACGAGTCCAGGCAGGGAGTGTGCACGACCGCTCTTGTGTGAGCGCGCAGGTGGCGCTGCCCTGCCTGCTCGTGCGGATCCCTCTGACTCACTCAAAATTTCCCATATAGTAATATTTCCGAAAATGATCTTTTTAATGAGGTATCATTATTAAAAAATATATATTGATAAGGAAACAGTTAAATCTTGGGCATCAGCAAAAATCACAATAAAGAACAAATGCTTGGAAATATTTTATCATTTTGAAACAAACCATGTTCCATACAATAATGCACTAAAAATTGTGGAATACGCTCTGTCTTTACCAGGAACTAATGCTGCGACTGGACGCGTTTTTTTCTATGGTAAATAAAGTGTGAGACATCAGAAAAATCACAATTAAGTGTTGAGACTTTGAAAGCCATTTTATGTGTGAAATATAATTTAACAAATTCTTGTGAAAAATTTCATGACCTTTTAAACAACGACAGCAATCTACTAAAAAAAATTCACTCAAATGAGAAATATGCCAAAGAATAAAATACTATACATAATTTTTAATGTATTATATTTGTAAATTGTACTTATGTTGAAATTTTAAAAATATATTATAATACTATTTTTGCATTCTATTAAAAATTTTTTTTTGCTCCATATAGACCAAATTTTAATCAAGAACATCCTCCCTCCCCCCAGTCAATGGTGTCCCGCTTTACCAATTTTAAAATCTGGTCACCTTACTCTATAATGATGGATACATGATAAACTTTTTCAAAATCCATAGAATGTGCAACATCAGGAGTGAACCCTGATGTAAGCTATGGACTTTGGATGACAATGCTGTGCCAGTGGAGGTTCATAGATTGTGACAAATGTATCACTCTGGTGTGGGACTTTGATAGTTCAGGAGGCTGTGCTACATAGGGGCATAAGAAAGATGTTTTTAAAGGAGCAAGGGAGCAATTAGGGGGTGAAGTTAGGAGCATTAGACCATAGGTGAGAAATCAACCACCAGGGGGCTAATTTCTAAGACGTGGTTTCTTGGGGCTGAAAAAAACAGCCAAAGAAGTTAGATGTGACCTGCACAGCGATTTGTACTGGGATGGGCCCTCAAAATGACCACATTTCTTCTCCCTTATGCTATATTCTAGGAACTTGGTGGACCTAAACACCAGGTCTATTTCGAGTCTCATCTGGCTAAAACAGAGCTATCTTTTTAATGCAGGCAATGTAGGTACAGCATCAATCTTCTCATAATAACCTTAGCCATTGTGCAACCCTTTATACCTTACAAAAAGCTTTCACCCCTATTATCTCATTTGATCCTGACAGCAGTTCTGTAAGGGATAGATATTATTGTTTTTGTTCCACGGGTCAAGAAGCTTTTATTATTTTCATTATAAATAGTCATAGTGGTCCCTGGTAGGTGGAGTTGGTCCTATTCCTAGGCAGAGAAAGTGCTGGAGAATGATCTTTCTGCCTCCACCCTCCCCTCTCACTATCATGACATTTGTAAAACAGCTTCCAGCCCTTTGTCTTCTAGGCAGAATGGCTGTAGCCTTTTGTTGATGGAGGGAACATTGAAGGTCTTTGTGTGGAAACAATAGTTGTTTGTTTTAGGAGACAGTATTGTTATCTCAAAGGTGCACCTGGGACTGGCCTTGTGTAGGAGTGGCTCTGGACCAGGACAAGGCTCCATGGTCACTGTGGAGTTGGGGAAAAAGGCAGAGACCCTTAGCCTTCAGTGACTTGTGTCTACATGGCAACTAATATCAACTGAATGCTGGATGCTCTTTATCTATCACTGGTTATAAGGAAATGCCTGCCTCTGATCATTCTGCTTTCTTTTCGTGGATTTTAAGATTCTGTCCTTAGATTGATGGAATCTTGCATTAGCAGGTGAGGTTGAAGTAAGTTTGGAGTTCAGAAAGAAGATACATTTTTTCTTTTTAATTGAGCTATAACTAACATATAATACTGTATTAATTTTAAGTGTACAATGTGACTTTATATATATGCAAAATGATTACTACAATAAGTTAACATCCATAAGCACATATAGTTACAGTTATTTGTCTTGAGAACTTTTCAGATTTACTTTCTTAGCAACTTTCAAATACACAATACAGTATTGTTAACTGTGAGCACCATGCTGTATATTACACCCCCAGGATTTATTTATCTTATAACCAGAAGTTTGTACCTTTTGACCACCTTCATTATTTTATACCCCATGGTCCCTGTAAAGCCAGTAGTCGCGGCCACAATCACAGCAGCCCGGCCAGTGCAGGTTCGCATTGGATTCGGACAGATGGCAATGAAACACCGGAGCCAAGAACTGGTGAGCCATCAGCTTTAATTCTAGCTTGCACCCGGCGGGCAAGCAAAAACACACACTGGGCTCCAAAACCCACACATTCAGTGCTCACAAAGCTACTGACTTATCCGAGTTTCCTAGAATCAAAGGTTTCTAGCTCACCAGACTTATTCACCTCTGTTCCCCATCTCCTCCAGCACAAACTCTTAAACTGGCTTCTCCCTCAGCATTCTGCCATCTTGACTGCTTCTCCTGGCCTCCATGTGGCTTTAATCTGCTCTACTCTCTTCTACCTCAGGAACCAAGCGAGAGAGAGAGATCAAGCTACTGGTCTCTCCCACTTTATACCATAGAATCAAAACCTTTAATCCAATTATACAAACAAGGAAGTCTCTGTATAATGGGATTCCTCAGGAGAGTGCACCACCCTACATCATCCAATCAGTCTAGGGTGTGGGGAAGAGTTTACTCTTAAACTAAGCCTTAGGCTATAACGACCCGGCCTGCCCAAAGCCTGTTCCAGAACACACATTAATATCAACGAACTTCCATGTGGGCAGCGCCATCTTTAACAAAGTGAGCATAATATATTTTATCTGCCCAACAGTCCCCCTGCCTCTAACAACCATTAATCTGTTCTATGTATCTACAAGTTTTGGAGGGGGGTGGTTTTAAGACTTCACATATAAGTGAAAGTATACAATATTTGTCTTTCTCTGTCTGATTTATTTTACTTAACATAATGCCTTCAAGGTCTATCCATGTTGTTAAAAATAGTGGGATTTCTTTCTTTTTTTATGGTTGAATAATACTTTATTGCATTTATACACAGCACATTTTCTTTATCCATTCATCTGCTGATGGATACATAGGTTGTTTCCATGCCTTGCCTGTTGTAAATAATACTGCAGTGAACATAGGAGTGTTTATATCTTTTCAAGACAGTGGTTTCATTTTCTTTGGATAACTACCCAGAAGTGGAATTGCTGGATTATATACTAATTCTTTTTTAAATTTTTTGAGGAACCGCCATGGAAATTACCTTTCTTGATTGAGAATTAATAAAGGAATAGAACAGAAGTATATTAGAGGTTCGGGAAGTTGTGGGTGAGCTCCTATTTCTTATGTGGTACAGCTACATAATGATGACAGATAATAATTGGTCACATAGAACTATGACATAAGTGAAGGTGCAATGGTGATGGAGAGACCATGAAATCTGGAATAAGATGACTTGGTTCATATGATAGTACAACCGGTTTTTAGCCATGTGCCTTTGGTGAAATAAATCAAGACCCTTATATTTCTGGAAGTCTTAATTTCCTTATATATCAAATGAGAATAATGTCTACCTTTGTGGGATTGGTGAAAAACAAATAAGGTACTTCATGTAGTGCCTAGTATTAGTGGGCTTTCAATAAACATCAGTTGTGCCTGACCTGTGGTGGCGCAGTGGATAAAGCCATCAACCTGGGAACACTGAGGTCGCCAGTTCAAAACCCTGCACTGGTTCGGTCAAGGCACATATGGGAGTTGATGCTTCCAGCTCCTCCCCTCTTTCTCTCTCTCTCTCTCTCTCTCTCTCTCTCTGTCTCTCTCAGTGTCTCCTCTCTAAAATGAATAAAATAAAATAAAATAAATTTAAAAAAATAAACATCAGTTGTCATTCCATACCAAGGTATAAATTTTAAAAATATTGAAATGTAAAGTTTAACCCACTGGAAGACTGAGATTGGTTTGAAAACATCAGGATGACACTTACCAAGGATCAGAAACATTAGCCTTCTAGAAGTGGCTGCCAGAGATTAAAATTGGCCATAAAATGACTTTTTGCCTTTCGTAGCATACTTCGTTACCATTGTCCATCTAGACACAGAGAGTTACAAAGTCCTTTTAGTACCAGGGTGAAGTGATCTGAGCCAGCTCACCCTTAATAATAGGGATTTAAGCCCCACCAGCAGGCTTTGATCTGTATTTTCTGTAGCAGAATTTCCTGGTGTCTCAGAATTACTGGCCTAGATTTCTGTTACAAGACTGGTGGGCCTGAACATATCCTGTTGTCCAATGCTGAGTGACAGCCTGACATTTAGTTTTCTCCCATGTAGGGCTGTCATGATCTCTAGGAAAACAGTGGTACATTTAAGGGACAGACCTTGGGATCAAAGAAAGAGTTTTTACCAAGAACTCTGCTTTGATCAAGTACAGAAGAGATTTCATTAGCTGATGATGTTTAGATAGTCTAAATTTGGAAGACGAGATTAGGCTGTTGGCACTGCTAGTGTAAATTGCCAGAGAAAAAACATGTAGCTTCTATTGGTAAGGCATGAGTCTGAGTGCTATACTGCCTCTAGCCAGCCTAATGACCCTGAGCAAGTCATATACATTCTGAAGTTCATGACTCTTAGAAACTGCTCACGGGTAAGGTGGAATAATCAGGCCATATTTGACAGTTACTGGGAAACATTGCATAGCAAAGCTCTTTGAACACCATGAAAGGGATTATGATAATGATGATAATAATCTCTTTATGCTATTGGGTGGTAGCTGCAGGAAGGCTAGGGTTTTGTTTTGTTTTTGTTCTTTGCAAGAGAGACAGGAAGGAAGAGATGAGAAGCATCAACTTGTAGTTGCATCACTTTAGTTGTTCATGGATTTCTTTTCATATGTGTCTTGATCAGGAGGTTCAAGCCGAGCCCTTGTTCAAGTCAGTAACCTTGGGCTCAAGCCAGTGACCTTGGGCTTCAAACCAACACCCTTTGGGCTCAAGCCAGAGTCCACGAGATTATGCCGATGATCCCACACTCAAGCTGGCAACCCCACGTTCAAGCTGGCAAACCTGTGCTCAAGCTGGTGACCTCGGGATCTCAGACCTGGGACCACAGTGTCCAAGGTCTATGCTCTGTTCACACTACACGACCACCGTTTGTGTTGGAAGGCTAGTGTTTTAAATTCAGGCAGATCCTTAGGACCAGGCAGAGTTTCTAGTCACAGAAATAAGGCAGAGGACAAGGGTTCTTAAAGGTGTGTTCTGATGGCTCCTGGATCTTCCTGAGATGCTTTTTGAGAGTTTGTGAAGTTCTCCGTACCCAACTACATATGTTGACAAAAGTTATTATTTCTTTATATTCTTCAACCAAAACACATATTGCAGCAGACTGCTGAAGCTGATGTGAAAATCTAGCTGTCTTTTACTGATCCAGACATTAAAGAGACTTACAAAACTATAAAAGCTTTGTTTTAGAAAATATAGTTGTATTTTATTAAAATGTTATTTATGTTTACTTGTATTGGGTATGTTACTATTAGTATTTTAAAATGAATAAACAAATATTTAAAGTTTTTTGTCTTAATTTCTATAAAGTAATTATTGATAGATATAGCCCAAATAAACAAACATTTTTTAGAGTCTTCAATAATTTTAAGAGTTACAAAGAAATCCTGAGGACTACATGTTTTGAGAACCACGGGCTTTGATAATGAGTTCCATCTGGTCAAATCAGATTATTTCACAGCATGAAGCAAAAGGACAAATGAGATAATAAGAGCTTATTAGCAAAAGCTTCAAAGTAAGTACAAGATTCTGAGTATTCACACATTCATTCAAATATTTATGAAGTCTCACTGTGTGTCGGGCCCTAGGCCAACTATTACAGACTTTAAAATACACGAAACACAACCTCTGCCTTCAAGGAGCAAAGGAGGTTGACATGCCAATAGTGACAGGCAGCATGATGAATACGATGGTGCAGGGTTGCTCTGGGACCAGGGCAGGATGCGGGGGACAAAATGGTCAGGGTGACCTGGGAACTCTTGCAGATCCCAGTGAAAGACAACCATTCAAGGGTGAGGAGGCCCAAAGTCATCTCCGGGGAGGCCTAAAATCATTGCCATTTGCTTGTTTGTTTGTTTTAACATTATTGGCTCTCATCTTGGAGAACATGGGGGTTGGAGGAGTGAGCAGGAATCAGGGCTTTGCCGTAATCAAAGTCTCAAAGGTAAAGTATAAGGGAAAAATGCAAAAGAGTATCTTCTCACTACAAAACAATTCTAGCCCTTCTCCCAAAACCCTGGGAATATCTTTAATAGTTCTTGTTTTATTTATTTATTTATTTATTTATTTATTTATTTATTTATTTATATTGATTGATTTTAGAAAGACACAGAGAGAGAAGCATTCATTTGTTGTTCTACTTAGTTATGCGCTCATTGGTTGCTTTCCATAAGTACCCTGACCTGGGATTGAACCAGCCACCTTGGTGTTTTGAAATGATGCTCTAACCAACTGAGCTAACCAGCCAGGGCCATAGTCCTTGTTTAAAAAAAGAGAAAAGCTAAGTAATTTAGAGAATGTTAAAAATCACTTGCTATTAACCACTGTTAATATTTCGGTGTATATAATTCTAGCCATTTTCTAGGCACATATAAATATACATCAGTTTTAGAGAGGAGGCTTTGGTTGGCTTACTCAAGAAAGCTGTGTGAATTCACATGAATGCTGGCTATAAGATGAAACATACACTGATGGTAATGAAACCAGTGTAGAAGGCTCTCCAAAAATGTTAATGATCAATGGAATACAGCCAGTGTAGGAGGATGTTTTGATATGCTTCGTGTGAAATAAATAATCCTTCAACATAGCTGCAGAACATTGCCTGCCAGCTTGCAGCAAAGGCCGGATCCAGAACGATGCTTCTTGCAGGATACTACTGGGTTCTGGACCGCCTCTGCCAACGCCTCCTTTCTCCTTTTTTTCCTTAGGCACTTTGCTTTCTTCTCACCTATATCTGCCCACAGCTTTGGACTCTCTTTCTTTCTCCTCTGGTCCATTGCCTATAGCCTTTCCCTGTCAAGAACAGCAAAAAACAATTTCTTAATAGGGGACTTCCTACAAAGAAAAGGGCAAGGCTTCTGTGAACCCAATACATGGTTTTAACCAGGAGATCTGCAATTAGATTTGACCTTTCTTAAATAGGAATTTTGTGTTACCAGATTGTTGGCTTTAACTCTTTTTTCCTCTCTATGCCTACTTTAATTTTCTTAGAAAAGTGCCTTTCGCAAAGTACCTGTCTGACACAGATGTATTCATATGAAATGCTTCAGTTGAAATATTGATTTAGCTACAATAACAGTAATCTTTAGAATAATAGTGAAAAGACAGAATTTTATTTCTTATTCATATAACACTCTGCGTTCTGGGTATAAGAAGTCCTGAACTGCCCTGGCCAGATAGCTCAGTTGGTTAGAGCACTGTCCCAAAGCACAGAGGTTGCCGGTTCAATCCCCAGTCAGGGCAGATACAGAAACGGATGGTCCAGTCTCTTTCCTGCTCTCCCTCATCCCCTCTCTAAAATCAATTAAAAAGAAGAAAGAGGAGGAGGAGGAAAAAGAGGAGGAGGAGAAGGAGAAGAAGAAGGAGAAGAAGTCATCCTGTATTAACATGGGTCTCCACAATCAGGCTCTTTCTATCTTACTGCATTGCCATCCTCAACATACAACCTCTGTCTCATGCTCCAGCTCTTACTCTTATGTCAATACACTAGCTTGCAGGAAATAGGAAAGTAGTGGGAAAGCACACTTATTGCTTTTAAGGACAGAAGGAGAATTTATAAGTGGAAGCACTCATATTTCATTGGCCAGAATTTACTCAGAGTCACTATACCTAGCTGCAAAGGAGGTTGGGTAATGTGGGGTTTAGTTGGGCAGAAATATGCCCTTCAATAAGATGACATTATTGTATAAAAATGAAAGAAAATGTATGGGGGATAACTAGTAGTCTATGCCAAATAGAGGGGTAAGAAATCTTCTCCATTGTTTGGAATGGGAGCTGCAAAAGCTAATGGAACTCAGAAAAATCAAGGCACTTATAAGTTCCCTGAAACAAAATCATCAGGGAAGCTGATGAGGCCTGATTCTCTTCCATTAAGAGTGGGCATTAAAGTGTTTACGTAAGCTATTGTGAAACTATTATCAGAGGCGTTTGGGGAGACATAAGAAGAGGCAGTTTCAGGGCATTGTATTTTATTTAACTAGAAGTAGAATAATTCTGTCTAGATATCTATAAAACTTTTCTTCTTCCTACCCAGATTATTTATGACTAAAGTCAAATTGGATCATATGCCAAGAAATAGTTAGAGATGTTTTCAGAGAATTTCTCAGCAAGCCAGGTGATAAGAGGGGCTCAGGAAGAGGCCATCAGAAGAGCTACAAGGTAAACTAATAGATTGGTAAGGCCCAAGGAACTTTGAACTCTTCAATAGTTGGAGGATTGGTGGAACAATGCAAGTTCTATTTACAGAATGACTGTCAGGGTTGGGGTTGGGGGTTAAAAATACCCCCAGGTTTCTAAAGAAGCATTCTCAATCCTTTTTCTTAGAGCTGTCCAGTTTAGAAAGGAGCAATTGGCTTTTGAGTGGCAAAAACTTGAAGGCACAGAGTTTCCATCCCAGGAATAGTGTAGACCAGTGGTTCTTAACCTGGGTTCTATCGAACTCTAGGGGTTCGATGAGTCGGTCTCAGGGGTTCGGAGAAGCCTCTGCTGCGGAGGCCAGAATAAAGTAATACCGTAATTTGTTGTGAGTTCATGCACTTCGTTGGTTTTGTTCTTTGAGCAAGGTGATGTTCATGCACGGCTCATTTTGTGCACCAGTAAAAAAACATATACCTATGTCTTGAATTTGGAAAAAAAATCATATTTTATTTATCACTAAAGAAGGGTTCGGTGAATGCGCATATGAAACTGGTGGGTTCGGTACCTCAAAAAAGTTAAGAACCACTGGTGTAGACACAAGAGGGAATTATATATGTACTTGCTGGCAGAAGCACCCCACCTCTTAAAGGTTCTTTGTCAGTTAGTTGGGAGAAGAAATCTCATTCCTGACTAGGGAAAGTGCTGTTAAAAACAAACTGCTACACTCTATTAAATAGTAATTAGGAATAGGAAAGGGCTCAGTAGCATATAATGGCCCGAATGGCAAAAGGAGAAGCACAAAGCAACTGCTGACTTCTTGTTAATGATCTAATCTGGGAAGGTCTTCCAGCAGTTCAATATTTAATCCTTACTATAAACATTGGAATGGATAAAATCAGGTTATTATCCAAGCTCACGATGATGATAATTAATACAAGGGGATCCTTGGTTATGACACAGTTCCATTCCTACGACAGTGACGTAACCCAAATTTTGGTGTAAGTTGAAACACACCCTAACCCAGTGGTTCTCAAACTTTTTGAAGTCGGGTGCATTTAAAATCCTACAAATAATTGTAGGCACACTATATACAAATTTCTGAGAAATATGTTATAATAATTAAGTCAAATATTAAATAAAAATATATAAAGTCCAAGAGTGTTTTATGGTAATTAAACAAAATAAATATGACAAAATTAAATTTATTCTGACATTAAAAAACATTTTTATGCCTGACCAGGCGGTGTGCAGTGGGTGGAGCATTGGACTGGGATGTGGAGGACCCAGGTTTGAGACCCCGAGGTCGCTAGCTTGAGTGCGGGCCCATCTGGCTTAGGCGGAAGCTCGCCAGCTTGAACCCAGGGTCGCTGGCTCCAGTGGGGGGTTGCTTGGTCTCCTGAAGGCCCGCGGTCAGGGCACATGTGAGAGAGAGAGGTCAGTGGATGGCTGGGGTGTAGTAACAGCAATGAAGGGCTAGTGATTGATGCTTCTTGCCTCTCTCCATTCCTGTCTGTCTTTCCCTATCTGTCCCTCTCTCTGACTCTCTCTGTGTCCCTGTAAAAAAAAAAAAATTATGTTACATTTTTTGAGTTATGTTTTTTAGAATTCATAAAAAAAGAGGGATTATAAAATATAAAAATGACAAAAAGTTATCTTTTTATATATATAGATACATTCTTAGTAAGATTTAATAAATTCGGCAGGTCCCAGCGCAAATGTGTTAAGTTTTTTCATTCTTGTGTTTATGAGAAACATGAACCTGATGTGTCTTAGTGATTTCTTCAATGTTTGGGCATATATTTGAAAGGCAAACTCTCATTTCCTCATCAATACATTGAAGAATTCCTCTCTTTTTACTCTTAATTGTGTTCAGTGCAGAAAACCCCCACCATACATATCATCTTAACTTTACACCAATCAAAGGATAGAAGAAACTTGCCTCTGGTCTTTCCAGGGAACATGGGGGGTAGTGTAAACAATCCAGCACTACAGATTAACAGTCTTTTGCAATCTAATCAGGCAAGTGAGGTGGGGGGTTGGGCAGACTGTCATCTTACAGTCAGTTCCCCACACCTCTGTCCCCCAAAAACTAAACTGCAAAAACCCTGTTGGTTTTTTGGTCCCCAACAGGCACATATTTCTCTGGAATACTGTAGGGCACACCTGAAAAATTTCTAGGGTGCACCAGTGTGCCCTGGCTCACACTTTGAGAACCACTGCCCTAACCTAACACAAACAGAACACTTGCGCTTTTAACAGTCCAAAATGGCGTAGGTAAGCATACCAAAGGATGTCAATTCCCTCACTTATACATTGGGTTACTGTGTGTTCTTCCGCCGCTCACAACCAAACTAGTTCGCCCACATAGTTCATAAGAACAAGGCTAACAGCATAAGCGGAAACACTCATATCTCAATTTTTTAAAGTTTTTATGGGAATGAACATCATAAATTCAAAATGTAGTATGTCAAGACTGTCCTAACCTGAGGACCTCCTGTTATAACTATTATAGTCCTACTTTTTAAATCTTTTTATTTATTTATTTTTATTTATTTATTCATTTTAGAGAGGAGACACAGAGTGAGTGAGAGAGAGAGAGATAGGGGGTAGGAGCTGGAAGCATCAACTCCCATATGTGCCTTGACCAGACCAGTGCAGGGTTTTGAACTGACGACCTCAGTGTTCCCAGGTCGACGCTTTACCCACTGCGCCACCACAGGTCAGGCTAGTCCTACTTTTTAAAAACAAAAATTAGGGGATCAGGGCACGTGCAGATATTACAGTACTTTCAGCCTTGTGTATACAAAAGCATAATCGAGCAACTTTCTTTGACTTGTCGTTTGCTTTTCTGATGTTCTTGTTTAATAAAAAAAAAAAATCAAATGTTTTTTTTTATTGCTTCATGTTCATTTTGAAATATCCTCAAATTTTTTGAGCAGTATATTTATTCCCCACCTATGTCGAAAAGGGATCTGAGTCAACTTACATTAAAAAGCACAATAAAATATAACCCATTAAAACTACAGTGAAAAAGCATAGCAAAAGAAGTGGAAAAAGATAGTGCAGGAAGATAACTGATAGTGGAAAGCTTAAGATAAACAAAAGTATTGCCTGTGAGAACAAAGCCTGAGTTCCTGGCAACCAAAGCAAAGAAGAAAACACAGATTGTATAGTTCTTCTTGTTGAGTAAGAAAAGCATACAAGTTAATAAGGAGGTGGTAACTCTGGGAATACTTGGCCTTCTTGGATTTTATGTAAGAGACATGAAACATCACAGTGGATAAAGCAATGTTAAAAATAAAAGCAAGTTTTCTTCTGATTGTTTCTTATAGCTGCCTCTCTTAAAATTGATATGAAATTCTCATTCTATAAGGGCAATTTTTAGCAGTAAATATATATACACATATATAAATGTTTATTAACATACACACACATATACATACCTAGCTGCATATGTATGGATGTATGTGTGTGTGTATTCTAGAATATATATTTTTCATTATATTCTAGAGATCTGCTTTACCCAGAAATAAAGCTTGATGAGCCTTGAGGAATTAGTGTTAGGTATTGTTATATAATATTTTCGTCCCTGCCTTGGTCACCAAGCTACCTTTTAAATAGAGTGATAGTTAAGGTAGACTCTGGCACACATATGCTAAAGTTATCCACCCTCCTCTAGAGATGTTCAGGCAGTTAGCAGAAGCCTTTCTAGCTCCATTTTCCTCAGAAATAATGTAATCTTTTAACAAACATCATACTTTCCATATAAATAAGAACCATATTACAATGAAGTAAAACTCAATAAAAACCGGCTTAAATTATAAGATTTATTGTCTAGGTCAGCTATTTTCAACCAATGTGCCACAAGAATTTTTAAAACATGGAATACCTGACTATCTAGTCAAGGACACTGACCTCTTTTCCTTAAATTGCCAAATAGAAAATGACAACAGTTGCCTGGCCTATGGTGGCACAGTGAATAAACCATTGACCCGGAATGCTGAGGTCACTGGTTTGAAACCCTGGGCTTGCCCGGTCAAGGCACATATGACAAGCAATCAATTAAACAACAACTACAGTGAAGCAATAATGAGTTGATACTTCTCACTCCAACCTTCCCTCCTCTCTCTGTAAAATCAATAAATAAAATCTTAAAAAAAAAAATGACAACAGTCAACATAACAATAGCCATCGAGTGCGAATGAATATAAATTATACTTTTTTTTTGTCTGATTGGCAAAAAATATATTTTTTTGTTGTACTGCAGAATTTTAGTAGTTAGTGTATGTGTGCCATGAGATGAAAAAGGATGAAAATTACTGGTCTACATAAGGAAAGTTATAGAAGGGCAGGGTTCAGAGTTGATCAATCCAATGGCTTAAAGACATCATCAAAGACTCATCTGTTTCTGTTATTCAGTTCTACCAACTGCACTATCACCTTCATCCAAAGGCTGATCCTCTGGGGCTTTCTCATTCATATTAATATGAGAGAAAAGATCCTGAAAGCTTCCAGATATCTGCCTTCATGACTCCTTGGTCTGAAATGGGTTACACACATGAAATTGTAATGGTGCCAAGGGAGGGGCATTTGTGGATTAGTTTAGGTTTAAGGTTTCTGTTGAGTCCTAGAGCCAGGGTTGGATTCAACTTCTAGCAACATAGGTGAGATGATTCAGACAGGTGTGACACCTCAAATAAAACCATGGGATTAACTAAGAGAGGATCTTAGGGAAGCAGTCACAAAGTTCAGTACAGCATCCAGTGCCTAGAAATTTAAGCCTGTAATCTGGAAACAAATAGGTAGAAATATTTTTAAATTATTTTATTATATATTATTATTATAGAATTAATTGAACTCCATGGGTATAAAGAGAAATAAAATCTACTTATTATGCTAGTTATTCATAAAAATGTTCATTTTACCTTCATTTTTTATACTTGGTATTTTTAAAAAATATTTAATCATTATTGTTGAAACAATTTTGCATTCTGTTTTATTACCATTTCAATGGCTGTATCACACTCCATTAAGGGGCTCAATGATATAATTTACTTAACTATTGCCTCTCTATAGGACATTTAGATTGTTATTTGTTATTTTTTGATATTATAAATAACCCAGGTAACATTTTTGTGCATATGTGTTTATTTCTTTTTTGGCACTCATCTGTATCTGCATATTATTCTTTTTTTTTTTTTTTCCTTTTTCCAAGTTAGAGGACGGGAGATAGACCAAATCCTGCATGCGCCCAGACCAGGATCCACCTGACAATCCCTGTGTGGGACAGATGCTCTGCCCCGCTAGGGCTATTCTCAGAACCGAGCTATTTTTAGTGCTTGAGGCAGAGGCTCCACAGAACCATCCTCAGCATCCAGGGTTGATGTGCTGGAACCAATTGAGCCATGGCTGCAGGAGGGAAAGCGAGAGGGGGAAAGGGGACGGGTGGAGAAGCAGATAGTCACTTCTCCTGTGTGCCTTGACTGGTCATTGAACCTGGGACATCCACATGCTGGGCGGAGCTGGGCCAACACTCTACTGCTGAGCCAACTGGCCAAGGCCTAAAACTTCTTTTAAGATGATGATCCTTTGAGTTTATCAGGTGCTTTTGCAATTCAGATATTAAACTCCTCAAATAGAGTTTTTTTTATAAGAACTCCTTATAAACTTGCATAATCCTAACCATTTGAATTGACTTTTTTGAAGGAGTGTCAGAGTCCCTAATTAGAAAGATTTTGAGTGGTAAAGTGATATATTAATGTAATGTGGATCAGTGACCGAATTAATGATCTTTGGAATAAAGCAGACCTGAGTTTGAAATCAAGTAGAACTTGCTTGCTATATGATCCTTGGACAAGTTATCTAATAACATTCTGTATCTCAGTAATCTGCATAAAATGCAAATAGTAGTTTTTACCTTATGAGGTTATTTTTCAGCATTATGGGAGATAATGTATGCAAAGACTGGTGAATAATAAGTAGTAATAAATGATGGTTATCATTATTATTCAGCAACAATGAACATGATCTGAGGCCAAGATTAAAAGGCATAATATAGTATGTCTAGGGGAACTTAATTTCTGTCCAAGAGAAGAAAAAAATCAGATACTCTGTATTGACTGGTGAAACCACCACCTGGTCTCTGAATCTCCTTCATATCATCCTCATGCCATCATTGTCTAGTGTCTGAAAATTTCCTGGAATGAGGCCCTCAATACATTAAAAAGAAAGAAATAAGGTAGTAATGTACTGACATACTGACATCTGACATACTGACTCAAATCCTAACTCCTTTCAGTTCCCACCTATTCTCTGGTCTAGTGTCACATTTTGAAACACATAGCAATTCCACTCCTTCACTGGATCTTAATGGAAGGAGCCAGGAAGGCAGGAACTCCCTCTGTGCGATCCTCAGCCCCTTGCTGACACTGTCAGAGGTGAAAAGGACATTTGTGAGTGGTCTGTTTCATAATCGAAAGCACAAGCGGTCAGGAAGTTCAGTTCTCTGAGACTGGTAAATGGGAATGATGATAATAGTTTCTGATAACATAGGGTGGCTGTAGAATTAAATAAAATAGGTATGTCAAACATGCAATAGGTATTCTGAGTGTCCATAGCATTTGACCAGGTGAAACCATTTTTCTCAGAATCCATCATTTTTACTGTCTTAGATAATAATCAGAGATGTTATGCCTCCAGAGAGGGCTGACAGCCAGTTCAGAGCGTTATTAATTCTGACCAGTAACAGATTTGAATTAGAGGAGAAAAAAATATAGCAATGAGTACCACCTAGTGGCCATCCAGAAGGTGCAACGATTTAATCAGCCTGTCAGTAGGAAAAGTTCAGCTCACTGACCATCAGCTCTGTGTTAATGAAATGGGCTCTCAGCAGACAGAAAAGAAATGTTCCGGCTCATTTTTCAGATCTAGAAAAGTTGAGTCTGAGTCTTTCATATACTTAAGATAGGTGATCACAGATTTGGGTTAAAGAGAAGTACAGTTGTTTCTTGGACTTCATTGAATGGAATGGGGAAATGTGAAGTAACAAGCTTCTTTCTTCTCTGATTTACCCCCTGGAAAAGTATGATGCTACTTGTGTCTAATCTGAGGCCATATCAACCTCTCATTCCTCCAAATTATGGATAAGCTCCAATCCATCCCAAGTCATTCCCTTTCCAGATAAGGTGTTGGGAGAAAATATAGTCCAAGGTATGAAAAGAAAAATTCTTTTTTTTGGGGGGGGAGGGTAGTGCACTTTATTAACAACAATAAAAGAAGGTATCATACAGGCAAAATCATACTTTAGTTGCAAAACACGCATGTATGCATACTCCCACATGGAGCACTGTGGCACATTTCAGACAGAACATTAGGCCGCAAGTTCATAAACAAACTAAATGTAGTTCATGATCCTTCAATATTTTTTCTTCAGTGTAGTATAAGTCCTTATTTAATAGTTGTGACCAAAAGGATAACTTTTAAAATCTAATTCTCAATCTTACAATGGAGTGAGGCCAACTCTGCCTTCAGAACTGTGAGGCAGACCTCTTAACAGGGCCACGCTCTACCAGTTGCTAAATCTGACTAGCTCCTCTGGACTGGAGAAAAGACCTCTGCTGTCTTGGTGTTCAACAATTGCCTGTTTGATGGGAGTTTTCAGCTCTGGTTTCATGTTTGTGCACAGCTGGACTGGCTTCCATTTTGATACTCAATCTGTAGCCTAATAGGGCTGATCTAATTAGGCTAAATTAATTGGTTTTCTAAAAAAGTTTGAGAAGAGGTAATTGCATACTCAGGAGTTCTTCAACATTTAAGACTTGGATATGCTATCAACCTAATTACGGTTAAAACTTGCCAGTTTTTCCCAAAAGGTGTGTCAGAACTGAGTTAATGAGTAAGTGCACAGAAGCAAAAAAAAAAAGAAAGAAAAAATCTTGAAGGGAATTGCTCATAAGAGGCCAACAAACCCTACTTTTCATGTTTCTTTACCCTCTTTTTTTATGTAATTAAAGAAAAGTTGCAAGGGTAATACAAAGAATTCTTAAATATATTCACCCAGATTTCCCAAATATGAGCAATTTACCATGCTCGCTCTTCCTTTATCATTCTATCTCTATCTCTATTTACACACCTACAACTGTTTGAGAGTAAATTGCACACAAAATTTCCATTACTCCTATACTTTAATGTATATTTTCTGAAAACAAGGATGTGTGTGTGTGATAGAGACATAGAGAGCGACAGAGAGAGGAACTGACAGGGAGAGACAGACAGACAGGAAGGGAGAGAAATGAGAAGCATTTCAATTCTTCCTTGTGGCACCTTAGTTGTTCATTGACTGCTTTTTCATATGAACTTTGACCCGAGGGGGAGGGGATTGCTATAGCAGAGCAAGTGACCCTTGCTCAAGACAGCGATCTTGGGCGCTAGCCAGTGACCCTGCACTCAAGCTGGTGAGCCCGCACTCAAGCTGGCTACCTTGGGGTTTTGAACCTGGGTCATCCACATCCCAGTCCGATGCTCTATCCACTGTCCCACCACCTAGTCAGGCAAGGACTTTTTTTAAAATCAAAGTCAGAAAATTATCATTGATTCAGTACTATCAGCTAATAATCATACCTTATTACACACACACACGACCCAGGATAGAATTTTAACTAAATGCACATATTGCTTTTACTTTTCCTGTTTCTTTTTTTTTCTTCTTTTTTACAGGGACAGAGAGATAGAGTCAGAGAGAGGGATAGATAGGGACAGAGAGAGATGAGAAGCATCAATCATTAGTTTTCATTGCCGTTGCGACACCTTAGTTGTTCATTGATTGCTTTCTCACATGTGCCTTGACCGTGGGCCTTCAGCAGACCGAGCAACCCCTTGCTGGAGCCAGCAACCTTGGGTCCAAGCTGGCAAGCTTTTGCTCAAGCCAGATGGGCCTGCGCTCAAGCTGATGACCTCAGGGTCTTGAACCTGGGTCCTCTGCATCCCAGTCCGACACTCTATTCACTGTGCCACAGCCTGGTCAGGCTACTTTTCATGTTTCTTTACCCTCTTTTTTAAAAATTTTTAAAAGATTTTATTTATTCATTTTAGAGAGAGAGAGAGAGAGAAAGCATGTGAGAGACAGAAGGAGGGAAGAGCAGAAAGCATCAACTCCCATATGTGCCCTGACTGGGCAAGCCCAGGACCTCAAACTGGCAACCTCAGTGTTCCAGGTTGACGCCTTATCCACTGTGCCACCACAGGTCAGGCTCTTTACCGTCTTTTAATCTACAACAATTTTTTAGTCTTTTTTTGTTTTCTATGACCTAGCTAAAACATTTGGTAATAAAATAAATCATAACATTAGCAAACTATAAAGTGCAGAAGATAAGAATCCATGAGTTTATACTGACATACATAAATGAATGAATAAATGAGGAAGAAAGGAAAGCTCTTTTAATAAATGCAGACGGAATGATGGGATCAACAAATCACAATTTTATGCCCATAATAATAATCAATCAAAAGTCATTAATGGATGCTAAAACTATTAGGTTGAAGGTTGATGAGTAACAAGAGATTTACAAGGTATCTTCCCACAAACTATGTATTAATTACAAAAAGAAAAATAATAATTTTACATTGGAAAAAGCTGAAGGATACTGCCTTAACAGGAATTCAAGTTAACATTAAATATGTGCCTTTGGTATTCTCATCAAAATGCATAACCTGAATTTAAACATAAGGAAACATCACACAAATATAAATTGAGGGACAAGCTATAATATATATAAATGACTTATACTTTGCAAATTCTTTTTAACCACAAAACTTACACCTTCCCTTGGCAGCCATACTTTAGATTGGGTGTCTGTCTCAGCGTGGTTGAGGAAGATCCGGTTCTTCAGGGCAAAGGCCAGGTCGTTTTTTATCTTGGGATACTCTGAGTTCCTCTCTTTGGAAACAACTGTGCCCATCAGGATGCAATGGGGCCAAAGGTACCATGCTCACCTCTTACTCCTATGGCTTCAGAGTCATTGACTCCAGGGTCCAGGAGACCACGTCTCTACTGTCAGGTGTCTGGCCATCGCCTCGGAGTACTAGAATTTGGAGGCACTTTCCCCAGGGGAATAAATATAAGCAAATAACAGGAAGCACTACCTGGTACAGAAGGTAAAAATTTCTTGGCTCTAGGGAATAAGAATTAGGAGGTTAAGCTGTTCAGAAAGGAAAAGTGAATTTTCAGAATGGCAATGTCAAGAGACAATTACTGAGTGGAGTTCAGTCTTTCTGAGGTGAGGTGGGAAGAAAGGAGAAAACCTTGTAGCCACTACTCTTCCTTTAAAGATCTCTGGTTTTCCCAGTGCCACCATCAGCCTCCCCAGTCAACTTGGGGAGTTGAGGCCAATGCTCTCCTATCTAGGTAGTATCTCTGGCCCCAGGACAATGGGATTTCCTGGTTTTGTTTGTTTGTTTTCTGGAGAATGGAGATGGGAACAGTGAGCAGAACAGTCTCTTGATCTGGTTTCTAGTGACCTACAAAATGACAAGCTCCAGTGCCTATTACTACACCAAAGTGATGTCTGAGCTCTTCTTACACACCCCATCAGACACCAGTCTCCTTCCAGACCATCAGCAGTATGGCAGACTTATGGGAAGTGAGTAAGTAGTACCTCTACCTCCCCTCCCACTACCCCTCTCAATGGCTTAAGCCAGTGGTTCTCAAACTTTTTGAAGTTGGGGCACATTTAAAACCCTACAAGTAATTGTAGGTGCACTATATACAAATTTCTGAGAAACATGTTATAATAATTAAGTCAAATATAAAGAAAAATATATAAAGTCCAAGCGTGCTTTTATGATAATTAAACAAAATAAATACAACAAAATTAAATTTATTCTGACATTAAAAAACATATTTATGTTACATTTTTTGTTATGATTTTTAGAATTCATAAAAAGAGGGGTTAAAAAATAAAAATACAACAAAATAGTTATCTTTATATATATATAGATAAATACATTCGTTGTAAGATTTAGTAAATTTGGCAGATCCCAGCGTGAATGTGTTGTTTTTTCATTCTTGTGTTTATGGGAAACATGAGCCTGATGTGTCCTGGCATTTTCTTCAATGTTTGGGCATATATTTGAAAGGCAAACTCTCATTTCCTCATCAATATGTTGAAGAATTTTTCCTTTTTTACTCTTAATTGTGTTCAGTGCAAAAAAACCCCACCATACATATCATCTTAACTTTACACCAAACAAAGGATAGAAGAAACTTGCCTCCAGTCATTCTGGGGAACATGGTGGGTAGTGTAAACAATCCAGCACTATAGATTAACAGCCTTTTGCAACCTAATCAGGCAAGTGAGGTGGGGGGTGGGGGTGGGCAGACTATCAGCCAACAGCCAATTCCCTAAACCTCTGTACCCCAAAAATCTAAACTCCATAAACCCTGTTGTTTTTTTGGTCCCCAACAGGCACATATTTCTCTGGAATACCATAAGGCACACCTGGAAATTTTCTAGGGTGCACTTTGAGAACCACTGGCTTAAGGGATGAGGCCACAGGCCAGAATTCAGGCATGTCATACAGTGGACTGAGGCCATATCCAGAAACTAGGTCACTCCAGGATCAGGCTGTCAGAGGGTCAAAAAGAATTAATGAGTCAGACTAGAGTTATGGTGGAGGCAGCAGAGATATGATGATGATCAGGGTGTCAAGCCAGTAGTTAGACTAGTATTGGAAGTCAGAGGTAAGGCTGAACTTCTAAATACATTAAAAAAAAAAAAAAGAATTAGATGAAGATCTGGTCAAGGTTCATGGGTCAGCTGTAGGGTTGGGGAGTGAGGGCAAAGATGATTCTAAGGGTAGGAGGCAGGATGAGGCTGGGTCAGGCCCAAACCTGCTTGTGGTCTAGTTTGCTCAGGGCCCACTACTGGACCTTTTGTATTGGACCAAATGGTACAACAACCAGAGCCTGGGCCTTGGCTCCCACTCTTTCATCTACTATGAAAACCTGCTCCAGGGGGTTCCCAGGCTGCGGCACCTGAGGGTCCGCAATGACTCCTGTGTGGTACATGAGGACTTCCGTGAGGACATTTTGAGCTGCTATGATGCTTACTCTCCTGACAATGAAGAGCAGCTCCCCTTTGGGCCCCTCAATGGCACCGCGTGAGTCCCCCCAGCAGTGTAATAGGTTGCCCCTCTGAGCCTGACACCATCCCCAGGGTTGGAAACCACTTCCCCAGAGCCTTCAGGAGAGGCAGAGGTAGGGCCTTGGGGAACTCCGGGGAAATGGGGACATCTCTCTGAGTCCCAGGTGTGACTGTTTGGAGACCTTGGTCTGGATCAGTCAAGAACAGGAAGGCTAAAACAAGCCTCTGGACTTGTTTCCAGACACAGGTCAGGGTGACATCTGCCCTACTCTGGAGGTAGGCCTGCCAGAGACAGCACTTCTTGCCCAGAAGTCCCTCGGGGCATGGAGAGTTGATGAAGCACTGGCTGCCATGTGAGTCATGGTCTGAAGTCTGACCCTGGGAGCTGGTAGGGAGCACAGCAAGGGCTCAAGTATGGATGACGAGTTAGGGAAGAAACGGGGGAAGGATGGCTAGGACAGGAAAGGCGGGAAGGAAATAAGAGTCCAAGGCAGAAAGTTTGTGATCAGAACAGTCGTGGGGTCACGCACCCAAGTGCACAATCACGAGGGCAGAAAGGGTCTTCACTGGATTGTACGGGCCAGGTTCTTTCCTTTACGGGGACTACTCAGGCTGGGGTCAAAAGCGGGGCTTGGATTTTTCATCCATAGTTTTGGCTGATATCATGAAAAATAAGGAGATTTACATTTAAATTTGAGTTTAGCCCCTAACTAGCTGGATAATCTCAAGACATCTCCGAGTCTTGGTTTCCTTATTTTCAAATTGTGAATACTGTTCACCCTCAAATAGTTGTTAACATCAAACAAGATAATATATGTGAAATAAACATAAACACGGTATGTATATACATGTGAAATGGTAAAGCCCAGATAATCATCGGATAGTGCCATTGCCTGGGGAGATCAGTTTTAGGTTGGCTCAGAATTCTGCTTGGATGGCTTCATCCACTCAGAGGATGAGCTGGGGGGCTCCTCTCACTGGGGCCAACTCACAAGCTACAGTGGAGGTGGTTACTACTTGGACCGGTCAGGGTGGTCATCACAGTCAGGTAGTTTGCACAGTATAAGGGAATCAGCAGGCTCCTCACTATAGATAGAAACCTTACCCTCCAAGGATAGAAAGGGAGAGAAAAATGCTCATGAGAAGTGGCTGCACCTGGAAGCTTCTACACCGGTTATCTCAAACCCCCCTTCCTCTGGGGATCACTGGCTACTTTTACTACGATTGATTTGTATTTGTTCTCTCTTCCTGACAACCATGAAAGATATGGGTTTGATTTTTATTAACAAAGCAGCAAGTTTTTTTTTTAAATTTCTTTTTATTTTATTCATTTTAGAGAGGAGAGAGAGAGAGAGAGAGAAATAGAGAAAGGGGGGAGGAGCTGGAAGCATCAACTCCCATAAGTGCCTTGACCAGACCAGTGCAGGGTTTTGAACTGGCGACCTCAGTGTTCCTAGGTTGACGCTTTATCCACTGCACCACCACAGGTCAGGTGCAAGTTTCTTTATTTGATCAATGGATGGGGATACAGATATGGTTTAGGGGTAGGTGATAAAGAGAGCACAATTATATTAATACCTTGAAAAGTTTCTGGCTTTGGTGCTTTATGGGCCCTTACATGGAGGGGGTCTGTGGAATATGTTGGGGTATTTTTCTGGCCAGGTTACTGCAGCAATTGAGCGAGGACACCAGGCTGATGAGGGAGCATGCTCCATCACTAATGGGACTGTGCTGAAAGGTTTGGCTTTGGGGACCCTGAGATGCAGGGTTAGTGGCCTGCAGAGCTGGGGTTAGAAGCATTAGCCTCTTTAGAACATGTGTCTAGAACATTAATAGGGTCAGTGGGTTCAATGCTGTTAGTGGGTCTGGGAATGACGACCCACAACCTCACTCTATCCTCCAGAATATGTTCCTTGCTATCATCAATGACACATATTCAGAGGTCACAGAGTTGTTGGCTGGAAAGAAGGATGAGCTACAGATTTCTGATCTCCTGAAACAGGTAACTACTCAATGTCCTTGAGCTGCATACCTACTTCAGGGCCCAGGTCCAAGGCTCTGTGTTCTGGTCTATTCCCGACTAGTTTAGGGGCCTGTGCCCCTGTGTGCCTTTAATTTATCCCTGGAAACCTGGCATCCTATCAGTGAAGGCAAGGAATGATGAGGAGGCTGTGGGAACTGGTACCTGTTTCCTTTCCCCTTCCAGGGCTACAACAAGACCCTACTGAGGCTACATCTCAGGAAGGAACAGGTTTCGGACATGCCGAAGGTCCTGCAGGGTGGGGAGCAGGAGATCCAGTTCAAGGATTTCACTAACACCTTGAGGGAGTGAGCAAACAAATCCAACTTTCTCTGACATTGGTCTATAAGTCCTTGACCCTTAACTATACATCCTTTGCCTATAAGCCTCTGACCTTTGCCTTTGGACCTCTGAACCTTGGCCCTTTGCCCTTGGCCAATAGGTCTCCGATACTTTCCTTCAAAATCATGCCCTTGGTTTAAAGGTCTTTGACCATGTTCTATAATGTTCTGGATCTTGTTGAACCAACTCTTAGGACTAATGTAATATAATTCCCCAATCATTGTATACATCCCTCACTCCCACAAAACTCTCATCTTGGTTCTATAGGACTAATGTAATATAATTCCCCAATCATTGTTTACATCCCTCACTCCCACAAAACTCTCATCTTGGTTCTATAGGACTAATGTAATATAATTCCCTAATCGTTGTATACATCCCTCACTCCCACAAAACTCTCATCTTGGTTCTATACTTCCCCACAAACATTGTTCTATTTCGTTAGCCATTCTCTCCAAGCTTCCCAGTAAAACATATTAACAAACACTGAAGAAATATATTGTAAGCACCACTTGTAGGTCAGACATAAGTAGTTGATCCTTGCTAAGATATCCAGTAAAAGGTGAGACATAGCAGGAGATGAGGCCATAGAAAAGGGCAAGGGCCATGTTGGGAAAAGTCTCAAACATCACTATTTTATTTTTTTTAAATAAGGAGGCACTTTAAACAGGGAAGGGGTATATTTAGACCTGCACTTTAGAAATAATAATTACTCTAGTTGCATTATAGAGAATGAATTTCAGGTAAGGAGTAAAGCAGGGGTCAAGAATCTTTTTGACTGAGAGAGCCATGAACACCACATATTTTAAAATGTAATTCCGTGAGAGTCATACAACAACCCATGTATGTTACACATTATCCAATAAAAATTTGGTGTTGTCCCAGAGGACAGCTGTGATTGGCTCCAGCCACCCGCAACCATGAACATGAGCAGTAGGAAATGAATGGATTGTAATACATGAGAATATTTTATATTTTTAACGTTACTATTATTTTTATTAAAGATTTGTCTGCAAGCCAAATGTAGCCATCAAAAGAGCCACATCTGGCTCGTGAGCCATAGGTTCCTGACCCCTGGAGTAAAGGGTAGCTGAGTGGATGGTAGCCAGTTATTTACAGGCAAAGAGATTTTGCATTAATCCCTATAGGAGATAGACCCAAAGGGCCTGAATCTTGTCAGTAGGAGACAGGGATGAAAGAAATGGATTCAAGTGATTTCTTGGGGGTAAAATTGTTAGACCTTGAAGATCCTGGCTTTCCTTTGTGCTTCCTTTCTTCCCCAGAAAATGAGACTCTTACCAGAGGCTGGCTAAAGAATAGGGAGTCCATAATCAAAACATAGCAGCCACAGCATGTCAGGGGTTATTTCAGCATCCTGTTCTCCTCAGACTGGGGCACGCAGAGCATGAGATCACTGAGCTCACGGCCACCTTCACCAGGTTTGACGAAGATGGGAATTGTGTCCTGGATGAGAAGGAGCAGGAACAAATGAGACAGGACCTGGAGGAGGAAAGGGTGAGCCCTTCTGGTTGGCGGAGAGGTAGTATAAGGACATTGCTTCCCTCTTTGTCTGCGTGCCCGGAACACAAACCTAAACTGAAAACCCTCCCATAGATGGGCAGGAAAGAGCTCTCTAGAATAGTGGTTCTCAAGTTGCTGCACATTAGAATACCCAGGAGCTTTAAAAAAATCTCATACTGAGGCCACACACTCTAAACCAGAATCTCTGTTGAGGGGAAGTTGGAGTCCCAGGAATCAGTACTTTTAAATTTTATTTATTTATTTATTCATTTTAGAGAGGAGAGAGAGAGAGAGAAAGAGAGAGAGAGAGAAAGGGGGAGGAGCAGGAAGCATCAACTCCCATATGTGCCTTGACCAGACAAGTGCAGGATTTTGAACCGGCAACCCCAGCATTCCAGGTTGACACTTTATCCACTGTGCCACCACAGGTCAGGCCAGAATCAGTACTTTTTAAAACTCCCCAGGCGATGCCAATACATAGCCCAGGTTGAGAACCAGAACTGTCTTTAGGAGAAAGGAACGAATTGCTCAAGAATCCCTGGCAATTCCTTCTCCTTGAGATTTTTAAACTGTGATCCTTATCTGCCCCTACTATGCCTGCTTCATCCTTATCTAGTATAGACCATAGTATAGACCAAAAAGTCAAGGGCAGGAGGGGCAGGGCAAGAAGTTCTAGTACTGGCCCTCCTCTCCCAAACTGAGTTGGCCTCCAGTGAACACCACGTTTATAAAGGCCTCAAGAAGCTGGCGTTCTGTTTCCTTGGGAAGTGATTCCCTCCCGGCAGTTGGGCCAGCTGGGTGTCCAACAAAGCTAGCAAGCTAGAGCCTAAGGCCTGTTCCTAAGAGCCCATTAAAACCAGGGTTGATGGCTTCCCAGAGTCATCTTCTCCTCTCTGACCTCTGACTTCCTGACTAGGTGGCACTCAATGCTGAGATTGAGAATCTGGGCCGGTCCATTGTGAGAAGTCCACCTGGCAAGTTGGGTCCAGAGGTTACTGGAGCTGGTGGCTGGATTTCAGAAGAATTCTACACGTATGTGCAGCCAGAAACCCAGGGATGACTGTGTTTACACTTGATCTTAGCCAAGAGGCCAAGAAGTGATAGGATAACTGTGTTTAAATATTCTACCTTGAGTTTCTTTTCACAACTTTCTAATCCCATCCTAGCCCAGGGAGAACCTCTGACTATAATTCTCCCTGAAGTCTGAGCCTTACTTTCCTTGATCCCATCCAGACATATGCCAGCCTGTACCCCTTCCCCTGCAGACAATGCCCCGCCCACACACATATTTCTGCTTGCTCAGTCTCTCTCAAACCCTGCACAGACTCAGAAAGAGTTCTGCAGCTGGAAACTGTCCTGGAAGGAGTCATGGCCCAGGTTGATGCTGTGGGCTCAAAGCTAAAAACGTTGGAGAGGAAGGGGCAGCCGGCTCCCTCCCCAGGCATGGTGAGTGGCCCTTCATCTGGATCTGCTTGGCTCGTCACAGCTGAACTCTATCTACCATCCACTCCACTCAGTGGGTGGAGGCAAAACATTTTTGAAAGACCTATTTTTAGGCTATTGGGGCAACATGTTCCTCACAGTAATCAGTGGATAAGAGAAGGTGGGGGATGATGGGAAGGCCTAAAGGTGGTTGCTCTGGCCTGAGGGCTGCCTTGGCCTCTAGGAGATGGTGTGGGATTGGAGAATGAGATACAGATAAAAGGAAAGTGGGACACAAAGTCCTCTTTCTAATTACCTGTCTGTTCCTTTTTATTCCAATAGGGGAAACAGGCATTCAGGAGCACCTGCAGCCAGCCCCAGCTGTGACTCTGGTCTCTTGGGAGTCCAGGGTGGGCAGGACAGTGCTAAAGGAGGTCTCGTAAAAGCTTCAGGCTCCTCTCTCACTGCTTCCCCAGGGTCCTCCTCTGCACATGCCCTCCACTTCGAGGGCAACCATTCCCACCACTGCTGCCGCCAAGCCTTACCCTGTCTTTGGCCTTTTGAGCCAATGTTTTTGTATGTTACTGGGCATCATGCTTAGGCTTGTGACTCAGTGTTTCTGTGTGTAGTTGTGTAGCTCTGCGCAGCTCTGTGAAATAACATCTCCCACTGGGCCTCTCACTCCCTGTGATTCCAATCTCTGCTGTAGTGATTAAATAAACAAACAAAAAGGTCAATAACAAATAGAATAAAGGAAGGGAGGGTAATGACTTACCCAAGTATCTGGATAGCCATGATTTGTGAAAAACGTAGAAGCCAAGAGTAGTGGTATCTAGAAGTCTTCCTACTTGCCTGTAAATCTTACCCTTGTGCATTAAGAGATCTGCTGCTAGAACCTATTGGGTTGTCTTCCCCACAGGATTTCCCCGTAGAAGAGAGTGGGAAGCCATATAGGAGAGAACTTTCTCTTGTGGGAAGATTAAAATGTTGCAGAGGGGTTTGAATGACTACCTCCCTCACCTGAGGAGATCACCAGTGCTCAGTGGAGGAGCTAGCTCCTAATGTTCTGTGGAACCCTGGGAACTGATGGGCTGTATGTAAACCAGGGTGAAAATGAAGCCTGAGGAGAATTAGGCAAACAAATGACCCAAGATTCATGGCTCTTTGAACTAAAATGTGTTGGGCTCTGACTCTATTCTTCCATAGGACAATGTGGGTTTCCCTGGTGACTACAAATAAAAATCCTTAAGAAAATCAGGACTTTGCCCTTGTTTCTGGGACTGAAGGGGGAAGAAGAGAGGTGAAACTGTGAGCATCCTTGCACTTGGGCTGGGGAAAGCTCATCCCTTATGGGAGGTCTGGAGTGAAGGCAGAGACAATGTGAAGAAGCTGGGATGCCCCAGGAGTTCTGAAAAACTTCTGGCTCATAGGAGTGGTTTGAACTGGTAGGCACTAATGATTGTACCATTAGACACGACACAACAACCTAAGGAGCCCTAGTGTTCAGGATAAAGAGAGTAAGGTAGCCCCCTTACTCTGGAGTGTGTGTGTGTGTGTGCGTGGGGTAGCTGGTGTGTGTGTGGGAGGGCGACAGGGTACAGATGGATAATCAGGGATAAGACTCAAAACTTCTATACCAAGATTTTAGGTGTACAGGCCTGCACCCCAATACCTGCTATACCTTCCCTTCCCCTTCCCGTGTTGTCTTTATCCCTTCCTCATTTTGCACTTTCCATTGCTACCTGATCGCTTTTTCTCATCCATTCCCTTCACACATCCTTGTTCTCCCACCCCATCAAGTACACTCTACTCCTAAGAGACTTGTGAAATAGCTAAATGCAGTTACGATAACCAAAGTGTGTATACTCAGCCCTAAAAAAGTTACCATCTAATCTTTCTGATAGAAAGGCTGTTAGCAACCGAAGATGAAGTAGGTGCTAGCCTACAGTTTAAGAAAAAGGGGCCGAAGAATCCGTGTTAACCTAGGACATTGAAGGGGAGAGTATTCTGGCTCAGGGATCAATGCCTAAAAGTTTCCCTAAAACTGAAGGAGACTACTTTCAAAAAGCATAAATTCCCTGAGCAGTCTTTGGAGACTACTAATACCAGCTTGGGTGCGGAGTCTCTGGGGAGGCTGTAACCTGTCTCTGGTGCCTTTGGTCAGCAGACCAACTCCAGACAGGTGTCAGTCTTACTACAGTAGTGACCTCCTTCTAGGGAGTGGCCGCAGGGATAAGGACATCCTCAGTTCCAATGTCGCGACTCTTGGCAGAGGATCGACTTACAGTAGCCTTTCTTAGCTTCAATTTCGGCTTCTGGCTTACATTTACTCATTATCGGGAGGCATGCCTTAGCCAAGAGACTGCATCGAGAACCCCAAAGGGGGTGGGGGGGTGGGGGTGGGAGCTCTTCCAGTGCGCATGCGCACACATGCCAGAACCGGAAGCAGCGCGAAGCCGAGCATGGCGGCGGCGGCAGCGGCCGAAAGTGTCTCGGCGAGCCAACGAGAGGAGACGGTTAGAGGTACGCGGAGTGGATGGGGATGTAGTGTCCAGAGGGAGACCTGGGGCTCCGCGTGGGGCCCCGAATGCCGGGCTCACCTGGCAGGGCGGGCAGGGTGGACGGGCGGACCTCTGTATGTGCAAGTGTTTGTTCTGTCGGGGCGATGAGAGGGTTTGGCCGCGGAATGGGGTGTGAGCTGGAGCCGGTGCAAGGGAGCACAGTTGATGTGTCAGGTGGGGCAAGGACGAAGTAGGGACTTGAAATTATGGCACCTGGAGAATTTAACCGACTTGATCGAATGAGGACAGGCGGAGGGCCGTGGGCAGCACATGCTGCGGCTGGATTAGGACCCGGCGTGGGGCAGGACACTTACTCATTCTCCTTTGATCCAGACGATGCCGCGGTGGAGACAGCCGAGGAAGCAAAGGAGCCCGCTGAGGCCGACATCACTGAGCTCTGCCGGGACATGTTCTCCAAAATGGCAACTTACCTGACTGGGGAACTGACGGGTGAGGCACGGTCGGGTCGATTCGGGTAGTGCGGGGCTCCCCTCGCTGGAGCTGTGATTTGGCTTGGGGGTGACCTGGGAGGTGCTTCAGCAAACGTGATCTGCGGCCCCCTTCCTTAACGCCACCTACCCTGCAACTTGCCTGTTGGAAGTTTGGGCCGACATGAATGGGAAGGAAAGAGGTCCATTCCTTCCCTGGAGAAGTTCACGAAATACCTTCAGAAACATATAAAAATGCTTAATACATCTCTACAGCCTCCATATTGCAGACTAACGCTGAGAACGCAAGAAATAACTCATCAAGAAGTGCTTCTTTAGGGGAAGTGTATTTGGAGCAGGGCTGTGAAGGGAATGATTGGCCAAAAAGTGGGAAAACGGCTAGTGAATGAAGTGGTGCAAGAGCTTAGTTTGTTTGGCCAAAACAGCTGTATTTACTGTGGTAAAAAGTAAATTGATTGGGGACTGGGAAGTGGCCTGCAGATTTAGGGACCTATTAGGCTGGTTTGAGGATTTGGTGACTAACCCCTAGGGACATGATTAAGTTTTTGGTTCATGATGTATTTCCAGGTGATACATGATCTATGTGTGGAGGAGGATCCAAAAGGTGAAGTCTGGTCCAGTGTGGCCTCTCATAAACAGTTATTACATTGTCTTACTCACACAGGAAAGTGCTGTGAACTAAATTTAGGAGCCAGAATCTATGAGAAAAGTCTTGATGCACAATAGAAGGGCTTGTGAGTCTCTTATCAGTTTGATTATCTATCTATCTATCTATCTATCTATCTATCTATCTATCTATCTATATCTGAGCAGGAGAAACTAAAAACTAGATTTTTGGCTTATCTTTTAAAGTTCTAAAGAGCCTGACCAGGCAGTGGCATGGTAGCTAGAGCATCGGCATCGGCCTGGGGTGCTGAGGACCCAGGTTCAAAACCCTGGGATTGTTGGGTTAGCAGCTTGAGCACAGGGTTGCCAACTTGAGTGTGGGATCAAAGACATGACCCCATGTTCACCGACTTGAGTCCAAAGGTCACTGGCTTGAGCCCATGGTCGCTGGCTTAAGCAAGGGGTCACTGGCTCAGCCGGAGCCCTACGGTCAAGGCACATATGAGAAAGCAATCAATGAACAACTAAGGTGCTGCAACTATGAGTTGATGCTTCTCATCTTTCTCCCCTCCTGTCTGTCTGTCTGTCTGTCTGTCTCTCTCTCTCCAGTGTTCACATGCACATGCTAAAAAAATAAAAATTCTAAAGATTTGGCAATAATAGCCCCTCATTCTTGTGAGGCTATGATTGATTAGAGCTGAGCAGCTGTGTCCTTTAGATGGACTAGTTCTATGCATTTTGTTCTCACCACTCTCTGTTTTCTCCCTTTCACTGAGACTTGGTGTCGGTTGCCATTTACCATCATTCTTATATTGTGTTTTTAGTACTGGTACAGAAATGATTTTCTGCACCAATATCATTATCAAAACTGGTAAAATAAATGATCAACTAAAAGGACCACATATTCCAAGAAGTGGGAGAGAGCATATTTCTTTATGGAAGAGAGTTATATTATGTGTTTAATATGCAAACACCTGGCTTGCTTTACTGATATACATGATCTGGATGGCTCGTAAGTATTTGAGTGTCTGTTTTAAAGAGACTAATTTGATAGTAGAGCATATATATGGGTGTGGAGGACAGTGACAGAGACAGATGAAGAGTATTCCAGAAGAGAAGTAATTATGATCTGCGACAGAGTGATGGTAAATGGAATGAAAAGGAGGGCATAGGTGCAGGAACATGAAAGAAGTGGAATTTATAGGACTTGTTAAAGTGAGTACTGAGGCATGGGAGCAGCCGGAAATGGATGTGTTTGAGCTATTAAACCTGGCTGGTACCATCAACCAAAATAGGGAAGTTGGAAAGAGGAACCACATTTAGTGTGAAAGTAATATTTTCATTTTTGTCTTTGCTGATTTTAGATATTACCAGGACACTCAGCTGACTGTTATCAAGATACTCAGGTCACTTACTCATGTGAGTCCAGAGCTCAAAGAGTGATTAGAGCAGGAGAAACAGGTCTAGGAGTCACCTGTATAGTGCTATGAGCTGAGGCTGTGCAGGATGACATTGCAAGGAAGGGCTTATAGGTATATAAGAGGGCCTTGACTAAAATCTCAGGGTATGTTGGTATAGCACAATTATTTGTTTTTATAACAGTATTTGAAGTACTTAGGTTTTCAAATGATTAATTAATAAAATTAATTTTAAGCAGATTTTAATTTCCCCAAGTTGTCACTCTTACTTGCACACATGCCTTTTTGAGTTTGAAAGGGAATAAATACAATGGGAGTGCCCTGGGAATGTGCCACCTATATAAGCATCAGTCGTGTGTCATAGCTGAGCAAAGTTGAGAACTGGTAGTTATAGAGGTTGGATTAAAAAGGATCTGGCCTGACCAGGCAGTGGCGCAGTGGATAGAGCGTCGGACTGGGATGCAGAAGGACCCAGGTTCGAGACCCGAGGTCGCCAGCTTGAGTACGGGCACATCTGGTTTGAGCAAAAGCTCACCAGCTTGAGCCCAAGGTTGCTGGCTCCAGCAAGGGTTTGCTCGGTCTGCTGGAGGCCCGTGGTCAAGGCACGTGTGAGAGAGCAATCAATGAACAACTAAGGTGTCGCAAGGGCAGCAAAAAACTGATGATTGATGCTTCTCATCTCTCTCCCTTCCTGTCTGTCTGTCCCTATCTATCCCTCTCTCTGTCTTGTAAAAAAAAAAGAATCTGGCATAGCCTGACCTGTGGTGGTGCAGTGGATGAAATGTCGACGTGGAACACTGAAGTTGCTGGTTTGAAATGCCAGGCTTGCTGGTCAAGGCACATATGACAAGCAACTATGAGTTGATGTTTCCCACTTCTCCTCGCACCCCTCCTTCTCTCTCTTTCTCCTTTCTCCTCTCTCTAAAATCAATAAATAAAATTTTAAAAAATCTAACAAGAGCAGTTAGAAGGAGATTTGAAAATCAGTGTAGTACAGTATACAGATCTATAACAGCCAAGGGAGAATTTCAAGAAGAGAGGGAGATCATAGTGTCAGAAACTATGGAGTGGTTCAGGAGGATAATAGCTATGGATTTCATGGTCAGCGCACTGATGACCTTGGGGCATGTAATTTCTCTGGATGGTGGGGGCAGAGGCCAGACTGCCAGGGTTCACATCAGTGAATGGTGAGGAAGAAGGAGGCTACTCTTTCAAAAGGGGTAGCAGTGGAGCTCCTTTCCTTTTCTGAACAAGTGAGGGAGAATAGAAGGAGTGCTTCTGGGCTGGAGGAAACCCGAATATATTTCTAGATAGAAAGGCAGGCCCTGGGTGGAAAGAATTTGGAAATGCAAGAGAAAGATCATTGGAAAGAGGCGCTGAAGAGGTCGAAGGGCTGGGGACCAAAAGCACAGGAGGAGGAGCTGTCTTGGCAGCAGTAGGAGCACTTCTGCCTCTTGGGAAGATGCTAAGGTACAGAGAAATTTTGAAGTGAGAAATTATGTAAGTGGCTTGGCTTTCAGGAAAACTGGAAGAGAAGACATGTGTTTGGAGTAGGGATGGGAAAGAGAATTGAGGATATGAGAAGCAGGCAAAGGGTTTGGAAAAGTCAGTGCATAAAATGCAATATAGAATCCCACAGTAATAAATGAGTTACTAAGAAGTGAGATCCTAGTTGATTTTATAGATATTTATGTCACAGTCTCCCAATTTACATGTTTTCATACTGTAGAAATACCAAGACTATTTTACTTCCCCTATCATAGAACATAAATATAGCATATCCCTTTTTTAACTCAGATCCAGAAGTTTTCTGGATCTTACTTGGTTTAAATAGTTTGCTGCTTGTCGCCTGAGTTGCTACTGAAGCATTCAGAGTACACAGGCTGAGTATAAATGTCATAGATGAAATGTGGCTTGCTCCTTTCACATTTCCTAGGTCCTGCCTTGGACTACCATTTCGCCTCTAATTTCACATTCCAGTGATATGAGACAAATGTTAATGGCATCATATCTTCTGTTTATTTTAAAGCCACCAGCGAAGACTATAAGCTCCTGGAAAATATGAATAAATTAACCAGCCTGAAGTATCTTGAAATGAAAGATATTGCTATAAACATTAGTAGAAACTTAAAGGACTTAAACCAGAAATGTAAGTAATAATGTTTATAATTAAACGTGTTTGTATTAAATGTTCTTTGTGCTTGGGGATATGGAGAAGGAGAGGGAACATGGCCCCTGTACTCAGGGAGCTCATTTTCTAAAGTGAATTACAAAGTTAAGGTGAATTTCTTCTTTTCTGAGGAGCAGCATGTTTTGGTGCTGTGGTTTTCTGCTTCTGAATCTTGATTGATTAGTTTATTCCTGGAAAGGGATAGGGGAGAGAAAGAGTGACCATATTCTGATTTAACAGTGATATCAGTGAATTGACTTAACAGTGAAATCCATAAAGGGCTACTCTGTAAACAGAAAACCAGAACATCTATCTATAAATGGAAAATGCTAATTTAGACTGGTAGACTATATTTTTCCATTAACTTATATTTGTGTTCCTGTCTCTTTCTTTATCTGGGAACCCAAGAAATAGAATCAGTAATGGAAAGATTGCTTGAGGAGCAAGGAATTTAAAAGAGACAAAGTTAATGGATGAGAGAGACTTGCTTGGTCTAGGACACAGTTATGCCTGATCAGCTAGCATTTGTTTTCTAAAGCATTTGTGCAGCTAATGGTCGGAGTCATGTCACCCTACCTTGTTTTTCTTGGGCAGAGCTGGAGAGATACGAGCATTTTTACTTTTGGTTCTTTTCTGTTCAACTTGTTGAGGCCATGTAAACATGTGGTCTGTCTTTGTCTTTAAAGATGCTGAACTACAACCTTATCTGGATCAAATCAATGTAATTGAGGAGCAGGTAGCTGCCCTTGAGCAGGCAGCATACAAGTTGGATGCATATTCAAAAAAACTGGGTAACCATTTTTATTTTTGTTTTGGTTTAATAAGAGTACCTGCCAGTATGACTGTAGCTAATACCATAGTTAACATTTATGATGTGCCTATGATGATCTATTTTTTTTTATGTGATGATCTATTTTAATCTTCACAAAATCCTAGTAAGAATAATTTTTATTAGTTGTAGTAATAAAAACATTTCCGGAGTACTTGATATATCAGACACTGTTCTTGGTGCTTTACCTATATTATGTTATTTTATCCTCCCATTAATCTATGAGGTTAACTACATGATTTTTATCCCAGTTTTATAGAGGAGGAAACTGTGGTTGAAGAGATTAAATAACTTGCATAAGGATGCAAAGCTAGTATGTGGAAGAGCTAGCTGTATTCCAAACCAGGTCTGATTGATTACAAAGCTCAAGCTCTTAATTGTGGTTCAGCAGGCAAAAGCATCTTTAATACTGTAGACACATATGTCATAAAAATCAGAATAGTTCATCAAGGATTTTCTTGAAGGCTTACTTTTTCTTTAAGAAGGAAACTATTTTTAGTGTTGATGGCTTGCTAACTGGTTCTGGCTCTTATATCTATGACTAAAAGTAACGAAATTGTTTTTATCCTGCATATAATATACAGATTGTTTTATTTTCATCATTGACAATTGTTGGCTACTTCAAGAGAGTGGTTTGTAAAGGTGACTTTTAATATACCCTTCTGGTCCCAAGATTATGGCCAGAGGGATAGCAAGGTCACCAAGAATAATTTGGAAATTGCCAAGGACTTGTTTTAAAGTGTTTTCAAGTCTGACCGAGAATTCTGACATTTATGAGAAAAAAAAGAGCGGTTTGTAGCAGACTGGGATTGGTTGTGGGTGGTGGTTAACTGTTTCATTGTCCACAATTAAATTACTGAATGGTGACTGTGAAGAAGGCATTGTACCAAGGTGCATTTAAGGTTTTAAAAGAAAAGGGAATCCATTCCATTAAGAAGCCTATATGATGGTCTTTTAAATCTTTGTATCTTTCAAAATAGCTTTATTTATACTTCCTGAAAGTTCCAGTCTGGCTCCTAAGGGTGCCTGGCACAGTGCCTGGAGAGGCTATTTCCTGTGTTCCTGGTGGCTCAAGTGCCAGGAAATGTGCTTACTCCTGATGGAGCCATCTGAGCAAGTGCTATTGACAGGGTTGGAACATAGTGACCTTGTGTTGAGTTCTCTATTCTGTGTGTGTGTGTTTGACTTCTTACCTTAGCTCTGCCTATCAATAAAATTTGGACAGATACCCAAATAAGCTGTCCTTAGATAAGGTAGTAGTTAACATTTATGGTGTGCCTACAATTTGGACAAAGTTTGGACAGCTGATGAGATTGAAGTCAATACATTTTATAAAAATGTAACAGATGTTTTTTAATTTGCTTGGAAATACTAACAAAAAAGTATCTTTCTAAGCGCCAGTTTTAAATACAACTTCTTCTCCCTTCTCTCCCCTTTTCCATCCCTGCCCCCGGTAGAAGCCAAGTACAAGAAGCTGGAGAAGCGATGAAAAACTTATTCCTGTGGAACAAAGTTGGTTTCAACATGGAAGAATGTTTTATAATACCTGAATCCTGAGGCTGATGAATTGTTAAAACTCCTCAAAAGAAAATCATGCTGGCCGTCCCAGAAACATCCCACCATTGGAGGAAACTGGAGAACTGTGGCTACTCCTCAATTTCTGTTGGGGCAAAATTCCTCAGAAACACATACTACAACCCTGTACCTTTTACTTGAATGCTAAATTCTCCACTTAGGACACAGAGTCTCTCAAAGTTCAGGATAAACCTGGGTTTTTCAGTCAAATCAAATGAGAGGGCTTATTTTCTCTATGTTATTTTTTTAACTGGCTGGATTTTGAGTTACTGTGTAAATGGTTGGTTTTTCTATTGATGCTAATGTATTGCTAACAAGATTCTAAATTAAAAATGAAAACAAAACAAACTTCTTTACACTTTATCATCTTTTGAGTCAGTAATTCACTTTTCCATATCATTGCAAATAATAGAAAACTGAAAATACTTTCAGGCTGAGCTTTCTAGACTGAGCAGAAACAGTGAAAGGAGTGTTGCAATAGCTTGGTGTATGTGATGGGCCCCTCCTGTTTCTTGTGTGAGTCAGATGTCTGGGGATGGATGACATCTTGACATGTACCCCCTTTTGGAAATATGATTAAGACAAGATGTGTGTGTGTATGTGGTGAGGAGGTGAGGCTGCTCAAAGTATTTTATAAAATATCCTCTTACTTGTGTCTGCAGGGTAAGAGGATCACTTGGGGACCCGATCATCGTCCATGCAGACTCAAGATGTCCATGGACGGAGGATACCGGCTGACTAGTTCAGAGGACAGGTAGCCTTATCCAGAGTTAGGTTAGCAGCTAGGAAGGTGCCTGAGGTTTTCAATACCATCTTTAAAATGGTTAACTTTGTTCCTGTCATTTCTCACTATTTTTGTTTATCTTTTGCTCCTCTGGACTGTGTCATTTATTTCTGCTCTAATCTTTATTATTCCCTGTCTTCTAACTCTGAGCTTAGTTTGCTCTTATTCTAGTTTCTTGAGGTGTAATATTAGGTTGTTTATTTGAGATGTTTTTTCTTAATATAGACATTTATAGCTATAAACGTATCTCTTAGAATTACTTTTTCTACATGCATAACTTTGGGTATATTGTGTTTCCATTTTCATTTGTCTCATGATCTTTTTTTTATTTCCCTTTTGACTTCTTTTTTGGTCCATTGGTTGTTGAGTATGTTTTAGGATTTCGTCAAATTTTTAGTTTTCTTCCTGTTATTGAATTCTAGTTTCACACCATTGTGGTTGGAAAAGATACTTGATATAACTTCCATCTTGAATTTGTTGAGTCTTGTTTTGTGGCCTAACAGATGACCTATCCTGAAGAATGTTTCATGTACACTGGGAAGAATGTATATTCTAAAGCCAGATTTGGCGTGCATACAAGGATGCTTGCTGTTTTTATCCTTTTTATTTTTTCAACATAATTTTTTGTTACTCTGATACTTCCTTGTGTTCAGCTATCTTGATCTTTGTTAATTCCCATGGATGAATTTCTTTTCATAAACTTTCTATTTTAGAGTAGTTTTAGATTTGCAGAGAAGTTTTACAGAATTCCATGGATTAGTTTTCATTTCATACTGTTGTTTCCTCTTACTGAAATTATTACCTGTCTATGTTTGGCAAACTTGTACTCTTTATCAAGACAGTCTTGATCTCTGCTCCTGGGCTGTGCTCTATTACCCTAAAGTGGAAAAAACCAAATGCTTAGTGTGCCAGCAAAGCGGGGACATCAATATTTATGAGGCAGAGAACTTGATATTGCCCCAAAAAAGCATTACAGAAGTGAGGAAAACCAGAACTTTTTCTTTCTTAAACTTATTTTAAGTTTTAATTAATTTTGAATTGCTTGGCTGCCTCTGGTGAGTCTTCCATGGCTCTTGGTTGTCAGGAGCTCTCACCTTTGTTTCCTTTTTTTTTTTTTTTTACAGGGACAGAGAGAGGGATACATAGGGACAGACAGGAACGGAGAGAGATGAGAAGCATCAATCATTAGTTTTTCATTGCGACACCTTAGTTGTTCATTGATTGCTTTCTCTTATGTGCCTTGACCGCAGGCTTTCAGCAGACCAAGTGACCCCTTGCTGGAGCCAGCGACCTTGGGTCCAAGCTGGTGAGCCTTGCTCAAACCAGATGGGCCCGCGCTCAAGCTGGCGACCTGGGGGTCTCGAACCTGGGTCCTCTGCATCCCAATCTGATGCTCTATCCACTGTGCCACTGCCTGGTCAGGCTGTTTACGTTTTTTAAAACACTTGTCTCCTGCCAACTGGCCTGAACTTTCCAAAGAGTCAATGTCATGAAAAACAAAACCAAAAAAAATAGGTGAGTTATTGTAGATTAAGAGACTATAAATAGAATCGAATGCATGTGTGAATTTTGATTGGATCCCGAATGACAACAAATAAAGGTATAAAAGTAAATTTAGGGGAGCAAACAGAACTAACTATAAACATGGATATGTGTTAGGTGATATTGAATTAATGTTTATTAGGTGTGCTAATGGTGTTATATACTCCTTATTCTTAGGAAATGCATGCAGAAGTATTCTTGATGTCTGCAATTTACTTTCAAACGACTCAGTGAGAATAAAAGTGATTGTGCCCCTTGAAGGCGATGGCCATTATTTTAATTTTTCGATAGGTTCAAAAGCTATGAAAAGCGTGTGTGAACTGATTGTCTTGCTCACTAGCGCGATGTGGTTAGGTTAGAATAGGTTAGGGCCCAACATTATGCTGGAAATTTTCCAGTAGCTAAGTCACTTCAATTGCCCGGAAATAAAAAATCCTAATGGTTCCTGGCTGGGTAGGCGGTGGTTTTGAACTGCCAGCCCACAGACGGTTTGAGGCGCCAAAAATTCCATGCAGGTCCACAAATGAGTTAACCACTCGGATGTATGAAGATTATAGGCCCAATGATTATAGACTCTATAATCTTCATACAACATCAGGGTGGTTAACTTTTGGGAACCAGAAGACCACTGAGTTAGATCATCCTCCTGCTTGATACAGCAAGGTTGTGGGTTCCCTCCCTTGTCAGGGCACGCACAAGGATCAACCAGTGAATGCATACATAACTGGAACACAAACCAATGTTTTTCTCTTCCTTCCTTTCTCTATAAAATCAATAAAAAGTTTTTTTAATAAAAGGGGATTTCTTTTTGTCGTTTCCCCTTCTCTGCTCTTTTAATTCCTCCGTGATGAGAAATCACTTGCGAGAGGTTTCTGTCCCTCCGCGCTTTCCGTAGATTACTGAAGTCTCATTGGTTGGGATTCGCTTGCGTCTTATTGTGAGACGGCTGCGTTTTCAGAGGAACGCGGTGTGGCGGCCTAATTTTCGGTAGTGGTCCCATCCCCGGCTTCTGGATCCATGGCTCAGAAACCACTGCGCCTGTGAGTGACCCTGAATCGGAAACCTCTGTGCGCGCGCACATGTGTCTGCCCGCGGGCAGTTTTCTCCAAAAGGGAGGATGAAAAGGCGAGAGTGGGAGCGGGGCTGCAGCTTGTTAGCTACGATGTCATCTTTGGCTGGCCGAGGCCGGCCTCTTTTCCCCGGCGGTTTTTGCTTCCGAGCAGGAACCTTGGAGATAGATACTCGCTGAGAGAAGCGGAACCTCCCGGCGTTAGGCCTCTTTCGTATTAGGCCATGCTGGCCTCTGAGACATCATTTCCCCTTCTTTTCTCCCGCACTCCATTTACTTAACCAGAATTTCTATGCACGGGGTGGGTTGATGGGCCCTGGGCAGAGATGGACAGGATAGGTGGATAGAGCTTCTGCCCTGAAGCACTGTTTGAGGGAGGTGTGGGGGGATGGAACAGTGAAGAGATGAATTCCATTCATCCATTCATTGAACAAACATTTACTGATCAATTGCTGTGTGCCAGGCACTGTCCTTGGCGTTGCGCAGATGGAGTTCCCGCCTTGATGGAACTTACAATGAAGAGAGACAGTAATCAAAGATATATATAAAATTACGGCAGTGATCAATGTTAGGAAGAAAAGGTTCACAGTACTGGGAGGGTGTATAATAGGAGTATTTGTTTTATTGTGAGGAATACCAGGAGTGAGGATTGAATTTTACTTATTAATTAATAATTATCATTAGAAAAAGCCATTGAAATGTTTAAGAGCAACGTGGCATGATCCAAGTTTTCGTTTTGGAAAGTGCTTCTGGCTGCAATGTGGAGAACGAATTAGAGCCAAAATAGAGGACACCTAGCAGCAGAGATGGTGATGACAGAAAAAAAAGTGTAAGGATTCATCGTTTATTAAGGAGATAAAATCAACAAGGCTGGGAGATAATTTGGTTGTGAGTAAGAAGGAATCAGCATCTGGGGTCCTAGATTTCTTTTTTCTTCAGTGGGATAGGAAACACTGGGAAAGAGACCAGACGAGGAGATGATGAATTTTGAGGTGTCCTATGATGTGCAAAGTGAACCATGGCTCTCCCAGAAATAATTATAATCCCATGTAACAACAACTATAATAGAGTAACTGCAGAATCCTGTGGGAGCACCAGGAATTGATGATCATTAGGGACTGGAGGGTTTCCTAGAAGAGGTGGTGTTTAGAAGATAAAAATATTTAATACGTTATTACTACAGAACTTGCTCTGAAATGTTTTATGCGTTTCTGAAGTATTGAGAGTGACTTTCTTACCTGATCAGGATGACTTTAGAGGTGTGCCAGGATTTGAAGCATAGGAAAAATTTAGACTCAGGATGGGTAGCCTGGGACTATTAGGAGGAGTAATAGCCCCAGGAACGGCAGAGGCAGAGTGATCAGATTGACAGTAGGGAAGGTTTCTGTTGGGAAGCTTAGAGAAATCACTAGGAAGAGCCTTCCGGGACTTGTGGAAAGCTGTAGTTCTGCAGGCAGTGGAGTTCTTTTAATGTTTTTGAGGAAAGAAGAGTAAACTGTTGGCTTTATGTTGGATGATAGGAAGAAAAGAAGGCCTTGGACAAAGTGTAAGTATATTCTCTACTTTGTATCCAATTCCAGATTCATTGTATTTCTCATGCTACCCCTGTTATATAACAGGACTCTCAGCCGCTCAGCCTTGCAGCTACCCTCTATTGCTTCTCGTTTCCCATCCTACTTCTCCACTCCAGTTTCTGTTCAGAGCTTCTAAAATTCCCGTTTATTTCTCTCTTCCCCATCTTCATTTGACATTGCCTTTTTCACTGATAATTTTGCTTATTGTCAGTTGTTCCTCTAGACCTTTTTTTTTTTTTAAGATTTTATTTATTCATTTTAGAGAGAGGAGACAGAGAGAGAGAGAGACAGACAGAGAGACAGAGAGAGAAGGGAGGGAGGAGCAGAAAGCATCAACTCCCATATATGCCTTGACCAGGGAAGCTCAGGGTTTCGAACCGGCAACCTCAGTGCTCCCGGTTGATGCTTTTACCCACTGCGCCACCACAGGTCAGGCGAGACCATTTTTCTAAAACAGATATGCTCAGCCCTGGCCTGGTGAGACAGTGGGTAGAGCATCATCCCCCATGTACGGAGGTCACAGGTTCCATCCCTGGTCAGGGCACCTATGACAAGCAGTCAGTGAGTGCACAACTAAATGAAACAACTAAGTGCAACAATGAGTTGATGCTTCTCTCTCTCTCAAATCGATGGGGAAAAAGTTCTCTAGAGCAGATATGGTCATGTCACTGCTCAGTTTGAAAATGTTTGGTGATAGAACCAATAAAAGCACACCAGAAAGACATAATGACAAAACAATAAAAAATATGTTTCAAGATGAGTTAAAAGACATTAACAAATGATATGAGAAGTGGAAAAACCATATAAATAAGAATTATAAAAACTCAAATGAGATGATGCAGAGGCCAGCTCTGCTAAGTATAGTTCCGAGTGGAAGGTGCCACAAAACTTGAAAGAAATTAGACACAAGATACAGAAAAGGTGGGACTAGGGGTCTCCCAGCTTCAAGGACTGAGAGCCCTGATATGTGAGTCCTCGTTGTAGTTATTTGTCTTCTTTATCTAGTTATCGTAAAGCTTCAGCCTGACCAGGTGGTGGCGCAGTGGATAGAGCAGCGGACTGGGATGCGGAAGACCCAGGTTCGAGACCCCAAGCTCACCAGCTTGAGCGCAGGCCCATCTGGCTTGAGCAAAAGCTTGCCAGCTTGGACCCAAGTTCGCTGGCTCCAGCAAGGGGTCGCTCAGTTTGCTGAAGGCCTATGGTCAAGGCACATGTGAGAAAGCAATCAATGAACAACTAAGGTGTTGTGACGGCAACGAAAAACTAATGATTGATGCTTCTCATCTCTCTCATCTCTCTCCGTTCCTGTCTGTCTGTCCCTATCTATCCCTCTCTCTGACTCTCTCTCTGTCCCTGTAAAAACAAACAAACAAACAAACACCAAAAGCTTCAGTATATGAGGTAATCATCCTCTGGTACATCAGGGCAAGTAAGCATGTACTCAGGGGAGATAGGAAATGACAAACACTACAGAAGCTTCTTGTGCAGATAATCATGTCAGGGACCCGGCGTTCCTAAGTCCACATTGAATGATATTTGTTCGAGGCAACATTCCATTCTCAGGCCATTTTCCCACAAGATGATAGAACAAGTTACTTCTCAATTTAGGGCCAATCTGCCTTACGAACCTTTGCTCTTGCCACATTCTACCTCCCTGATTTATAGCACTTTACACTTCTATTGTAGCCCTTTTTATACAGGGTTGGAAAAGTAGGTTTACAGTTGTGTACATGAAATAGTTTATTCTTGTATTATTATATATTTATTGCATTATTTTCTATACAAACAACTGTAAACCTACTTTTGCCCCACCCTATATAAATTTATGGCTATTAGAGTATCTTCTCTTCCTCTTCCCTGATTGAAACTCTCTGAAATTTGAACTGTCTTCCTCCTCTTGATTCTCCTAATGTGTTTTTAGCATAGTACTTGGCATATTGCACTCAGCATATTGTTGGAGTTCAATGTGTGTTTGTTGAATGGATGATTGAAGCCCTTACTAAGATAATGACAGTGGAAATAAGAAGGACAGAATAAATATGTAAGATGTCCAGAGAAAGGGATCAATGGGACTTGGTGACTAGAAAGGAGATTTTTGACTCTCAGTGACCAGGTTGGTGATAGACCTATTAACAAAACGTGGGAAGTGAGGATAAGCTGTTCCAATTATGGAGGAAATGGTAGGTAAACTTAGGTACGGTGGGTTGAAGGTCTTGGTGAGTACTTTAGGTGAAGTTGCCCAGTGGTAATAGTTTGCATGTATTGAACTTCTCTGGTGACCTTAGAGAGACCGGATCACATATCTGCATGATCCAGGAAGACCTGGCTGGCCTGTTCCTGTTTACTGAATTGCCTTAATGTTTATCTTTTGTTTGCAGCTTGGCTTGTGGAGATGTTGAAGGGAAGTTTGATGTTTTATTCAATAGAGTTCGAGCAATTCAGAAGAAAAGTGGAAACTTTGATGTAAGATGTTTCCTTTTTCTGAATTTAATTTTACTGTTGACATACTAAAATAAAGTTTGGATTCCTTTATTCATGTCTTGATTGAACATATACTCCTTTTTTGTTAGATTGGGTATCTTGTAAGCATAGGAAGTTAGCAGCTGCGGAGAAATGGGGGAGGGGAGACCTGTTTACCTTTTTATGCTTTTTTAATTTCAATCCTGTTACTTTATTATTGTACACAAATGTGAAAAGAGGCTAGCAGAACATCCCTAAGTGATTCTGACCACTGGGTTCGGAAAGCACAGATATATTTCATGAGTGTGTGTCGTAGATTGAGGTAGATAATAGGAGCAAATGCTTCACAAACCAAAGAACCTTAAATGTTATTTGTGGTTGCCAACTAGACTGTAAACTCCTACAGTACGGAACAGTATTCTAGGGGTGGGAATAATATATTCATTGAGTTTAGGGTTGAGTCAAGAGAACAGGCAGGAAATGTGGTTTTTATACCCGGTATTTCTCAAGGGATTCTTCAAGGTTGACTTCTCCATCTTCCCCTGGACCTCCTCCCCATCTCTAACTTGAATTTGATAGTCACTGAGACAAAACTTAGTAATTTATACAATTGTTACTAAAGAGTTACATATGTATTAAAATTCTGCAAATTGATTAAGGAGAAAACCTGGTTTGAGACTATTAGGATAAATAGTTGAATACTGTGACTATCAATTATGTACTATTTGATATAAAAAAATCTCATATCTGTTTAAAAAACTCATTTTAGCTGCTGTTGTGTGTAGGAAATTTCTTTGGCTCCACCCCAGATGCTGAATGGGAAGAATATAAAACTGGCATCAAAAAAGGTACAGCAACTATTTTTATTTAACATATGATTTCTAACAAAGTTTTAAGACTACACAGGTTTTTTCCATTTTATTTGTTTGTATGTTTTTTGGGTTTGCTTTTTCCAAGTGTTAGTTATTTAAGAATTTTCCTTTGAACTCTGCATTCAGCTGAGAGGGATGTATATGCAGCTAAATTAGTTCCAGAAAAGTCATTTTCTTCTAAGTAGGTAGATGTTGAATAAATAAAAACACATGTGTTCTTTCCTTGTATTAGTGGGTTTTTTTCACTCAGCTTTTTAGGATCTATGTTTTCCTAATTATACATTGGCCATCCTCTTTAAGATGTCACTTCATTATCCAAGTGATACCATTTAATAATCAGGCCACAAGGTTGAGTGTCAGATATTCTAACTGGTGATCATATTCCACATGTAGTATTGCAGACTCTTTACTTTTGCTATGATTATTTTTCCTATGGCAAAACATTTCTCCAGTTCAAAAGCAGATCTGGTAACTAGAGTGTCATGTCTGTTTCTCTCACTAGCTCCTATTCAGACATATGTGCTAGGTGCCAATAACCAGGAAACAGTTAAATATTTTCAAGATGCTGATGGCTGTGAATTAGCTGAAAACATTACTTATCTGGGTAAGTTGGTATTTTTTGTGTTGTAATGAACATAATAAAGTCTCCTAGAAAATTTGTGGCTGGATTCTTCTGCCATTCCTGCCTGAGAGAATGGAGGTCAGGGCATTCTTTCCTAAAGTCTGTGTCTATACCCTTAAGACAATAGCATTTTTTCCTTCGTGGTATGTCCCACCTCCCTCAATTGCCTTGTGTTGTCACACCAAATACATACTCTTTCAGCCAAACAGGAATAACTTAACTTGACTACAGTGTATATCTAGAGTATTTAAGGTATAAACTGTGTTTTTAAAAATCTATGTACTGGCCTGACCAGGCGGTGGCGCAGTGGATAGAGTGTAGGACTGGGATGCGGAAGACCTAGGTTCGAGACCCCGAGCTCGCCAGCTTGAGCACGGGCCCATCTGGCTTGAGCAAAACTCATCGTCTTGGACCCAAGGTCGCTGGCTCCAGCAAGGGGTGGCTCAGTCTGCTGAAGGCCCGTGGTCAAGGCACATGTGAGAAAGCAATCAATGAACAACTAAGGTGTTGCGTTGGCTTCTCACCTCTCTCCGTTCCTGTCTGTCTGTGCCTATGTATCCCTCTCTCTGACTCTCTCTCTGTCCCTGTAAAAAAAAATCTCTGTACTATATGTGGTCTCACCATATAACATAGCTGACAGATTAGATTCCTAGCTAGCTATAGCTCTAGGGCTCACTGAGCTTTTGGAAACTGAAGTTTTTAGTGCTCATCCTTGGGTTTTTCACTCTTTTTTTCTGGCTCCAGGTCCACTCTTTAATTTCAGGTTAAAGTTGTTCCCTCCCACCCCCTTGAATCTCTTAGTGGTTTTCTCAATTCTGGCCATTTCGTTTTCTCGTCACCTATTGTCAGTCTATAGTCTTGGATTATTCAGCTCATTTTTTCTCCATTGCTGTTCACATTTCCTCTTTCTTGGTCTCATTTCTTTGGAAAGTCTCTAAATTTTCTTGGTTGTAAATGCCCTCCTCCTCCCTCCCCACCATCATCCATCTTGGCCTATATTTGATTCTCTACATCTGACTACTGCCCTCCTGTAAGCAGTCTTATCTTGTTTTAATCATATGAAGCCCCTTTCAGCAGAAAATTGAGGGACGGATTTTTATTTGTTGTTTTTAACCAGTTGTAAGATACACATTTTGAAATCCTCTTGTAGCTCTTACCTTGGACCTCACTTATGGCAGTTCTCACTGTAGTTATTAGATTTGAATTAAGACCACTGCTGTAGATATTTATGGCAGTCATTTTACCATATGAATTTAGTGGCAGCAGTGGAAGAGCAGCTGACGTATTTGGGTTATTTCTGTGAAATAGATTTTTTTGAGATCCAGTAGGAGGAGCAAACAGTGAACTCATTAATGAATATGTGATACTGAGCTCACAGTGCTGGCACAACATCCACCCCTGAGTAGGGCTGATCTTCCTAGAGTTTATAAACAAGGCCACAGTGTTCAAGAGTATGGATTTGGGGGAGCTAGTTCCATAAAGATGAGAAATAAAGCTGAGAAGGGAGGTATAATGCTGGTGGCCAAGGCCAGGCAGGTTCACCATGGATTTGGGCAGATGGTAAAGAAACTGTGGAGCTGGAAAGCATTGGGTCATTCTGTTTAGTAATGTCTCACAATGGCGGACAAGCACACAGGCAGGGGAAACCACTTCTCAGGCAAAGAAACAGCAAGAATGGCCCCACAGTGGTGGGCAGGTAATCCGCTATTCACAATCCCGCTGAGCACAAGCACTCATAGCCTTATATAGGCCATACATATGTGGCAGTCACACACTCACGTACCAATCAAGCAAAGGGCTTGTAGCCGGTAAACCAGCGAACACGCCTAACATAGCTGCCTCACATTCCACCCCTTTAGGGTACAGAAGGCTCCCACCATCAGGGTCTCCCATAGTCACAGTCCAAGATTGGTCCATGATAGACAGCCCAGCTGTTTGTGCAAATCTAGGTATAAGTCCATTACAGGCAATTAGCCATATAGCTCTTTATTAACGGACCTCAGCACCTTTCCATAAGTGCACTGTTGCCACAAGCTTCATCCAAAACCCTCAGAGACCCAAGCTCATAGGACCTGGTGGAGTCAAATTCAAAGCCTGTGCTGCCTTGACAGTTCTCTTAGCTGAACTTGAACGCCAGCCATTTTCCTGGCAGATTCCGGGGCCACCGCTTCTCCTGTTTCAGTGGCTGGAACCTCTCTTCCAACTCAAGCTGCCACCAAAGCTCCAAAAAGACTTTATTAGACTGGCAATCTAATTCCTCCCTATCTTCCCTGGCCACAATCAAATCCACATCTGTGTTCTGTAATCTTTACAGGCCATTTCTCCTGTTAGGGTGACAGCACAGGCTGCAGCCCTCACAGCCTGTTCCAGAGAGCATGATGCCATCCACCCTATGTCCTGCAACTGCAGCAAGCAGGCTGCTGGCAGCTCGGTGGGTTTCTGCCTGAATTGAGCCGCCAACTTCATCAGCTCTGCCTGGGTGTAGGGGCCAGACCACAGAGTGCTCCACTACCTGGGGAAGAGGTTGTGGCTGCCCCTGAGGGACTCTTGGCTGCTGGGTCTTTACCTTCTTGGCAACCAGTGGCTGGGCTCTGAATCTGCAGATGGCAGTTGCAGCTCAAACTTCCCCCTCAGAAGAGTTGGAAACGTCTGTTCCCACTGATTCAGAGCCATTCCAAAGGCAGGAATGCAGCTCCATCTTCCGAGCCCACTGCTGGCTCTTGGCCTGAAGCTGACTCTCAAGCTCCTGAACCTGCAGTTTCTCCAACAGCTGTCACTGCCAACGTTCAGCTTCCTGGGCAAACTGCAAATCACGAACCCATCTTATCCAGAGACTGCTCCAGTTCCAGGTGCCTTTGGTGCTCAGCATGCAACTCTCGAACCCAGTGGGCCTCCTTCTCCAGCATTTGCACCAGTTCACACCATCATTGCCACTCAGTCTGCAGCTCATTCTGGAGCTTTCTACCTCATGCAGCCTCATGCACAAAGCTCTTGGTTCCTTCTTGCAGGATTATAAAAAACACCTAGCCAACAGTCCCCAACAGGAGAGCCTGCAGGAACAGCCACTCTTCTATTCCACCCCTTAAGGGTGTTGGTGGCTCCATACCAATCTGCTCCGAATCCTGCCCACTACGCCAGATATAATGCTGGCCACCAAGGCCAGGCAGGTCCACACTGGATTCAGGTGATGGTAAAGAAACTGGAGCCAGAAAGCATTGGGCTATTCCATTTAATAAAGTCTCACAACAGCAGACAAGCACACAGGCAGGGGAAAACCGCTGCTCAGGCAAAGAAACAGCAAGAATGGCCCCTCACAGTGGGAGGCAGGCAATCCGCCATCCACAATCCCCCCAAGGGCAAGCACCTATAGCCTTAGGCCATATACATGTGGCGCTGCCAACCACTCGTACCAATCAGGCAAAGGGCTTGCAGCTGGTAAACCAGCAAGCAAGCGTAACAGAGCTGCCCCACAGGAGGCAAGCAGATGACAGTATCTTGTGGTGGGGGCATATACCTTCACCTCGAAGGCAGGCAGAGAGTAATTAAAGGAGTGTTGGGAGAGGTGAAGATATTCTCTAGTTCACAGACTAGTGAAGAGAGAATAGTTTCAAGAGTAGAGACCATAGGTCAGTGGTAGTCAACCTGGTCCCTACCGCCCACTAGTGGGCGTTCCAGGTTTCATGGTGGGCAGTAGTGGAGCAACTAAAATATAAATAAAAAGACAGATTTAACTAGTAAGTTGTTTTATAAAGATTTATTCTGCCAAACTTAGCGAAAATCCTACATAAAGTACTTGGTAAGTAATTATTATTATGTGCTTTCACTTGCTGTAACTCTGCTTTATAAATTTTGTAAAGTTACTTCCCTACTTTATAAATCACCATTACTGTGGAATTGGTGGGTGGTTAGAAAATTTTACTACTAACAGAGATACAAAAGTGGGCGGTAGGTATAAAAAGGTTGACTACTCCTGCCATAGGTGATTCGTGACCTTTAAGGGAGTTGGGGGAGAGGGAAACTAGGTTGCAGTGGTTTAAAGAACTGATTAAGGGGTAAAGCACTTAGGATAGACTATTGAAACATTTGAAATTGAAGATGAGTCTACGGCTATACCACCCTGAACGCGCCCGATCTCGTCTGAAATTGAAGATGAGGCTTCTTTATCAATATGGGTGTTCGTATATTAGTATATATGTTTATTAATTAGTATGTGCCTATATTAGTTAGTATATATATTAATTAGTATATTTAGTACTCTATTTCCAAATGGAAAGAGCCATTTGAGAAGAGACTCAGTAGATGAAAGAAAGGTGAAAATTGATGCAGCAAGGTCTTGAAGGCACAAGCCAGGAATAAGTATAGAAGAGAGTGGAGCCTGATTTTTCCCAAACAGCTGTTTTCCTTCAATTGGTAGCCGCTGCCTGCATGAAGAGCACATCTAGACCAGGGGTGCCCACACTTTTTCAGCTTGCAAGCTACTTATAAGATGACCAAGTCAAAATGATCTACCTACAATAAAAATGCAAAACATAAATTTATTTCTTCTATATTATCATTATTTAAGTTACTATTATTACTATTTAATATTGTATATTCTTTCACCTTTCTCCTTCTCAGCTCTCTTTTCAGAGGAAAGTCAATGTCATAGTTTTTATGAACAGTCTGAAAAAGCCGCTCCACATTTCCCTTCTTTGGAATAACAATGGCACACAGACAGATGAGGCAAACGCACTTAGAATATGACATAGTGAAAAAACCCCTCCCATTCTGTATGAAAGTGGTAGGTTTTAGGCTTCTTACTCGGACCAGCTACGGCACTCATTTTTATACCCTTTGTTGTATTTAGTTTAAATAAATTGAAGCTAACTACGCAGCAATGTAACTGAACAAGTTAGCGTGGTTTAACGCACATGCATAGAGTGTCAAAAGTTCAGACGTCAGATTGGCTACCCTGTATGCCAATCAAAAGACAAATGTCTTTTTAATGTCATGCGATCTACCCACACTTCCTTCGTGATCGACCAGTAGATCGCGATCGACGTATTGAGCACCCCTGATCTAGACTATACCTTCCTTAGAACTGCCATTATTTTTTCCTTTTCATTGCCTCTTCCTATGTCCAGGTGCCGGGGTTTCTTTTAATCCATGTAGCATCTCCTCTGGAAGGCAGAAAGTCTTTTTCTTAACCAGTGCTTCCCAGCATTTTCATTAGTCTGCAGTATATGGACTGGCCAGTGTTGTAGCCATGCCACATAGAGACTGAGCAGCCAGAAGGGGGCTCTAGGAGTTTACTTGCACTCAGACATGTAGAAAGGCAGGGAGGTAAGATAGTTGTGGCACAGGGAAAGGTATTCATTGCCACAATGACATGTCATTTTGCAGTTTTGACTAAAACGTGTCCATTTTTCTTTGCACCCAGGTCGGAAAGGCGTCTTCACTGGAAGCTCAGGACTGCAGATTGTGTACCTTAGTGGGACAGAGTCCTTAAATGAGCCAGCCCCAGTTTACAGTTTCAGTCCCAAGGATGTGTCTTCCCTGAGAACAATGCTTTGTTCGACATCCCAGTTTAAGGGTGTTGATATCTTGCTCACATCCCCTTGGCCCAAGTATGTGGGGAACTTTGGGAATTCTTCTGTGAGTAGTACTTGTTCAGCTGGAATTTCTAAAAGCGAATTGCATTGGCTTAATTTGGGATTTTTATTTTTTCTCCTTATATTAAGTATTTCAGCTCTTACTATATTTCAGTAGAAATTTTTTAAAAATTTTTTCAGGATACTTAAACCTATATTAACTGAGCAAAGCAAAAGTCAATCTTACGAAAAGTTTGATTCAGAGTTGATATTGCTGAAATATTAATTATAAATGAACGATTCTTTAAATTATAAATTCTGCTTCAGGTGCCCTCTCTCAAGCTTCCTCTTAATACGTTTTTTTTTTTTTAAATTTCTTTTTATTTATTTATTTTAGAGAGGAGACACAGAGAGAGAGAGAGAGAGAGAAACAGAGAGAGAGAGAAAGAGGGGAGGAGCTAGAAGCATCAACTCCCATATGTGCCTTGACCAGACCAGTGCAGGGTTTTGAACTGGCGACCTCTGTGTTTCCAGGTTGACGCTTTATCCACTGCGCCACCACAGGTCAGGCCTCTTAATATGTTTTGAGGGCTAATTTTCAGTGAAAAGATTTACATCAAGTGGCAGCTCTGCAGTTGTATTTTATTCCTTTCCATTCCAGATTATAGTGTTTTGGCGATCAAAATATTTTTTTAGATGGGATCATTATAGGATCAAAGATAAAGAACTAAAGACCTAAAGACAGGAAATGAGATACTGAAAACTTGGTACTTCTCTAATGTAAAAGCTTAGATGTTGGGATGCATGGAGCTCAGCATAGCACTTAATGTTTTTATGCACAATCTAGAAGAGGGTGTACACCAGGTTGGTAACTGACAGCTGTCATGGGTCAGGGAATACTACACTGCTCACAAAAATTAGGGGAATAGGGAACGTGCAGATAATCCAGTACTTTCAGCCTTTAGTATACTGCATTTTCACCAAATGAAGTAAAAGTTGGTTTTGCATCTTATTTGCATAATCGAACTTTCTTTGACTTGTCATTTGCTTTTCTGATGTTCTTATTTAATTAAAAAAAAAAAATCAGCCTGACCAGGCAGTGGATAGAGCAGAGGTCCCCAAACTATGGCCCGTGGGCCAAATTGCAGCCTCCTGAGGCCATTTATCCGGCCCCCGCCGCACTTCCAGAAGGGGCACCTCTTTCATTGGTGGTCAGTGTATAGAGTATTGTATGTGGCGGCCCTCCAACGGTCTGAGGGACAGTGAACTGGCCCCCTGTGTAAAAAGTTTGGGGACCACTGGGATAGAGCATCAGACTGGGATGCGGAGGACCCAGGTTCGAGACCTTGAGGTCACCAGCTTGAGCGCGGGCTCATCTGGTTTGAGCAAAAGCTCACCAGCTTGGACCCAAGCTCGCTGGCTCCAGCAAGGGGTTACTCGATCTGCTGAAGGCCCACAGTCAAGGCACATATGCGAAAGCAATCAATGAACAACTAAGGTGTTGCAATAAAAAACTGATGATTGATGCTTCTTATCTCTCTCCATTCCTGTCTGTCTGTCCCTATCTATCCTTCTATCTGACTCTCTCTGTCCCTGTAAAAAATAAAAAAGAAAAAAATCAAATGCTTCTTTTTTTTTATCGCTTCATACTCATTTTGAAATGTCCCCTGATTTTTGTGAGCAGTAGATATTGGTCAAAATAAGCATAAAGAAGATCTGGAAAGGTGGTGTGTGAGGGTAGAAATCGGGTGAGCTTCAGTGAAGGGAAGTGTCAGAATGTAGTTAAAGGCAAATAGCAATTGATAGATACAGAGTTTTCAGTCATGATCTAGAAAAGGGTCTGGTTAGAGTACTCGCTGCCATTTAAGCATGGTGTGTCTGTGACTTAAAAGGCCAGCAAGCTAGCAGGCATTGTCAGAAAGGAGGTTGAAAGGAAAAGGGACAATGCTTTCTGCCCCTTCCACAAATTTAAAGTTACTCTTCAGCTAAAATACAGGGGGCAGTGCCGAGTGCAGCATTAGAAGACATAGCAAAACTAGGGAGGATCCGGGGGACTGCTAAGCTGACGATGGAAGGGAGCAAGACATACATGACACTATTTTGCTTCAGGTGCCCTCTCTCAAGCTTCCTCTTAATATGTTTTGAGGGCTCACTAATTTTCAGTGAAAAGATTTACATCAAGTGGCAGCTCTGCAGTTGTATTTTATAGGAGCACAGACTATAGGCTTCAGAGAGAGCGCTTACTTTCCAAAAAAAGACTTTAGTAAGTTTAATAAATCCTGTTTTGGGTATTAGTATGAAGGACTTATCTTTTACCCCTGGCTTTCAGCATTTCCGATTTCTGCATTCCTAATAGCCCAGTTCCCCTTGTATGTTTGAGGTTTTTCTGACTGGGTAGTGTGAAATTTACTATGCAGATTCTACTGCCACATTTGTATCAACATACAAGTTGCAAAAGCATTTTCAAAGTGTCTTGTTATTTCTTTGCACTTCTTGGTAACTCTTAGGTCTGTTAAGATGGCTGAGTTTCTGTTTACTAGGGAGAAGTGGATACCAAAAAATGCGGCTCTGCTTTGGTGTCCAGTCTTGCCACAGTCTTGAAACCAAGATACCATTTTGCTGCTTTGGAAAAGACCTATTACGAGAGGCTTCCGTATCGGTGAGTAGCATTCATTCTTTCTGACTTTGAAGAATTTACCTTGGATCTTCTGTGTTAACTTCTGATCTTTATTACAGCCATATAACATCTTGATTGCTTTTAGTTACTCAGGCCCTGAAATGAATAACTCAGTCATTGAACTTCTCTGAGTTTGTTTCCTAATTTGAAACTTAAGGGATTGTACTACAGAGAGCACCTTAAAGGTTTGAGGGTCTGAAGTAACAATCCTGTTTAATCATCATTGCCTGATGTAATACAGTAACTCCTATTTTGATCAGGTCAAACTGTATTTTTGTATAAAGTCTTAATATCAGTATAATCACTTTAGAAGTATTTCAATTTGGGATCAAGAACTTGTATAATTTTATTTTATTTTAGTTTGAGTTTAAAGGTGGAGTTTTTAAAGGATATATGGCAGAGAAAAGAAAACCAGTGATTTATAAGTGATAGAGTCAAGTAAAGTTAACTTGGAATTATCTTCATTGTATAAAGCATGGATAATCTCTTAAATAATTTATAAAAAAATTTTTACACAAAAGTAATATATGTATTATTGAAAGGTCACAAAATATAGCTGAGCAAAAAGAAGAAAATAACCTGCCTTTTCCCCATAGTAACACAGTGTAAGATATAGCCATAGTTAATACACATTTTTCTGTTATAGCTCCATCTGCATTCCAGAAATTTTTGTTCTCTAAAATCATGCACTAGCAATAGAGGTTATGGGAGCATGCTGCTGAAAACCTATTTGACTTTTATGGATCTAAATACACATTTCTCTGAAAGACATACACCAGTGTCTAATATGCACCTAAAAATAAAAATATGCTCACATCATTGGCTCGTAGGGTAATTCGAATCAAAACCACAAGGAGATACCACTTCACATCCACTAGGATGGCTGCAATCTAAGAGTCAAATAATAGCAAGTGTTGGCAAGGTAGTGCGGAGGAATTGAAAACTTCATACTTTGCTAGTAGGAATGTAAAATGGTACAGATGCTTTGCAGAACTTTTTGGCATTTCCTTAAAAAGTTAAGCATAGGATAACCATACGGCCCAGTAATTCTACTCGTGTTCCAAGCAAAATGAAAACGTAGGTCCACACAAAAGTTATACACAAATGATTATACCAGCATTATTCATAGTTATTCATAATAGCCATAAAGTGGAAACCCCCCAAATGTCCATCACCTGATGAATGGATAAATAAAAAGAAGCATATCCATACTATGGAGGGTTGTTCAGGAAGAAAAAGGGATGGAGTACTGATACCTGCTACAACATGAGTAAACCTTGAGAACATTACTCTGAATGAAAGAAGCCAGACACAAAAGATGACATATATGGTTCCATTGATATGTAATGTCCTATTCTGGACAATTATTAACTCTTCAACAACTGCCTGACCAGGAGGTGGCGCAGTGGATAGAGGGTCAGGCCGGGATGCGGAAGACCCAGGTTCGAGGCCCCGAGGTCGCCAGCTTAAGCGCAGGCCTATCTGGCTTGAGCAAAAACTTGTCAGCTTGGACCCAAGGTCGCTGGCTCCAGCAAGGGGTGACTCGGTCTGCTGAAGGCCCGCGGTCAAGGCACATGTGAGAAAGCCTTTAATGAACAACTAAGGTGTCACAACGGCAATGAAAAACTAATGATTGATGCTTCTCACTTCTCTCCGCTCCTGTCTGTTTGTCCCTATCTATCCCTCTCTGTCCCTGTAAAAACAACAACAACAACAACAACAACAAAAAACCCAAAACTCTTTTAAAACCAAAAGTTGTTTTTGTGTTTTTCAGATTTGTGATGTTATTTTCTCCTAACATTCCTGGAAGATAGGTATCCTATTAAATAGACAGATGACGCCTGTGATTATGTTACTGATGATGATGGACTTAGGACTCTCTTCATGGCCCGTGGAGCATACATATTTTATAATTATAAATCAAAAGTAAAGTTGCTGATAACCTGTTATTTCTCAAATACATTATAGAAACCACATCGTTCTGCAGGAAAATGCACAGCATGCCACCAGGTTCATAGCTCTGGCGAATGTTGGAAATCCAGAAAAGAAAAAGGTAAAGATCTGCATATTGGGGGTAGGTTAACAATCTTTGCTGATAAATGTTTCTCTTTTCCAGTTAGCATTCAGATCTGCTCCCCAACTGTGGTGCCCCAGCACCTCAGTGCCTCCTCTGTAAAGATGTAATGAAAGTTTCAGGTTTTCTTGGGTCCTTTGTAGGAGCTTTGAAAGAAGGGTTTGGGAAAATAGGCCAGTGGAACAAAAGCAAAATTTCAAATGAATGGTGTCTCTTTCTTCCCATATCCATGTGGTTATCTCTGTGGGTATTCATGAGTTTGCCCTCAGAAGGTACTCTTACATTGCTTGTTTTAGCAACTTGTTTTTAGCAGAAATAATAAAATCCTCCCAAGGATTTATCTAAACCCTCCTTGGCTTTGAGAAATCACAGTGATAACCTGGAATCTGTTTTTGTATTAGAAAACAGTGCCAGTGAATGAAAGAATATACCAGAAAGGTACATAATTTTTCTTAATTCCCTGAGAGCATTTTTGATTCCATAGGGCCAAAAGCAGGATATTGTGGATGAGACAGCTAAGATCAGAACAATCAGTCAAGTGGGAAAACAAATAGTCTGCAGATTATTTCACTGTAACATGCCATAAGCAATGTACATGTAAAAGATAAGCGAATACATTTATTTTTTTCATAATAACTTAAGCTTTAAAGCCCAAGATATTCTTAGCAAGTTCAGATTTAAAAATCTTTTACTTCCTTTTAAAGACCAAATATCGCTCATAGTAATTTCAGTCTATTGCTTTACTCTCAGGGATGTGTTAGCCTCAGCCCTAAGCAACTCAGAGTTCAAAGCATATGCACATTTTTAAATTTAGGAAGCATTATATTTCAATATTTTGTTCCACTTTACACCCCCACCAGCAGTGTATGAATTTGTTTTCTGTACACATTCTTATTCGGTAGTGTCAAATTTTTGTTAGTTTTTGTCATTCTGATAGATGAAAATGGTGTATCTTTGTTTTTTGCAGGGACAGAGAGAGAGTCAGAGAGGGATAGATAGGGACAGAAAGACAGGAACAGAGAGAGATGAGAAGCATCAATCATCAGTTTTTTGTTGCCGTTGCGACACCTTAGTTGTTCAACGATTGTTTTCTCATATGTGCCTTGACCGCAGGCCTTCAGCAGACCAAGCCACCCCTTGCTGGAGCCAGCAACCTTGGGTCCAAGCTGGTGAGCTTTTGCTTAAACCAGATGAGCCCACGCTCAAGCTTGCGACCTTGGGGTCTCGAACCTGGGTCCTCCGCATTCCAGTCCAACGCTCTATCCACTGTGCCACTCACTGCCTGGTCTGGCTGTATCATTGTTAGTTAGTTGTATTTCCATTTTCAGTACTGAGGTTAGGCAACTATTTATATCTCATCTAAAGTTCTCAACTGCTCAATTAGTCTGAGATTCTTGATACTCATATGAATATTTACCTATTTGCTTCTAATCGCTAAGAAAATCTATAGTGTATGCCCAGGCCAGTTGGCTCAGTGATAGAGCGTTACCCTGTCATGTGGATGTCCTTGGTTCGATTCCCAGTCAGGGTACATAGGAAAAGCAACCATCTGCTTCTTCACCCCTCCGCCTTCTCTCTCTCTTCTCTTCCCCCCCCCTCCTTTCCCCTCCCACAGCCATGGTTCAGCTGGTTCAAGAGCATTGCCCAGGTGCTGAGGATGGCTCCATGGAGCCTCTGCCTCAGGCACTAAAATTAGCTCTGTTGCGAGCATGGCCCCAGATGGGCAGAGGATCAACCCCAGATGGGGTTGTCAGGTGGATTCTGGTTGGGGCACATGTGGGAGTCTGTATTTCTATCTCCCCTCCTCCCACTTGGAAAAGAAGAAATAAAATTTGTAGTATGTACAGCAGAAACTGTATAATATCAGAGGGTAACACTAAGTTGTCCAATTTAGTTTTCAGTAGAGAAAAAGAATATCAGTGCCATGATTCTGTTGACTAAGTATACAGAGATACAGGACTCCAAGACAAAGACAGTTTGTCTTCAAAGGTTATGGGGCAGGTCTTTCTGGGCTTTATAGTGATGGTTGTATTTTGCAAGGTGGGGACTTGGTTTTGTTCCTCATTTCTTGTCAGCCCTTAGCCCCTGCAGAGATCACTGAATTGGCATTTTATTTACTAGGTATTCTCTGAGCCACAGATGGGCCAGTTGCTATTCTTTTAATTTTACTTAGTTTCAGAAGCCTCTGTGAGATCTTCACAATAAAATAGATTAACTACATTTGTATAAACAGTATTTCCCTTAATGTTATTATGTTGTTTTTTTTCCAAAGTATCTTTATGCATTCAGTATTATTCCCATGAAACTAATGGATGCAGCAGATTTGGTAAAACAGCCTCCAGATGTCACTGAGAATCCTTACAGAAAATCTGAGAAGGAAGCATCTGTAGGAAAGCTACCTCCTGCCCCTGAGGTATGTTCTAAATGGAGAGGTGACATTTTCTGTTCAGGATTGCCTCTTACACGTGTTACAGTTTAATTTATAAGACAAGTTTAATCCCTAGAATCTAGTCCTTTTTCCTCCTTGAGAGATTATGGTGGTGTTAGGAAGCCTTAGATTTTAAGTAAGCTTAGTGTTAGGTATTTCTTTTGTTTTTTGTTTTGTATTTTGTTTTTGGTTTGGGTTTAACAGTTTCATATTTTAAGTCTTTTTTGTTTTAATCTAAACTTGATTCTCTAGTAACTTTTCAGGCAAGGATCCAAGAACTGCTTGGTAGCAATGTAATCTGTGATTTATAATGAGTGATAGTAGGTAAATAAGATTCACTCTGAAGAAATTTCTAAATAGCAAACTTGTCTGAAACTAATTTCCTCCTCACTGCAGCAAGGAATGTCAAATGAGGGAAAATTTAATGTACTTTTCTCAGACTTTTTTTTTTCTTTATGAGCAAGCTTCTTACCTTCTTTTTTCTTTTTATCCAAGTGAGAGGAGGGAGATAGAGAGACAGACTCCCACATGCACCCCAACCGGGATCCACCCGGCAACCCCCATCTGAGGCTGATGCTCTTTTCATTTCGGACCATGCTCACAACTGAGCTGTTTTTAGCACCTGATGTGGAGGCCCAGAGCCATCCTCAGTACCTGGGGCCATGCACTCAAACCAGTCGAGCCATGGCTGCAGGAGAAGGAGAGAGAGAGAGAAAGGGGAGGGTGAGGGTTGGAAAAGCAGTTGGTTGCTGCTTCTTTGTGCCCTGACTGGGGATTGAACCTGGGACATCCACATGCTGGGCGGACACTCTACTGCTGAGCCAGCCAGCCAGGACTTATCTTTTTAATTAAAGCTCAATTGGAGTATTTTTACTTGTGAAATGTAGAGCTGCATTATGGCCCTATTGAGAGAAAAAGGGAAGGAATTCAGAAGAGTTTATATTGTTTTAGAAATGAATTGTTCTATAACTTGGATTTTACCTTGTCTTTCCAAGTGAATGAATTTTGAGGCAGCTTGTATAAGTGCTGAGAAATATGACTGAGAGTCCAGACATCTTTTCCAGAATAGGCAGAAAGGGCCCTGGCCAGATAGCACATTAGTTAGAGCATCATCCTGATAGAAGAGAGCGAAAGGGCTAAGAGAAAAGCTAGACATTACATGGGAGGAATGTCCCCTTTATGTGAATGGTTGGTACTTGTCTAGAGGTTTAATAACATCCACTCTTCTGTCTTTGGCTGTTCCAGGAGGAGTCAGCCTGTCAATTTTTCTTTGACTTAAGTGAAAGGCAAGGAAGGAAGCGTTCATTTACAGGCAGAGATAGCAAGTCTTCTCCTCACCCAAAGCAGCCTCGTAAACCTCGTAAGTACCTCGGTTCCAGATGTGAACAACTGTTATTTCGGGTCTTTTGAGGAAGCAGCATTGCTCAAAGAGCCTCTTCTGACAGAGCAAATTGTATAGTAAGTCATTAAAACAAGTAATAAAAATGAAATAATGCAAAGTTGGCCTGACTCTGAGGTGGTCTGAGACTGTTCCGATGAAAATTATGGAAACAGGTCCTTTCATTCATGTTTGTAAACGTGAGCTAAAGAGCCTACAGAGACTGGTGGTGGTGCAGTAGATAGAGCATTGTCCCTGGGATGATGAGGTCCCAGTTTTGAAAACCTGAGGTCGCCAGTTTGAGTGCGGGATCATCAGCATAATCCCAAGGTTGCTGGCTTGAAGCCCAAGGTCGCTGGCTTGAGCCCAAGGTTGCTGGCTTGAGCCCAAGGTCACTGGCTTGAGCAAGGGGTCACTGACTTGGCTGGAGCCCCCTGCTCAAGGCACGTATGAGAAAGTAGTCAATGAATAATTAAAGTGCTGCAGCTATGAGTTGATGGTTCTCATTTCTCTCTCTCTCAAAAAAAAAAAAAAAAAACCTACAGAAACTAATATAGGTTCACAAAATAATAAGATAATCAGAATGGTAGAAAAGACTTTAAGACTATTTCATTGACATCCTTTTTATCCACCCCCTCATTTCAAAGATGAAGAAGCTGACCTTGGGAAAACTTATTGCCCAGAATCATCTGGTTAGTTAGGGGCAAAGTTGGGACTAAAGTTGGGGCTCCCGACACCCAGGTCAGTGTTCTTTCATTGCAGTATGTTGGCAGTTACATGGCACTTTAGTCAGTATGTGGTTATCACTTGTGATCATGTACCTGTGGAATGGTTACAAATTCACAACTTTTCTCAGAGGTTTAGTTTCATTGATACTGGTGATAGGGTAAGGGTCAGAGTGGGAGCACAACAGGCCCAGCCCATTGTGGCATGCTGCATACCAGTCTTTGCAGGATGTAAAGGTCAGACAGGGGTGGTTATATGCTGGGATGTTTGGGCCGTAGTAACATTTGGCTTTCTTCCACATGAAGCTCAGCCTCCAGGACCCTGCTGGTTCTGCCTTGCCAGCCCTGAAGTGGAGAAGCATTTGGTGGTCAACATTGGCACACATGTAAGTTACTTTCATGCATTTTTTACAGATACATTTCTTTTCTATTACTTTATTTAGTCAATATACATATTGTAAAATTTACTCACTTTAAGTGTACAATTCAACAGTTTTTAGTAAGTGCACCTGGTTGTGCAACCGTCCTGTAATAGTTTTAGATGTCCATCACTCCAATAAGATCCCATGTGCTCATTTACAGTTAATCCCCACTTCCAACCTCAGCCTCTGGCAATCACTCGTCTACTTTCTGTTTCCATGGGTGTACCTTTTCTCTACAGTTTATATCAGAGGTCCCCAAACTACGGCCTGTGGGCCAAATTACAGCCCTCTGAGGCCATTTATCCGGCTCCCGCAGCACTTCCGGAAGGGGCACCTCTTTCATTGGTGGTCAGTGTATGGAGTACTGTATGTGGCGGCCCTCCAACGGTCTGAGGGACAGTGAACTGGTCACCTGTGTAAAAAGTTTGGGGACCCCTGGTTTATATAAATGGAATTATAAAATATGTAGTCTTCGTGTCTGTCTTTTTAACATATTCTTGGAGCTCGTTCATGTTGCAGCATCTATCAGCATTCCATTCCTTTTTATTTTCAGGTTGTATCCCATTATATGGATACATACTACGTTTTGTCTCTGTATCCGTCAACAGGTGGACATTTGGGTTGTTTCCACTTTATGGCCATTAGGAATAATGCTGCTGTGAATGTTTGCATGCATGTCTTTGTGTGGATGTTTGTATTCATTTCTTTTGGAGAGACACCTTGGAGTGGAATTTATGTTTAACATTTTAAGAAAATGCCAAACTATTTTCCAACATGACTAGACAATCTTATTTTCCACCAGAAATGTATAAGCATTCCTCTTTTTCCATGTCTTCACCAACATTTCTTGTCATCTTTTTGATTATAATAGTTATCGTGTGGTTTTATAGTACCAATTTCACAAGATTGCTCCTCCTTCCTCCCTCCCTCATTTCATAAATAGGTATGGATCTCCTAGGGTGCTATATTTATATACTTCTTGAACGCCACATTTTTATTCCATACTATAAAAAGCAGTAAATTCTCAGTGTTGCCTAGTAAAGAGGATATAGCTTCCTAATGACCAGAATCCCCATATTCACATTAATGATGTGGGTATCCAGGAACCCAAGTAATAATTATAAGGTTGCTTGGTAAGCACTGAATCAGACATGAGAACTGGATGATCTTGAGGATGCTTTTATTTACACTGTGGAAACTGGTGAAGTATGTGTGTCTCACAATAAAGTCTCCTATTTCAGTTTTCCCAGATACTTTTCCTTGGACAGAGCTTAGTTAGGTACTGAATAATACTAGTCTTTGACCCTCATTTCACTGGAATCCATATAGACCATCATCCTTTCTCATTCACTTAGAATGAAAAAGCTTAATGTTCAGGGTTACAGTTACACCCTTGTCACCATGACTAGAATTGGCTTTCCCAAGGCTCCTGAAGGAAATATTTATACACCATTTCTTAGTCTATGGTGTTTCAGCAGACAGATACTTTTCATTTGTTTTTCATTGATTTATTCTAATTTTTGTTTTTGAATGTGACCTTTCCCTCAACTTATCCTGACAACCTGATGGCCCTTTATTGTGGCCTCCTAAACTGACCAACTAGAATCTCAATTTCATCTTACACCTTGTGACATCCCTTTTCTGCCTCTCTGATAAATAGGTATGGATCTCCAGAGTGAATAGTCCCAGTCTCTTACATTTAATTTTTTGGCCTTTATTATTGGTACAGTCCTGTGTCCAGGGGGAACACTGATGGGTGACAAGGTCTGTGCGTACAGGGAGCCTGTGATGAACTCTTCAGTGGGAGGAGCAAGCTTGAAAAGCTCTTGCTTTGGTGGGAATGCCCTTTTTGGATTATCTCTTTTGGACTTTGTTTTCTCTGGATTAATTTATGCCCTTCTTCTCTCCCTCACACATTGAATAGTAAGGCAGGCTTGAGACTGCCTTCTATTTTAGAAATTTCAGTAGGTTCAGAACACCATGCAGGGACAAGAGATTTGGAATGTTAACTTGTTAGGCCAGTGCTGCTCTAGGCCTCCGGGAGAAGTGACCTTTCCTTCCCATCGCCTTTCTGTTGTCCAGCACGTGAGCCGAGGAGATAATCAAGGAACCCTGTTTCTCATCTGGGCAGAAAACATCTCAGGTCTTGATTGTGGCCCATCTGAGCACCCCAAGTAGGAGGCCACATGAGGATTTTAGCATCTACCTAGTAATTAAACCTACACTTACCTACTTTCTCCTTTGTCGGGGGGAACCTCTTGGGAACCTCTGGTGACCTCTGGTGTCTGGCAAAGGGTTTAGAGTCTCCTCTCTGCGTCCACTTCTCTTGCTCTCCTTTCGTCACTTTCCCCTGGCTCTCTGTCTTTGCCATGCCTTCCAAGGGACACACAGAGCTATGCTGATGGCTCGTGGCCACTAATTGCTAAAAGGAGAGGAAGCCTGCTACGAGTCCAAAGTAACTCCTTCACTGTGGGGGATGCACTCATTCAGGTCCTCTTTATACATCTGAGATATAATTAGAGATAATTCAAGTATAGAACAGATAAGACGGTGAGAGCTTGAAAGGGAGGAAAAAGACTGGACAAGAACTGGAGGTACTGCATTGGGGGTTGCTATTAAGTCTAGACGGAAAGTTTTAGTAGCCTCAATGCCCATCACAATATAAAAACTGCTATATATGGCAGTGACCCTCTGACATAGAGAAAAGTCTGCAAGACTCAGCCTTCTAGAGTATGCCTTTAAAAGAAACAATCTAAAATGGTTATTGTAAAAATTAAGAAAATGCATTAGTGTTTATGAGGTTTTGATGAAGTTCAGTCATCTGGAAAATCAACTTTGTAGCCTGACCTACACCTACCTGGGGTGGTGCAGTGGATAAAGCGTCGACCTGGAGGTTGCTGGTTGGAAACCCTGGGCTGGCCTGGTCAAGGCACATATGAGAAGCAACTGCTTCTTGTTCCTGTCTCCCCTCTAAAAAACTTAATAAATAAAATCTTTAAAAAAAAACAAAGGAAAGAAAATTAACCTTGTAGATGTGCTCAGTCCCCTACGCCAAGTCGATCAAGGCTGAACATGCATTAGTTTGTTTCCACCACCTATGTTGTCACTCCATGGGACTTTCTCAGTGTGATGGACACTAACTGACTCCTCCCTTCAGCCTGAACTTTGGACACTGCACTAGTTATACTTTGGATTGTTAGTTCTAAAACTCTGCTACCTCCATCTGCCTGTATTGGTATACATTGGCCTTTATCTATTCATGGCGTTTCTTCCTCCAAAGACTGAGTGTACAGCAGCCTTACATGTTCTGGTTTTGGCAAATATTTTAAATTGCTGTTTAGCTGCCAGTATCCATTGTGGAAACCATAGTTTTCTCTCTTTTTGGATATAGTACTTGAGTTTGAGGTTTCTCCTTTCTTCCACCCCGTTAGGTTATATGTTTGCTTTTGTTTTGTATAGGTTAGTTAGCAGCTTACAGCAATAGGGACACCGGATGCTAATCCTGTCACCCTAGTCCTTTTTGTGAGCCTGAGGGTGTATTTGGAGTGGGACTGTCTGTTACTTACTGTAGGGAGAGTGGTCATTTTGAAATCAGAAGTGCTATCTTTCTGTGGCTGAAGGTGATAGTAACTGAAACATTCTTTCTAAGTTTGGAACCTGGGAAGGAAAACCAACTATTTGTTGTCTGGTTCCCTTCGGCTCTGGTGTGTTTGAGGCCAAAGCCTGTTAGTGTGCTGCTCATTTGCTCCTAATTTGATACTTATGTAGAAATTTGCATCTCTAATACTGTTCTTCAACACATACTTGAGAACATTGTTGTTGTAATCTCTAAAATCAGATTTTTAAAAGTTGGAGAATTTCTATTAATAGCCTCTTGAGCTCTTTTTCCACCCCCTGCCCCAGGCTCAGTTCCTGGGTAGACTTTTCTCCCTGAAGAATCATACCTGCAGTATTGATGTCTCATGTCTGTGCACTTCATCTCCAGTGTTACCTTGCCCTGGCCAAAGGAGGCTTGTCTGATGACCATGTCCTTATCCTGCCCATTGGACACTACCAGTCAGTGGTGGAGCTTTCAGCAGAGGTGGTGGAAGAGGTGGAGAAATATAAGGCTACATTGAGGAGGTTCTTCAAGAGTCGGGGGAAACGGTGTATCCTATTTGAGAGAAATTATAGGAGCCATCACCTCCAACTACAGGTAGGCATTCTCTGCTCAAGAACTTGGAAGGGCCCTATGAGGAGCTAGATATTGATAAAATTTAAAACAATGTTAATTTTAATAATTAATTTGATTAATATTTAATGCCAATATAAAACTGAATATTGTTTATTTAAAAGGTTAAAGAGTCTCTGGTGGTTAACTCCAGAGATTTTGCTGGGAAGTACATGGTCAGTATAAGTGAACTGCACAGACAGTAAGTACCTTGTTTAGAAAAGGAAGGGGTAGTTGAAGAAGGTTCCAAGAAAGACTTGAGTCTTGACAGGTAGAATTTGGAAGAGGTTAGGTATTTTGTATGAAGCCCAGTTTGAGTGACCACACTCAAGTGGTAGGAGATAGTCTCAGAACCTGCATGGGGCTAGCAGCTCAGTGATTTGGAGATTGTTATGGATAATTTGTTTGTAGTTGTGGTGGGTTTCTTTCTGGCACATTTGTTAAGTTTTCAAATGGGCCTGACTCTGCCACATATATTACATAGGAGCTGGCAAAAGCTGGATGACAAAGAGATCTCTCTCTAGCCTTTCCCGCATCAGAGGTTGGCTCCCACAGGTGGCAGGCTATCTCATAAGTTTAAGTCCTTACAGACAGACACAAACCTGTCTGGCCTGAGGAGAATCTCTGCTGAGGGGTGTTTCTATGCCCCTGTGATGGATTTGCTATTTCTCAGGAACTACAGAAGGCATGGCCTCCTTGGGACTTGTATAAGTTCTCCTACCTCCTCAACCCCCCTCTCCAGGTCATTCCTGTGCCACTTAGCCGATGCGCTACTGATGACATTAAAGACGCCTTCATTGCCCAGGCACAGGAGCAACAGATAGAGCTGTTGGAAATCCCAGAGCACTCTGACATCAAGCAGGTAAAACAGGAGTGGAAGGTGATATTCAGCGAAAAGTAAAAAACCTAGTTTCTGACATTTTGAACCTGAGGTACTATCAAGGAATTCCAGAAACATTAAATAGGTGACAATTTTGGACAAAAGCTTGGAGTGTTGATTAGACTGAAGACAAAGATGGAACTATAGCAACACCTCAGTGCTTTCCTGGGAAGAGCAAGAAATTAGAAACTTTTTAAGGCAAGAACTTAGAAAGAAGGGTGCCACTGGGCAGATCTTTGTTATATCTGCCAGTTTGGCTTTTTAAACTCTAGTTCTGCTGAGCAGCTTGGGATCTATGGCTGCATACATCCTTTGTGCAGCTAGACTGAATTCTAGTATTTAAGAGATGAGCTAGGATTTTAGATGTTTAAAGCACTGTTGTATGTTATGTTCTTATGCAACTATGTTTACTTTAGATTGCACAGCCAGGAGCAGCATATTTTTATGTTGAACTTGACACAGGAGAGAAGCTTTTCCACAGAATTAAAAAGAATTTTCCTCTGCAGTTTGGAAGGTTTGTATAGTTTTATTTTAAAAGTATTTTCATGTCCTGGCTGGTTGCTCAGTGGTAGAGCATCAACCCAGTGTGGGGAAGTCCTGGCTTTGATTCAGGGCACACAGGGTAAGTGACCATCTGCTTCTGCTGCACCCCTCCCTCTCCCCCTTTTCTCTCCCTTTCTCTTTTCCCTTCCCACAGCCATGGCTTGATTGATTCGAGCATGTTGGCTCCAGGCACTGAGGATAGTCCATGGAGCCTCCACCAAGGTGCTAAAAATAACTCAGTTGCGACTGTGGCCCCAGATGGGCAGAGCTTTGGCCCCAGATGGCGGTCATCAGGTGGATTCGGTGCACATGTGGGAGTCTGTCTCTGTATCTCCCCTACACTCAAAAAAAAAAAATGACTCATGTAATTTGTTTTCAACTCTATTTATTGTAGCTTCAAAGTAGAAATATAGATGTGCAGTTATTTCTAATATATCAAAATAAGTAAAAGATAAAGCAATGGCAATTAAAAGCTAGCTTGTATATGTGTCTGTGTGTACTGTATTTCCCCATGTATAAGACGCTCCCATGTATAGACACACCTTAATTTTGGGGCATGAAATTTGAAAATAAAATTATTACATAAAGTTATTGAACTCAAGTTTTATTCATTATAAAATTCATACAACTCCTCATCACTGTCACAACTCCTATCCATTAGCTTGTCCACATCTGTGGTTGATGAGAATCAGTCTTCAACAGTGAGCGCAAAAACAAGCACAAAAAAGCAGGAAATGCAAGTAAAAAAATCTACAACCACTGTATAAGACACACCCAGTTTTTAGACCCCAAATTTTTTGGGAAAAGGTGTGTCTTATACACGGGGAAGTATGGTAGCTTTGTTTTTTATTTTTTTAGTTCTAAGAGCCAAGATAAGGTTTTGTTTTGTTTGTTGTTTTTTGTAGTGAGCCTGTGCAGTTGTGCCTATGCTGGCCTAAATCCGCTAAAAGGAGAGACAGGAAGTCAGAGTGGGTTATGGCACTAGGTGCCTGATTCTGCACAGTGCCTTTAGCAAACTCATGGTCTGATTGGGTTGACAAAGGCAGAGTTTAAGGCAGTGTGCAATCACAGCTGCTTTGGTGCTTTAATATGTTATAACCATACCTCACAAAATCCTTATTTTGCATTTCATAGGTGAAAAAATCAAGACTCAGAGAATTCATCTGTTCGAGTCATAGAAAGCAAGAAGCAGAGCCAGGAAGGGAATTGTCTGATATTTCTGGGGCCAGGACCTGCTCCCATTCTCCTGTGCCATGTTGCTTCTCTAAGTTCCAAAAAATGTAGTTCCAAGTTGGTCAGAGAAGTAAATGGGATTTGAGGGGTTAAGAAGAGGACCTGAGCTGGTCACTTAAAACGGGTGTAATTTTGATAAAATGGCAGAGATGGCACTCAGGGCAAGAGAAAACAGTCTGCACAAAGTCAGAAGAGTTCACATGCCTTCTTTCAGTGATGCTGAGGAGAGCTCTCTGGCTGGAGAGGAATGGGCAGGGGGAGGTGTCACACTAATAACTGTCTATTTTGACTTCCTTGTGCTCTTTCTGCAGGGAAGTCCTGGCAAGTGAAGCCATCCTTAATATTCCTGACAAGTCCGACTGGAGGCAGTGTCAGATCAGCAAGGAAGAAGAAGAGACCCTGGCTCGCCGCTTCCGGAAAGACTTTGAGCCCTTTGACTTTACTCTGGATGATTAAGCAAAGGGAAAGGCACTTTATGAACTTCACAGGAGTTGTATCAGCCTGTTTTTTAAAGAAACTACAGTCTCCCATGGGGACTGTTTCTCTGCCTCTTTCTGGTGCATTCCCATGGAACCTGTCTGTAGCAAGAGGCCTAAGATTGAATATTTTTTGGAAAAAGTCACATTTTAGGATGACAAGCCTATATTAAAAGCATGTTTGTCATCCAGCTCCAAGTACATCCTTTGTCTATCAACATTTTCAAAATCATTTAAATTATCAAATAAAATCCAGGTACTTTTCCATGGTTGAGAGGTGTCTTATCTTCATGTTACTTATAACCACTGAAATGAAGTAGTGTGTGTGTAATAGGAGGAACCCGGGCTTAGGCCTGGTTCTTATTCCAGGATCTCACAGGTGGCTTCTCCCTGAACAACCTAGGGTGGAGAAGGGACCCAGGGCCTTTGCCATTTTTCTTATAGCATTCATCTTATTGATATTAAAGAAGCCATTCAGAGAGAAAAAAAAAAAGCCATTCAGTCTTTCAGCAAATACTTAACTCCTATGTGCCAGGCTTTTTTCTAGGCTCCAGGAGGATAGCCAAGTCCCAACATGGTGTCTGTTGTCCCTGAGTTTACAGTCTAATTGGGAAGAGAAGAGGCAGATTTTAAAAAAGAAGATGAGTTCTGCTTTAGATAATGTTGAGTTTTAGTGTGCCGTTAGACAGTCATAAATTCATGGAGATTTGGATTATTGATGGGGCTTTGGGATCATCAGGGTATTGGCCATAGGTGAAATATGAGACTAGATGAAAATAAGATAGGGTGAATACAGTCCTAAACTGAAGATGACCGCCTTGGAAATAAGACTGAGCCAACAAGTATATGGAGAAGGAGCAGAGACATTACTGGAGAATGCCTTATTTTGGAGGCCAAAAGAAAAATTGCTCCTATATATTGGGCACTTATGCCCGAGACATGATTTTACTTAATCCTCACAAAACACAAGGTAGGTATTATTACTTCCATTTTATATGTAAAAAAACAGACTGGCAAACTTAAAGATTATGGAACCTGGAGTCAATTGGTTCAGGATTTTAAAACAAACTATGCAATGTCCATATGAATAGGGGATGTTCAAAGAGTGAACTATAAGAAACAACCAGGTTCCTGCAAAGACGGCCTCTTCATGGTCAACCCAATCATCAGAACCCTCAACCCCTCAGCATGTTTTCCCTGGCTCTTGATTTCGGTCTCACCCGTGGAGATCACACACTCCAGTGCTAGCTATGATGTATATCTAGCAAATGAGGACTTCTTACTATTAGTACAATCTGTATCACAATCATCAGTGCAGTCTGCCCATCTAAGGGATGTGTTCTTGGAGGTACCATTTGCAATCACTTCCAAGTCTGATACTCCAGCTCCATGGCTACCAAGCATTTATGGGAAACCAGATTTCCCACTACCACATGTGTTACTGATGACCTACATGACTCGCTTTGCATCATGCGGTGCTCACCAACCTGCACTATTCAAGGGTTTTGGTGACAAGACACCTTGGCTCTGCCAAAAGCCCATTTAGTGCTTTCAGAGCAGCCAGTGATACTGCTGTGATGCAGACCCTGTATCTACCTTTAAATGTCTCACATGCTACATCTGTGATGGCACAACCATGTGCCTCCTAGGGTTAGTAGGAGTTCCAAGTACTGAATTCACAGGCCAAGCTGTGCAAATGATGGTCCAAGTGCACGTGATCTCAAAGGAGGCTCAAATGGCCACACTTAATGCCAACTGACATTTCGTCAGAGAATTTGATCCCACACTGTATACCTGGAGTGACTAAGGAGATCCCCCAATTCCGTGAAGCATATGATGGACTCAAAGCAAAAATGGGGAGCTGGTTTCCCTATGCTAAGGCAATCCACCACCAAAGGCACTTCTTGCTACACAAACACTATATCTGAAGCTTGCTTGCCTCTGCAGCCCTGTATCACACAAGACAATGCCCATAATGAGGAACTACTGCACTGGCAAACCTATAACGGTAGGTCTACTTGACAGCTTCGTAAAGCATCTGAGGGAAAGCTCCTGAAGTCAGGGGTAACATTATTTACTCTGGGATATCATCATATCCTTGAGTTTTTGGGACCACGGGATAATCTGGAACAGGTGTATAAAAAGTCGAGCAAAAGAAGAGCTGAGCCTGATTCCCCTGTGGAAGATGATTAATTATTTAAGAAAAAAAAGAGTGAATTATGCAGGTTAATGATCAGTGGGCCTGTTAGGAAATGATTCTTTGCAGTTCTTCAGATCCTGAAATATTTAAATTTTTAGCATTTGCCTGTGCCAGCTCAGCGGGTGGTGGGGATGGCGATAGACTGCAAAAATCTGAACTTAGCGTGTAGGTAAGGGTGGAGGCAACGTGAAGTTTAGAGACCAACCTAGGAAAGACTCATTTGGAAAGTGATTGGAAGAGACTGTAGGATCTGGAGACATCTAAATTTTATTTAAATTTTTATTTATTAAGAGAGAGAAATACGGATTTGTTGTTCCCCTTATTTATGCATTCATTGGTTGATTCTCGTATGTGCCCAGGGAAGGAACCAGCAACCTTGATGTATTTGGACCATGCTCTAACCAACTGAGCTACCCAGCCAGGGCCGAGATTTAACATTTTTGAAAACTGGGAAAACCAAGTGGGTTCTCTCAACTAGGAAAATGACCACGGTACTTACCGGATTGAAAGCACTCCCCAACGCCCCCGACCTCTCCGTGCAGCTTCAGTTCTAGGGAGAACTTGGGGCGGGATTTTTCCTGCGGCGGTACCGGAAGTGGCGCATTCATATCGCGAGAAGAAAGACGCGCGAGCCTTGGCGGCCCGGAACCGGCCTTGGAACAGTGGTGGAACCCCAGGCCGCTGCCCTCCCGCCCCATGGAGCGGCCCCCGGGGCTGCGGCCGGGCGCGGGCGGGCCCTGGGAAATGCGGGAGCGGCTGGGCACCGGAGGCTTCGGAAACGTCTGCTTGTACCAACATCGGGTGAGGCGGGGCGCGCAAGGGAGCGACTGTGGGTGTTTGTCAGAGCGGCTGGGGAACACAGCGACTGCCAGTATGGGAAAGACTGTCGATGAGACCTTGGGCAGTATTGTGGGCCAGTGAGCCTGTGTATGAGAGAGAGAGAGAGAGAGAGAAATTGTGATTGTGAGCCTGGTGATAGAGGTCCTAGGTCAGCGTGTGCGAGAGCTATTAGGGAGGCTAGTACGAGTGTCAAGATGTGGCAAGTTGACCGACTGCGACAGTGCATATGTGCCCCCCCTGAATGTAGAGAGCATGAGGGTACGTGAAGCAGATGCACATCGGAGTGTGTGTTGTGAGCACAAGTGGATGAGAAAATGGGGCTGAAGAGGGGGCTTCCTGTTGGAACGTGTGTGTACTTGCGTGTGTTTGGAGGCTGTGTAATATCAGTGGTGCTGGAGTAGGCAACTGTGGTGGGTCCACAGTTAAGCTTTTGGAAACCTTGGGTTGGCTTTGGAATTGGGAATGGGTTCCAGGTAGGAAACAGTATGAGGATCAGCTCTTGATAATGACCATGGCCTCAGAAGGGAAAGAGATAGATTGGGATGAGATGCTCTAATTAACTGAAGACAACTAACATCTAACTTGGGAATTTTGCATTGATTTAATTAAAATTTTTAACCAATGTAGCAGCAGTTAATAATTATGCACTTTTGCTATACCAATAAAAGCTATGAACCTTTTCCCCAGAAAAATGCATAGAGGTACATTTGTGCAACCTTATGCATTGTCATTTGGGGAAATTCATGCTTTCTTGAAGGACATTCACAGACCTTTCAGATGTATAAACTCTGCACTAATAACCCCTGCCGTATGGCCTTTGTTTTGGCATCCTTAAAATGGCTTTAATAATGTATAAGAGTCTGAGAGTTAAAAAAACTAATGTGGTAAAGCTAATTACAATACCTGGTCTATGGTAAGCTCTCAGATATTAGCTCCTGCTGCTGTGTTGTTGATATTATCATAATCTTCATCATTAATAATTGACCTTAAAAAGGAAGTGCTAAGATAAAAGTGTTCTGGGAAGATCTTTTTTGTGAAAGATAAATCTGAGTGCAAAACCATAGGACGAGATGAGCAGTTAAGATATAACCAAAATGCTTATAACTGGCCTGTGAATGAAGAAGTGAATTCAAGAGGAAAATCATGATTTGCTGTCTTAAGAAATAACGAGTGTAACACTGTGAACCTGACTAGTGGTGGCGCAGTGGATAGAGCTTCGACCTGGGACACTGAGGGCCTGGCTTGAATATGGGATCATCTACATGATCCTATGATCGCTGGCTTGAGCAAGGGGTCACTGGCTTGGCTGAACAACTAAAGTGATACAACTGTGAATTGATGCTTCTCATCTCCCTCCCCCCCTTGCTGTCTGTCTGTCTATCTGTCTGTCTGTCTCTCTCTCGCTAAGAAAAAAAGAAAAGAAGTAACATGTGTGAGCCCTGGCTGGATAGCTTGTTTGGTTAGATTAGAGTATTGTCCTGATAAGCAAAGGTTGCCGGTTCAGTCCCTGGTCAGGGCGCATAGAGGGACAGATCCAGTTTCTGTGTCTCTCTCCTTTTCTCTCTCTCTCTCCCCCTTTCTCATCTCTCTAAAATAAATTTTAAAAAGAAAGAAAGAAATAGCAGGAGTGAGAGCCCATAATATAGGGTGGGAGGTAGGGGAGATGGGAGTGTACCTGGAAGGAATAGGCATGTTTGTATGGCAATTTTAATGACGAATGTCACTTATGGAACTGATGAAATTTTGTGAGATAGATTTCCAGATAGAGCATAGGAGGAAATCTTGGAGAGAGAGTGAATGGAAGGTGAGGACTAAAACATTAAGTATTTTGACTGCTCTTCAAGTAATAAATTTAGTATTTCTCACCGTCAGAGAGGACACAAAGGCACTCAAACAGAAAAATGGAGGAGCCAAGCACTCCCAGCAGATGTTGCCTATGGACTTTTTATCAAAGCCTAACAATCAGCCTGGTCATAAGAAAGAAAAAGTATGCATGCTTCCATGCTTTTGTGACTGCTTTTCTTGGACCTTGGCTGGGGATGGATTAATATATCACTTCTTAAAATAATTGTGATAAAATATATAGATAGGTATTACATAAAATTTTACATTTTAACCATTTTTAAGTGTACAGTTCAGTGGCATTAAGTACATTCACACTCTTGAGCAACTATCACCACCATTCATTTCCAGGACTTTCTTATTTTCTGAAACTGAAACTGTACCCATTAAAAAAATAACTCCCCATTTCCTCCTCCCTAGTGCCCCAGTCAACCACCATTCTACTTTCTGTCTCTATGGAATTTATCACTTTTTTTTTCAAGTTCAAATGGGAGGTATTGGGGTCCTCTAAAATCTTAGAATTATCTCAGAAACTTTCCAGGTGTCCAGAGTGGACTTCCCCCAAACTGGGACATTTGACACTGAGCATATATTGAGAAGAGAAGAAATACCCTGTCATGAGACCTGGAAACAGCATCATTACTTTTCCAAGCCTGACTTAGGGCTTGCATTTCCAGCTTTCAAGATCCTTGTGTTTTAGTGCAAGTTGTGTCCTGGTATTTAATCTACCCCCTTTTAAATCACAGTGAAGAAGAGTAAAGGATGTGAGTGAGATGGTTTGGTTTATTTAGCTGATTTTTATGCTGGAGGCTGATGGTGCCCAAATGAACAAAAAACAGTGTTTTCTGCCCTCAAAGAGATTTCAAGTCTAGTGGGAGAGGCAGACACTTTTAAGTACAATGTGATAACCTTTTAACAAAGGTATTTGTGAAGTAATATGGAAGCATAGCAGAATAACCAAAAAACTCTTTCTATGGAATAGCGTGACACTTCTCAAAGTGTTTTTGTAATAACTAATCCTGTGAAACACTTTATAAAAAGAATACTATGGTCAAATACATTGGGTTAATTCTGCATATATGTATAACATTCCTTCATTTGGAGAGTCAAAACCCATGTTAGTGTTTTAATTTTTTTAATTAATTAATTTATTTATTCATTTTAGAGAGGAGAGAGAGAGAGAAAGGGGGGAGGAGCAGGAAGCATCAACTCCCATATGTGCCTTGACCAGACAAGTGCAGGGTCTTGAATCGGCGACCTCAGCTTTCCAGGTTGACACTTTATCCACTGCGCCACCACAGGTCAGGCAAAACCCATGTTAGTGTTTTAAAAACTCTGAGAACTCCTGCCTGACCTGTGGTGGCGCAGTGGATAAAGCGTCGACCTGGGAACACTGAGGTCGCCAGTTCAAAACCCTGCACTGGTTCGGTCAAGGCACATATGGGAGTTGATGCTTCCAGCTCCTCCCCCCTTTCTCTCTTTCTCTCTCTCTCACTCTGTCTCCTCTCTAAAATGAATAAAATAAAAATAAAATAAATTTTAAAACTCTGAGAACTCCTATAGTAAAACAAATTTAACTTAATATTTTCCTTTTTTTATTGTGATAGAATATACATAACATTTAACATTTTAACCACTTTTAATTATATAAGTTCTGTGACTTAATATGCATTTATGTTGCTGTGAAATCATCACTATATATTTTTGGAAAAATCCCAGTTTTTTAAACAACAGAACTTTTTAAATATTTTGTAGTACATCTGTCAACTTTCCACAGGACATTCTTTGTGAAAAGGTAAAGTGAGGAAGGCCTTTAAAAGTAGGTGACGTAGAAACTGATGAGTTGAAGTATCTTAACAGAATGGGATCTTTTTGAAATAAATAACTTCCTGCCTTATTCATATCAGAGTCTGGGTTTAATGTTCATGGTTGTACCAGATTATTCCCATGGTGGTAAAAACTTACTTGGGACCTAGCTACAACCAGGTACCTGCTTAAAACAAAATAAATGTTGAAGGGTGTGAGTACTGTGGTTAAGCTGGATTGTAGCTTTAGTTCCTTTACACTTACTCTGTACATCTGCTCTCTTGTCTCAAGCTTTTTCCTCCCACCTTCTGTCTCCTACCCTACATTTAGACTATCCCATTCAAATTATTCTTGCTTCCTCATCTATATATACCGTGTGTCCGTAAAGTTATGGTGCACTTTTGACCAGTCACACACAATCAAAAGTGCACCATGACTTTACGGACATACTGTATTTTCTTGCTCTTGTTTGGTCCCAACTGCTGTCCTGAGCTGCATTGTTTCTGTTTCCAGAATGTGATGAAGTCTGGCTATTTCTTGTCATGTACATTAGGTTGGGTTTAATTTTGTCAGAATTGGGTAAATTGCTAATCATAGGCGAGAGCTATTAGGTTCATTTTATAAACATAGAAACAGAAGTACAATTATTGTTAGTTATTTTTATGCCATTTGAAATGCAGAGAAATCATGACCTAATTGGGATTTTTTGTTTTGTTTTGTTTTTACCAGGTTTGGTCATATTAAAATTACTTGTCATTGAGGCCAGGCAGCCCTGAATCATCCTCTTCATTCTAGTTCTGCTGGAGGCTGGTGGTCTTATTACTTTTTGACTAAGCTCAAAAAGAGATTTGTTGGGATGGCAGGGTCTTTGAATTTTCTAGCCATATATTATGAAACAGTATTCTAAAGAGACCTGTTATAGTATCAGCCTGAGTCGCTTTTTGCTTATGTGCTTTGGTGTGCTTGGTCAGTTTTAAAGCATTGGGTCTCATGGTTTACCTAACAAAAGCATTGGTTCAAGAGAGCTGTGGATAAGTATGTCTAATTAGTAAAGCTAGAGTTTTGTTGCCCCAGCTTGGCATTCCTTTAATAGCAAGTAAATCTGCGCAAGAAACTAATTTATCTTTTTTCTGTTGATTTTCTATTTTGTTAGGAACTTGAACTCAAAATAGCGATTAAGTCTTGTCGCCTAGAGCTAAGTACCAAAAACAGAGAACGGTGGTGCCATGAAATCCAGATCATGAAAAAGTAAGTGCACTTGACTTATAGTTCTTGATTCTGCAGCACAGCCAGGTGTCATCATAGAGGAGGAGGTCAAGAATCCATTCTTCTTAGAATCTCTTAGGGAATATATATATTTTTCTCACTAGATAGATGTGTTCTATTTCAGATAATAACATCACATGCTTACTTAGGTTTAGTTTTAGAAATCAGCTAGTATTGTTTGGTTCAGTTGTATGAGGGCAGAATCTGCTTCTTCTGGATCTTGGGCAGTGCTCCTCTGACTTGCTAGTAACCATTCTCATTTCTTACTTTCGCCTACTTTTATTAAATAGTGTATCTATTGCTTTGTAAAAAATTACCCCAAAACCTACTGGCTTAAAACAGCAAACATTTAGAATCTCACAGTTTCTGAAGTTTAGGAATTTGGGGATGACTTAACCTGGGTGGTTTTAACACAGATCTCTCCTGAAACATCCCAGAAATGTTGACTTGGCGCTATAGTCATCCAAAGGCTTGATTGGGGCTGGAGTATCCACTTCCAAGCTCATTTATTTATATGGCTGTTGGCAAGAGGCATCAGTTTTCTCTATACGGGCCTTTATGGGAAGTTTGAATGTCTTCATGACATGGCAGCTTGCTTTCTCCAAAGTGAGCGTGAGCTGATGAAAGCTGATGTATCTTTTATGGTCTTTCCTCGGAAGTTGCATTCCGCTCTTTCTGCCAATTTCTACTTGTTAGAAAGGAGTCACTAAGTACTGCCCACACTTTTGGGGAGGAGACATAAGTTCTTGAAGGGAGAAGTAGACATATTTTATAACCTCAACAGGTAGTAAAGCTAAGTATTTTACAAATTATTCTTATAGTTGTCACAGCAACCCTGTATTTAGGTATCATTTCTGTTTTATAGATGAGGAAGTTGAAGCTCATAGAGTTATAAAATTGGTAGGTGAGAGAGTCTGGCTTTGAAATAAGTACTTTCTGACTTCAATATCTGTTCTCAGTTTACATTAATGCTTCTCAATTTGGCTGTAAGTCATGGTCGCCAGGAATGCTTGATAACTATAAATTTTCTGATTCTACACATAGAGATTCCGTTTCTTTAGGTCCCTAGGACCTGGGAATCTATTTCAGTTTTGAGATCCACTGGATGATGAATGATGATGATGGTGATGACAATGATGACGATTGCAGGAGTGATATATTTTAAGTTAAAGAAAAAGTGTTAGAAAACAATATATGCATTATTATTGCATGGTGCATTATTTACTGAAAAATATTTGTGCACAAATTAAAAATTGAAAGGAAATTTGCCAAAATTTTAATAGTTTACCTCTGGGTAACTCTGTGATCATAGGACAGGCAGTACAACGCAGACTTCGGAGCCACACTTGAGTTCCTATTGGACCACCCATTTGCTCTGTGCTCTTATGTTACTTAATCAGTTTATGCTTCACTTTTCTCCTGTGGGGTCACACTATTAATAAATCTATATATACTAGGACTATTATTAGAAGTAAGTGAGTTAATGTACATAAGGTGCTTACTACTTGGCTAAAGAAATATAATTGTAGTGATAGTATTTTTATTTATATTTTCTCTTAAAATTTACTTTTAATTATACAAATGAGAAATTAAAATATTACAAATAATGCCAGCCTTTCTTCTTTCACTGCCCCTCTGTTAACTACCCCAGTCTCTTTTCATTGGAAAAGAATTTTTGATTATAATGTTTTCCCTTTTTATTAGGTTGAATCACTCTAATGTTGTAAAGGCCTGTGATGTTCCTGAGGAATTGAATATTTTAATTAATGATGTGCCTCTTCTGGCAATGGAATATTGTTCTGGAGGAGATCTCCGAAAGGTAGTATGGCTGTTTTGAGATGATGAGATAGTAAATCATGGACTTTACCAGTGTTTGAATCGCATTCAATATGACTGTCTCGAATAAGGGTCAGTAAACTAGACCCTGTTATTTCACTGCAGCAGCAGTGTTGCGTAGTTGTGACAGAGACCACATGGCCTGTGAAGCCTAAAGTATTTATTGTCTGTCTCTTTGCAAGGAACATATGCTGAGCCCTGATTTAGGACATGCATTTTTTGCTGTTGGTGGTGTTTGCAAGATGGGACTATATTGATGATGTTAGATAAAAATATCAATGTTTTAAGTGTTTATAAAAAAGTTTTTAAATTACAGTTTACTTTACATACTATTTTCTGTTGGTTTTAGGTGTACAGCATAGTGGTTAGACCATCATATGTTTTATAGTGATCTCATATATTTCTAGGACCCAGCTGGCACGATGCATAGTTACCACAACATTACAGACTGTATTCCCTTTGCTTTGCTTTACATCATTGTGATTATGTTGTAACTACCAATTTATACTTGTTAATCCCTTCACTTCTTTCTCCCAATCCCCCAGCTCCCGTCCCCCAACAGTTTTTTCTCTATTAGAAATTTTTCCCACCTTATTTTAAATCTGCCATGTGGATTTTATATACAGTACATACCTGTGAGATTTTTCAGTCTTTTTTCAGTTTTTAATACTTTCTCCCTTTATCTTTACTTGTATAAGCTGTGTCATGAAATTCACATGTTCTCTGTGTGGATTTGATCATTTTCCCCCTCTTATATTTCCTTTATCATGACTTATTTACTTCTTTGAATATTCTTTTAGAGTATAGTGGTAGTGAATAATGTGTCATTGTTACTGCCTAGCAACATTGGCAGTATACATTTTAGACTTTCTTTTTCTTTAGCTTCTCAACAAACCAGAAAATTGCTGTGGACTTAAAGAAAGCCAGATACTTTCTTTACTGAGTGATATAGGTATGTAATCAATATGAAATACCACCATAATTTAATGATTATTTAAAGATTCTATATACTATAAAGCATAGATTTTTAGCATCTATAAGAAATTATTAGGGCCTGACCTGTGGTGGCGCAGTGGATAAAGCGTCGACCTGGGAACACTGAGGTTGCCAGTTCAAAACCCTGCACTGGTCTGGTCAAGGCACATATGGGAGTTGATGCTTCTAGCTCCTCACCCCTTTCTCTCTCTCTCTCACTCTGTGTCTCCTCTCTAAAATAAATAAATAAAAAGAAATTTAAAAAACCTTTAAAAAAAGAAATTATCAGAAAAATTTAACTGTTATTGTTGATGCTAAGTAAAAACTAGGATATTTTGTTACTTATTTTTTATTTTTGGCTAATGCTCCAATTGCTGACCAAAAAAATGGTATTAAGTGACATAATTTAATTCTACTCTCCCTCCCTCCTTGATTAGCCATAGTAATTTTATCTAACAGTGGCATTAGATCTATTAAATAGGTTTTCAAGTTAACTCTTAGGATGAAATCTCTTTTTAATCAGAATAACTCCTGAAAGTCCCTAAAATTATCAGGACCTAGGCCTTTGGGCCAGTTTATAAGCCAAGACTATGTTTCCTTATGTATTTTGACTTTGCTTCTTTTCCTGGGTCATGTAGGCTAAAGCCTAGTTGAAGGTGGGGAGGGGAGACTATAAGGATAAATATATGGTTTTTCTAAATTGTTCCATTTAATTTTTTTTCTAAATTCTTAAAAATCAATTAGTTAATTAATTTAGAGAGACAGGAAGGGAGAGAGATGAGAAGCATCAAGTCATAGTTAACATCATTTTAGTTGTTTGTTGATTGCTTTCTCATATGTGCCTCGACCAGGGGGTGCTCAAGCCACACCAGTGACCCCTTGCTCAAGCCAGCGACCATGGGGTCATGTTGATGATCCTGTGCTCAAGCCAGATGAGCCCACACTCAGCTTCTGGTGACCTCGGGGCTACAAGCCTGGGCTCTCAACATCCCAGGTCGACACTCTATCCACTATGTCACCACCGATCAGGCTCCTTTTCATTTTAACGTTAATTCTCATAAGATAAATGAATATGTAGTATAATTCTCTAGTATTTATTAAATGTTACTGGATTTTCTGTGGAGAAATCTGAACTGCTGAAATATTAATCGAGTACTTACCTTTGTTGCTATAAATTTTGAGTATTAGAGAAGTACAAACTATGAGATGAATTTTTCTTTTTAATCCAGTGTTTTTTCTTACCTCAGAATACATTTTAAATTTTATTTAGGGTCTGGGATCCGATATTTGCATGAAAACAAAATTATACATCGTGATCTAAAACCTGAAAACATAGTTCTTCAGGATGTTGGTGGAAAGGTGGGTGAAAACTGAAAACGTGCTCCATGACAATTGAGTACCGTACCCCTGAGGTGTTTGCCTTTGAGGTTTGGTGCCCTTCCTTGCACCCTTACGTTTCCTACACAGCCCTCCCTGCACTCCGCTGAGGTTTGTGTTTGGTTGTCTGTCTCCTCTGCTGTTGCCGTAGCTGCAGCAGAGAATGAGCCGCACCGTCTTGTTCACCTGCTTTTCTAGCAGAGTCTAGCAGAGGTAGTAGGTACTGAATAAATTTATTAATCCTTATGAAGCACATTAAAAACACACTTGTATCTTGGGTCTGTTTCATTTTAAGGGAAAAAAAGTACATTTACTTCAGTATGTTTTATACTTAAAAAAACCCAACTCATGTTCCTCCACAAAAGTCCTAAGTTCTATATTAAAATTCACAACCTTGATTTCCAGATTCTTAAGTGAGTCATCTTGAGAAGAACCAGAAATTGTGAATTGACCCCTGAGATATTTTTTTATCAGAATAATTTGAACAGTTTGCTTGCTTTTAGCACTGAAATGTGATCCTGTAAAGGTGTAAAGCCAAGACTCTGAACTTTGAATTGGATTGTGTGGTCTTATAGTTGGTTAAGATGGTGGTTAGTTGGAAATGATGAAGGCTTCTTCTCTTAGGAAGCTTTCATGTGTTCTTGAAACTATCTCTCCCTCTTTTTGTAACTAATGATTTCTGGATATTTTTGAAGTTAGATGGGTATTTACTCACATTGATGCACTGTAAGATGGTATGTGGCTGCTCTAAGTTTGGGAATCACCTTTACCTTTGTCTTTCAGAATAATGGATCAGGTTTATTCTGAACATACCAAAATAAAAATTAATACTCATTCTATATTTAGTTTTTACCATGTACCAGGCACCGTGTTAAATCCCTTTCTTTGGCTGTTCCATTTAATCCTAATAACAGTTCTGTGAAGTAGGGGTAGTTAGTGATGTCATATAGTAAACCAAACAAGATCACAAGGCAGATCACATTTATGGTATTCCAGAGCCCAAGCTCTTCACCACCACCCTCTCCAGAACCTTATTAGGACATTGTTGCCTTTCCATTTCAAAATTTTCAACCATGTAATGCTTATTATTTCATAGATTATACATAAAATAATTGACCTGGGATATGCCAAAGATGTTGATCAAGGAAGTCTGTGTACATCTTTTGTGGGAACATTGCAATATCTGGTAAGGCATGTACTGTTTCTTTGACAATTTTTTTAAATGAGAGGAGGGGAGATACAGAGACAGACTCCCGCATGCACACCAACCGGGATCCACCCGGTGACCCCTGTCTAGGGCTGATGGCTCTGTCCATCTGGAGCCGCTAGCAACCGAGCTATTTTTTATTTTTATTTTTTTTTACAGGGACAGAGAGAGAGGGATAGATAGGGACAGATAGACTGGAATGGAGAGAGATAAGAAGCATCAATCATCAGTTTTTCGTTGCGACACCTTAGTTGTTCTTTGATTGCTTTCTCATATGTGCCTTGACCATGGGCCTTCAGCAGACCAATTAACCCCTTGCTTGAGCCAGCGACCTTGGGTCCAAGCTGGTGAGCTTTTTTTTTTTTTTTAGCTCAAACCAGATGGGCCCGCGCCAAACTGGGGTCCTCGGGGTCTCGAACCTGGGTCCTCCGCATCCCAGTCTGACACTCTATTCACTGCACCACTGACTGGTCAGGCGCAGGCTGAGGCGGAGGCCCCGTGAAGCTATCTTCAGCACCTGGAGCCGACATGCTCCAACCAGTTGAGCATGGCTACCAGAGGGGAAGAGAGAATGAGAGAAAAGAGGGAGAAGGAAGAAGCAGATTGTTGCCTCTCCTGTGTGCCCTGACTGGAAATCAAACCTGGGACTTCCACACACCTGGTCAACACTCGACCACTGAGATAACCAGCCAGGGTGTTTCTTTCAATTTAAGTGTACAAAATTCTCTTTATTTCTGAAGGCCATGAATATAGTACATAGTTTGAAAATAAAGTAGCTTTCTCATTTTTAAAGATTTTATTTATTGATTTTACAGAGAGAGGAGAGAAAGGGGGTATGAGGAGTGAAAAGTATCTACTCATAGTTGTTCATTGATGTTGTATGTGCCCTGACCAAGCAAGCCCCAGGTTTTGACCTCAGCATTCCAGGTCAACGCTCTATCCACTGCACCACCACAGACCAGGCTTATTGTACGATGTTTAAAGCATTTTTTCTTTTTAAGGCCCCAGAGCTCTTTGAGAATAAGCCGTACACAGCCACTGTTGATTACTGGAGCTTTGGGACCATGGTGTTTGAATGTATTGCTGGATATAGGCCTTTTTTACATCATCTGCAGCCATTTACCTGGTAAGAAATGGAAGGGAGCTTGGGTGTGCTTAATGAAAATGGAAATTTTCAGTTGCCTGCTTTATTTCTCTCTTCTCTTTAAGTGGTATCATTCATTCCCTTTTAAACACATAATTGAATAAAACTATATAGCAAAAATCTTAGTTATGAGTCAGGTTGTCTACTGAGGTAGCTTTTGTTTTTTATAGGCATGAGAAGATTAAGAAGAAGGATCCAAAGTGTATATTTGCATGTGAAGAAATGACAGGAGAAGTTCGGTTTAGTAGTCATTTACCTCAACCAAATAATCTGTGTAGGTAAGTACTATATTTTTCAACTGAGGACATTTGTCCCAGTTTCTTCTGGGTGTAAAAGGACAGCAGAGTTGTCTGTTTCAAGTAGCATCATCCAATAGAACTTTCTGTGATGATGGAAATGTTTTATGTCTGCTGACCACATGAGGCGACTGAGCAATGAAGGGTGGTTAATGTGACTGAAGAACTGAATTTTAAATGTTATTTAATTTTAATTAACTGAAGTGCAAATAGCCACTTGTGAGTGGTGGCTCCCATATTGGACAGCACCAGTCTAGTGGAAACCATAACTGCTGCCTTTCAACTGATTGGCTTAGGTGCGAAGAGACTCTGGGGATACTGAAGTAATGGCTTCCTTGGAAAATGGAACTGGACTTTCCTCTTGGAGTTGCCACTAACTACCTTACATTTGTAGGTTTTGGGTTGTTTTTTATGAAAAAGTGTGTCCCCTATCATTTTGTGAATTAATTGAAAGTAAGATACAAAATGGTACAGACAAGTAATGAGAAAGGAATGGACCACCTATAAAATTACCCTTTTTAAAGAACTAAAGAAAATTTGAAACAAGGATTTTGACCCTATTTTTGTACGTTTTCCAGTTTAATAGTAGAACCCATGGAAAGTTGGCTGCAGCTGATGCTGAATTGGGATCCTCAGCAGAGAGGAGGACCTGTCGATCTTACTTTGAAGCAGCCAAAATGTTTTGTATTAATGGATCACATTCTGAATTTGAAGGTTAGTTTCTTGTGAATGAGTTCTATTTAGTTAACAAGTTTATTTGAAAATTAGCATAAATATGTTTTCATAATCTTTTCCTCATACTTATTTGGAAAAGAAAATTATATTTTTTAGAGTGGATGTGTTTTTATTTTTTAGTAAGCCTTCTCAGTTTTACTTTTAAGTGGTCTTTCTTGATTATTTCTTTGAAGCATCTTTTGGATATTGCCTGTCCTCAGATTGGTGCCATTGTCACCTCATTCATTTAGGCCTGGGTTTGGTTTGGTGAGAAAGGTTTCTACCTGGCTTACATGCCTCTGTAGTTCTATCCTTCCTATGGTCTGTACATCATGAACTGCCAGACTATGTCACCTTATACAAATATACTGCTTACAAAAATTAGGGGATATTTCAAAATGAATATGAAGCAATAAAAAAAAAAGAAGCATTTGATTTTTTTTTATTAAACAAGAACATCAGAAAAGCAAACGGCAAATCAAAGAAAGTTCGATTATGCAAATAAGATGCAAAATCAACTTATTTCATTGGTTCAAATGCACTATACAAAAGGCTAAAAGTTCTGGAGTATGCACATTTCCTGATCCCCTAATTTTTGTGAGCAGTGTACTTTCTTATTTCCCTGTCCAAGGAACCAACATAGTTCTTCCTTGCCTGGCAAACTTTTCTGGGCTTTCCTAATGCAGGCTCACCCCAACCAGGTGTTTGTGTCATCCCTGCTTTTCTTACCCTCTACTTCACTCAGGACCAGCTTGTGACTGCTTTTTATGCCATCAAGCTCATTGTTCATTTTTGTGCTTGAACACATGCTGTCCTTCTGCCCAAAGTGATTGCTATCTCCTCACCGACACTGGCACTCATTCAACTCTCCTGTTCTCTTCATGGTCTCTGCCACAGTTGTCATTTAATCATATTTACTGTATTCTCCAGTTGTTTCTCATCTTCCACTTATTCCCCTCCATATAGGTTGTCCTCTTCTTCAATGCTGGGAGTGTTTTTACTACTTTTATTAACATTTGCCCACCCAACCACCACGCCATCTTTACCTTAGAATTCTGTATAAAGCAGAGCATGTACTAAGTTCTCAGTAAATCTTCATTGATATGAATGAGAGGTTCTTTTATGCTGTCTACCCAGAAACAACTTTCATCTGCAATCTGCAGTCTTTCTAAATTTGTTGGTTGCCTGTGGTAGATAGGGTTTCTAAAATTGAATGAAAAAGTATAATCATAAAATATTTTATGCTACTCTTGGAATACATTTGTGTGTGTGTGACAGAAAGAGAGAGGGACAGACAGGAAGGGAGAGAGATGAGAAGCATCAATTTTTTGTTGTGGCTCCTTAGTTGTTTATTGATTGCTTTCTCATATGTACCTTGACCAGAGAGCTACAGCAGAGTAAGTGACCCTTTGCTCAAGCCAGCAACCTTGTGCTTCAAGCCAGGGACCTTTGGGCTCAAGCCAGTGACCATGGAGTCATGTCTATGATCCCACACTCGGAATTGGTGACCCGGCGCTCAAGTTGGTGAACCTGAGCTCAAGCCAGTGACCTCAGGATTTTGAACCTGGGTCCTTCATGTCCTAGTCCAATGCTCTATCCACTGTGCCACTTCCTAATCAGGCTATAATACATTTTTAAAATAGGACTTTAAGACCGTGTTGATGTAATTCATGACTAACATTGAAAAGATGGTTATATTCTCTGATATAAATCATCAAACCAGGTGTCTTCTTGGTTTGGTTTTCTTCTGTGCCAAGGAATAAATCACCCCTCAGTGCATTAGCCAAACAGAACTTGGTGATACCTTTTAGCTCTCTTGCCTCAGTAATTTCTTTTTTAAGTGAGAAAGAAGGGAGATAGCGAGACAGACTCCTGCATGTGTACCAACTGAGATGCACATGGCAACCCCCATCTGGAGTTGATGCTTGAATCAGCCAAGCTATCCTCAGCACCCAAGGCTGATGCTTAGACTAAGGAGCTATCCTTAGCACCTGGGACTGATGCTCAAACCAGTCGAGATCCTGACTGCAAGAGGGGAAGAGAAAAAGAAGAGGGAGAGGGAGGGGGAGAGAAAGCAGATGGTTGCTTCTCTTGTGTGCCCTGACCAGGAATCGAACTTGGGGCATCTACACGCCGGGCTGATGCTCTATCAATTGTGCCAGCCAGCCAGGTCCAGTAAATTTTTGTTTTCTTCTCAGATTTCTTTCAGACTTGTCACGGTACTTGTAACATCATTTTTACTTTGAAGGTGTCTGTGAATCATCTTCTTGTCATAGAGTGTGGAGAAAGAGTCCTCTTTGTGTCCTGTGGTCTATAGACTTTAGTTCAATTTGTGACACCACTGTTTACTTATATGTGAATCTGGGCAAATATTTATTTATCCATTTATTCATTTATAGCTCAGATACAGTGAAGGGTCAGTGTTATTTCGAGGTTGTCCAGAATAAGATATGCATAGGGGACTATTCTTAGTACTTCAGGGATACTTCCTAGACATGATAATATGAGTGAATTTTGAAGGATAAGTGCAAGTTAATGAGAGGTATGGGCTAGGGGAAAGATTTATAGTTGGAGGAATACCATAGACACAGAAGCATGGACTGCAAAATAGCTTGGTGTTATTGTAGGGCATTCTTCTAAGGTGTTTACTATATTGTTCAATGAGGGAATGATGTCTATTTGATTTTCATTTAAAATCAAACCAACCAAACTAACACAACATTTACTAAAATGTTTCTTTTTCTTTTTAAAAAAATAGTTTAGAGAGTGATTGCATATTTTCAACTAATTATTATGAAAAACTTTAAATTTGTAGAAAAAATTTTTAATAAATATACTGAACTTACCACTGAAGAGAAGGTGGTGAAACAGGAGGCTTTAATTATTTCTCCTTTGTGTCCTCTTTCTTTCATGCTGCTAACTATATCCTCAGAGTCTCTTCTGGGTTTCCTTTTTCCATGTTACTTTTTCTTCCATTTCTTTGGCTATTTCTTCAGTTATTTAACTTCAACTATACCTGAATGTACATAACTCCAAAGTTTTCTCCTTGGTTATGACTTCCCTGCAGAGTATGTATAACTGCGATATCACTTCACCTTGGTTCCACTGGCACCGAAGGTTCTCCGGGGCTTCTTGCTTGCACTATCGCCTTTCCAGTTTCCTCGGTTGCAAACTTTGGCTTCCTGAGTATTCCTTCTCCTTCAATCTGCATATTCAATTATTTTGTCAGATTTATCTTTTAAATGTTGTAACAATTTAGAGCTTGTCAGTTTCTTAACTTAGAAAATTTTCCAGTTTCTTTTTTGCTTACGGAATAAAGTACAAACCCTTACATTGGTATTCAAAGTTTATCTTGGTCTCATTTCATCCTACACTTCCAGCACTATCTCATATTAGGCCCTAAGGGGGCATTGTGTTAGGTACATCTGAACTGGATGATTTATATTCTCTGATTACGCTCATCCCTTTATAGCTCTCTGCCTACTTTGTTTTCTGCCTAAAAGAGCCTTTCTACTTTCAGTTTTTTTCTTCTTCTAATCTTTCTTTTCAAAGCTTAGCTCAAGTATTGCCTCTTACAAAGCATCCCTTTCCTCCTACCAAACTTGGAATCTATACAATACTTTATTATTCCCTTGTATTTTTTTTCTCTTAATATTTTTTCTACTTTTTGGCATTATTCTGTGGAGAGCAAGGATCATAAGTAACTCAATTTGTATAACCACTGTCATCACAATACACTTAAATGCACCATAGTAGGCACTCATGAAATATTTTAGTGAACAAAATGATGAATTTAGAAGTTATATCTCCTTTCCCTTTCTTTTGGTTCTTTCTGCTTCAGCTTTGGTAGTGGGATGCTGTGGTCCCTTACCCTAGTTTGACATATACCCTATACAAAAGTAAATGTTTATCTTAGGATTTTCATATATGTAAAGTGTATTTATGTCAACTTTGAAGAGTCCCTTCTTTTTCCCCCCACCTTTCTTAAACTTAAAAGGTTATTATATATTAAAGGAAAGTTAATGTTTTACCTTTATAATAAGCATTTCCAGCAGAGATAATTTTAATCATTAGTACAAAGGAATTGGCAAAAGAAGATTTACAGTTATGAGTACTCAAAACAGAGTTTATTCTTGTATTGTTAATTCTTTATTAATCATTGTGTTATTTATTATTACTATTACTATTGATCTACTTTTGCCCACTCCTGTACACTGAGAGGCATTGGAAAAATATAGCTAGTAATTTCGTATAACATACCTAAGGGCAGTAGAAAGAGGATTTAAAATTATGTTGTTCAGAAGACTGACCTCTAACTCCTGGCTGTCCTTTGTTACCTGGGCAGAGCCCCACTTAACCCAGTTACACACTCAGTTAGCCTCTATTAGGCTACCCCTGCTTCCAGTGTGTCTTTAGGTAAGAGAAATAAGACTATTTTCTTATCTAACTTTGGGCCCTTAGGCAGATCACTGTTCTGGGATTTGGTTTTCTTATCTGAAAAAATGAGGATAACAATGCTTCTTATTTAAAGAGAGGCATACCTCTTCTATCATGATTATTTCCTGAGACAAATGTAAGATAGACAGATAGGAGCTCAGATCTAAGCTCTACCAGTTATCAGTTCAGAGCTCTGTTTTTTGTTTTTGTGACAGAGACAGAGAGGGACAGATAGGAAGGGAGAGAGATGAGAAGCATCATTTCTTCGTTGCGGCTCCTTAGTTGTTCATTGATTGCTTTCTCATATGAGCCTTGACTGGGGGGCTACAGCAGAGCGAGTGACCCCTTGTTCAAGCCAGCAACCGTGGGCTCAAGCTGGTGAGCCTTGCTCAAACCAGATGAGCCTGTGCTCAAGCTGGCAACCTCGGGGTTTTGAACCTGCGTCCTCAGCGTCCCAGTCCGACGCTCCCTCCACTTTGCCACCACCTGGTCAGGCCAGAGCTCTGGTTTTATCCTGCCAAAATAGTGATTAGAATACCTAATTAACAGTGTTATGTTAAATATAACTTAACTAATTAATTGTATGTTATGTTAAACATAAAGCACTTAACTCTGTGGTTGGAATCTATAAAGCACTTTTTAAAAAAATCAAGTGAAAGGCAGGGAGACAAACTCCCACATGTGCTGTGACTGCGATCCACCCAGCAATCCCCTACCAGGCCATGCTCCTGTTAGGCATAGCACCGTTGTTCAGCAACCAAGCTATTTTAGTGCCTAAGGCAGAGGCCATGGAGCCATCCTCAGTACCTGGGCCAACTTTGCTCGAACCATTCAAGCCATGGCTATGGGAGGGGAAGAGAGAGGGAGCTGGGGGCAGGGGTGTGGAGAAACAGATGGTTGCTTCTCCTGTATGCCCTGACAGGGAATTGAACCCGTAACTTCCATATGCCAGGCCAATGCTTTACTGCTGATCCTACCTGCCAGAGCCTATAAAGTGCTTCATAAATGAAAATGTTTCCTTCCAGGTCTCCTATGTGTTTCTCAGAATAAATAAATGTTGCCATTTTAAATTGGGGTTTTTGTGCATCCCTAGAACTTTGAAACTTTATTCCATGGAACTAACATCTGTTATGGTAAAAAAGTAAACACTTGAGATTTCAGGTGTCATTCTATAATTATAGATGGAGATTTCACTTTGGAAAATGTTTGAACCTTGTGTAGTAGGGATATCATGCCTTTTACTCATAATTCCTTTAGTATCTAACACTTAATATTTTATATAGCAGATGGTTAATAATCATTTCTCTTTTTTTCTTACTTATACAGATAGTACACATCCTAAATATGACTTCTGCAAAAATAATTTCTTTTCTGTTACCACCTGATGAAAGCCTCCATTCACTGCAGTCTCGTATTGAGCATGAAACTGGAATAAATACTGCTTCTCAGGAGCTTCTTTCAGAGACGGGAATTTCTCTGGACCCTCGGAAACCAGCCTCTCAGTGTGTCCTAGATGGAGTAGTAAGGAAGCTCCAATATGCCTAGAAGAGTATTAGAAATCTGTCTGAGGAGAGGGGTTGTGTGCCCTGCACTTTGGGGTGCATATTTGGAATCCCTTCTGGGTGATGTACCTCTTCCTCTTTTAGCTTTATCCTCATTTCTCTGATTGCTTTGCAAGGTGAACAAATTAGAAGTGAAACGTGTTATTTTGAACTTGGTGTAACTTTCTCTTTGGTGCTAGTTCCCTCCTCTCTTTCTCCCTTTATATACGTGAAGCCTAGAATCTTGAAATTAGACCAGCAGTCTCATAGATTCTACCGCAAGATGGATGGATGGTAAAATGTGATTGTGGTCATGACTCCTTTTTATTTTATTTGACTTTTTGAGACATATTTTATATATATTAGGTAATTTATCCTTTTCAAGTGTATAATTCAAGGTTTTGTTTCTTTTTGTTTTAGTAAATTTACCTAATTGTATGGCCATCACCATAAATCAATTTTAAAGTATTTCTGTCTCAGTAAGAGTCTTCATGTCCATTAATCTCAATTCTGCCATCGCAGGCAATCACTAATGTACTTTCTACATCTATACATTTCCCTGTTCTGAACATTTTGTATAAATGGACCGTAAAACCTGGAATCTCTTATGTCACAGTTTTTGCATGTAGTATTATGTCTTTGTCATAGCTTGCATCTGTATTTCTTTTGATTACTGAGTACTCTTGTCTTTGTCCTCTTGGGTCTGGTCACTGTTTGTCACCCTAGCCCTTACTGAAGTTATTTATTTTTTCTTAAACAAAAGTTTAGACTTTAGATCTGTAAGATGTATGCTGATGAACATTGACTTTGTTAGTTTCCATTTCATGGGCAGAAATCTGATACTTAAGTACTTGGAGAACCTAGGATTCTTGAGGATCTTTTTAAAAATTGTTTCTTTCTTTTTCAGAGAGGCTGTGATAGTTATATGGTTTATTTGTTTGATAAAAGTAAGACTGTATATGAAGGACCATTTGCTTCCAGAAGTTTATCTGACTGTGTAAATTATATTGGTAAGTCCAGTCCATTTACTGACTGAGATTTAAACCTGAAATAATGTAATTTTGATTCAACATGATTCATAGAAATGGTCTTTGGTGTTTTGTTCTGTATCTCATACTTCAGCTTAACTACATATGGTGAAAAATGAATTTCTGTAGTTTGCATGGTGAAAAGGTAGGCTTTAAATCCCACTGGATTCCTCATGTGGGAAGACTTAATTTCCTGAGGATAGGCCTCTCAAAGGTAGAAGAATGAATTTCCATTATTCATTAAACATACTTTTTACTTTATTAGTAAAGTATGTTCAAATATTTGAGTTTATACTATGAATTCTGCTTACTGTTTAAATGTTTTCATTTATCCTGTGAGAATTATTCTTTTCTTTTGAAGAAGGTAATGGTCAATTTCCGTCTACCTCAAGCTAGAATCAAGCATAAAATTGTCAAGAACAAATTGCACATAGGGCTAAAATTATTGAATATTTCCTCTGTTATCTTTTTATTAGTTTTTTTAAGACAAATTTACAGAAAAAATAATGAGCAGATAGTGGTACAGAGCTCTCATATCATCCTTCTCCCTCACACATAGTTTTCCCTGTTTTGAATATCTTATCGTTACTATAGTACATTTTGTTACAATAAATGAATCAATATTTATTGTTAACTAAAGTCCATACTTTATTCAGATTTCCTTAGTTTTTATCTGGTATCCTTTTTCTGTTCCAGGATCTCATTCAGGATACCATATCACATTTAGTTGTTATGTCTCTTAGGCTATTCGTGGCTGTGACAGTTTCTCAGACTGTCCTTGTGTTTGATTACTTTGACAGTTTTGAGGAGTACTACTGGTCAAGTATTTTGTAGAATGACCCTCTGTTGCAATTTGTCTGATTTTTTTCTCTCATGATCAGACTAGGATTATGGGTTTTTGAAAAATCACAGACTTGCCATTTTTATCACATTATATAAAGGGTACCTACTGTCAACATTATGTGTGACTGTTGGTGTGGACCTTGATCACCTGGCTAAAGTAGTGTTTGTCAGGTTTCTCCACGTGAACTTTAGTCTTCCCACCCCCCTTCAATACTATGCTCCTTGGAAAGAAGTCACTATGCAGAATCCCCACTTAAGAAGTGGGAAGTTAAGCTGCCCATCCTTTAGGGTAGAACTTTGCATAATTTATTTGGAATTCTGCACATGAGATTCGTCTCTTCTGTTTATTAATTAATTTAATTACAGTGTGTCCGTAAAGTCATGGTGCACTTTTGACCGGTCAAAAGTAAAAAGTGCACCATGACTTTACAGACACACTGTATTTATTATACCAATATAGATTCATGCATATTTATTTTATACTTTGAATTATAATCCAATTCTAATTTATTTTGTTCAAATTGTTGCAGCTTTGGCCATTTGGAGCTCTTTTAGTTGTCTTCCTATGCCTCTTTTACTTGCCCCATTAAAGAAAGTTTTCTTTTTTATCACTTCCTTACTTCCTGGCACTACATTGTACTCAAGGCCCTTCTTATCTATTTCCTGCCCCAGTCCTAGAATCAGCCATTTCTCCAGTATTGGAACAGTATTAGAAACCAAGATTTGGACACTACGTGTGCTTCTTGCTGCTGGGTATCACTTCTTTGGCCCTTTCAGACGTTACTTTTCAGTGTGTGTTTACTTATTTAGGTCAGGCTTCCTTCCTTGGCTTTTTTTTTTTAAAGCAAGAGAGAGAGGGACAGACAAGGACAATTCTTGAAGCAATTCTGAGAAGCAGCAATTCTTGTTACAACACCTTGATTGTTCAGTGATTGCTTTCTCATATGTGCCTTGACGGGGGCTCCAGCAGAGCGAGTGACCCCTTGCTCAAGGCAGCGACCTTTGGGCTCAAGCCAGCGACCATGAGTCGTATCTATGATCCCATGCTCTAGCCGAATGAGCTCGCGCTCAAGCAGAAAGGTTAATTGAGGCTATTAATAATTATTAGGGGCTGAAGGTGACAGAGGACAATTTGACTTTTGGTGATGGGTATGCGACACAATTGAATGATAAGATAACCTGGAGATGTTTTCATTGTACATATGTACCCTGATTTATTGGTGTCACCCCATTAGAATTAATAATAATAAAATATATATATATATATATATATATATAAATAATTATTAGGGGAGGCAAAATTTTTTCTAGATACAACTTTTTTTAGAGAGAGAGAGAGAGAATAAAAGAGATGAGAAGTATCAACTCATAGCTGCACCACTTTAGTTGTTCATTGATTGCTTTTCATACATGCTTTGACTGGGGAGCCCAAGCTGACCAGAGACCCTTGCTCAAGCCAGCGACCTTTGGGCTCATACCAGCGACCATGGGATCATTTCAGTGATCCTGCACTCAAGCTGGTGAGCCTGTACTCAGGCTTGTTACCTTGATTTGGAACCTGGTACCTCAGCATCTCAGGTCAGTGGTCTGTCCATTGTACCACCACTGGTCAGGCTCTAGATATGTAACTTCATATATTTTTTATTATTTTAGACTTTATTTATTCATTTTTAGAGAGAGGAGAGAGTGAGAGAGAAAGCGGGGAGAAGCAGGAAGCATCAACTCCCATATGTGACTTGACCAGGCAAGCCCAGGGTTTTGAACCGGCGACCTCAGCATTCCAGGTCGACACTTTATCCACTGCGCCACCACAGGCCAGGCATAACTTCATATTTTTGAAGTCTGCCTCAGATTTGTTTTCTCATTATGAACCCTAGTGTAGCAACCTTTCTCTGAAGGTTTTTATTGGAAAAGAATAACAATATAATTGCCTTCTTAAAGTACAGGATGACACTTTCATTCTTGAAGAGCATCTACATAATTTCCTAACTTTAAAATGGTATTTTATTGAACTTAACGTACATACCTGCCATGATTTAAAAACTAACATTTTCTTTACCAAAGATAGAGCAAGAGAATCATAAATAGATAACTTTGTAAGTCTGGAATTGAAGAAAGCATGTCTTATTAAGCTGCTGTTGACCCTGTGTGTTTTTCTGACACTGGATTGGTAGTACAGGACATAAAATTTATTATTCAGAGGCAGGAAAGACCATGGCAGATTGTGGAAGAGATAGGCCTTGATTTAAAATTTGAAAGAAATAAAGAATTTATATTAGAGAAAAAACAATATTCTAAGTTGGAGGAAAGCAAGAAAAGAAAGATATAGGAGTAATATCAGGCTTTGTGATTATGTCTTACTCCTTTTTATTTCCCCTTGTATCTGGAGCAGAACTTATGTATAGTAGGTGCTCAGTAAATGTATACTCAACTGAATGAAACAGTAACAAGTGGTTCTTTCTGGCATCTATGGCAATCATATTTGTAAGGACCAGAAATCACAAAGAATGTTTAATGTACGTGAAAATCTTAAAAGTAACTCTTGTCTTTTCCCCGTGTTCTTACAAATAGTACGGGACAGCAAAATACAGCTTCCCATTGTACAGCTGCGTAAAGTGTGGGCTGAAGCAGTGCACTATGTATCGGGGCTAAAAGAAGACTACAGCAGACTCTTCCAGGGACAGCGAGCAGCAATGTAAGCAGACTCTGCTTGTAAGAGCAGTGTCATACACATGAATGTTCAAGAATTAATCTTGCCAGTTTTCACTAATTGATGTTCCATACAATACTAAAATATTGGGACAATTTGAAATGTAATGTTCTGATCAGACTTGTAGAATTCTTACTAATGGTCTGAAGCCATCCAGTTTCAATGACTTGAGAGTAGTTCCTGAGCAGAACATCCTAGTATGAAGAAAATTATGTTATCCTAGGCAGAAAGTCTTTGAGAGATCATATTCTAGAGATCAACTATTTCTCATAGATCGATAATAAAAACTTAGGCTTTGGGCTTATGGCAACTTAAGTTTTTCCATTTTTGTCCAATGTTTATGAAATGCTGATTTTCCTCTTTTTTTTTTTTTTCTTCCTATGGTTTAGGTTAAGTCTTCTTAGATATAATACTAACTTGACAAAAATGAAGAATGCTTTGATCTCAGCATCTCAGCAACTGAAAGCTAAACTGGAGTTTTTTCACAAAAGCATTCAGCTTGACTTGGAAAGATACAGTGAGCAGATGACTTATGGGATATGTAAGTTTCGGGTACTGTATGGAAAGAAGTGTCTAGTCTTTTGAAGCCATCTGCTAATGCCTTCCTGCCTCAGAGCCAGTTGTTGAGACAGGGCACCTCAGATCTTCGTAAATCATGTTTAGTTTGAATGTTAGCTTTTTTATTTAAACCTTTGGTTGAGCAACTTTAAAGGGTTACTCCCAGCCCCACAATTGGACTAAAGTTGTTTAGCTGCAGAAAAATACAAAAGTGATTTAGGATTTGTGATTTTTAAGCTACATATAAAAAAAATAGATACAAAATCTATCTTGGGGTGACTTCTTAGCCAGGGACATCCTAAATTACTTATCTTTCTGTAAATAATAACAAATAATTCTGGGTTGTTTGATTTCCTTAACCAGCTACTATGTAGTCCCACTTTGTGTATACAATCCCTAAGTTTTTAGTATTTGACTTCCAGTTTATCTCCCTTCAGATACACTAAGGAAATATAAAGAGCAGAGTTAATGCAAATGATAAACCGAAGAAGTCACCACCAGTATTTCTGTCCTTTTTTTCTATTGAAGCAAATGCTTTTTTTGGAAAATAGATCCCTTTTGTATATTTGTCTTGAACAAGGTATGTGGATCTTAGAATAAATGATCAGCAGTGTCCAGTGGAGTGAGTAAGTTTACCCACTAGAGCTGATTATGATTGATGTTTTATTTCTAGTTGTGTATTACAGGCATTCTAGTGAATGCCCATAATGGCAAAACATTATAATAATTATTATTTTTTAAGATTTTTATGAGTTCATTTGAGCCAAACCGACGACAGTTACCAGGAAACAAAATCCCAACAGATTGAGAAAATTCTCCAGAAACTGGTAGTTCTACCCCATATTTTATACATAAGAATCAAAGGAGAATACATAAAGGGTTACATGAAATCCATTGGTGATAGATTAGGAAGGGGACAGAAAGCGAGTACGGAAATCTCTGGGATTAAACATTATAATTATTTTATCTATTTTATCAAATTATCTTTTTTTTTTTTTTTTGCAAGAGAAACAGAGAGGGACAGACAAGGACAGACAGACAGGAAGGGAGATTGATGAGAAGTACCAACTAGTAGTTGTGGCATTGCAGTTGTTAATTAATTGCTTTCTCACATGTCCCTTTACCAGGGGGCTCCAGCTGAGCCAATGACCCCATGCTCAAGCCAGCGACCCTGGGCTTCAAGCCAGTGACCATGGGGTGACCATGGGGTCATGGCTGTGATCCCACACTCAAGCTGGCAACCCTCACTCAAGCTGATGAGCCTGCACTCAAGCCAGAGACCTCGGGGTTTTGAATCTGGGTCCTCATTGTCCTGGGTCAACATTGTATCCACCGTGCCACCACCTGGTCAGGCTTATCAAATTATCTTTGATTTATCTTGTCAGTTGTGTATCTTATACAGCTTTTAAAAAAATGAGGTAGACCTATGTGTGCTGATACTAAAAGATCACTTGGATCTTTAATAGCAGTGATGTTTTAAGTTGAGGAAGAAAGCAAGGAAAGAAATGTATGCATACAGGGTCTCACTTGTGAGGGAAAGGGGTGTTTCTGTATACAGATGATTAAATAAGATCCCATAGGGTGGAGTGTGGAGAGGAGAAAGTTTTCTTTTTAAATCCTTTTATAATGTTTGATATTTTAAAAATCATTTTCATGTGTCACTTTAATAAATTTCCTTTTTTTTTTTTTTTTAAGAGAAAGCCATCTATATTAGTGTCCTAGAGCTGCCATAACAAATTAATATAGACAGGGTGGCTTAAAACAAAAAACTTTTATCTCACAGTTCCAGAAGCTAAAAGTCCAAAATCAAGGTGTTGGCATAGCCGTGATCCTTCTGAGACCTGTGGGGAGGAATCCTTCCTTGCCTCTTCCTGTCTTCTGGGTGGTTTATCTGCAGTCCTTGGCATTCCCTGGCCTACACCTGTAGCACTTTAGTTTCTGCCTCTCTTGTCAAATGGAGCTCTTCATACGTCTGTATCTTCTCTCCTTTTAAGGCCACTGGTCATACTGGATGAAGGATTGACCTCCTCTTAATTTAGCCTACTGTCCACACTGACTGTATTTCCAAATAAGGGAGCATTCTGATATACTGAGTTAGGCCTTCAACATAACTTTTAAGGGGACAACTCAACCCATAACACCATTTTTTGATGCTGATATGGCATGGAGGTGGGTAGGTCAATAATTAAGCTATGGCTGTTTTTGAGATAACCAATTAAGACTTTTTTGTTTATTTTTAGCCTCAGAAAAAATGTTAAAAGCATGGAAGGAAATGGAAGAAAAAGCCATCCACTATGCTGAGGTAACATTACTGAGCTCATTATATGTGTTTGTTTATTCTTAATATCTCCCTTAGAAACTTTCTTTGGTTTTGGTATGTAGAGTATTTTTCATGGCATCTTGAATATCATACAGATATCTAGTAGATGTTTTGTGTAGAGAAGAAAGTACCACACTGGATAAAAATAAGGGCGTTGGGCAAATGAGACTAAAGTCTCAGTGAGCTTCAGTTTCCATATTATATTATGGGAACTATACCTCTTCTAGTAAGGTTATGCAGATTAAATGGTAATTACCACTGCTATTTTTAGACAGGACAACTGCACATCCTGGTTTACATAGGACAGTCCCTTTATACCTGTCTTGCTATAATTATCAATAGTACTTTCTTTCACTTTCAAAATTATGCAGGTTTGGATAAACTATATTGTCACACTAGGTATAGATCATCCTCTAGGTAACAGGTTCCCTTCTTACATCTGCCCACAGGTCCCACTAAATTGTTGCTGTCCTTGATGCCAGAATTTACCCTGAGAACGCTGGAGGGGTGTTGGTATCCTGGGGTGGGAAATCCAGAGTCTTTGTCTTTCTGCACCCTGCTTTCAAGGCACTCTGAGGGAGAGGCAGTGGAAACTATCGAGCTGAGATGCAGTGATTCTGATGGCCATTTTTTCTTTGTCTTGTTAGTGACACATATCTGCTTGTCAGGAGAAGAAAGAAAATGCTAGTACATAGTTTACTGTTGTCAGGAGGGAAAAATGAGAAGCATAGAAATAAGTATGTTCTCATGTGAAAGATTGTCAGGATCTGAGAGATAAAACGGCTTGAACAAAGTCAGTGTTTCATGTCAAATAGTGTGGTTCTCCTGCAGCAGCAAGTCGTTCTTTGTGTGAATTCTCATCTGTGTTGTGGTGGTGAGCTGGTCATTTATTTTACGTTCCATCATATTGTAGGTGGGTGTCATTGGATACCTAGAGGATCAGATAATGTGCCTGCACACTGAAATCATGGAGCTACAGAAGAGCCCTTATGGACGACGTCAGGGAGACTTGATGGAATCGCTGTAAGGACATTCCCATGTCATTGTTATTGGTATCTGGTTTGTAGCAGATCTTTCTGTGTACATCTGGCAATTTAAGTCTATAAGTAGTTATTTTCTATAGTTCTCCTTTCTCCAAATATGTTGGCATCATATTTAAAAAGAAAGTCTTAGTCACCAGAAATTTTAGAACTAACTTTTTGGATTGATCTTTGCTGTATTAATCAAAGAGTCTCTTCATGTGAGTGTTAAGAATTATTTAAGTGCTCTAAGTTACAAACTATTTGCCTACTTACCGTACTTTTGGCCCAAGGTATTGTCTATTAAATGCCGTAAATGAGGTTAACTTCCTAAATGTTTGAATCAGGAACTTCAGGGTTTTTTTTTTTCTAATCCCAGGCCATAATTTATTTTTATTTATGTGTTTCTGGTACAAGGATCAGATATGTGGTAAGGTAGATCACAGCAGATAAGAAGTATGTTAAACTTTGTATTTTAAGGTCTTGCTCATTACCCAATGAAATTCTCTGTAAAATGTTTGTTGGCAACACATACTAGCTTTAAATGGGTCATTAGTCTCTTCAAATGACAGTGTTCATTTCAAGTTGTGGATTATTAGAGTCATTAGATAATCTTCACATAGAAGCATGTTTTCTCTTTTATAGGGAACAGCGCGCCATTGATCTATATAAGCAGTTAAAGCATAGACCTTCAGGTAAGACACTGCCACCACAGTACACAAAAGTATAGGAAACCATCCCTATCCTAACAGATTCTGGGGACTGGATTTCTTTTTCTAAATGTTTATATTGATTTTAGAAAGAGAGAGGAAGGGAGAGAGGGAGAGGAGACAGAAGCATCAATCTGTTCTTGTATGTGCCCTGACTGGGGATCAAATTGGCAACCTCTGTGTTTTGGGACGATGCTCTAACCAACTGAGCTATCCGGCCAGGGCATGTGGAGACTGGATTTTAAACAAGCGTCAGAATAAATTCCAGTTTTGTTATTTCCATTGAGGTGTTTGGTGCAACAGATTTTAGTTTGTGATAAGTTAAGAGATTAGTCAGGCAAAGTTACAAGAAAATTGAGATGGGCCTGACCAGGGCGTGGTGCAGAGGATAGAGTATCATCCTGGGACGTTGAGAACCCAGGTTTGAAACCCTGAGGTCATTGGCTTGAGCGCAGGCTTACCAGCTTGAACACAGGGTCACTGGCTTGAGCGTGGAATCATAAACATGACCCCATGGTAGCTGGCTTGAAACTCAAGGTCGCTGGCTTGAGCAAGGGGTCACTGACTCAGCTGGAGCCCCCTGGGAAAGGCACATAATGAGAAAGCAATCAATGAACAACTAAGGTGATATAGCTATGAGTAGATGTTTCTCATCTCTCTCCCTTCCTGTCTATCCCTGTCTGTCCCCCCCCCCCGCCTTAAAAAAATACTGAAATGGAAAACATTTTAAAGAGAGGTAAAAGAAATAAATGAAAAATAAATAAAGGAACCCAAAGAAGGGAACAAGGAGGCAAGAAAATGTGTGGAAAGAGGAGGTGGGGAATGAGCTGTGCTTAAGATTAGAGGGGTTGGAAGGAAGTGGATGTCGTGGGTTTAGGTGTGCAATGGTCACAGGGAAGGCCCATCTGCTAGGCCAAAGCAGTTTCATTGGCAAAACAATTCCCTTTGAACATCCACTGAATACAGAGCATGGTCTGCTATAAAGAGCACTGGATTGGGAATTGGAAGGACTGAATTCTAGATTGGGCATTTTATTGGCCAGGTGACTTTGGGCAAATTCCCTAATCTCTCTCCACCTCTTTCCCTTTTCTGCAAAATGAGATTGGATCAGTGAGTGTGTGTGGTATTGTATTTTTGAAGATGTTTATGAAAATGCTTTAGAAAGTATAAAGTATTGTGTACCTGCGAGATTCTATCTTTCAGTTAAAAATTGATTTGGCCTGACTGGGCAGTGGCGCAGTGGATAGAGCATTGAACTGGGATGCGCAAGACCCAGGTTCGAGACCCCAAGCTCGCCAGCTTAAGCACAGGCCCATCTGGCTTGAGCAAAAAAGCTCGTCAGCTTGGACCCAAGGTCGCTGGCTCCAGCGAGGGGTTGCTGGGTCTGCTGAAGGCCCACGGTCAAGGCACATGTGAGAAAGCAATCAATGAACAACTAGGGTGTTGCGATGGCAACGAAAAACTGGTGATTGATGCTTCTCACCTCTCTTCGTTCCTGTCTGTCTGTCCCTATCTATCCCTCTCTCTGACTCTCTCTCTGTCCCTGTTAAAAAAAAAAAAAAAAAAAAAAATTGATTTGTTTGGAAGGGTTATAGGAAAAATAAAAGTGAAGTCTGTGCCCTTATTTTTTATATATTTAAATTGTAAAAATATGATGTTTTATACTTTATAATTTACAAACACATGTAGATATAGCCATGAAATTGTATTTAGCAAATAACATGATTTCCTTTACATAGTGTTTATTATAGAGGAATTTGTTCGGTTTATTTCTGCAAACACTTATGAGGAACATAGAAGGTAGGCACCTAACTCTGACTGGGGGTGAGGGATTGTTAGAGATGTCCTTTAGGAGAGGACATCTGAGATGAATGAGCCCTAAAGGATCGGTCCTAGCTAACTAAAAGGAGGTGGGCTCTTGATATACTAGTATAACAAGCAAAGGCATGCGTGTGTAGCACTTAGTATGTTTGAGGAGATACAGTATGAGTGGATTGTAGTTTCAGGAGGAGAAAGATGTGGCTGGATCATAAAGGATCTGGTATGTCACGGTAACAGGTTTGGATTTCATCCTTATGGCAAAGAGGAACCTTAGAAAGTTTTACATGGGAATAGCATGATCATATGAGCATTTTAGAAATACTGCTCTGGTAGCATGTGGATAATGGATGTAACTGTAGCTAGGCTAGAGACGAGCATTAGTTATAAGGTATTGGAACAATTATAGCTAAGGCAGAGAGCCTGAATTGTGGCAGTGTGGTGAAGAGGAGGGTAAGGGCGAGAGAGAGATTTAGGAGGAAGAGCTGATAGTGTTGGTTGATGGACTGAACTTGGGTGGCTGGAGATGGGTAGGGAATCATAGATGCCTCCCGAAGTTCTGACTTGCAGCTGGGTACATGGGAGGACCACTCACCATAATATGAAGTAAGCAAGGATGGAAAAGATAAATTCGTTTTTGTACATGTGGATGTTAAGGTGTCAGTGATACATTTAAGTAGAGATATCTAATAAATAATATTAGATATGTATGTATGTACAGGAAGCCCTAAATGTTGTCAATAGGTTCTGTCACTTAAAGCGAAATGACATATAATGAAACTAATTTTACCATAGGCTACTTGATTTAAACAAAAGTTAAGTTCCTGTGACATCTTCTCAACTTTAGAACAAAATGATGTTGAACAAAACTACGTTATTTGAGGACTTGCTGTATATATATGCATGAATCTATAAACACACAGATACATGCATATTGTACACATACATACATATGCATATGGATTTAGTAGAGAAATCTGAGCTAGTTATTTAGCATTTTTTTAAAAGATTTTTGTATTGATTTTATGGGGTCGGAGGTGGGAATGAGAGGTAGTTGTTTTACTCTAGCTGTTCATTGGTTCCTTGTATGTGTCTTAACCAGGCAAGCCAGGGTTTCGAACTGGCAACCTCATTGTTCCAGGTCAGTGCCAAAGCCATTGTGCCCCCACAGGCCAGGTGATCTTTAGCTATTTTGAGAGTATTAGCTATAGGAATAAAATGATCATCCTGAAAAAGATTGAGGAAGAAAGTCAAAGACGGATAGAATCCTAGGGAATACCAACATTTAAGAAATGGCTAGAAGCAGAGAAGCCTTCAAAGAAGCTTGAGAAATGCCAGAATATGTAGAGGGAATGCTGTGATAGGAACAGGACAGTTTCAAGAAGTAATGGAGATGAAATGCTACAGTGGTGTGGGTAGTGAAAATGATAATGAAAATATTCATTGGACTAAGCAGTATGAACATCATTGTGATTTAGGCCAAATATATGTGATTTTGACCTTTTGGGAACAGAAACCAGATTGTAGTGAGCTGAGGAGGGAACAGGACAGGAGGAAATGGAGCTGGCAGTCTAGAATAGCAGTTCACAAAGTATGGCTCATGAGCCCTGAGGATCCCTGCAAACTTTCCGGAGAGTCAGTGCGGCAAGACTGTTTTCATGATACTAAGGTGTTATTTGCCTTTTCTACATGTTGACTATTTCATTGATGCTGGAAAAGCATTGGTAGAGAAATGGCTTGCACCTTACTAAGCATGAATCAAGGCACTAGCACCAAACTATGCTAGAAGTCATTATACTTTTCACCACCATGCAGTGAAAAATACCAATTTCATTTAAGTGTCCTTAATAAAGTAGCAAAAATTAAACTTTCAACCCTTGAGTACATATCTTTTTAATACTTTCTGTGTGGCCTGACCTGGCTGTGGCGCAGTGGATAGAGCATTGGACTGGGACGTGAGGACCCAGGTTCGAAACCCTAAGGTCGCCAGCTTGAGCACGGGTTCATCCGGCTTAAGCGCAGGCTCACCAGCTTGAGTGTGGGATCACAAACATGACCCCATGGTCGCTGGCTTGAGACCAAAGGTCATTGGCTTATCTATAGCCCCCCAGTCAAGGCACATATGAGAAAGCAATCAATGAACAACTAAGGTGCTACAACAAAGAATTGATGCTTCTCATCTCTCTCCCTTCCTGTCTGTCCCTATCTGTCCCTCTCTCTGTCTCTCTGTCTCTGTCACAAAAAGAATACATATACATATATTTTTTTTCTATGTGATGAAATGGGAAGTACTCTTAAGTGCTTCTGTTATGTACTGAAATATGATGGTTATCTTAAGGAAAACCAATTCAGCGATTGTTTACATTGTTTATAGACTGACTTCTTTAATATTTTATTTTATTTTATTTTTTCCAGAGACAGAGATAGAGTCAGAGAGAGGGATAGATAGAGACAGACAGACAGGAACGGAGAGAGGTGAGAATCATCAATCATTAGTTTTTCGTTGCCGTTGCAACACCTTAGTTGTTCATTGATTGCTTTCTCACATGTGCCTTGACCGCGGGCCTTCAGCAGACCGAGCCACCCCTCGCTGGAGCCAGCAACCTTGGGTCCAAGCTGGCGAGCTTTTGCTCAAGCCAGATGGGCCTGCGCTCAAGCTGGCGAGCTCGGGGTCTTGAACCTGGGTCTTCCGCATCCCAGTCCAACGCTCTATCCACTGCACCACCGCCTGGATAGACTGACTTCTTTAATGGAACACCATTTTTATGTCAAAGAATGACTGCTGGATAGCTCGTTTGGTTGGAGCATTGTCTGGAGTGCAGAGGTTGCTGGTTCAATTTCCCAGTCAGGGCACGTACAGGAGCAACTCAATGTTCCTGCCCCCCCCCCACACACACTAAATAAATAAATAAATAAATAAGATGTTATTAATTAAAACTAGTTTTAGATTTTTAGGAATTTTTTGTTAGGAGGCTGACATGCTCATGCAGGAGACAGGTTTTTACGTCCTGACCGAGATCTTTTCTAGATCACTCCTACAGTGACAGCACGGAGATGGTGAAGATCATTGTGCATACTGTGCAGAGTCAGGACCGGGTTCTGAAGGAGCTGTTTGGTCATCTGAGGTAGAAAAATCGCTTTATCTCCTTTGACAAGCCAGGGTGTTTTTAATCATCTTCCTTTCAAAGTATAATACCCCGTTTTGGTAAATATGCTAGACCAGGAAGAGTTCTAGCAGTGCCTTGGGTACCTTGACCACAGATGTGTGCATTCAGGTGTCCTAGTTTTGTGCGTTGCTTTGGGGCTCAGTCATTAAATCTGACTGGCTGTGGTTTATGTCCCCGCCTGGCTCTGGGAGGACAGTGTACAAGTTGGCGATGTGTAAGTGTCTGATGCTGATTTCATCTCTCCAGCAAGTTGTTGGGCTGTAAGCAGAAGATTATTGATCTACTGCCCAAGGTGGAAATGGCCCTCAGTAACATCAAAGAAGCTGACAGTACTGTCATGTTTATGCAGGGAAAGAGGCAGAAAGAAATATGGCATCTTCTTAAAATTGCCTGTGTAAGTAACTTCTAATGAATTATTTAACATGGCATTGATTTTCAGTTTTTTCCTGCAAAAGAGAGGTTTGTTGCATGATCTGGGTCCTCTTAAAGAAGTGCATATTTAGTGTTGGGTTGATGCTCGTGTTCTTTGCTTGGTGTCTGATTAGCAGGTCAGATGCAGGACTTCATGATCACCCTTCATTATCTTTCCTTTCCAGTCTCCTTCTTTTATACTCCTCCTAGCTCGAGACCACTGTGATATCCGTACTTGACTTGGGGATAGATATGCCTGACTAGTTAATAAAAACCTTTGTTCAAATGGTTTTTTCCTCCAACTAAAATGGAATTAGATGTGTAGATATGTTTGGTTTTAGTCAGCGAAGAAAGGGCCTGGGGATAGTTTTCTGCAGAAATGCTGTGGTTGTGCATGTAAGTTGTAATAGAAATGCAAGTCTTAGGAATACGGTAGGCAATTGTATAAATCAGTGGAGATGCTTGCCTGTAATCTTATTTTTATTTTCCCTCAGACACAGAGTTCGGCTCGGTCCCTCGTAGGATCCAGTCTAGAAGGTGCAGTGACCACCCCTCAGGCATCAGCACGTGAACATCCCCTGTCATGCGTGGTAACTCCTCAAGATGGGTGGGTTCACTTTGTAACAATAGATAGCTGTGTTTTCATGAGCAGTGATGGGAATGATACAGTAGAGAATAGTGGTTAAGGCATACTCTTCAGAGCCCTGTAGATTAGGATTGAGTCTTGATTGTGCCTTTGTAATAACCTTGTGCAGTTAACTCATTTTTCTTTTTTTGAGGTTTGTTTGTTTGTTTGTTTGTTGTGGCAGAGACAGAGAGTCAGAGAGAGGGACAGACAGACAGGAAGGGAGAGAGATGAGAAACATCAATTCTTCGTTGAGGTTCCTTAGTTGTCCATTGACTGATTTTTCATATGTGCCCTGACCGGGGGGCTACAGCCAACCGAGTGACCCCTTGCTCGAGCCAGCGACCGTGGGCTCAAGCTGGTGAGCCTTGAGGCGATGAGCCCGCACTCAAACTGGTGACCTTGAGGTCTTGAACCCGGGTCCTCCACGTCCCAGTCCGACGCTCTATCCACTACACCACTGCCTGGTCAGGCTTAACTCATTTTTTAACAATTTTCCATAGTGCCTCACCTGTGGTGACACAGTGGGTAAAGTGTTAACCTGGAATGCTGAGGTCACTGAGTCAAAACCCCAGGCTTGCCCAGTCAAGGCACATACGGAAAGCAACTATGTACTGTGAGTTGATGCTTTCCTCTTCTCCCCCTTCTTTTTCTCTCCTCTCTGTAAAAATCAACAAATTAAAAAAAATCTAAATTAGAGATTAAAAAAATGTGTTTTTTTCATAGTGTCAGCCCAGCGTGTGGAAGACCCAGGTTTAATTTCTGGTCAGGGCACACAGGGGAAATGATCATCTGCTTTTCCACACTTCCCTCTCTACCCCTTTCTCTCCCCCTTCTCTCTCTCTCTTTCTCTCTCTCTCTCTCTGTGTCTTCCTCTCCCACAGCCATGGCTTGATTGATTTGAGCACATCAGCCCTGGGTGCTGAGGATGTCTTCGTGGAGCCTTGGCCTCAGGTGCTAAATATAGTTTGGTTGAGAACAGCCCCAGATTGGCAGAGCATCAGCCCCAGACAGAGGTTGCCAGGTGGATCCTGGTCAGGGCGCATGCGGGGGTCCTTATCTCTCCTCTTATTTAGAAAAGAAGGAAACAAAGAAAAAAAAAATAGCCTGACCTGTGGTGGTACAGTGGATAAAGCGTCAACCTGGGAACACTGAGGTCACCAGTTCAAAACCCTGCACTGGTCTGGTCAAGGCACATATGGGAGTTGATGCTTCCAGCTCCTCCCCCCTTTCTCTCTCTCTCTCTCTCTCTCTCTCTCTCTGTGTGTGTCTCCTCTCTAAAATGAATAAAATAAAAATTAAAAAAAAAAAGAAAGAAAAAATAATAATTTTTCCATTGATTTGACCGGGGAAGGGAGATAGAGAGAAGCATGAACTAGTTTCACTTAGTTGTGCACTCATTGATTACTTCTCATACATGCCCTGACAAGGGGTCAAATCTGTGACTTCTGGTGCATGAGGATGGTGCTTTGTCAACTGAGCCATCCAGCCAGGACCTAACTTAACTCTTATTGTTCATATTTCCTCACCCATGAAATGGGAACTGCTGTGAAAATTCAGTTAGACAACATATGTAAGGTACTGGGAAGTAAATATTCAGCAAATGTTACTTATAGCTCATTCCAAGTTCTAAGTTCTCTCTGTATTACTGGCTTATCAGTTCTTTTACCCAAACTTTATTCTTTTCTCAACCATTAATCTCTGAGAAATTATGTTTTTTGCATTTATCATTTTGGGGTCTTGATCACCCCTTTAATGAATTATTGAGTCTACTTTATTTTATAACTTAATATTTCTAATATACTTTTTTTTTTTTTTACAGGGACAGAGAGAGAGTCAGAGAGAGGGATAGATAGGGACAGACGGGAACGGAGAGAGATGAGAAGCATCAATCATTAGTTTTTCATTGCCGTTGCGACACCATAGTTGTTCATTGATTGCTTTCTCACATGTGCCTTGACCGCGGGCCTTCAGCACACCGAGCAACCCCTTGCTGGAGCCAGCGACCTTGGGTCCAAGGTGGCGAGCTTTTTTTTTTTTTGCTCAAGCCAGATGGGCCTCCGCTCAAGCTGGCGACCTCAGGCATACTCTTAGGTCTTCCGCATCCCAGTCCAATGCTCTATCCACTGTGCCACCGCCTGGTCAGGCTAATATACTTTTCTTAATGACTTAATTCAGTTTTGCAAATAAGAACTGAAGTTTGAACCCTATATTTTCTTTTATTCCTACTCTTCTGCTAAAAGCTGAATGACTATCCATTTCGGTTGTTTTTCTCAGCATAAGATGTGCCGTACTCAGAGCCTGTGGCCCTTTGCTAGCTTGTGTATTGTCGCTTTTCTCTCAACTCCTGAGACTTCTGCAGCACCAGCACTTCCGGGAAGCTCTGCCCGCAGTTAGTTTTGCAGAAGCACACGCAGCCTTGTCACATCACTGCTCAGGGGGTCATGCAGTTTGTACATTCCGTGCTCTGCTTTTATGAGAGAAAAGCACAGGGCAGGAAGGCAAGCTAATAACCAAAGGTTTTATTTTTTAAAGAAAGCTAGTTCCAGGTTTTATCTTGGGGTCATGGTAGATTTGGCCCACTGTAATCCATCCACAGCTACAGCACAGGCTATAATGAATTATATAGACTTCAGGAAATAATTGCATTAATTGGATTCTAATCAGATTAAATTTAATACATTACTAACCCTTGTGCTTTCATGAAAGGCATGGAGTTTTGTTAGGGGGTGCTAATGGTTGCAGATGCCACTTCTATACAGTGGATTTGAGATTTGAGGTTGTGGCTGTTTGCAAAAGTGTATCTGACAGGAATTTTAAATGTATTTCCAGTAGGAATACATTATAAAGAAAAATTGATTTCAGTTGTTATTTAACCATGGTACTTAACCACCAAGGATTGGGAACTGTTGGCCTCAATCTTTCCATGTGTTGGGTAAGAGCTGAATTAGAATTTAGTTCTAAGCTAATAGTAGCTCTCACCCATAGCCTAGAACTGATTCTAACAGGATAGGGAATCTGAGGAGTAGTGAAAGGTGAGGATAGGCCAGATAGAAAAGGAAAGCTGGGAAGGCAGAAACCAGAATCAGGATTTCCTTCACATATAAACTTCCATGAATCTTTTTGGTTCTGGGCAGCTCCCATCACACTATTTTCTTCTGCTGTCCTCAATCAGCTTGCTTGTTACACTTTCTCATTGCTATCATCAGTAGTTTCCAACCAGAGTTTTTCCTCTTCCCTGATCGTTGCAGAACTGATTGTACTTTTGTATCTTTTCCCCTACAATTGTGTCTCTGAAAAGGAAGTTCTTACTACTTGTAAGGAAAGGAAAATATTCCAGAAACAAAAAGAGATCTTTCATCTATCTGTGCTATAGGATGTCTCCCCACACCCCAAGCCAGTTATCACTTTTTGGGGGAAAATGTTGTATTTAAGTGCCACTTTTATTTCAGAGGAAAATCAGAATGGAGTTAGAGTGGACTACTTATTAAAGCAGGGCAGAGGCAACACTTGGAGTAACAAACAGGAGTGTGCCCCTGGGTGGGAAGGATAAGGAAACTGAAGACCACAGGAATCTGCTGTTTTGGGGTGCAGAGTTGCAGGGGTACATGAAGGGCAGTGATCTTCCTGATCCTGAGACCAAAAAGTCGAGGAAATTCGTATGTCCCTTTGTTGAATATGAAAAGGCTTTTCTCTTTCGTCTCACAGGGGGACTTTGGCACAAATGATAGAAGAAAATTTGAACTGTCTTGGCCATTTAAGCACAATTATTCATGAAGTAAATGAGGAACAGAGCAGTAGGATGATGGTAAGTTTTATATGGATGTGGATGTGTGCTTTAAGTATTTGGGTGCAAAGGGTTTAACTTTCCATGCTAGCCTACATGGCATTTGGGATGCCTGTGTATTTTAATAGAAGAACCCAGAGGAAAGAGGATTTGAGGATTATCCTCAACCTTAAATCTGAATCTTTTCTTACTCATGGATGTACTAGGATTATGTCATCAGTAATCTTCAACAGTAGCATTTTTGATCAAATTAAAAGATTGGTGAGCTTTGTGATGTGATGACTGAAATTGAATGGTTTGTACCTTTTTACTTCGACAATCAATTTTATCCAGTAAGATGGGGCAGGATTTATATTATAATTCAAATACAGTAACTGCTATATACAAAATGAATATTGTTAATATAGTTGTAATTAATAGAAGTATATTAAGATTTAGTTACTGTAAATTACTGATTTGTTAAAACTTGGAGAAACTACAATAAAATGTTTACTGGATTTACTTTTACTACATTTAGTCTCTTGTCACCTCTTTGTATTTCCTCTTTCGTTGCTTCAAATATTTATGAAAACTCTTTGAAATATTTTTTAACCAGCAGAACATAAAGTGAACTAAACTCTAATTGCAACTTATAAATAAGCATAAATACTTTTAATTTTTCCACTTGTGACTATAAAATGTCATACAGGAAACTTGCAAAAATGAGCACTCATAAACCTACCACTTACAGTCAGCATCTAATTGTAATTTTTTCATGCCTGGTTTTAGAGTCTTGATTGGAGTTGGCTAGCAGAATGATTTGCCACTTACTCACTGTCCCCAAACCAGTGGAAGTTGTTGCTGCACATGTTCGAATTTGTTTTCTCGCATGAAACCATTCTTCAGACACCATTCAATGGAAGAAATGGCTGTGATCAAAAACTACGCATGTTTATACAAAGGGCAATATTTTGGGTTTGGGTAATTTTAACCCCTGAAAAGAAAGAATTTAATGTCTATGAACTTGCCTAAATACGACAGCCACTGAGGAGCATCATTATAATATATTTGTCTTAAAACTTGGTAAAACATTACTTAACTGACAAAGAATGCCTTTTAGTATTTAACTTTGGGGCATAAGATCAAAATTAATAGATACAGAGAAGAAAACCTCAGAAGACGTGTTCCAAGTAAATCCTTTCTGCCTATGTTTCTGTGGAAGAGGCTGTTCTCAAGTAAAATCGTAGTTCTGGAAGGGTAAACTCCGCCTCCCTGTGTTGCACTCAGCAGTGCTCTTTCTGGTACCATAAGGAGTTCGGTCAGTCCCGTTTTCAGTTTTACAGCACACTCGGCAGTATTCCTTTCCTACAGAAGGAATTGTGCACCTGTGCTCTTAATACCAGTGGACTGACATAAGTATGCTATGTGTATATGTATTTAAGGTGTACATTTAGTAATATCAAAGAAAAGATGTTTGTTAAGTTATAATGTATTTGAAAGCTTATCTGTTTTTTTTCACTTGTAAAAATGAGTCATTTGTTTCAGGAATGTTTCATATCATCATACTAATAAAGGTCTGCACTCCCTTATCTGTAATTCCAAAATCCAAGAAAGCTCTGAAAGCAAGGTTTTGCCTAAGCTTGGTGACAAAATTCATTTGCATACAAATCTAACCGGAACTGACAATTGACTCTACTTGTCCCATTTATTGTGAATATTCATTTATCTTGCTGTGGAAATTTTAACATGTTTGATTATTTGTGGGGGAGGCTGCTGCCACAGACACTGCTGAGTGTTTATGTATATGGTTTATGCACTGAATTACCTTTCTAAAATCTGAAAATTTTGTAATTCTGAAGCATCTTGCTCTAACCATTTCAGATAAAGGATTGTGGATCTGTCATCCCTTAAGTAATTTAGAAGATACTTGTTTTTTTAAAAAAAATGTGAAATGCTTTTGTATTATAGTTTTTCACTTTGAGTATTAAAAAATTTTTAAATTACCTTTTGCCTCTCTATTTATTAAAATCAAAGTAATCTAGTTGACCCTTGAACAATGGGGGTTTACGGGTATTGACGCCCCCACCCCGTGCAGTTGAAAATCTGCATATCACTTTTGACTCTATAGTTGACCCTTCACATTTATGAATTCAGCAGAGTTAAGGACTGCAAAAATACTGTTTCTGAGCTGTGGTTGGTTGAATCTGCTGACATGAACCCAGCAAATAGGAAGGGCTGCTTATTTTTTAAATACCAGTGTATCTGGGCAAGGTGGTAGCATAGGTACATGTGGTACTTGCCTCCTCCCACACTGCATTAAAATTACAATTAAACCACAGAACAACCATCATTCAGAACTACCTGCTATCTGGCTGAATGGAAGTCCTACAGCTAGAGAATTAAAGAAGCCATACTGAGACTGGTAGGAGGGGCAGAGTCTCAGAACAGGCTGGTCCCACATCCATGTGTGGTGAATGAAAATTGGGAGGGATATCTCAGCTTCAGAGGTCTCCCCTGAGGAGTGAGGGGTCCTAACCCCACACCACACCCCCAGAGTTCCAGGGCTAGAAGTCACCATAACTTCTGGCTATAAAAATCAGCAGAGATTGAGGCTGAGTGACATGACAGGCTGCTGGAGGCCCAGACAGTTCTTAAAGAGCCCATGCATGGACTTACTCAGACTCACTCCCTCTAAGCTTCAGTGCTGGGGCAGCAGCTTGAAAGGCACCAGAGACATACAAGGAACTGAACTGACTGGCATCAGAGAAAGACCTGGGGGGGGGGCAGCTTTCTCCCAAACATTGTTCTTTGATGAGCCCTCCTCCCACAGAACCAGTAGGCAGGCACCATATCTGAGACTCCCATCAACCTGGCTCACACTGTTCACCCCGCCCTGGTGATTTGCTGAGGCCCCGCTCCACCCAACTTTCAGGCACACCCAAACTGTTTTCAGTAGCTTTTCCATAGCATGACCTGTCTGGGCTCATGCTTCACATTTTCCTGAAATCTCTCAAATAAGCAGCATTTGGCCTCAACATGTCCCATGCCTCTCACAAAGTGGCCCCAGCCCAGGCACTAGTTGCAGCTGACCTTGGTTCACAGGTTGGCCTTGCCTGGGCATCTCCAAGCCTAGCACAAGTAGCAGCTGTCTGCAGAGCGCTTTGTAGCTGATGCCTGGTGGCCCCCAGGTGATGGCTGACCTTGGTCTGCACCTCCTAGGAGGCCCCAGAGCCAGCACACCCAGTGAACAGCTTCAGACCACATCAAAGCTTTGCCGCACAACCATCTCCACAAAGGACAGACTCAGTGGATACCAGAGCCCTTCTAAAATAAGTCCTGCTCTGTGGGGTGGGCCCTGACTAGCTAATCCTCCACAGGGTTTGAAGGTCAGGGGTCACAGCCAGTCCTTGTAGCTGATCAGCCTGGGGGTAAATCCCTCCCATTGATGTGCCAACAGCAATCAAGGCTCAACTACAAGAGGACGGGGTACACAGCCTCACACAGTTTGCGGGGCGTTGGGGTGCACCATGAGTGCCCAGTATGGATGATTTTGGGAGGCTGTGCTCCTGGACCCTATTAGGACACCTGCTACATTAGGCCATTCTGCTAAGCCTGGGAGACATAGCAGCTCTACCTAATACATAGAAACAAACACAGGAAGGCTGCCAAAATGAGGAAACAAATATGTCCCAAATAAAAGAACAAAACTCCAGAAAAAAGAACTAAATGAAATGGAGACAAGCAATCTACTAGATACAGAGTTTGAAAACTGGTTATAAAGTTCCTCAATGAACTTAGAACCTCCACAGCATAAAAAGGAGCAGTTAGAAAGTGAAGGGTACATTAACTGAAATGAAGAATAATTTACAGGGAATCAACTATAGAGAAGGTAAAACAATCAAATCAGTGACTGGGAATATAAGGAAGCAAAAAACAGAACAGCAAGAAGAAAGAATCCAAAAATATGAGGATAGTATAAGGAGCCTCTCGGACAACTTCGAGCATACCAACATGGGGGTGCCAGAAGAAGAGAGAGCAAGAAATTGAAAACCTACTTGAAAAAATGATGACAGGAAACTTCCCTAACCTGGTGAAGGAAATAGACATATAAGTCCAAAAGCACAGAGTCCCAAACAAGATGAACCCAAAGAGGCCTACACCAAGATACAGCATAATTAAAATGCAAAAGATTAAAGACAAAGAGAGAATCTTAAAATCAGCAAGAGAAAAAGTTACCTACAAGGGAGCTCCCATAAGACTGCCATCTGATTTCTCAACAGAAACTTTGCAAGCCATAAGGGATTGGCAAGAAATAGTCAAAGTGATGAAAAAAGCAAGGACCTACAACCAAGATTACTCTACCCAGCAAAGCTATCATTTAGAAATTAAGGACAAATAAAAGAGCTTCCCAGACAAGAAAAAGCTAAAGGAATTCATCACCGAACTAGTATTATATGAAATGTTAAAAGGTTTTTATTTTAAGAAGAAGTAATAAAAATATTAACAATAAAATAGTAATAAATACATTTTTATCAATAATTGAACCTAAAAACAAACTAAATGAACAAGCAGAACGAAAACAGACCGAGATACAGAGAACATTCTGAAAATTTCCAGAAGTGACGGGGGTTGGGGATATGGGTGAAAAAGGTGAAGGGATTAAGAAATTCGAATTGGTAGTTACAGAATACTCATAAGGACGTAAAGTACATCATAGGAAATATAGTCGATAATATTCTAATAACTATGTATGGTATCAGATGGGTGCAAGACTTATTGTGATGGCCACTAAGTTACATAATGTGTAATGACTGGGGCATATCCCTGAAACTAATAAAATATTGTATGTCATCTGTACTTGAAAAATAAAAATGAGGAAGAAGAAAAAATAACTAAATTGACCCACAGAGTTCAAACCCATGTAGTTGAATATGGTTTGGGAAAACGTAAAGTTTCCATGAAGTGGAATTGGAGTAGAGAATAACACAACGGGCTCTCACTATACTTTCCTTAGGACTTATACAGGACTTATACTAAAGACAGTATTTGTAGCTTCTTTAATATAGTATTTTCACCTGAGGTGTCCTATCACCACTATCTATGTCTAAAATCCATGCTCATATCATGCCCTAATAAACCAATGTCTTAGTCACACCATCCCCTTTTTGCTTGTAGTGTCATTTTCCCAGTCATTTAAGTTTGAGACCTTGAGGTTGTTGTCTAATATTTTAGTCATCTGATATTACTTTCTCTAAATATAGAAAATTGACTGTCAGATGTTATACTCTGCTTCTCTAGTTCTAGAAGGTTTTAAATCAAGAAACACTTAATGGGTACCCGTTGCTTCAAAGATGTTGAGGCACAGTGGATAGAGCATCAGACTGGGATGTGGAGGACCTAGGTTTGAAACCTCGAGGTCGCTGCCTTGAGTGCAGGCTCATCCGGCTTGAGCGGGGGCTCACCAGCGTGAGCACGGGGTTGCTGGCTTAAGCGTGGGATCATAGACATGACCCATGGTCACTGGCTTGAGCCCAAAGTCGCTGGCTTGAGCAAGAGGTCACTTGCTCTTCTGTAACTGCCCCCGCATCAAGTCACATATTAGAAAGCAATCAATGAACAAGCAATCAACAAAGAATTGATGCTTCTCATCTCTCTCTCTTCCTGCCTGTCTGTCCTTATCTGTCCCTCTCTTTCTGTCAAAAAAAAAAAAAAAAAAAAAAAGAATGCTTATTTGGGAGTCTGAACTCTAAGCCATCCAAGCACTGAAATTATTGTTTAAGGACTTTTAAAATGATTATATACATTACAAATATTGTAATAACTGATAAAAGATCTGCGGTTGGGGGAGCATTTTTATGTTGTGTGGCACAGGTGACGGATATCCAGGTAGCCTGATCAATATGATATAGGCAGAAGGGAAGAGTCAGAACAGATGATCATAGTAAGATCACCTCAGACTTGCTTTAAATGTGTGCTTTTTAAAAAATTTATTGATTTTAACGAGGGAGGAAGGGGTGGGAGACAGAGAGAAAATTTGTTGTTTCACTTATGCGTTCATTAGTTGATTCTTATATGTGCTCTGGCCAGGGAGCAAACCTGCAACCTTGACGTATCTGGACTATGCTCTAACCAACTGAATTACCTGGCCAGGGCCAGACTTGCTTTTTCTTTTAACAGGGACAGATAGTCGGAGAGAGGGATAGATAGGGACAGACAGACAGGAACGGAGAGAGATGAAAAGCATCAATCATTAGTTTTTCGTTGCCCTTGCGACACCTGAGTTGTTCATTGATTGCTTTCTCACATGTGCCTTGACCGCGGGCCTTCAGCAGATGGAGCAACCCCTTGCTAGAGCCAGCGACCTTGGTCCAAGCTGGTGAGCTTTTGCTCAAGCCAGATGGGCCCTGCGCTCAAGCTGGCGACCTTGGGGTCTCAAACCTGGGTCTTCCGCATCCCAGTCTGATGCTCTATCCAGACTTGCTTTTGATGTATGAGTTGACCACTTTTTTTTTTATTGACAGCATTTGAGAATTATATAATTTCATTCCTTATATCAAGCAATATTATGAAAAATTAAGAGAATCCATCCAGAAAATAGGAGCTGGAGCAAGTTATTATTATTTTTGCTTTTTGGAAGTAAAAATCGCAAAACTGCAATTACTGTTTATCTGGAACAAAGTCCTAGACATTTCTAGGTAAAAATGCAAATGAACGATACAGTTAAATGTGCTTACTGAAGGGAGAGGGTAGAGTGGTCTGGGAGGGCTTGCTTTTATGAAGACCTTAAGTCTACCCCTTCCGATTTCCAGTTACCACCATGGTAACTTTGGGCCTGCTGTTTCTAATCACTTTGCTTCCCTGCCTCTAATCTGCTTCCACTCTAAACCTTTTTGCAGACTCATCGGCCCTAAAGCACCGCTTCCCCATATTTCCCTGCCCGAGAGATTACAGAGCCTTCCAACGTCTACTTGTCCAGTTATGGTCCCACTGCTAGCCTTTGAAGGCTTGCAGTAACCACTACTGCCCAATTTACTCTAATATGTTGCTCTTATTCATCCATCTCACTCCTATCTCTACTCTTTAACAATCCTTTTTGTTTTTGGTAATGTATGCACATAATGCTTATTTTAAAAGAACATCATACGCAGTAAAAAGAAAGCCTGTCTCTATCCTCTAGCCATCCATTACCCCCACCCTACAGAAAATGTTCATTTTAGCCTTTTAAAACCTGCGCCTAATCTATCAGCCCGCTCCTTCCATAAACTGGCTGCAAGGAAGCTGCTGCTCAGTACTCCTTTTCGTTTTCCTAGAAGACCCATTCCTACTCCTTGGACGGCCTTCATACAGACCTCACGAGATTACATTCCCGCACATTAATAGGTATTCTGAAAAATATTTGATGATATGCTGTTCGATCGAATATCTTCTACTTCAGAACTTCCACTTTCCTTGCAACAAGTCTGGCTGCACCTGAATTAAGTGCAGGACCTGTGCCTGAAGCACATGCTTGCCACGTAGGCTTCCGAAGAAGCTAGAACAGGACAAATGAACGGCACAGGTACCACACTGAGTGAGCAAGTGGGTCTTTACACAAGACCAAACTGTCCGGTCTCTCGTCCCAGAGGCCGTCTCCTTCTTAGCACCTAGCTTGCTCCAGATTGCCCACTTCTCTTCAGAAGCAAGAAATCCGCAATGCACTGAAAAGAGCCCGAGTTACTTCCGCAGGAAATTGCGCAGGAAGCCGCCGGGAAACTTTTGTCCCGTCCGCTCTCCGTCTCTTTAGTCGCGGGGCGAGCCCTGCGTCAGCGTGCGTGCCCGCGCAGCCGCAGAGCTGGGAGAGTAGGCGGGGCCGGCGCTTGGCGGCGGTTGGCTCGGCGGGGAGGCAACTGCACGTGCGGGCGGAGGCGATGCGTCACTGATCCGTGAGGCGCGGTGGAGGGGTCGGTCTGTCTTCGGACGCTGCGGCTGGCCCCTGCTTAGTTAGTACCTTCTGCCGGGGAAGCGGCTGTTCGGGGAAGGGGTGTCGCGACGCTCACCGAGCAGGGGCTGACTGAGGGCAGCCTTCAGCGGAGTGGTTTTCGAGGGGAAAACGGATTCTGCGAGGGGAAATGAATGAGGGAAAGGGGGCACAAGACTCCCCTGCTCGGCGTGCGGAAGGGAGACAGTTGCCCGGACGCAGAGGGTGGAAACCAGAAAGGGTAGGCCTACCTTTTACGCGGCTGGGGGCTCTTTTCCTCCCTTATCAGGAGAAACAAGGATGAATATGACCCAAGTCCGTGTTCTGGTGGCTGCAGTGGTGGGTCTGGTGTTCGTCCTTCTCTACGCCTCTATCCACAAGATCGAGGAAGGACACCTGGCTGTGTACTACAGGTGAGCAGTCAGCTCAGGGTCTAGAGCAGGTAGGAAGAGAACTGCCGGCTGAGTGGCGTCGGGGAAGGTGTTCCGTCCGCGACGTCGGGGGAGCCCTCTCCGATTGTAGGCGGTGGTTTTCGTCCCAGCTCTAGGGAGAAGTATGGGGCCAAGGCAGACTTTTGCAGAGCACCCTACTGGTGTTGGACAGTTACAGTGCTATGCATATTCTGTGCAAAGGTTGAGTCCCTGCAGTTATTCCTTGTAAGCTCAATTATTTGCAGAAAAAGAATGAGTAAAGTAAGCAGTGGTCACTACACCTGTAACTGAAGAGAAGGGTAAGTCATTGTATTCCATACAGCGTACAGGCTTTCAGTTTGAGCTTTGTGTGCTCTTTAGAATCTCTGGTTCTATTTGTGATGGTTGTTTAGATTTTTTTTTCCTTCAAAAGCACCTAGTGTCTAGTTTGGGCTTGTAAGGTTGAAACATGATGACCGTGACAATTTTTATATCCCCAAACCTTGAGACTCATAAACAGCATTGATGACCCACCCATCAATAGTGTGGAGTATATTGCTCTCTAGTTGAGCTCAGATAGCTTTTCTTTCAACATGGTACCACCAATTCCTTTTGACGGAGACAGAGAGAGGACAGTGTGAAGAAACTTTAATAATGATGTATTTGAAAGAGCTACTGCTTTTTGCTTGTTTCCATCATTCCCCAAAAGTGACATTTCTACATTTTTTATGTTTATTTTTTTATTTTAGAGAGAGAGAGAGACAGGAACATCCATGTATTCCTGTATGTGCCCTGGACGGGGATCAAACCAACACCTCTGTGCTTAGGGCCCATGCTCTAACCAACTGAACTATCCAGCCAGGGTTAATATTTCTACATTTAAATCCATCCTGAGTCTTGAAACAGTTTTTTCTGTTTCAAGTGTTAGTTTCAAATGTAATTTTAGTGATATGTATTAGCAAGTAGAGCTTTAGCATAAAAAATGACAGATTAGTTCAAATTTCCACCTAGTTTGGCGTCATCCTTGTAGTAAAACCAAGGAAAGAGCTTTTTAAGATATGGCTGTCAAAGAATTAGCGATGGACCTCAGTTTATCTTTTCTTAGTTGTTTGTCATAAATTCTTTGCAAACCTATTTATATTTTTCAATAGAAAGCTAAGTTCTGTGAAGTTACTCTTCACTGTGTAAAATAGAACTTCTTTTTTGTTTTTACCCCCAGATATTTTTTTTTTATTTTAATTTCCAAGATGTGCTGTCATAGTTCTCACATTCCAGTATTTGGTGAACAAGCCCACAGACTTATTTGGTGAACAAGTCTCTACTTAAGTCATATTATCTCATCCCTTATCTTTCCATGCTAATTGTTCTTTTTTAAAAATAAACTTTATGCCCTCAATCCCTGGCTGGTTAGCTCAGTTGTCCCAAAGCAACAAGGTTGAAGGTTTGATCCTGCTCAGAGAACATAAAGGAAGCAACCAGTGAATAATGAAGCACAACTGAGTGGAATGATAAATGAATGCTGCTTTCTCTCTCCCACTCCCCCTCCCTCTGCCCCATACCTCTCTCTGTTTATCTAAAAATTAAAGGGGAAAAAAGTTTAGAAAATAAATAAGTAAATAAACTTTATGCTCCCAGTATTTTTATTTCCTTAAGGGTAGATTGGAAGAATATTGAGCCTCAGAAATGTTCTCCTTCCTTGAAAGTTTATCTTCTTTTTCAACTTCATGATTAATTATATTATGTTTTGAACTAGCTCATGTTACACACAATTAAAATATAGCAACTAAGAGCCATTAGAAGGTGTTTTGTGTGTGTGTGTTTCTCAAATGGTTAAAGACCAAGGAAAATTCTTTGTAGCTGAGAGCAGTGCAGGAGACCCAGAGACGTGGTTGGTCCAGCTTATGAAACAAGGTGTAACATCAGCAGTTTAATGGGACTTTTTCACCTTCTCAGCTGTGGCACATATTTTAGGGACCAGCAGTTGTTTATCATGAGTAATTCATATTGAGGCTTTAATAGGTCAATAGCATGAGTAAGAGTGAATACTTATTACAGCATTTTAGATTTGGAAAGAGAATTTCTCTCTTAATAATCTTATCAAATTAAAACATCTTTTTGCAGGGGAGGAGCTTTACTAACTAGCCCCAGTGGACCAGGCTATCATATCATGTTGCCTTTCATTACTACATTCAGATCTGTGCAGGTGAGTGATTTCTAGGGGAACCCTATGCTGGATGGACTGGTGTGACAGGAACAGTTGCCCCATTTGTGGGTGGAGGTAGATTTCTTTATTGCTTAAGCAAATGGCAGTGTTTACTTCATTGCTAGGGTTAAAGTACAAAGTATGGTTGTCATAGCACAGGTTATGGTTTTGAGCACCTCCCTCTCTTGAAGTATATTAGAAGTAAGGGCTAGGCAGCTTGGAAGAAGTGACTTCTCACATCTGTATAGTGGTATGCAACAGGTTTTCTGTTGCTGCTGTCAAAATAAAAGCAGGACTTCAGAACACAACTAGAAATACCAGTGATTTCTTGGTTTGGAACATTGTGTTTGGTTTCCATAGAGGCAAGCTCCTGGACTACTGTTAACATGGAGGATCTGAATTTTTATTCACAGCTTTTCTGCCTCCCATTTTTTTCAGGGACATTAAGCACAATTTTATGTGGAATCTTAGGGAATGTTCTATTTTGATAGCATTCCAGAATATTTGAAATAGCACCTGATCATTGAGAACAGTGTGTTGGCCTTGGGAGATACTTAGTAAATATCTTTTGACATAACAGGATAGCAAAGTAGAATTAGATTGTGATTAGTTTTGTAAACTATCTGCTAATTTTTTAGGACTGAGGAAAACTTAATATATTTAATCTTGTAATTTAAGTCTAGGATTCTTGCTAAGTGAGAGTTTCATTATAAATACTTAAATCCTGCAGGTTTCCTTTCAATTTGTTTTTATATGACTTAGGGTAAGAATTTGTATCTGATAAAGTAAAATGTGTTCTTCCTTTAGTCAGACTGATTTCCATGTTGATTTTTCCGTATTTATTTTATTCACTCTTGCCTTGGTCCATGCCATCGCCTCTTCTCTCCACATCTTTCCCTTCATTTTTTTTCTCTCCTGTCTTTCCTAAGGCTCATTGCAAATTCCTCTTCTAATCTAGAGTGCTGAAAGTCTGTATTGTAAATTTTGACCCTTTGTCTTACTTGTTTTTTGTTGTGTTGTTCTCTGTTTTTGTGTGTATTTTCTTTCCACAACGTCTCCAAGCTTCTTGAAGACAGAGATTGTAACCAATCTGTATTTCTGACCTTTCTACTTCTGAAAGTTGTAAAATTGAGCTGATTTCTCAGGAAGCAGTGTGGTGTGGTGAACATGGGCCAGAAGCCTAGAGACTTGGGTTCTGGCTCTGACACTAATTAATTACACGACTTTGCAAAAGTCACTTCACTACTGTAGACTTCAGTTTTTCTGTGAAAGAAGGAATTTTAATTACCTGACTTCACCAACAACCTAAACTATATTATAATGATGTTTTCAGTGGCACCATCAGACCTTTAGAGATTAGGGGCTTTTTTAGATATGTTCAAAACCAGACATATCTGTCTCTGCCTTCTTGGAGCTTAGTATGTTGAATCATACCGATGCAGAGATATATAGAAGAGATACAGATAGTAAAACATTAAATAGATGTTAGAGTTTAATTGCAGATATGACAAATACAAGAAATGGAAATGAAATTAGTAAAGAGATTTCATTGTAAACAAATATATTTTGCATTTACAAAAAAAATTAAATGGTGAAGCCAGTATGACTAAATAGGAATGTTCTTTTTTATTATGTGAGACAGTAATATTCTAGGAAAGAATTATATTAATAAAACCTTTTTAAGAAATTGTTCTTATACAAATGAAACATAAAAATTTTGGAACACATTAGAAGAGATAGCCTTCTATGTTGATGTGGAATATGGAAATTGAATTTTGTTAATGTTTGAAGAAAATACAATAAATTAAACTCATCTATTCATCAACTTCTCTCACTACCTGGATTCTATATTTCCCATCACCCTAATCTCTCAGCCCTAGAGTTACATTCTGTTCTTTTCCCTCCTGGAATTTTCTATGCAACCAGTTATTAAATCTTTTCTCTATTACATTTCCTGGATTGACAGCTTTTAATTTCCATGCCCTTTTCTAAATCAGCCTAAATAATACTTTAGCTTCCCAGCTGGTTTTCTTGTTTCTAAATATGATGTATACTGAGAACTGTACCACATACGAGCAGAGGAATTAAGGGAAAAAACATATTTTTGAAGGGTTTATGTTTTGGCACCATATAAGTTAGACTGGAAAAAGCCGAAGTAGCCCCCATCCCCACGAACATGCAGGGCCCTCTACGTAATGTCACTGTGTTCTCTTCTCAGGATTTCAACTTTCATTTGTATCGCCCCTTCTGCTGCAGGCAAGCCAGTCTGCTTCCTGTCACTTGTACACATGATTAGTCCTCAGCTTTGTGATTCTAAATAGGGTATTTATTGAATCTAAGATGTTCCTCTGCCCCATCTGTGCATCTGTTCTTATTTCTCCTCCTCTAGACCTGGCTTATAAGTACTTCACCTCAGAGAGCCTTTCAGCCTATCATTTTACTCTCTGGCATTCAATACCTAACAGTTCAGTTTATACTCTGTTATTTTATACCTGTTATTGATTGGTTTATAAGGATTTTATCTCCTTTGTTGGATAATGAGCTCTTTGGAAGCAGGGACAATGCTTCCTTTCTCCTTTGAATTCCATAAAGTAATATGTTTCTGTGTGCTTAATAAGGTATAGCGTGTCTACAGGGGTCCCCAAGCTGCAGGCCGCATGCGGCCCCGAGGCCATTTATCCAGCCCCGGCCGCACTTCTGGAAGGGGCACCTCTTTCATTGGTGGTCAGTGAGAGGAGCACAGGATGCATCCGCACCCATAGTTCCCATTGAAATACTGGTCAGTTTGTTGACTTAAATTTACTTGTTCTTTATTTTAAATATTGTATTTGTTCCCGTTTTGGTTTTTTACTTTAAAATAGGATATGTGCAGTGTACATATGGATTTGTTTATAGTTTCTTTTATAGTCCGGCCCTCCAAACAGTCTGAGAGACAGTGAACTGGCCCCCTGTGTAAAAAGTTTGGGGACCCCTAGTCTAGAATATACCCATTTTGTATTCATCTCTTGGAGGCCTTAGAGTGCAATAAAGAATCATTCTGGATCCAGACAAAGGGGCAAAGTAATTAAGTACCAGGTTTTTGATTCACTAAAAGGAAGCAGTGCTGGTGGTGGCACTTTTGTTAAAAAGGAAATTGAACAGACCATTTGAAATATCACTAGGGCCTGAACTAAAATATTGACTATATATAGCTTTAGAGGAAAAGATTGGTGTTCAGTTTTTATCATTTGAGTTTTATACTACTCATATGCATATAATAGTTATCTTTTACCTTTATTGTAAGCAGAAATATTATCAGTGGAATCAAAGTTCAAAGCACAAGTCCTTGTAGTATCCTTGTGGGGAAGCCATGTAGTTTGTAATTCAGGCCAGCTCCAGGCAAATAAGGGAGAGACTCTGAGAGGTAAACATTGAAACTTTCCTAGTGCATCCTGATTCAAGCATTAGCTATTTTGCCTCAAAGCTTTCATGTCTACTAGGATACAAAAAGAAACAACTTGGATAGCTAATCTTTGGTGATCCTGTACTTACCTCTCAGCAGTTCTCCAGAGGTTTTCTTCTGGGACCAGCAGTTCTTTGACAGTATGTGTCCTGAGTATTGAGTTTCTTTTCCCTCCCCAGACAACTCTGCAAACTGATGAAGTTAAAAATGTGCCTTGTGGAACAAGGTAAGCTTTCCCCTCACTTACCAACCTCCTTTTAGTTCAGCTGCAGTTTCTGTTCATAAACTGTGATCACTTAAACATCTTTCAAATAGACCTGAAAGTAAGTCATGGAGATTTCTCTTTTGAGCATTATTTAAGGAAAGCCCTGTCTCCAGATAGGAGCTTCCCATTTTAGGAGTTATTAGGGTATTACTGAAAAAACCAGGCCCTGGCCAGTTGGCTCAGTTGTAGAGTGTTGGCCAGGCTTGGGGAAGTCCTGGGCTTGATTCCCAGTCAAGGCACACAGGAGAAGCAACCATTTGCTTCTCCACCCTTTCCCTTATCTCTTCTTTCTACCTCTCTCTTCCCCTGCTGCAGTCATGGCTCTGTTGGAGCAAGTTGGCCCCAGATGCTGAGAATGACTTCATAGCCTCCCCTCAGGCACTAAAATAGCTCGGTTGCTGAGCAATGGAGCAACAGCCCCTGACGGGCAGAGCATCTCCCGGGGGGCTTGCCAGGTGGATCCCAGTCAGTGCGCATGCAGGATTCTATCTCTCTGCCTTCCTGCTTCTCACTTAAGGGGAAAAAAAAAAAAAGAAGAAGAAACCTGACCTAGCTTTATAGATCAGCACAGCCACATCTGCTTTATTATTTTTTTAATCTAGACTTTATTTTTTAGAGCACCTTTAGGTTTATAGCTAAATTGAACAGAAAGTACAGAGAATTCCCATATACTCCTTGCCTATTACACATACCTTTATTGACTTTGCTAAGCTTAGTTTCCTCATTTTTAAAAATCAGTTAATAAGACCTATCTTGCAGAGAGCTATTCTAAGGAATAGAATTACTGTATATAAAGTTCCTAATCCAGCCTGACTAGGCAGTGGTGCAGTGGATAGAGCATCAGCCTGGAACGCAGGTTCAAAACCCCGAGGTCGCCAGCTTTAGCATGAGCTCATTCGGCTTGAGCATGGGATCGTAGACATGACCCCGAGGTCCCTGGCTTGAGCCTAGAGGTCATTGGCTTGAAGCCCAAGGTCGCTTGCTTGAGTCCAAAGTTGCTGGCTTGAGCAAGGGGTCACTCACTCTGCTGGAACCACCCCCCACTCCCCGTCAAGGTACATATGAGAAAGCAATCAATGAATAACTAAGGTGCTGCAACAAGGAATTGATGCTTCTCATCTTTCTCCCTTCCTGTCTGTCTGTCCATCTGTCCCTGTCTGTCTCTCTCCCTCTCTCTGTCTCTTTCACTAAAAAATAAAGGCCCTAGCTGGTTGGCTCAGCAGTAGAGCGTCAGCCTGGCGTATGGAAGTCCTGGGTTCGTTAACTGGCCAGGGCATACAGGAGAAGCACCCATCTGCTTCTCCACTCTTCCCCCTCTCCTTTCTCTCTAGCTCTCTCTTCCCCTCCCGCAGCCAAGGTTTCATTGGAGCAAAGTTAGCCCGGGCGCTGAGGATGGCTCCATGGCCTCTGCCTCAGGTGCTAGAATGGCTCCAGCCACAATGGAGCAATGCCCCAGATGGGCAGAGCATCACCCTCTGGTGGGCATGCGGGAGTCTGTCCAGCTGCCTCCCTGCTCTCCCTGCTTCTAACTTCGGAAAAATACAAAACAAAATAAAAATGAAAAATAAAAGTGCCTAACCCAGCACTTGATCCAAAGTAAGTGTTCAATAACAGATAGTTTAATATGAAATCATCTCACCTGTCATCTATAGTATTAAAAACCATTTAATGTAGAGTTCCTGAATCAGTAGGTCAGGAATTTGTATTTCTAGCAGAAGTTTCCGGGTGACTTTTGGAAATCACTGCCCTAAAGAGTTTTAAGGAAAGAAAGGCAAACAAGGCCCAAATTGCTTCTAGAATATAATCAGTGCATTGAATTGTATTAAAAGAAGGTAAAATTGAAGGTGTTTTCTTTAATTTTATATTAGCGTGAGAGAGAAATAAACCAATTTGTTGTTCCACTTATTAATGCATTCATTGGTTGATTCTTATATGTGCCCTGACTGGGGATTGAACCCAAAACCTTGGCTTTTTGGGATGATGCTCTAATCAACTGAGCTACCCAGCTAAGTCTGAAGGTATTTTTTAAATGCTTTATTTTAAATGACTAAAATATCTATGACAAGCCTATATAAAAGAGGCTTTTACATCAGTGGAAAGACAGAAAACCTTTTTAAAGGGGAGCAAATTTTCTGTGTTTTAAGTTTACATACTTGATAAGTTCTCCATAGATCTATCTGTAATTCTCTTACATGGATTCCTTTTAGAGATGACTCTCAGTTGGCAGCTGGTGAGATTTTGGGTAAATTTTATGTTTGTCCTCATGCTTTCCTGTTTTCTTTCAGATTTTTTTTAGTGAGTATGTAATACTCTCTTTTTTTGTCAGGGGGAAGTGTCATTGTAAGTTGGTAGAAAGGCTTAATGGTTTAGTTTCAAAATCTCTAACTTCAAGTATCTTAAATTTTAGCCTGACTAAGGCAGTGGCACAGTGGATAGAGCGTCGGACTGGGATGTGGAGGACCCAGGTTCGAGACCCAAAGCTCGCCAGCTTGGACCCAAGGTCGCTGGCTTGAGCAAGGGGTTACTCGGTCTGCTGAAGGCCCGCGGTCAAGGCACATGCGAGAAAGCAATCAATGAACATCTAAGGTGTCGCAACGAAAAACTGATGATTGATGCTTCTCACCTCTCTTCGTTCCTGTCTGTCCCTATCTATCCCTCTCTCTGACTCTCTCTCTGTCCCTGTAAAAAAAAAAACAAAAAAAAAAACATTTAAGTTCTTGTGCCCCTTAGAGTATGCCAAGAAGTAGATGAAGCCACTAATTAACCAAACCTGTCCTTCTAGAGTGTCAGTTTTACTTGAGAGGAAATTTCTTTTTTATACTAGAATAAATACAGATAAAAAATACATAAATACTCTTGATGAATTATTAAGATAAGACAAGAAACCAAAAGAATTTTAGGCTGTGGCTGACTTTCCTATCTCCTGAGAAACTATATTACTTGGGTTCTTGATGGAAGACTTTGAGAAGAGCACTGCTTTATCTGTTGGCTTCAGTTAATAAGGGCAAAGTGCTAAGTAGCTTTAGGTTAAAGGTTTAGTCATCATATGAGCTGATTTGATCACAGCAGTTACAGAGGGATCTTTTATTACGAGAAGAACTAGGTGAGTGTGTGTGTAGGATTATTGGAGTTCTGATTACTGGAATCATTTTAATCAGTAGTTTATGTCTGTAGATTTTTCTTCTAAATTTCTATTGTGTAGGATATGTTTGATGGTCTGAGATTATAATAGATTTGTATTTGGCTCACAATTTTTTTATTTCTTTTTATTTTTAGTGGTGGAGTCATGATCTATATTGACCGAATAGAAGTGGTTAATATGTTGGCCCCTTATGCAGGTAGGTATGCTACCGACCTGTTCTGTTATTTTCATAGTTATAATCAGAGTATTTATATCTGAGAGATTCCCTGAGGAATAATGTACTTATACAGTTTTATGACCTCATTTATTATTAATATGCATAAAAAATAATCACTGGAATATTTTCCATTTCTAGGAAATGGTGGCAGAAATACAGTGTGTCCATAAAGTCATGGTGCACTTTTGACCAGTCACAGGACAAAAGTGCACCATGACTTTACGGACACACTGTAGGTCACAAGTTCTGGACAGAGTTCACTTTCTATAACTGGGTTACTCTTTGTTTTTAAAAAGCTAGACAGTATTGATTATTTCTAGAATTTCTAGAAAGCAGTATTTTATCCAGTCAGGATGAGAGATCATTTCCATGCATACTAAAAATCTATAACTGATCAAAATTCCTGGGCCACATTGATTTGTGGCCATAGAAAATTCTTTTCTGGTTGATACTTGCTATAACTTGCAAAGCAATCTGAAAATTCTCAGTGTGGGAAAACATTTTCTTGGTAAAAAATGAAAACCCACAGAGATGGAGTGAGTACTATTAAAAAACTTAATTAGTTCTGAAGAAAATCTGCCTTTTTTTTGTTTGATCCCCCCCTTCTCTTGTGGCAAAATATACATAACATAAATCATCTTAACCATTTCTTAAGTATTATGGTTCAGTGGTGTTAAGTATATTCATTTTAGTATGCATCTATCACCAACTCCATCTTCATAACGTTTTTCATCTTGTAAAACTGAAACTCTGTACCCATTAAACAATAACTCCCCATTTCCCTTCCTCTCCAGCCCCTGGCAACTACCATTATACTTTTTGTCTCTGATTCTGGCTGCTCTAAGTATCTTATATAAATGGAATCATACAGTATTTGTCTTTATGTGGCTGACTTTATTTCACGTAGCATAATGTCCTCCGGGTTCATCCATGTTGTAGCATATATCAGAATGTCCTTCCTCTATAAAGCTGAGTAATATTCTATTGTATAGATATATATACACACCACATTTTGTTTATTCATTCTTCTGTCAGTGAACATATAACCGGGTTGCCTCCCTGTTTTAGCTTTGTGAATAACGCTGCTATGAACATGGATTTACATGGGTCTCATCAAGACCCTGCTTTCAATGGAAAGATCTGCCATTTTATCTTTATCCTTTTTAAAATTGGCACGCCTAGTATGTACAGGTTATTGTGTTCGGCAAAACAGTTTTAGAAGTTTAAGTTAGAATCTTTGCTGTAAGGGTTTTAATTTTACTTTAAGAAGACATACCAAATATATATATATATATATTGGAATGTAAGGTCGTGCTAAATTTTACGTCGCTGGAACAGGCACATATAGCAAAAGGATTTCAGAGCAGGGGGCAAGCTGTGTTATAGTATTGCCAAGTGGATTTGGATTATATTTTTCAGTGATTAAGTATTTTTCTCGTCTTTTTTCACCTACTTTCGCTAGTAACAAATCGGTGGAATGAATGGATTGTGATTAGAAAAATAAAAGGAGGGAAAATTGTTGTTCTCTAGCCAGAAATAAAGAAGAAACTATTGGATCACCAGTTCATTTGGAAAATTACCAAGCAAATGAACTAGCAAGTTTATTGATGGCCTGTCTCTCAAGGGGAGGCCAGTGGAGCAAGTCCTTGGGACTGAAGGGAGAAAGCAGTATGTTTTTAATGTTTAACTTTTCAGTTATAGTTAACGTACAATATTAGTTTCAGGTATACAACCCAGTGATTCGACATTTATACAAGTTACGAAGTGATCACCTCAATAAATCTAGTGCCCATCTAACACTATACATAGTTATTACAGTATTATTGATATTCCCTGTGCTGTACTTTACATTCCAGGGACTGTTCTGTAACTGCCAATTCATGCTTTTTAATCCCTTTACCTTTTCACCCATCTCCCCAGCCCCCATGTTTTAATAGGGAAAGCACAGGTTCTGGTATGGTCTAGTCTGTGCCCTCAGGCACATTTCTGAAATTCTCTGTTTCTGAATTTCCTCGTTTAGATTTTTTTCTGAGAATTAAATGCTACTTTATGTAAATTGCCTGCCAGCCCAATAAATGTGAGCTTCTCTCCCTTCTAGCCTGATGTCTTTTCTGACAGCCTTTAAAAATTGCCTTTTTGAGCCTGACCAGGCAGTGGTGCAGTAGGTAAAGCATCGGACTGGGACGCAGAGGACCCAGGTTCGAAACCCCAAGGTTGCTGGCTTGAGCACGGGCTTATCCTGCTTGAGTGTGGGGCCTCTGGCTTGAGCATGGGATCATAGACATGACCCATGGTCACTGGCTTGAGCAAGGGGTCACTTGCTCTGCTGTAGCCCTCGGGTCAAGGCACATAGGAGAATGCAATCAATGAACAACTAAAAGTGCCACAAGGAAGAGTTGATGCTTCTCATCTCTCTATCTGTCCCTCTCTCTGTCTCTTGTCACACACAAAAAATACCTTTTTGAAAATGTTCTTTTGCAGCTGATTCCTTCTTTTATTCCCGCTCACCCTCAGTTCAGACCCTCTTTACCTCTTAGGTAAACTTCTGTTTTGCAGTAACCTCTGATATTTGTGCCTCATAATTCAGCTTCATACCGCTTCCAAAGTATAAATCTGATTGTGTCATGCATGTCCTTGCTTTAAAACTTTTAGTTCCTTGTTATCTCTAAGATATATATATTTACTCATCTTAATATGAAATTCAAGGTTTACCTATTAGAATTATAAATGCAGTAATATCTGGAAAATTGAGTACTAGGAACATATCAAGCTTTGTGTCTCCTGTTTTCACGGTTTTGTGGCACTTTTCACATGTGTATTCTATCAGTATAACTTTAATCTTGGCTGAATTAGAGGGTAATGAGTAAACATGGATTGTACCTGTCCTTCAGTGTTTGATATCGTGAGGAACTACACTGCAGACTATGACAAGACCTTAATCTTCAATAAAATCCACCATGAGCTGAACCAGTTTTGCAGTGCCCACACACTTCAAGAAGTTTACATTGAATTGTTTGGTAAGTGTCTTATTTATTTTAAATATGTAAATAACCAGTTGAAAATCCTGTTCAGCTTGTTTATGGATGCTATCATAGCATTAGTAGACATTATGCAATTTGAGCATTTCTTCTGAATTATCCTTAAGATATTCTTTTTTTTTTTTTAATTGATTTTAGAGAGAGTAAAAAGAGAGAAGAGGGGTGAGGAGAGGAGCGGGAAGTATCTACTCATAGTAGTTGCTTGTGGTATGTGCCCTGACCAGGCAAGCCCGGGGTTTTGGACTGGCAACCTCAGCATTCCAGGTCAATGCTTTATCCCCTGTGCCACTACAGGCCAGGCTTAAAATATTCTTTATCTTAAGCTTAAAATTTGTTATGATTAAATTAAGTAGTTACTCAGACAAGATATTTTAAGAATGAAAACTATTTTCTGAAGTGCATGAATATATTAACGTGGATTTGGAAAAAGACCATTACAGACGATGTTCAGTTTTTGCTGTGATAGCTTACTAGAGGTGAGCTTTGTTGCTGTTGTACTAGATAATTTGGGGAAATTTAGAAGTGCGTGTCTTGGAGGTGCCCAGGACCCACCTCCATGTTTGATGATGTGCTAGGACTGACAGGACTCCGTATATAGTAGTACTCACAGCCCAGATGGATTACAGCAAAAGGGTGCAAAGCAGCATCAGCGAAGGGAAAAGGCACATGGGTGAAGTCTGAAGGAAACCAGGCACAAGCTTTCAGGAGTCAGGCAGGATACACCTAATTACTGTAGCACCGAATTGTAACAACATGTGAAATGTTGTCTGCTAGAGAAGCTCATTAGAGAGAGACTGCCCAGGAATTTTACTGGGGGCTGGTCATGCAGGTGCATATCAAAATTCCAAACTACCAAAAGGAAAGCAGGCTTGCAAACAGGCTTTTCTAAAGATGACAGCTTCAGACTTCCTATTTTTACTCTTTTTCTGCAGAAATTACATTTCATTTGTAATAGCGAAAGCTCTGCCCAGGCTGGGTTGCTTAGTTGGTTAGAGCGTCATCCTTATATGCAAAGGTTGCCAGTTGATCCCTGGTCAGAGCACATACTGAAACAAATCGATGCTATTGTCTCACTCTCTGATCCTCCCTCACTACCTCCCTCTCTCTCTAAAGTCAATAAAGAAATTAAAAAAAATATAGCAAAAGCTCTGACCAGGATTGGGTTATTATTGGCTGCTCACTTCTTCCTGGAAGTCTTAGTTAATTTCTTAGAGGGAGGCATAGGGGTGATTAATCAGTTTAGGAATCTGCCAATTGATTTATCATTGATGATTGGCCACTATTGGGATGGCGTATGAGAAAACTGATCTGCCCTGATTTATCACGGCACGCATCCTTTTTTTTTTTTCTTTTTTTCACAGGGACAGAGAGAGGCAAAGAGGGATAGACAGGAACGGAGAGAGATGAGAAGCATCAATCACTAGTTTTTCGTCGCGACACCTTAGTTCAGTGGTTCTTAACCTTTTTTGAGGTACCGAACCCACCAATTTCATAAGCGCATTCACCGAACCCTTCTTTAGTGATAAATAAAATATGATTTTTTTTTTCCAAATTCAAAACATAGGTATATGTTTCTTTACTGGTGCACAAAATGAGCCATGCATGAATATCACCTTGCTCAAAGAACAAAACCAACAAAGTGCATGAACTCACAACAGATTACGGTATTACTTTATTCTGGCCTCTGCGGCAAGGCTTCTCCGAACCCCTGATACCAACTCATCGAACCCCTAGGGTTCGATAGAACACAGGTTAAGAACCACTGCCTTAGTTGTTCATTGATTGCTCTCTCATATGTGCCGTGACCGCGGGCCTTCAGCAGACCAAGTAACCTCTTACTCGAGCCAGCAACCTTGGACTCAAGCTGGTGAGCTTTTGCTCAAACCAGATGAGCCCGCGCTCAAGCTGGCGACCTCGGGGTCTTGAACGTGGGTCCTCCACATCCCAGTCCGACACTCTATCCACTGCGCTACCGCCTGGTCAGGCCACGCATCTTTTTAATAATGGTGAAAGTACTGTTGAAGTAGATGGAAAATTCATGAGTTCCAAGGCTAAGTGAAATGACATCTTTGTTGTCCATTCTTATGTGCTTCAAAGACCTTCCCATGAGCCTCCCCACCTCTGCCCGATCTATTTTTAAATCCATAATAATAGGCAGGGGTCCACTGCATGAAATTTAGTTATTTGGGGTAAAAACTGACTAAAGATAGGAATTTTTTTAATGAGAATCAGGACACATCTTAAGTAAACACGCTGAATTGATATTAGAGACCAAGAGTCTTCATTTATTGGATCAACTTAATTTCTTTGATAATCTCTTACACTTTCTCACATACAAAAGGAAAACTAGCCTGACCTGTGGTGGCACAGTGGATAAGGCGTCAACCTGGAATGCTGAGGTTGTTGATTCGAAATCCTGGGCTTGCCTGGTCAAGGCACATGTGGGAGTTGATGCTTCCTGCTCCTCCCCTCTTCTCTCTCTCCTTTCTTCTAAAAATGAATAAATAAATAAGTAAATAAACAAAAGGAAAACTAAATATGTATACTGTATAATATTCACGTATTTATATATATAGCTATATATATGAAGCACTTTAAGCTCTATAAAAGACTAGTACAATGGAAACTTTAGATCTAATAATGGTTAGTTTTGTTTCAATATTAATACAATATAAAAAAAAATTTGAGTATCATGAGTGCTATTGTTTTTGGCTCCAAAATCAGATCAAATAGATGAAAACCTGAAGCAAGCTCTGCAGAAAGATTTAAACATCATGGCGCCAGGCCTCACCATACAGGTAAGCCTTTTTCCTAGAGAAATTTTCTGGGAATTTTGAGAGCTTTGAATTTAATTATCTTTTCATTAGACTGTTTATTCAGTAATTGTTTAATCGAAGTGTTATGATGATTTATAAAGTGCTTTCCTCACTTAGACTTCAGGTCTTTGCCAAAATGAAATACTCTTGTAGCTTATCTTGAACTCTTGGAACAAATAAACTGAGGCTCTTACAAAGAAATGAAATTCACATGCAAGGCATTACTAAGATATAGAAATGGTTATAAATCAGTCTATGATTTCTTGCCCTTAGTAAGATTATGAAAAAAGACTTCAAGTGTAAGGTTTGAACAATAGTTTTAGACAAAGTAGATGTCCTAAAGTATTAATTGACAAGTCGATTGGATGATTATTGCTATAAGAGTTTAGAGTTAAAAGAACTTTTCAAGGGATTCTGCCTAGAAATGACAATGATTGAAGTTGGAATTTTAGGTAGGTCTAGAATTAATGGGATTTATATGGGGGAGAGGAGTAAAGAAGACATTTCACGTGGTTGGATGGCCTCAGTAAAAGCAAGGTAGCACATGAAATTAATGTGGTCGTGGTGGCATTGGGAGATAGAATGATGAGAGGTTATATGCCTGCTTTTTTGGGGGTCAGTATTTTTTCAGATTGGATTGACATCCATTAGTGGATTCTCCTATCAGTTTTAGTGGGTCATGACCAACATTTTCTTTTTCTGTATGTTTTCGAAGTGAGAAGTGGGGGGGGGGGGCAGACAGACAGACTCCTGCATGCGCGTGACCCGGATCCACCCAGCATGCCCACCAGGGGCGATGCTCTGCCCATCTGGGGTATTGTTCCCCTACAGTTAGAGCCATTCTATCGACTGAGGTGGAGGCCATGGAGCCATCCTCAGCACCCGGACCAGCTTTGCTCCAATAGAGCCTTGGCTGCGGGAGGGGAAGAGAGAGATAGAAAGGAGAGGGGGAGGGGTGGAGAAGCAGATGGGCACTTGTCCTGCGTGCCCTGGTCAGGAATTGAACCCAGGACTTCCACACGCCAGGCCAATGCTCTACCGCTGGGCCAGCCAGCCAGGGCCCACGACCAACATTTTAAATCAAATGGAATTGAATAGGAAAAGAAGTCAGCACATACCATGTAGTAAGTTTAAATATTCTGTGGAATTTCTGTTTTACTTAAGTATGTGGGTAGGTGTTTATATTGGGTGTCACTGTAAAATGTGATTTTTACTGTGGTCATGGTCAGTAACATTTGAAAGTCACAATTCTGGATCTGGATTACCTAAGAATTGGTAATATGACTTCTTCAGTATCATTTCTCAGAGTTTCTAGGAGATCATTTGATCTTTGTGGTGAACAGCTAAAGATAAAGCTTTGTGTGGTGTCACATGTCTCAAGTGTCGCATTGCGACTGACAGTGTGCATTCACTGTGAGTAATCTTGTGTTATCTCATAAACAAGTCTGGAGGAAGGACAGCTTGGGTTTTTCCTGTTGTCATATATTGTGCCATTATCTCTGCTGGGTACTTGAGGGGGAGCCACCAAAGTTAAGGGGTCATTTGAAATGTCCAGAGCTAACTTTATAAAATCCCCTTGGTTATAAATTCAGTTGTGGAGATAATAAATTTTAATGTCACATATTCTTAGATTCTTCCCAGGTTGTTGATGCAGCTCATGACTCATTACATAACCATTTCCCTATTGATGGTTTCTTTGTTTTGTTTTGCTGTTAGTAGCAATAATGTAGTGAACATGCCTAATTTTCTTGTATATACAGATTATCTTTTAAAGTGGATGTGCAAATTTATATTCTTACCAGTAGTATGTGGTGGGAATGCTTGTTTCTCTAAAACTGCACCAGCATTTGAAGCAATCAGACATGTTAATTTTTGTTAACTGGATAGGTGTGAAGTTCTCTCTTTGTTTTGTATTTCCTTAGTTAATGAGGTTGAGCTTTTCTTTTTTCTTTTTTTGGCCATTCTTACTTTCAGTTGCATATTCATATCATTTTTTTTATTTATCTGTTGGATTTTTTCCTTATTGATATATATAGTACTACTTTGTATATTCTGGATATTTTTACACAGGTTATATAGTATGTTGTAAAAAAATAAATAGATACTAGGAAAAGGACAAATAACAAAGTGAAATTAACTGGTAATCTTACTATACAGAACTAAAAGTTTGTTCTGTCTTTCCAAATTCTTTTTAATCTAGAGGAACACATTTGTTTATAAGTATAAATAATGTTGCCTGACCAGGTAATGGTGCTGTGGATAGAGTGTCGGACTGGGATGCAGAAGACCCAGGTTCAAGACCCCGAGCTTGCCAGCTTGAGTGCGGGCCCATCTGACTTGAGCAAAAGCTCGCCAGCTTGGACCCAAGGTTGCTGGCTCCAGCAAGGGTGGCTCGGTCTGCTGAAGGCCCGCGGTCAAGGCACATGTGAGAAAGCAATCAATGAACAACTAAGGTGTCGCAACGGCAACGAAAAACTAATGATTGATGCTTCTCACCTCTCTCCGTTCCTATCTTTCTGTCCCTATCTGTCCCTCTCTCTGACTCTCTGTCCCTGTAAATAAATAAATAAATAAAACCTTAAAAAAAAAAGTATAAATAATGTTGAACTAAAGTGAAATAATGCCATAAATAAGCTTCATTTCAGGTCAAAATACAAATTTGCTGCATTATCATTTTTAATAGTTTTATGTAATTAATATATACGGCTTCCAATTTTTACTGTAATACACATGTTACAATGACCAAGTTTATAAATACATCTTTTAAAATCCTTCCCTTAGAGCCTGACCTGTGGTGGCGCAGTGGATAAGGCATCGACCTGGGAACACTGGGGTCGCCAGTTCAAAACCCTGCACTGGTCTGGTCAAGGCACATATGGGAGTTGAAGCTTCTAGCTCCTCTCCCCCCCCCCCCCGCCCCTCTCTCTCACTCTGTGTCTCCTCTCTAAAGTGAATTTAAAAAAAATAAAAAATAAAAAAAATAAAATCCTTCCCTTAAGATAAATTCTTAAATGTAGAATTTATGGGTCAAAGTATGTGGTTTGGGGTTTTTTTGATAGACATTGCCAAATTGCCAATCACCACCCCCAAATTTAGTAACAACAGTGATTACTGAATAATTTATGTCCCAGTCTCCTGCCCCTTTGTTTGAAATGCCTTCGTATTTTATGCTAAATTCCACTATATAGTAGTCTTTTTTGGACTTTGTTCTGTTGCATCCATCTTTCTGTTTTTCTATCTTTTCATTAGTTATTTAGCCCTTGGTCTTTTCCCATCAAATCTACTTCTCTCCTGTTTTTTCCTTCTTGTTAGTAAATGACACCTTCTTCCCCTAAGACCAGTCAGTATGTGTGGGAAGCATCTTTGTATATGTGCTGCCGAAGCGAGCACATGTGGGAGGCATCTTTGACCTTTTACGCTTACCGCCTGTCAGTCCCTATATCCTACTGCAGAAATCTAACGCTGTGCATGTGTCCCTCCTCACTGCCACCTCCTTAAGCCAGGCCACAATCTGTTGAACTTCTAGAGTTGTCTCCTATCTTATTTCCACACTTCACTTTTACTCTTCTTGTCCATGTTATTTTCTGCACAGCAGCTAGAAAGATCTTTTAAATTTAGTTATCTATATTTGTTGTTTTTATTTATTTTTTTAATTTTTATTTTATTCATTTTAGAGAGGAGACACAGAGTGAGAGAGAGAGAGAGAGAGAGAGAAAGAAAGAGAGGGAGAAAGGGGGGAGGAGCTGGAAGCATCAACTCCCATATGTGCCTTGACCAGACCAGTGCAGGGTTTTGAACTGACGACCTCAGTGTTCCCAGGTCGACGCTTTATCCACTGCGCCACCACAGGTCAGGCTATATTTGTTGTTTTTATAAAAACAATCATTGAATGAAAAACACTTCATAATACATTTTTTAACTGGTAGATCAAGATCTCCATAGTTTTGATTGCTTTAGTCTTGTTATAAAATACTTTCTTTTGATAGTTGGAATACATTTTTAGAACTTTAAGTATTTTCCAGCCTTCCTATTTTTTAACATGTTACCATATAGTTATAACACTGGGGAAAAAAATTTTTGTTGCATCCACAAAAACACTTGTTTTTACCTAATTAAAGTGTGCTGATCTCAAATCTGACATTAGTTTTCAAGATTTTAGGTTTTCATCTTATTGTAAAATTTTCAACATTTAGTTTAACATAATGAGGTACAGGTATTGATTGACTTACGACCTATGCAACTTATGACCGTCCGACTTTACGACCACAATCGCTAGCCACGACTGCCCCACGTCTGGCAGCGCAAACATTGCCCAGCTGGGCCTATGACAGTGCAGACCAGCTTCCGGCAGCACTTTGCAATTGGGAAAATGTTTCCTATGGTATTTTTTACACCTGTATTTTGTAATTTTGTATGTATTGCAAATATTAAACCAGTTGTACTGGTAATGCAGTGTTTTACTTAAACCTGACAAATGTAAAAATAAGAAACAAAATGGTGTAGAGATGATACAAATGGCATAAAATGAACAAAGAAAATTATGATATATAACAATAATGAAAGAAAATTATGATAAAATATGACTTAAAGATTTTTATAACATCATTCACATACTGTGGATATAGCCTACTCAGCTTACGAGTGGTCTGTCAGAATCAATCATGGTCGTAAGTCGAGCACTAGCTGTAGAGTGTCGGGCATCATCTTTGTGAAAATATAATAATTTATATAATGCAGTAAATACACTAATACACTAAAAGATACGATTGCATCAGAATTTGTCTCCAATTTCGAAATAGAACATATTAAAACACTTAAAATTTGTGAAAAACTTATTTAAATTCTGTTCAGGCAAAAATTTGCGTTTGTAGCTCTTGCGTTTGTGTACTTGTTGAGGACAATTTTGTTTGATGCTCCAGCAGCAGTCTGCTCATCACTAACAGCTCCAAGATTTTTGGGAAACTTATCAAGGTGACTAGTCGTTCAGGAAGCGAATCTTAATGCTCATGTTACATCCAATGTCGCGAAAAGCCAACAGCATCCTTTGAACCAGAAGTTCATAGTTTTCTGCTTTTTTGTTGCCAAGGAAGTTCTTTGTAACTGCCACAAAAGACTGCAATGCTGCTTTCTCCTCCGTATTCATCTTCCTGGCAAATTCTTCTTCACGTATGAGGGTTCGAATTTGAGGTCCATCAAATACACCTGCTTTGATCTTCTCAAAAGACAAGGCAGGAAAAGCAGAAATAATATGTTGAAAGCATTCACTTTTTCTATTCAAAGCCTGAACAAACTGCTTCATTAAGCCAAGTTTGATGTAAAGTGGGGAGAAAATGATCCTGTCTCAATTAATTACAGGTTCATTCACAATATTTTGCATCCCTACTTCCAGAGCTTCACGTTTCAGCCACTCCTCTGTGTCCAGTGTTTCTCCCGAGCTCGGCTGTCCCACAAACAAAGAAAGCAAGGATACTTCGTGAAACCTCTCTGTTGTCCTAGCAGGAAATTTACCATTTTAAGATCCACACAGCCTGACCAGGCGGTGGTGCAGTGGATAGAGCATCGGACTGGTATGCAGAAGACCCAGGTTTGAGATCCCGAGGTCGCCAGCTTGAGCGCAGGTCCATTTGGCTTGAGCTAAAGCTCGCCAGCTTGGACCCAAGGTCGCTGGCTCCAGCAAGGGGTGGCTCGGTCTGCTGAAGGCCTGCAGTCGAGGCACATGTGAGAAAGCAATCAATGAACAACTGTGGTGTCACAACGGCAATGAAAAACTAATGATTGATGCCTCTCATCTCTCTCTGTTTCTGTCTGTCTGTCCCTATCTATCCCTCTCTCTGACTCTCTCTCTGTCCCTGTTAAAAGAAAACAAAAAGATCCACACAAATGATCCAGTTATGCTCCTCATACTTCAGAAAGTCGAGGACAATTTTTATGTCATTATAATCTTTTCACAAATCAGTTGAATAACTAATTGGAACCGCTGCATAAACATTACGGTTGTGTAGGAGAACACATTTCAGACTCCGTTTAGAGCTGTCAAGAAATAGCCGCCATTCTGTTGGACTGTAAGTGGTAACACCTAGCTGGCTGAGAAGGCTACTGATACCATGACAGTAAACAAAGTGTCTTTGGAAAAAAAGTCCACAAGAATTTGTTCACACTTCCTGAAATAAGATACTTTAGCTGACCGGTGAAGTACATTCCTTTCTTGAAGCCTGGAGGCTAAACTGCTGAGGGGTTAATGACTGCTTGGCATCAGAAGAAGACCCTTCAGATTCTATAACCATTTCCTCATGCATCTTATCAAAATACACTTGATCACCATGTTCACTTTCTTCGTCCTTAGAAGAAATAAAAACCATTGAAAACTGGAAACGGAAGTGTTTCAGAGTGTGGGAAAGGTCGTATTGCTGAAGGAATATTAGGATATGCAATCATACGCCGTTTTTTCTTGCCGATGCCCTTTGTATGGATCAGATAGAAATACCAGTCACTGCTGTGGTCCTTAGGTTCATGCCAAACCATGGGAATATCAAAAGGCATTCCTTTGCGTTTTTCTTTTGTCCAGTCACGAAGCATTTCCTTACAATTATGACACACAATATGAGGAGCCCAATTCTTGTCTTAATCGCCAAGGGGGACTTGAAAATAGGCAATATATGCACATATCACAAATGATGAAATATTACGCCTTTGACGTTGAAGTGTGTAACAGCCACATATATAGCAGAAAGTGTCAGGATTATTCTTACATTTACACCTACTGGAAGAAGCCATGATTCAGTCTTAAAATAAGAGGGTGTTTTTATCAGATTATAACTTTTTACATTTAAAAACAACTACAATTATGTCAAAGTGATGTCTGTAAAACATTAATTGCCTTGTGGTTATGTTCAATCCAAGAGTCGTTGACCTTTAACTCCAATTTAAAAACCAATGCATGCCATTAACTGTAACAAAAATAAATTAAAATTGCATAAAAACTAGAGCATGCACCAAAAAATGGATTTTAGATTTGGAATCAGCGATACAGAAATATATAGAAACACTTCTAAAACCTCATGCAACAGAAAATGAAAAAATTGTTCTCCAGAAAAACTGTTGAATTATATAATTCAACGTTTTATTCACTTTTAAAATCTGGTGAGTTACATAATCTTTTTAGAAATAATGGTCATTGATATTTCCGCCAGATGAGTTTTCATTATTGATATTTTTAAGCTAGATCAGGTACTTCAATTAGTGTATAATTTTTAAAGTTGGGAACATAGTGCCTGACCGGTGGTGTCACAATGGATAAAGTGTTGACCTGGGATGCTAAAGTTCCAGGTTCAAAACCCCGAGGTTGCTGGCTTGAGCACAGGGTTGCCAGTTTGAGCATGGGGACATCAAAATGATCCTATGGTCTCTGGCCTGAGGAACTTGTCACTGAATTTATTGTCTATCTATAAGTTTGCTGAATTCACTGTCTTGTAATTTTGGGGGCTAATTTTCTTAAGGTGAGGTGTGTGTCAACACTTAACATGAGATACTCTTAACAAAGTAAGTGACTCATGCATCATTATTGACTATAGGTAAAATATACTGCAGATCGCAAGAGCTATTTATCTTGTTTGAACTTTATACGATTCCTTAGATTTATTTTAGTTACATAATTATTGCAAAATAAAAATCTTGATTTCCCCTTCTACAACCTAGTATTTCCCCATCTTCAAATCATCCTATTTTAATTCTTCACATAATATTTACAACTATCTGAAATTCTCTTGTTCATTTATTTGTTGTTGTCTTATGTGGTTTTTTCTGTTGTCTTATTGTTGTTGTTATCTAATGTGTTTTCTCCCTCTTAAATCTTAAATTCCATGAGAGCAGTCTTGCCTTATTCAGTGATCTATCCACAGGGCGTAGAACAAACAGGATTTGGCTCAGACTAGGCACCCAATTACTATTCGTTGTTAAATGAATATTCTCTGTAACAATCAGTATTTTTCCCTTCTCTACCCCATTTTTCTTGAACAACTACTATGGCAAAAATAGAATGGTGAAAATAAGCATCCATGATATTTTTAAATGTTTAGGGGAGTGACTATATTATATGCTGGGTTTGGTTTAAAATATGTTCTTATAAACCAGAGATAAGATTCAGCAGATAAATTCATTTCATTAGCTTTTTTATTTCTTTGCTCTGTTTACTATATCTGTGTGTGTGTTCATTTATTTTGGTCATTGTTTTGGGTATATTTTTTATTTCTTAAATCTCTTATACAACTTACTCGTGGTATCTGTTACAGATGTTTATAATTTCATATATTTGAAAATTATGAGATTTCCCAAGATTGGCAAGCATGTAGTATGTTCTTCAACCTCAGATGGAAGGTAGAAGTTTATAGAAAGCAGTTCTGTTTTTGCTTTTTTGTAAGACCAAAAGACAGATGGCTAGTCTCTTAACTAAATGCAATATGACAGCGCTTCCCTTTGAATCACATTAAAGTGTATTGGAAATCATCTGTATTTCTGATAGTCATCACATGGTGAAATTTGGCATCTCTCCCAAATTCTGGTTTGGTTCTGAATTTTTGCCTCCTGGAAAACTACATGAGTTGTTCCTTATGGTTTCACGTGCCGCGCACCTTCAGCATGTGTAATGAGTTTCACCTCAGTCCCCAGTTTCTTACTGCATTTTACTAACTCTTCCATTTAATTATGATAGTTCTCAAAAGTACATACAGATTTAACTGTTCTCGTTCACTTAGTGAGGGCTATGCTGCTTAAATATTTTAAAGTCTTTTTTTCCAAATGCCTTTACGGAAGGGTACGTGTTTAAAATTAAAGTCTTTGTTGCTTAAAAGTTTTCAGAGAAAAATTAACTTTCTTCAGATCAGCCCAAAATTTTGTGTTTGCTTCTGCAGTGTAGGAGGGAGTAAGGGATGTAAAGTCAGAAAGGTTTGAGATCAAGTCCTTGATGTAGAAAAATCAGCCTTCAAAAAACTGCACTTTCCTATGTCAAAGTACTCTGGTTAGGAAAACAAAGTTTCTAGGAAACAATGTCTACAAAGGCAGGTAGACTGTTCAGCCTTTGGTTGATTGTTTATAGGCAGTATGGCATAACTGCTGGTATAGAAGTGGGAAATGCGTTACTGCCCACTATGCTTTAAGTTGCGGATACCAACCTGGATATTTTGTCTTCATTTCTGTTTTTGATTGTTTTCTACCTGTTTTAAATCTTGGGATTTTGCCTTCCTTTTAATTCTTTGGTTTGCAAATTGGAAAAGGTAACAAAAGTATCCAACTAAAGAGCTTTGTGAAAGGTCTTTAAGAGAGAACTTTTTCTCTAAAGGAGTTTTTTCACTTAACTAGTAGAGTGATTTTCCTATAGCCAGGCTTTTATTTATTTATTTATTTTCAAAGGAGACAAGAGGCAGCTTATCCTTGATTTTTGGTGCAATGGCCGAAGGTAGCTTTTCTCATGGGATCCCCACAGCTGTTTGTAGACGGCTATGTCATAGTTGTTTTGTAGTTTCATTTGAGGAGCTCTTCTATAGAAGATTTAGTTTGAAGATTTATTTTTCAAATATACTTTGGCTTTTTCACTTTTATTTTTTAGGCTGTGCGTGTTACAAAACCCAAAATCCCAGAAGCCATAAGAAGAAATTTTGAGTTAATGTGAGTAATATGCATGGGATCCCAATACTTTATTTAGGGCTGTCTACCTATGAATATACCAGTCTAGAGGAAACATATATGCGAGATTTTACACTCTGGGGTGTGTTATATGTCTGTTTTTCACACTTTAATTCTAGGAATGTTGTCTATTCCAGTGTCTTAATTCCCACCAGACTCATTGGTTTTCTCTTTATATATGGACATTTTAGGAGCAGCTTCAATGGCTAAGGATGCCATTTGCTTTCGAACTAGTGTTGGAAGCCTAAGGAGCTATAATTTTGTTGTGAATAATATCTTGAATTAAATAATAAGAGGGAAGAGAAAGATTCCTAGTTGTTAAGGTTGAAGAGAGAACCTGTACTTTGTTACTGTGTTATAACGGTAAAAAGAGACACCTTATTTGTATAGCCTTTGGTTTGTATGTGATTGTGTATCTAAATTATAATTTACCTCTGGGGAAGTTTTGCCTGAGTTGATTCCTGGTAGTATTCTCTTTTGTGTGTCCAAGGCTGACTGGGTGTGAGAAATTACTTGACATGAAATTAGGTTCTAAGTGTTTTAGAAGATCCCTTTTAGGGAAATACTTACTATAGTTAAAATGGCAATATTCTCATGACAGTACTGAGAAGAAGAAACAAAAGTCTTCAGGAAATTTGACTGACATGTTAAGAGGAAGAATAGGAAATGCTGGAAAAGTAACTTTGCAAAAGTTAATACACGATGTATAAATAAATACAAGGGGTCCGAGATAAAATAATAATACTTAATGAAGTGATATACCTCATACTCCTGTTGTTCCCAAGTGTGTATCTTCTATCAGGCAGAGTTTTACTTTCCCTTTTTTCATTGGAGAAAAGGAACTCTTTTTGAAAACTGTAAAGCACAGGTGCCATGCTGAGTAGATCATGGCTCTGATCCTTTTATAGAAAAAAAATTTTATTGAAGGCTCAGATATGATGGCTTCTGGAGATGGAAAGAGGAAAAGAACACTGTGTTCTCTGCCCTCAAATTCCTCATCATATCCAAAATGTCATGTTATATCTATCATTGTTGGTAGGAGCAAAGGGCAGAACTTTGGATAAATGTTTGGGGAAACCACTGGAGTACTTTTCAGATAACTCTGGATCCTTCCTAATTTTATAGACGATTAGGTTTCCAGAATTAAAGCCACCTTGGGATCATCTCTCCTTCCACCTAACAGTAATTTTTTTAGTAATATTCCTGCCATGTGGTCACCCAGTTGCCACTTGTACATGCTTAGTGATAGGCCAGCCATTTCCATTATTAGAAAGCTCAGATTCTTAGAAATATTTCTTACATTGAGCACCAGTCCACCACCTAGTAAACTGCCATCTAATTACATCTTTTGTAGAGCAAATAAGGCCAGTGCACAGGGGTATCTGCCTGAGGAGGGACTGAAATCCAGCCTTGTTCTGCTTGCCAAACTAGGTACCTAAGGGGCTGCATCTGTCAGAGGTTGGTGCCTTTTGCTAATTGGCTGACAGGTGCTGTATGGGCTAGCTGGAGGGCTAACAGCAAAGGAGCGTTTATACACTCCAGATCACTGACCATTCCATGATAGAGGAAAAAGTCAGATTCAAATGTAAATGTACTAAATCTGATTCCCATGTCTGGGTGGCTTTGGACAAATCATTTAACCTTTCAACCTCAGATTCTTTTTATATAAAAAAGGGTAACACCTCTCTTGCTACCTTAATGGGTCAAAAAGTTCTTGTTGAACATGGTTCTCTGACCCCCTATAGAATCAGAATTACTGCCTATGACTGCCCGTCATTTCTAATTTTTATAATATTTTGTCCACAGGGAGGCTGAGAAGACAAAACTTCTTATTGCTATCCAGAAGCAAAAGGTGGTGGAGAAAGAGGCTGAGACAGAGAGGAAAAAGGCTATTATAGGTACTTGCATTTTTTTCTGAAATGATTGTCTCTAAGTACATGTGTTGTGAGCTTGTCCTGTTCATTGTCAGCTTCTTCCTAGATGTTGATGGAACTCTTATAAGATTACATCATACATAGTTTAGAATTCTGGAAACTTCTTTTTACAATCAGATGTCCTAAAATCTTTAAAAGCAGATGAGGCTAATAATTAATGAGGTGTCCAGCTCTCCACCATGTCATTGACTGCCACAAGTGTCGTGGAAGGTGGGTAGGGTTTGGGGCAGCTGTAGCCTCTGTGGAGTAGGGGTTTTGTTTATACGGATTAAGAATAGGGGACTTTTTGTGAAAGCTCAAGATTGTAATGTGCATCCTTGCTTTGACATGCACCTCTGGATGCATGTTTTATCTGGATAAATAAATACTGTCATCTTTAAAAGCAGCAGGATTGCTTACTGCTCATTTTGAATCAGTGACTACCCTAATACTCTAGGATACTGTTTATTATTAGACTGCCAGCTTAGGCTCACAGTTGTTTGTACCTTGGATGCTGAAAGTGTTTTTCATAAAATATGCTATATTTCTTTGAGATCATACTTGCTTTTAAAAAGTTATATATGTTTGCAGCTTCCTTTGTTCCTTTCCCTGATCTTATTTCTTGACCTGTCTACCCACAGTAGCTCCTATTCTGAAACTGATATATATCTTTCTGCCCATATTTTTATGCTTGCACTATAAGTATGTAATAAACAATTCAGATTGTGTTAAACTATAGAAATGATATCAAACGCTGCAGTTATTTCACAACTTGCCTTTTTAAACCAAACATTGTTTGGTTTGTTTATTTATTTGAGAGAGAGAAGTGGGGGGCAGACAGGAACAGACAGATAGGAAGGGAGAGAGATGAGGAGCATCAACTCATCGTTGTGTCACCTTAGTTCATTGATTGCTTTTGCATGTGTGCCTTGACAAGGTGGGGGGGCTCCTTGCTCAAGTAGCCCCTTGCTCAAGTCAGCAACCTTGGGCTTCAAGCCAGCAACCTTTGGGCTCAAGCCAGCGACCATGGGATCATGTCTATGATTCCGCACTCAAGCCGGATGAGCCCGTGACCAAGCCTGCAACCTTGAAATTTGGAACCTGGGTCCTCTGTGTCCCAGGCTGGTGCTCTATACACTGCACCACCACCTGGTCAGGCTAGATCTAGCTTATTTTTAACTACCATGTGTTTTTTCTTCTATGAGTGAACCTCGATTTATTCTGATGGATTACTAATGAAGAGTTAGGTAGTTTCTAGTTTTTCCATATTATAGGGAGCACTGCAGTACGCCCTTACCTAGGTATTTCTGTGCACATGTAAGATTTTTCCTGGAGTAGTGTTACTCAGCATGTGGTGTGGGTCAGCTTTTTGGTTTTGATCCACAATGAGATAAGTACAGAAATGCAGAATGGGTGTTTAGAAGTTCTTAGGGCTTTTTTTATGTCTATTGACTAATAATAAAAAACTGGAGCTTGTTCTTTTGTTTTTAAATATTTTTCCTAGTAATTCATTTTTATTATAATTTATAATAGATTGGAATACCCCTAAAGAAGTGTGCTTTTGCACCTTTTCTTCTAGAATACATATATCGTAGCAGAATTTCTGTGTCACAGGGTACTGTGCATCTTCAAATTTGTAATCTATTGCCAAATTGTTTTCCAAAGTGATTTTTTTCATTCTGCCTTCTCTTCAGCAGTGTTGGAGTTCCTGTGCTACCATATTGAATTCCCATTTCTGCACATTGTCCTTAACCCTTGGAGTTATCAGACTTTTACATTTTATACCAGTTTGATGGTGGACATTGTATCACATAATTTCAATTGAATTTCCCTCATTACTATAAAGTTGCATATTGTTTATTTGTCATTCAGGTTTCCCCTTTTTTGTAGTATGTGAATTGCCTGGTAATATCATTAGTCCATTATTTGATTACTTTTTTTGAACTGATTTGTAGAGGATCTTTATTTCTTCTGGATATTAATCCTTTTCCAGGTTTATACACTGCAAATATCTTCTCTCAATTTGTGGCTTGTCTTTGAACTTTATGATGTTTTTGACATATGTATATATTTAATTTTAAATTAATCTGACTCACCAATATTTTCTTTTCTGTTTTGTGCTTTTCCTGTCTTGTTTAAGAGTTCTTTCTTAGCCCCAAAGGAATAATTTTATTCTAAAAATTTTAGTTTTGCTTTTCATACTTAGGTCTTGAATCTGTCTGGAGTTTATTATAGTGCTTAGGGTGACATAGTAATTCAGTTGTGTTTTTTTTTTCAAATGACAAGCCATTGACTTCAAACTACTTTATTAAATAGTTCATTATTTCCTCTATTTATTTCCAACACTACACTGGTCTTATGACAAGATCTTATATCTATATGTTTTGTTCTGTTGCTCAGGTCTCTGTTGTTTCAATTTCTGGGTCTGGATTTCTCCAGTATTACCTTGTTTTAATTATTGTAGCTTTTATGTTAAGTCTTACTATCTGGGAGAACAAGTCTCTCCTATTTCTCTTAACTGTTCCTAACTATTCCAGGCCCTTTTATTCCTCCATACACATTTTAGAACCAACTCCTCAAAGTCCCTGTAAAATACAGTATTGGGGATTTGATTGGAATTGTATTACCTATATATGTCACTTTTGAGGGAATTACAGTATTTATGATACTGAGTCTTACAAATTGGTTCTATTTCTCCATTATGAGAAATATCTTCTTGAAGTTCTTGAATATTCTTTTAGATATTTATTTCAATAAATTTAATAACTTTTTTGCTATTTTAAATATGCTCCTTTTCTGAAGGTATTTTTTCTGTTTTTTTGTTTTTGTATAAGGTATGCCAGGGGTGCCCACACTTTTTCAGCTTGCGAGCTACTTATAAGATGACTAAGTCAAAATGATCTACCTACAATAAAAATGCAAAACATAAATTTATTTCTTCTATATTATCATTATTTAAGTTACTATTATTACTATTTAATATTGTGTATTCTTCTTTCACCTTTCTCCTTCTCAGCTCTCTTTTTGGAGGAAAGTCAATGTCATAGTTTTTATGAACAGTCTGAAAAAGCCACTCCACATTTCCCTTCTTTGGAATAGCAATGGCACACAGACAGATGAGGCAAACGCACTTAGAATATGACATAGTGAAAAAAATCCCCTCCCATTCTGTATGAAAGTGGTAGATTTTAGGCTTCTTACTCAGACCAGCTACGGTATTCATTTTTATACCCTTTGTTGTATTTAGTTTAAATAAATTGAAGGCTAACTACGCAGCAATGTAACTGAACAAGTTAGCACGGTTTAACTCGCATGCGTAGGGTGTCAAAAGTTCAGACATCAGATTGGCTACCCTGTATACCAATCAAATGACAAATGTCTTTTTAACGTCATGTGATCTACCCACACTTCTTTCATGATTGACCAGTAGATCGCGATCGTCGTATTGAGCACCCCTGAGGAATGCTGTTAAGTTTTTTACATTACAGTCTTGTTCAAACTGTTTCTAATAGTCCCTTGAATTTCCCATGTGAGCGATAACATCATCTTCAGATCAGCTCTTGTTTTTTCTTTGTAGTCCATACTACTGTATTTAGTTCTATTTTACGTCCTTAGGCTATGCCTTGTTGAAAGGAAAGATGGTAATGGGCATTCTTGTCTTGTTCCTAACTTTACATAGTCCCAATGATGTTAGCTCTACTTAACTTTAATTGGGTTAATGAAGTTTGCTCTGCCTTTTGCTTGCCAAGAGATTTTATCATGAATGGCTGTTAAAACTTAAGAGAATTTTTTCTGTGTGTATTGAAATGACCATATACTTTTTCTTTTTAAAGCTGTCAACAGGATGAACTATATTAATGGGTTTTCTATTACTGTTCTGGATCATTTTGTCTTCCTGGGATAAACCCACTCAATTATAATGTGAGAGGTTTATCCCAGTACATTTTTCTCTGTGTTTGCTGAAGATTTCTGTTAAATGTTTACTTTTATTTTCATAAGTGAGATTAGCTTATACTTTTTCCTTCTACTTAATGTCAGGGATTCTTTTGTATATCATGGTTATACTAGCTTCAAAATGAGTTGCAGAACATTTCTTCTTTTCTGGAACATTTTGTATTAAATACATATTATCTCCTCTTTGTGGATTTGGCTGGGCTCATTTGTAATAACCATCTTGGTCTAGTGGGGTTTGTGCTTTTTTTCTATGTTTGTGTTTTTTTGCAGTAATCGTTAATCTACTGATTTAATTTCCTTATTGTGTATGGGTCTATTCAGGTCTTTTTTTAGGTCAGTCTTAGTAGTTACATTTGTCTAGAAAATTGTTTCATCAGCTATTTCAAATTTGGGGACATAAATTGGTAGAATTCTCTTATGGCTTTTAAAATCCTCTACCAAATCTGTATACTCCCTTTTTATTTTTAATATTGTTTATTTGTGCCTTATTTTTTGCTGAATCAGTTTTGCCAGAGGTCTGTCTTATATTATTCATCTTTTCAGAAAACTGATTTTAATTTGGTTGACTCTCTTGTCACTTTCTTTTCAATTACTTATACTTGGTTTTTATTATTTTTTTCTTCTACCTTTTTTGAGTTACTGGTTATTTTCTGACTTCTTGAGTTACTTAATCCTTTAGTTTTTAGTCCTTTCCAGTGGGAATTGTAAGATTATATTTTTTTCTAAGTTCTGCTTTAGGTGTAGCTCAAGTTTTGAAATGTAGTTTATTATGGTGTTCGGTTTTAATTTTTGAAAAACATTTCCATTATGATTTCTTCAACTCATGAATTATTAAAAGTATGTTTTTAATTTCTGATTGAATGAGTTTCCAGGGGCTGCCTTTTTAATTTTGATTTTCAGTTTTATTTTGTTATAGTCAGAAAATATGATCTGTTATGTGGATTCTTAAGTATTTGTTGAAATTTGTTTTGTGATCTGTCAATACATTGTCCCTTTTTGGTGAATGTTGTATGTGTGCTTGAAAAGATTGAATGTATATTCTCTGTATGTTGGATTCAGTTTTCTCTATAATACCCATTAGGTCAGGTTGGTATTGTTCACATCTTCTGTATTATAATTTTTGCTTTCTTGAGCTATCAATTACTGAGAGAGGTATGTTAAAATCTCCCACTATGACCATGGATTTGTTAACTTAAATTTTTTTTCTTTGTATGTTTTGGAGCTATATCATTAAGAGCATTCAGGTTTAGGATTGTTACATCTCCCTGGGAAATTGCGCCTGTTATGGAATAACCCTCTTTATCTCAAATATGCTTTTTGGCTTAAGGTCTATTTTGTCTGATGATAATATAGCTATACCGGATTTCTCTTTAGTTATTTTCTTGATGTATCTTTTCACATCCTTTTACTTTCAACTTTTCTATGTCATTATGTTTTAGGTGTGTCTCTTGTAAACAGAATATAGTTGGATTTTGTTATCTTATCCAATGTGAGAATCTGTCTTTTAACTGGTGAGTTTAGTCTTTTTATATTTATTGTGGTTACTGCTATGTTTGGATTTGTTTGTATCATTTAATTTTTGTGCTATTTACCATGCATCTTTTTCTCTGCTTATTTTCCCCCCTTTCTGATTGGTATTGAACTTAATTACATTTTCTTTATTCTTTCTTTTGATTGACTAGAAGTATTACACTCAATTTCTAGAATGTATAACTAGTCATGAATGCTTTAATTCTTATCAGTGTCCCCCACTTTTTCATATTACTATTGTCTAGTATTTTAGTTTCATGTTGGTTTAATTATACCACTGATTATCATCATCATTGATTCTTACAGTAAACATTTATTTTGATTTATATGTGTATGTCCTTTTTCCTTCTCCATTGTATCTGGCAATTTTTTATTATTTTTTCATGCTAATTTTTTTCAGTGAAGGCTAAGGAATGGAAACTTCCTCAGTCTTCCTGGTCCAAAATGCTTTTCTTTCATTCTTCAGTTATACTTTAGCCTATAGTTCTAAACTCAACTAAATTTATTATTCTTTTGTTACTTTAGCAATATTATTTTTTTGTGTGTTTTGCCTCTTCTTCTCTTTCTACTTTTAATATTTTTCTCGTTGGGTTTTCTCCAGTTTCACTATGATGTGTCTAGGTAGAGAAAAGCTTCCTACTGGGCTGGTAGGGAGAGTTGTTTAGTCTCCTGGAGTGGCAGCCGTGTAGCTATCTCTGTTGTGCACAGGAATCTCAGTTCCAGCATCTCAGGACCTCACCTCCGGGCCCTGCCTGGCCAGGAACCAAGGGTCTCCTGCATTTGTATCATAGCTGTCCCAGGCCGCCCCATCCAGGCTCTCACCTCTCCCTTTGCTTATCTCTCTTGAACAGCTCCTGTTCTTCCTTATAATCTCAGCCAGGAATTAAAAACAATTCAGTTATATTTTATCTAGCACTTTAAGGCAGCAATTTTCAAGATTGCAAGAATGCAGCAAGAATGTTTTAAATATGCAGTATCTGACTATTTAGTCAGGGGCACTGACCGCTTTTTTATTAGATTGTCAAATAAAAAATGACAATAGCCAACACAACAAGAACCATCCCCTGTGAATGAATCAAAATTATACCTTTTTTTTGTCATATCAGCAAAAAATATATTTTTTGGTGTGCCACAGAATTTTAGTAATTAGTTTATGTGTGTCATGAGATGAAAAAGGTTGAGAATTGCTGCTTTATGGTGTTAGCTGAAGGGTTTTTTATTAGTCCACTCTACCATTTTTCTAGACTTGAAGTTTGGTCACCCTCTTTATGGGCTTATCCCCACATGTCAAAGAGCTGTGTGAAATAGGGTTATGGTTGTAGTTCCTCTATGTTGAAACACTGTTCCCTGGGTTCTAGCTGCAGGCTGCAGGTCCCTTATTCAAGTCTTATCTTGAGTTTCTGCTTATAACTAAATTTCTAGCCCAGTTGAACACAGTAGTCTATGTTTAGGATGGTATGATACAGATTGGTTTTGTTCTGATGGGGAGGGAGATAAGACTGTAAGCCCTGGAGTAGTTGATAAAGGCTACTGTCTACTGGAAAGAAGAGACTACTTGGAAATTTTCTTTCCATTATGTATTTCCTCTGGGAAGTGCTTAAAATGTGTTGAAATGCTCACCTTCTTTGGCTGAACAGGAGAGTTGAGAATGTTCTTCAAGAATTGCAATGACTGAAATGAAAGTGTAATTAGAGTCTTTCTTCCCTGGTCCTGGATCCTTTGGTTAGGCCTCAGCTTTACTAAGAGTGTCCCTTGTTTTCCCTTCCTGTGGCAGCCACTGTGGCCCACCCATTCACTCCCAGCACCGTTTTTACATTTGCAGGTGAAAATCCCTGCTTTCTTTCATCTTCCACAACAGTCAGAATATTCCTTCTCTGGTGTTACTTTCATCGTGTCATTTCCTTGATGGCAGTTTAACAGTTAGTTGATCCTGAGTATACTGAAGCTAAATTCCTTATGCTGTCACTTAGGATGGGTCTTCTAACCCTCTTTCTATTCTTATTTTGTGTTGTGTTCTCTTGTCAGTTGGCTCTTTATTCCCTCTTCACTGTGAGTTGCTCATTCGTGCCTTCTTGTCTTTGTTTATGCCTTATGCCATGTCCTCCTTGGTCATAACCATGTTTTTTATTTAAGATTTCTTCTAGAAGGCCTTTCTTGGTGTAAGTTATCTTATTCTTTCTCTCTCCTGCCCATTATATAATTGTCCAACCTTGCCATGCATTTATGTTGCTGTTTTTGTCCTGAGTACTTTCATGAAGTATCTTTTTTTTCCATTAGCTCATGGACCATTGCATTGCTATTTAATCCCTTGAAGAACTGGTCCTATTACCTTTTGTACTCCCCCCTTCTCACAAAATCAGCACTGTCAAAAGAGAACTGTAAAGTAGGGACTAAATTCCCTTTTTGTCTGTTGAGAAGTTTACAGTCTGGGTAGATAAAATGTAGTGAGACAGGCCATAACCCCTTATGTAGTTTAATCTTAGACTTTGTGCTGCTGAGTCTTAAGTACCTGCAGAACTAGGGAAATGTTTTTGAATCTGTCTTCTTTTGTGTGTAATTATAGAAGCCGAGAAGATTGCAGAAGTGGCAAAAATTCGTTTTCAGCAGAAAGTGATGGAGAAAGAAACTGAAAAGCGCATTTCTGAAATTGAAGGTACGTGGGGGAAAGAGGCCTGACTATCCTCATCTACCCCAGGGGTCGGGCTCCGTGGTGGCCGGGAAGGACATGGACAGAATAACCTAATCTGGAGGACATAGCTGACCTGACATTCTAGACACGTTTTTTTAAAACTGCCATTACACATCTAACTCCTAGTGTGGTTTGTGACTCTGGCCAACTCAACCTTTCCTTTTCTGACTTAAAATGGGGCTTACTAACTCCCACTTTGTTCTTTTTTTTTTTTTTTTTTACAGAGACAGAGAGTCAGAGAGAGGGATAGATAGGGACAGACAGATAGGAACGGAGAGAGGTGAGAAGCATCAATCATTAGTTTTTCATTCCTGTTGCGACACCTTAGTTTTTCATTGATTGTTTTCTCACACGTGCCTTGACCACGGGCCTTCAGCAGACCAAGTAACCCCTTGCTGGGGCCAACGACCTTGGGTCCAAGCTGGCGAGTTTTTGCTCAAGCCAGATGGGCCCATGCTCAAGCTGGCGAGCTCAGGGTCTCGAACCTGGGTCTTCTGCATCCCAGTCCGATACTCTATCCACTGCGCCACCGCCTGGTCAGGCGCTCCCACTTTGTTCTTAAGGCAGTGTGATAATTGCCCAGAATCAGTTGCTAGAATATATAAGATGAGATACCCCACCACAACCGTTTTCTTTTCTACCTGTGAACCAACACAAAAAACAAAAAAATTATCTGGGAAAGAAAAACCCAGTTTTCACAGAGGCTCTCAAACTCCTTGATTTCGCATGTTGCTGTTCTTAGCACACAGTTTTGAAGACCAAACATTCTATCTCTTGTGTTTTTATACCGCTGCTTCCTGTTGTTCTGCATTAACTGTTTGGAGATCAGATTCAAAGGGGTGGGAGATAAATATAGCAGAGCTTTTGTGTCTGTATTTCAAGTTACTTCACTTGAAGCATAGAGCCTGGGGGGGAGGGGTGATGCTTTGTGTGATGGGGATTGGAGAAAGAACAGCTTCAGGTGGAAAAAGAAGTGGGCTCAGATAAGCTGAGAGTTGTTTGACGTTGACAAGAGTATTCCCCTTTAAGAACAAGCCGTCTGAGGACTGGGATTTAAAAACTGCTAATGTTATATGCCTTTATAGTAAAGTAAGTGATCAAAATATCAGGCAGTGGAGAAGGGGACTCCTACTTACCCAGACTGAGGAAATGGATTGCAAGTGCTCTTTGTTTTAAGTCCCAACTATTGTGTTTTAGATGCTGCGTTCCTGGCCCGAGAGAAGGCGAAAGCAGATGCCGAGTACTATGCTGCACACAAGTATGCCACCTCAAACAAGGTGACTGGCTCTCATGCCACTCTCCTAGTAGTACCATCTCGGGTTTTGTTTTTTTCTCGTCGGGGGTCTCTAATGTGACAGAGCTGATTTCATCCAGTGTCAAGGAAGGACCGTTACTGTTACTCAGCCAGTCACTTAGCAAGATATATTGTACACTCATTGGGTAGGGAGTTTTGTATATTTGCTTATAAAAATGGGAAACTGTGACAAAGGCAAGTAAATATGTAAAAACCAATACCATATAGCTGTTCGTTTGTACCGCTGTTTAAGAGCTCAGTAATCAAGAAATTGAGGGACATCTGAAATGACAGGAGAAGAGTTAGGTTCATTTGAATTGCTTCCCAGAGATGGTAGTTTTTCTGAGTAGGTGCTAAGCTTGTGTAAAGCAGTGTTTGTTATCAGAGACGTTCTTGGCATTTTGGAGTGAGGTACTTTATCCTTGTTGAAGATCACCTCGTGTGTGATGGGGTATCTTGCATTCCAGGCCCCTGCCTACTAAATGTCAGTGGTGCTTGCCAGTTATTTTGACAGTCAGCACCTTACCCCTCACATGCATTTCCAGATGCCTCTGAGTACCGCTGGTTTACTGGGTTTAAAAAAATGTTCTAGTCATGAGGAATTCGTGTGTCGTAACTTGAGACAGGAGGTTGGATGATGTATGGGTGACCAGTTTTTGTGTACGAACTGCAGTAAGTGTAGGTCCAGAGAATACAGGACTAGTTACCAGGAATTATTTAATTAAGAGGCAGCCAGAACCTTTCTAGTATTATGAGAAGGGAAGGATATTACCAAGGTTATAAGGTTATTAATTGTAGAGTAGATTGGGACAGAGAAAGAATGGAGAAAGAGGTTGCTAAGGTCTATGATACAGTTTGAAGGATTAGAGGCAATATTAAAGGTGTAGACAGGGTTTAAACTCTTGATTTAGAGAGGAACAGCATAACTTGCATTCAGAAGAAATGATAGGACATGATAGGTGACAGAATAAGAGTTGTCAGTTCTGTGAAATCCAGTAGAAATTTAGAAATACACTTAACATATAGAAGGACATAGCTCTATAGAAACAAAATGGAGTTTGATCAAAATGGTGAGGTGAGAAACTTGAGTTTACAAAACTAACATTCCAAATCTGTTATGGGAGAAGCTGGCCAGGCACAAATATCCCGCGCTTGTCTTTGAGGTCAGCCTTATGCTGAAAGGGCAGTAAGTAGTTTTATGCCACTTTGAAAAATGCTATTCAGATATTGAGCTATATTAATAAAGCTTTCAGAAGTAGTCTGGTTGTGCCCTGGGGCATATTTGATGGCAGTAATTCAGCAGGGGATATGAATCAACTGGAAAATGTGTAGGTCCAGGGAGCGGAAGATGTCAGAGAGCTGTGAAGGACAAGATGGGCTTATGCTGGAGGACAGACTGGGACTTGAGTTGAGGAGAAGGTTCTGAGGGGCTTTGGGAGTACATTTAAAGTAACATTGGAAATGAATGAGCTTTAATAAAATCCAGGGAGATTGTGGTTGGATATATCTTAGCATCATGATTTAAACAAAGCACTGACGGAGGCAGGTCTCATGCTTAACAAACATCTGTCCATCACAAACAGTTTAAACATCCAGTTCTGGAATGTGGTTAGGAAAAGCAGAATCACAGATGGTTGATTATAAGTAAGGAGCCCAGGCCCTTCCTACAAAGCTATTACTCTGATCCGTCGACCATCCAGCTTTTTTTCATCCTGACCAGCTTTCAGGAGAGCCAGCAGAAATTCCATACTGATTCCAGGTTGATTCAGCTAGATTAAATGAGGAAGTATATATGAAAGTACTTTATCGGCCACAAGTCACTATAGAAATATTAGTTATTATCATTACTTAGTGAGTTATTCATTGTTCCCCAAACCACCTCCATCTCCAATCCTTTTATTTTTAAATTAAGAAATGAACAGCTCAGGCCAGATAGCTCGGTTGGTTAGAGCATCCTTCTGAAGCACAGAGGTTACAGTTCAGTCCCCAGTCAGGGCACCTACAGGAACAGATTGATACTCCTTTCTCTCTTGCTTGCTCTCTCCTTCCCTCGCTCTAAAATGAATAAAATAAATTTTAAAAAGGATATGAATAGCTTCTACTTTAGGACGGAGCTTATTGAAGGAACTTCAAGTCTGGAATAATAGCGGTTACTGTGATAGCTACATGTCAGAAGTGAGAGAGGGTCTTTGGCAGCAGTGCACATTTAGTATAGGGACACTCAGTAGATCAATAGGGAAACTAGGTTTAAGCAAAGAGAGAGAGAAATATTGCCCCAAAGTGTCCTGATGCCTTTGCTCTTGTTTGAACCCAAACAGCACAAATTGACCCCGGAATATCTGGAGCTCAGAAGGTACCAGGCCATTGCTTCTAACAGTAAGATCTACTTTGGCAGCAACATTCCTAGCATATTCGTGGACTCCTCCTGTGCTATGAAGTATTCAGATGGCAGGACTGGAAGGAACAGCTCTCCTCTGCTCTTTAAGGAGGCTCTTGAACCCTCTGGAGAGAGCCCTGTCCAAAAGAAGGAGAGCATAGGTTGATGCAAGAGGCGGAAATGTTCTCCCATATCAAGATGCAGCCCAAGGGATTCGGTGGGAACAATGGTTATGCGACTCTCCGTGCTTGTGCTCGTGTGTGCGTTCTGCCCCACCCCGCCTGTGGAAGTTCTGGCTTACCAGCTGATCAGGGTGGAGCCAGCTGTCCGGCACCCAGTGGTCTTTTCAGCCGCAGTTTTATCAAGTACGCTGTGTGTGTTCCTTTCTAAACTGGTACTCGTGACAGAGGGAAAGTCGATGCTAGATACTGCCTGCACTGGAATGTTCAACACTAAATACATAACAAGCTGTGTTTTTCTAAGCTGAGATCTATTCAATAATGTTTACATTGGTCCCCGGGGAAATGTGTGCTCAGACGTTCACAAGACAGGAGGCCAGAGAGAAGCTGGCCAGGATGTGGTGAGTGTGAAAAAGACTGACTGTACCAGGGACCCAGGCTCTCTTTGGGGTCCAGTTCCAGCGTTCATCCATGTGATTGACCTCTAGTCTGCCGAAGTTCCCCAGGAAATGATCTTCCACTGAGCAGCCATTTACTTGATACGATTTGCACCTTTTTGTTTTCCTACAGTCAGGTTGGTGGCCTGCTGGGACGTGCACCTTGCCACTCAACCAGATTGCTTGTAGAGATTCCTAGTCACTAGTTGATTGCATGTGCAGGCTCAGAGATAGAGCTTGGTTTGAAGTTTGTGGGGAGATGAAACCTTTACTTTGAACCAAAGCTCTGGGAACCTGCATTCTCCTCCACTGGGTGATGACTGTCTGTGTCATGGCCCCAGGCTGCGTGTGACTAAGGTACCTGGTTCTAGTCACAGCTCCTTTGATGTCACCTCTCAGCTCTGCCTGGCCAAGAGCAAGACAGGGCTTTAACCAGAAATAGCAGCATACAATTCCTAGCTCTTCGCTGCACAGTATTGTATCATAACTGCAGGAAGTTTTTATTTTTTCAAACTGGAGTTGGGGTCTGTTCATTTGCCCCGGTACCTCTGCCTAAAGGCTGTGTTCTAGGCTGCGTGGTTACTGGCTCACTGATTCTCCTCAATATTGCTCATCAGGAGCCCACACAGTGTGGAATGAAGAGGAACTTAGAAAGCATCCTTGGTCATTTTTGTCGCCTTCCCTTTTGGCCCTGAGATGCTGAAATCAAAGTTGTTCTTCAGCGTCACCTTCCCTAGGAGATCAGGACCCCACTGGCTTCCTGGAGCCACTCACTCGGTCTTCCAAGAGGATGACAGAGTAGCTAAGGCTGTGGGTGACCTGTTTCGTCTGGACTTTTTCTCCCTTAACATGAACGTCCCTGAAACAGTGTGCCCCTAGTGAGGTCTGAGGACGTGCAGCTGGTTAAGGCCTTTTATGTAGACTTGGTTCAAGCCAGACAGCAAAGTCCCGGCACCTCTTTAGCAACCTTCCATCCAGCTGACTCTCAGTCCTGTCAGTCTAATGACAGCTCCTGGGGTGTGCCAAACATTTTATATGGGAAAGGAATCCCAGACCTGAGTGGGTCTTTTCCCTGGGCCTTATGCTAAAGAGGCATTTGTAATATGGAGAGAATACTTTTTTCATTTTTTGCTCATTTAATTGTATACATTCTCTTTTTGAGTGAATTTTGTGTTCTCTAGCCCTCCTTAAAAAAACTTTTGAACTATAAATATAAACTCCTCACCTGTCATACATTGTTGCTGCAGATAAATGTTTGTGGGAAGTCTGGGTCATTGATCTTTGTGCTGTCGTTCCTAGAGATGTTTCCTATTCCCATGAGTTGCAAGCTGCTGCCCCAGAGTGATGGATATGGGTTACCGTACGCGCCATAGTCCTGGTGGCAGAGTTGAGGAACAGGGGAACCACGTTGTTGTGCAGTTTTAAAGTCCTTCCACTCGAGCTCTCCACGGAGTGTGCTCCCCTGTGCTCACTCGAGCTCTAGGTCTGTCCCTCCTTCGGGGATGTTTCTTTTGACAAATGTACACTGTAATTTTGAGTCTAAATTTATATGTGAAATGCTACCTTTTTTAAAAAAGAAATGAAATAAAATTATTTTACTATCAGTGATTTGTGTTTTCTGTATGTCTCCATTTTCTTTTGTCTTAATATGCTTCCTAAGCTTTCTTACTTAACTCTAGAGGCTTTTATATTTTTTCAATTTTTTTTTTTTTTGCAACAGAGACAGAGAGAGGGACAGACAGGAAAGGAGAGAGATGAGAAGCATCAACTCATAGTTGCAGCACCTTAGTTGTTCATTGGTTGCTTTCTCATATGTGCCTTGACCCGAGGTTACAGTTGAGCCAGCGACCCCTTGCTCAAGCCAGTGACCCCACGTTCAAGCTGGTGAGCCTGTGCTCAAGCCGGTGACCTTGGGATTTCAAACCTAGGTCCACTGCATCCCAGTCTGATGCTCTAGCCACTGTGCCATTGCCTGGTCAGGCGCTTTTTCTTTTTCTTTTTTTAGTGATTCTTAGGAAGGGAGAGAGATGAGAAGCATCAACTCGTATTTGCTTCACTTTAGTTCAGTGATTACTGCTTATATATGCCTTTCCGGGGAGACAGCTCAACCCCTTGTTTAAGCCTTGGGCTCAAGTCAGTGACCTTGACATCATATTGTCAAGTCTGTGCTCAAGCTGGCAATTCCACACTCAAGCCAACAAGCCCACACTTAAGCCAGTGACTTCAAGGTTTCAAACCCAGAACCTCAGCATTTGGGTTGACACTCTATCCACTGCCACCACCAGTCAAGCTAGCGGCTTTTCTTACACTCTTGGAATACCACCTCCCTGATATGTGAATTTTTAAATTTCTTTTTTTTACTTTTAATTTTTGTTTTAAATTTTAGTGAGAGGAAGGGAGGCAGAGAGACAAGACTCCTGCATATGCCCCAACCGGGATCCACCCAACAAGCCCACTAGAGCGTAATGCTCTACCTATCTAGGGCCCACTAGGGGGTAATGAGCACTTGAGCTCCCCACGGAGTATGCTCCCTTGTGCTCACTCCAGCTCAAGGTCTGTCCCTCCTTTGGGGACGTTTCTTTTGACAACAAAAGAAACATCCTACCTATCTAGAGCCTTTTTTTTTTTTAGCATCTGAGGTGGAGGTCAGGAGCCATCCTCAGTACCCAGGACCAATTTGCTAGAACCATCAAGCCATGGCTGTGGGAGGGGAAGAGAGAGAAAAGAGGAGGGGTGGAGAAGCAAATGGTTGCTTCTGTGTGCCCTGACCGGGAATCAAACCTGGGACATCCACATGCCATTACTAGTAGGGAGTTATCCTGTAGGCCAGTGATGGGCAATCTTTTGAGCTTAGTGTGTCAAAATTCGCCAAAAAAACCGAGCATAACACGGGTGGTGTGTCAGTTCAAGAAAAACGGCCTAACCAGAAGTCCTAGAACTAGACGCTCTGTGCCGGAGTTCTGTTGTTTTGGCCTACAGACCTCCAGCACAGAGTGTCTACACTACAGCAAATGTTTTTGTTTTTTTTTTTAATTTCTTTTTATTTATTTATTTTAGAGAGGAGACACAGAGTGAGAGAGAGAGAGAAAGCGGGGAGGAGCTAGAAGCATCAACTCCCATATGTGCCTTGACCAGACCAGTGCAGGGTTTTGAACTGGCGACCTCAGTGTTCCCAGGTCAACGCTTTATCCACTGCGCCACCACAGGTCAGGCACTACAGCAAATGTTTTATCCTCGGCTACTGCACCAAGCTGATGCTCTATGACTGAGCCAACTGGCCAAGGCTATTTTACTTTTCAATTATAGTGGACATATATTAGTTTCAAGTGATTCGACATATTACTTACAAGGTGATCACTAGAACCTAGTATAAGAATTGAAAGCAGGGTTTACACTCTTCCCTGCCTCAGAGAATTGAGGGATGTTTTGATTCTCTGGGATACAGCCAGCTGCAGCAAGGGATGAAGGGAGAGGGAAGATGGAGTCTGGCAGCTAGAGGGCGGGAGGGGCAGTGATCTTGAGGCAGAGGAAGGACAAGTTGTTTAAATATTGACAGTGGTGTGGTGTGGTGTAAGCAACGTCACTAATTCAGGTGTTAGCCGGAGAGCCAGGGTTGGATCTGCTCTTCCCAAGCTCTCAGAAGTTCCTCCTGGGGACGATTTCACAGTGGTGTTGGGGCTGCAGGTCTTACTAGTAGGGAGTTTGAGTAAAGCAGCATTTTACTCAGGTGCCTATAGGATCCAACCTTGCAGTGTCCTACACCTGCTACTGTAGACCAGGGAAGTTTAGTTCGAACCGGTTAACCAGTTCGAACAGTGATGGGCAATCTTTTGAGCTTTGTTTGTCAAAATTTGTCAAAAAACTGAGTATAACTAGGGTGGTGTGTCACTTTGAGATAAACGGCCTAACCGGAAGTCCCAGAACTAGAAGCTCTGTGCTGGAGTTCTGTTGTTTTGGCCTACAGACCTCCGGCACAGAGTGTCTACACTACAGCAAATGTTTTAATTTCTTTTTATTTTTATTCATTTTAGAGAGGAGACACATAGTGAGAGAGAGAGAGAAAGAGAGAAAGGGGGGAGGAGCTGGAAGCATCAACTCCCATATGTGCCTTGACCAGACCAGTGCAGGTTTTGAACTAGCGACCTCAGTGTTCCCAGGTCGACGCTTTATCCACTGCGCCACCACAGGTCAGGCAGCAAATGTTTTATCCTCGGCCACTGCACCTGGCCATGCAGGAGCCGAGGATGAAATGTCCTTCTCGGCCTGCAGCCCCATACTTCTCTGGTATGCGGCCGCGTGTCATCAAAAATGGCTACACGTGTCAGTGCTGACACGTGTGTCATAGGTTCGCCATCACGGCTGTAGGCTTTTGAAAGGTATTAAAGTGATTTGGAGCTAAGTGATTTCTTGCTGTGGGCAAGGGATTCTCAGATTACAAACTGTGACTTCTGATTGGGTTAGGATTGAGTCCCACATGTGTGCATCCAAGGCTTTTTGTGATTTTTGGCCCCCCACTGACCTCCAGCCCAGATCCTTGAATGAACCTTCTCTCTGCATATATTGTTCCATCTGGCTGGCCCATTTTTTCTCCTCTATAGCTCCAGCTTTCCTTTGTTAGCTCCTAAAGGAGTCTTCTCTGAGAGGCCACCTGCCACTGCTTGCCCGGGTCAGCACTTCACGTTTCCCCTTTTGTAACAACATTTTACATGCTTCGTTACCTGTTTAACATCTGTTCTCACAATTCAGCTCTCTGTGGGTAGGGACTGGGACTGTGGTCTTCCCTGCGGTAGTATCTATTGCTCACGCCTAATATGGTGGCTGGCTCATTTGAGTTAGTCATTTTTGTTGCATGAAAGAACAAAAGGATGAATGTGAAATACAGTTTAAGTGACTAGTAGAGGAAAGAAGGACATAGAAATTAGGCTAGAGCAGTGGTTCTTAACCTTTTTTGAGGTACCGAACCCACCAGTTTCATAAGCACATTCACCAAACCCTTCTTTAGTGATAAATAAAATATTTTTTTTCCAAATTCAAGACATAGGTATATGTTTTTTTACTGGTGCACAAAATGAGCCGTGCATGAACATCACCTTGCTCAAAGAACAAAACCAACAAAGTGCATGAACTCACAACAAATTACGGTATTACTTTATTCTGGCCTCCGCAGCAGAGGCTTCTCTGAACCCCTGATACCGACTCATCGAACCCCTAGAGTTCGATAGAACCCAGGTTAAGAACCACTGCACTAGAGTGAGGATTAAACATTTTCCCCCTACAACTGCTTTGCCAAGAACCATGAGATAAGCTGTAATCCCTGCTACAAAGGTCTGTTTCACCTGTATATGAGAATAAGACTAGGAAGCTAGGTGGCTTAACCCAGCCTTTATGTTTCCTTCAGCAAATTCTTGAGTATTTACAGCAAAATAGAAATTCCACAAGGAGCAGAGCAATGGCTGTTTAGCACCATGTCTTTGACCTTGAGAGCCTTTCCTAGGCCACTTTCAGTTGATTTCCAGGTGTCCAAGGAACACTTCTCTTGAGTAGCATTCATGATTCATTCCTCTGCAGCCAAAGTTCATAAAGAAATTGACTCCATGATTGGATGCAACCAGAGCTGCTCCATGAAGGACAGAATGAAGCTTCCCTACACAGAGGCTGTCTGGCATGAGATACAAAGATACATCACCCTCCTTCCCTCTGTGGTACCCCATGCTATGATCCAGGACACAGAATCAGATAACACATCATGCTCATGGTAAGATGTGTCTGGGAAAACTGACTGGGCTGGAAGGGGTGTCCCGGTCCCGTGGTGGGGCTGTGAGATGCTCTCAGTATTGGTGCAGGAAGGGAGGCAGTCAAGTGTCCCAGAAAGCACACAGGTCTCTGCCTTCCTAGAACGTGGGAGGTTGACCTGGGACTTCCAAGGCCTCCACCGACTCTCTTATTGAATATATTAAGGAAGTTGTGTTTCTATTAACGAGAATCCTATGGGAACTGAAATTTGATTTTTCACGATGGGTTAAAAAAGTGGGAATTGGGGAATGTGTAACTCTAATATAATCAAGCCAAGTGTCAGACTTCTTAACCAAATCTTTTTGTACCAGGACATTTGGGATATTGCTGCCCTTACAGTTAACATTTGTAGGATACTTAGCATTTACCAAAGCCTTTCTGTGCACACTGGGGATGGAGTCAGTTTTCTGTGGTGATTACGGGCTTGAGTTTTACATTTAAATAGTTCTAGACCATAGAAGAGGAAGAAAAGTTACCGAACCTGACCATAATATTGTAAAACAGAATCAAAATACTGTACTACAAAACAGCCACCAATCTTACTTAAAAATATCAATGCAGAAGTCTAGTAGCCCATGAAGTCTAGCATCACATTCAAACCCTCCACCACCAATAAGTGAAGCTTACCAGGGACACAAGAATTGTCTAACACCAGGAAACCTAGTTTAATAAAATTCACCATAGCCTGACCAGGCAGTGGCGCAGTGGATAGAGCGTCGGACTAGGATGCGGAGGACCCAGGTTTGAGACCCTGAGGTCGCCAGCTTGAGCGCCGGCCCATCTGACTTGAGCAAAAAAAGCTCACCATCTTGGACCCAAGGTCGCTGGCTCCAGCAAGGGGTTGCTCGGTCTGCTGAAGGCCCGCAGTCAAGGCACATGTGAGAAAGCAATCAATGAAGAACTATGGTGTCGCAAGGGCAACGAAAAACTAATGATTGATGCTTCTCATCTCTCTTTGTTCCTGTCCGTCTGTCCCTATCTATCCCTCTCTCTGACTCTTCCTCTGTCCCTGTAAAAAAATAAAATAAAAAATTCACCATATAGATCAGAAGCAAGATGGCGACAGAGTAGGCGGATGTACCAACTTCCAACTCCCAGAACCAAAGTGGATTATAACTCAATTTTAAGAACCATCATCTGGATAAACCAACTATGAACTAAACTAAGTGGACTCTTCAACCAAGGAACACAGAAGAAGCCACATTGAGACTGGTAGGAATAGCGAAAACGCGAAGAGGGCTGCCCAGCTCCCCGGAGCAAACGGCAGCCCGGAGAGACCCGCGAGGCGGGAGGAGAGTTTGGCGGAGAGGGAGGGACCTGGGTCCCAGAAACCAAGCCCCAGCCTGCAGTCCCAGAGCCTAGAAGAGGCGTTTGGACAGTTTTGAGCTGTGAAACAAGTGAGGGAGCTCCCAGGCCTACAGTGTGGAGTATTAGGTCCCTTCCTACTCTGCTGATAGTTGCTGAAGGGTTTGGGGCGGCAGGACGCTGAAACGCGGTTCTGTCGGCGTGGGCGGAGGTCAAGCTGGTGTGAGCTCAGTCTAGCCCAGCAGGGTCGGAGGGGATGCGCGAAAGCATGAGCGGACTCCAAATGCGGGGGCGGGGTAGAGTCTGGGACGAGCGGAAGTACGCAGCTGAGCGGAAGCCAGCAAACACGCCTGGCCCAATAAACCTGGGTTTGTGACCCTGTGCAGAAGGGCCCTGGCCTTGAGGGCGGGGCTAAAGCTCCTGACGGGCAAAGGCTCACAGCTGAGAGCACGTCAAAAGCCCCGCCCAACCCGCGAAACTGGTGAGCAGGCTCTGACTGCGGGTTCTGGGCGGAAGTCCGGAAATAGGCTGGGTCCGCAGCTGAGCAAAGGTGCTCACCTCTACCCTTGGTGCTAAGACTTGTGGCTTGTGTGACAGCCCCTCCCGCGGAGGGGAGGCAGATCACAGTAAAAGCCACAGTGGGCCGGCGCTGGCAACTCTCATACCCAACCACCCTAGGCAGCGGCAGAGAGGGTGGGGGACCTGCAGACAGACCACACCTAGAGAACACAAAGGCAACACCTACTGGACTCCAGTGGCCACAACTTGCTTATACACAGACAAAATGGGTAGGCAGAGGAATGCAAACCAAATGAATCAAGAGAAATCCCCAGAGAAGGACCTGAATGAACCAGATATAACCAAATTACCAGAAGCAGAATTTAGAATAATGATAGTTAGGATGTTCAAAGAAATTAGAGCAACAATGGATAGTCATTATGAACACCTAAATAAAGAGATAACAAGTATAAAAAACGAAATGGAAATAATAAAAAAGAATCAGACAGAAATGACAAATACAGTATCAGAACTGAAGACCACAATGGAAGGAATTAAAAGCAGGATGAATCACGTTGAGGATAGAATCAGCGAGTTAGAGGACACAATAAACAAAGGAACAGAAGCAGAGAAGAAAAAGGAAAAGAGACTCAAAAAATGTGAGGAAACTCTAAGGGAGCTCTGTGACAACATGAAGAGAAACAACATTCGCATCATAGGGGTGCCTGAAGAAGAGGAGAGAGGACAGGAAATGGAAACTTTGTTCAATCAAATCATAGCAGAAAACTTTCCTAAATTAAGGCTGGGAAACTCCACACGTTCAAGAAGCACACAGAACTCCATTAAAGAGAAACCCAAAAAGATCTACACCAAGACACATCATAGTTAAAATACCAAAGCTAATGGATAAAGAAAAAATTTTAAAAGCTGCTAGGGAAAAAAAGGCTATCACCTACAAAGGAGCCCCCATAAGGATGACATCGGACTTCTCAACAGAAACACTTGAGGCCAGAAGGGAATGGCAAAATATAATCAAAGTAATGCAGAACAAGAACCTACAACCAAGACTACTTTATCCAGCAAGGCTAACATTTAAAATTGAAGGAGAAATAAAGAGCTTCCAAGAAAAAGAAAGCCTCAAGGAATTCATAAAAACCAAAGCAATTCTGCAAGAGATACTAAGGGGCCTGTTGTGAACAGTTTAAAGGGAGGAAAGAATAGAGCAAAAGAAGAATACAGCTTTAAAGAATAAAATGGCAATAAACAACTACATATCAATAATAACCTTAAATGTAAATGGATTAAATGATCCAATCAAAAGACATAGGGTAGCTGCATGGATAAAGAAACAGGACCCATGCATATGCTGTCTACAAGAGACACACCTTAAAACAAAAGATGCACATAGACTGAAGGTAAAAAAAGAGGATGGAAAAAAATACTTCACTATTGCAGCCAAAAAAATAAAGTACCTAGGAGTAAATTTAACCAAGGAGTTTAAGGACTTGTAAAATTATAAAACATTGGTAAAAGAAATCAAGGAAGATACAAACAAGTGGAAGCATATACCGTGCTCATGGCTAGGAAGAATAAACATCATTAAAATGTCTATATTACCCAAAGCAATTTACAAATTCAATGCAATACCAATTAAAATACCAATGACATACTTCAAAGATATAGAACGCATATTCCAAAAATTTATATGGAATCAAAAAAGAACACGAATAGCCTCAGCAATCTTAAAAAAAAAAAATAAAGCAGGAGGTATCACTCTTCCAGATATCAAGGTTTACTATAAGGCCATTATACTCAAGACAGCCTGGTACTGGCATAAGAACAGGCACATAGATCAATGGAACAGAACAGAGGACCCAGAAATAAACCCACACCTTTATGAACAACTGATATTTGACAAAGGAGGAAAGAACATACAATGGAGTAAAGAGAGCCTCTTTAACAAATGGTGTTGGGAAAATTGGACATCTATCTACAAAAAAATGAAACTAGACCATCAACTTACACCATTCACAAAAACAAACTCAAAATGGATAAAAGACTTAAATGTAAGTCGTGAAACCATAAGCATCTTAGAAGAAAACATAGGCAGCAAGCTCTCCGACATCTGTAGCAGCAATATATTTGCCGATTTATCTCCACGGGCAAATGAAATAAAAGGCAAGATAAACAAATGGGACTATATCAAACTAAAAAGTTTTTGCACAGCTAAAGACAATAAGAACAGAATAAAAAGACAAACCACACAATGGGAGAATATATTCGACAGCCCGTCTGATAAGGGGTTAATAACTAAAATTTATAAAGAACTTATAAAACTCAACAACAGGAAGACAAACAATCCAATCAAAAAATGGGCAAAAGAAATGAATAGAAATTTCTCCAAAGAGGACATACAGATGGCCAATAGGCATATGAAAAAATGCTCAACATCACTAATTATTAGAGAAATGCAAATTAAAACCACAATGAGATATCACCTCACACCAGTCAGAATGGCACTCATCAGCAAAAGAACACAGAATAAGTGCTGGCGTTGTTGTGGAGAAAAGGGAACCCTTCTGCACTGTTGGTGGGAATGCAGACTGGTGCAGCCACTATGGAAAACAGTTTGGAGATTTCTCAAAAAATTAAAAATCGAACTGCCTTTTGACCCAGCTATCCCACTTTTAGGAATATACCCTAAGAACACCATAGCACTGTTCGAAAAGAAGAAATGCCCCCCCATGTTCGTGGCAGCATTGTTCACAATAGTGAAGATCTGGAAACAGCCCAAGTGTCCGTCAGAAGACGAGTGGATTAAAAAGCTATGGTACATATATACTATGGAATACTACTCAGCCATAAGAAATGATGACATCGGATCATTATACGAAGTGAAATAAGTAAATCAGAAAAAAAGAAAAACTGAGAACAGCATGATTTCATACATAAGTGGGACATAAAAGTGAGACTATGAGACATGGACAAGAGAGTGGTGGTTATGGGGTGGAGGGAGGGAGGGAAGAGTGGGATAGGGAGGAGGGGAGGGACACAGGGAAAACCAGATAGAAGGTGACAGAGGACAATTTGACTTTTGGTGATGGGTATGCAACATAATTGAACGATAAGATAACCTGGAGATGTTTTCATTGTACATATGTACCCTGATTTATTGGTGTCACCCCATTAGAATTAATAATAATAAAATATATATATATAAAAAAAATTCACCATATAAATAGAATTAGAAGAAAATTACATGATAATTTCATTTGTACAGGAAATGCTTCTGATAATATTCGATGTCCATTTTAATTTAAAAAATTTTAGCCCTGGCCAGATAGCTCAGTTGGTTGGAACATTGTCCAGAAGTGCATAGGCTGTCAGTTCTACCCCTGGTCATGGCACATACAGGAGCAGGGGGATGTTTCTGTCTTTCTTTCACTCTTTCTCTCCCTTCCTCTCTCACTAAAATCAATAAAAGAGAAATTTTTTTTTTATGAAAATTCAATTGACTTTTTCTTTTTTTTTCTTTTTTTTTTTTTTACAGGGACAGAGAGAGAGTCAGAGAGAGGGATAGATAGGGACAGACAGACAGGAACGGAGAGAGGTGAGAAGCATCAATCATTAGTTTTTCGTTGCCGTTGGGACACCTTAGTTGTTCATTGATTGCTTTCTCACATGTGCCTTGACCGGGGGCCTTCAGCAGACCGAGCCAACCCTTGCTAGAGCCAGTGACCTTAGGTCCAAGCTGGCGAGCTTTTTGCTCAAGCCAGATAGGCCCGCGCTCAAGCTGGCGAGCTCGGGGTCTCAAACCTGGGTCCTTCGCATCCCAGTCCGACACTCTATCCACTGCGCCACCACCTGGTCAGGCAAAAGAGAAAATTTTTTAAGTTTTTGTTTCCAATTACAGTTGACAGTCAATATTATATTAGTTTCAGGTATACAATAAACTGATTTGACATTAATATAACTTCTGAAATGATCCCCCGATGAGTCTGGTACCCATCTAACACCATACGTAATTATTAAAATATTATTGACTATATTCCCTATGCTGTACCTTACATCCCTGTGACTATTTTGTAACTGCCAACATGTACTTCATTTTTAATTTTTTAACCCTTAATAATAGATGAATAGCTAAATAGCTGAATAGCTCTTATATATTTAATTTAAAAATTATCATCTCTAAAAATTATTCATCTGTAAATAGATGAATAACTCTTTATCCAGAAAAAAAACCAACATATTTCACAAATCATACTAATTGATGGAAGATAAAAAACATTTCTAGTATCAGGAATAAAGCAAGGCTACCTACCACTACTAATATTATTCAAGTAGAATTAGGAAAAAGTAATGAGATAAAACATTTAAAAGAAAGAAGCAACTTTGTGAATGATATAATTGTACCTGGAAAAATACTGTATAAGAGTCTGACCAGGTGGTGGCGCAGTGGATAGAGCGTCGGACTGGGATGCGGAAGACTTAGGATCAAGACCCCCGAGCTCGCCAGCTTGAGCGCGGGCCCATCTGGCTTGAGCAAAAGCTGACCAGCTTGGACCCAAGGTCGCTGGCTCCAGCAAGGGGTTGCTTGGTCTGCTGAAAGCCCGCGGTCAAGGCATATGTGAGAAAGCAATCAATGAACAACTATGGTGTCGCAACAAAAAACTGATGAATGATGTTTCTCTTCTTTCTCTGTTCCTGTCTGTCTGTCCCTATCTATCCCTCTCTCTGACTCTCTCTCTGTCCCTGTAAAAAAAAACAAAAACAAAACCAAAAAAAAAAAATCACAAAAAGAAAATACTGTATAAGAAAATTAACTGAAGCACCATGCAAAAATATAATTATTCAGTGATTAGGTACAAATTTATTATTTAAAAAGTCTGATAACATTATTCTGAGTGAAATAAGTAAATCAGAAAAATGTAAGAACTGTATGATTCCATACATAGGTGGGACACAAAATTGAGACTCATGGACATGGACAAGAGTGTGGTGGTTACCAGAGGGAGGGGAAGAGATGAGACAGAGAGGGAAGGGGAAGGGGATTTAGAGATGAATAATTTAAGTAAGAAAGGAGAGAGAGGGGGATGAGGGGAAGGGCATAAAGAAAACCAAATAAAAGGTGACAGGACAATTTGACTTTGGGTGATGGTTATACAACATAATCAAATGTCAAAATGATCTGGAGATGTTTTCTCTGAATCAATGCACTCTAATTGATCAATGTCACCTCATTAGAATTAATTGTCTAAATAAAATTAATAAAAAAAAAGAGTGTGCACTAACACTTGGTGGCTATATATCTAACAAAATGTTAACAGAAGCCATCACTGAATAATGGATTATGGGAAATCTTCACTTTGTGCTTTGCTGATTTTTTAATATAAGACATACAGACATATTTTACAAGCAAAAAAAAATGTTTTTAAATGTATCTAACACTTCTACTTTTACTATTCTGTCCTACAAGTATAACTGGATGAACATGCAGAATGTTAAAAAATGTTCAACATAGCATTATTAAAAATAATTTTAAAAAATTAACCTCTCTACTTATCCCCTATTGTCAGGAATTTAAGTAAGAAAGTCATGGTATAACTATGCTTTACAGTCATTAAAATAGAAGATGTAAAACTGTATTTGTTAATATGGAAAAAGATGTTCATATCATATAACTTGGAAAAGGTAGATTAATAAACATTTTGTATGGGTGGTTAAGAAGGTAGGTATGTAGACAAATTAAAGTCTGCAATATTTTACATTGGCAATAGTAATTATTTCTGGGTGATGAAATTATGAGTAGTTTTCAACTTTTTTCTATGTGTTTTTATTTTTAAAATTTTGTACAATAAACAAATATTTCTTTTTTTGATTTTATTAATTTTAATGGGGTGACATTGATAAATCAGGGTACATATGTTCAGAGAAAACCTCTGCAGGTTATTTTGACATTTGATTATAATGCATACCATCACCCAAAGTCAAATTGTCTTCGGTCACCTTTTATCTGGTTTAATTTGTGCCCCTCCCCTCCCTCTCCTCCCCCTTACCCCACTCCCCCAGATAGCCAGCACACTCTTGTCCATGTCTCTGAGTCTCATCTATGTATGGAATAATTTATTCTTACTTTTTTCTGATTTACTTATTTCAGTCAGTATAATGTTATCAAGGTCATCCATGTTGTTGTAAATGCTCCGATGTCATCATTTCTTATGGCTGAGTAGTATTCCATAGTATATATGTACCATAGCTTTTTAATCCACTCGTCCACTGAAGGACACTTGGGCTGTTTCCAGATCTTGGCTATTGTGAACAATGCTGCCACGAACATGGGGGCGCATTTCTTCTTTTCGAACAGTGCTATGGTGTTCTTAGGGTATATTCCTAAAAGTGGGATAGCTGGGTCAAAAGGCAGTTCGATTTTTAATTTTTTGAGAAATCTCCATACTGTTTTCCACAGTGGCTGCACCAGTCTGCATTCCCACCAGCAGTGCAGGAGGGTTCCCTTTTCTCCACATCCTCGCCAGCACTTATTCTGTGTTGTTTTGCTGATGAGTGCCATTCTGACTGGTGTGAGGTGATATCTCATTGTGGTTTTAATTTGCATTTCTCTAATAATTAGTGATGTTGAGCATTTTTTCATATGCCTATTGGTCATCTGTATATCCTCTTTGGAGAAGTGTTTATTCATTTATTTTGCCCATTTTTTGATTGGGTTGTTTGTCTTTCTGGTGTTGAGTTTTACAAGTTATTTATAAATTTTAGTTATTAACCCCTTATCAGATGTATTTTCAAATATGTTCTCCCTTTGTGTAGTTTGTCTTTTTATTCTGTTCATATTGTATTTAGCTGTGCAAAAACTTTTTAGTTTGATATAGTCCCATTTGTTTATCTTGCCTTTTATTTCACTTGCCCGTGGAGATAAATCAGCAAATATATTGCTGTGAGAGATGTCAGAGAACTTACTGCCTATGTTTTCTTCTAAGATGCTTATGGTTTCATGGCTTACGTGTAAGTCTTTTATCCATTTTGAGTTTATTTTTGTGAATGGTGTAAGTTGATGGTCTAGTTTCATTTTTTTGCAAGTAGATGTCCAATTTTCCCAAAACCATTTGTTAAAGAGGCTGTCTTTACTCCATTGTATGTTCTTTCCTCCTTTGTCAAATATCAGTTGTCCATAAAGGTGTGGGTTTATTTCTGTGTTCTCTGTTCTGTTTCATTGAACTATATGCCTGTTCTTATGCCAGTACCAGGCTGTCTTGAGTACAATGGCCTAGTAGTATTAGTTGATATCAGGAAGAGTGATACCTCCCGCTTTATTCTTCTTTTTCAATATTGCTGAGGCTATTCGTGTTCTTTTTTGGTTCCATATAAATATTTGGAATATGTGTTCTATATCTTTGAAGTATGTCATTGGTATTTTAATTGGTATTGCATTGAATTTATAAATTGCTTTGGGTAATATAGACATTTTAATGATGTTTATTCTTCCTAGCCATGAGCACGGTATATGCTTCCATTTGTTTGTATCTTTCTTGATTTCTTTTGTCAATGTTTTATAGTTTTCTGAGTACAAGTCCTTAACCTCCTTGGTTAAATTTACTCCTAGATACTTTATTATTTTTTGTTGCAGTAGTGAAGGGGATTGTTTCCTTAATTTCTCTTTCTTACAGTTCATTTGTGCTGTATAAAAGTGCCTCTGATTTCTGAGTATTAATTTTATATCCTGCCACCTTGCTGAATTCATTTATCAGGTTCAGTAGTTTTTTGACTGAGACTTTAGAGTTTTCTATATACAATATCATATCCTCTGCAAATAATGATAATTTTACTTCTTCTTTTTCAATTTGGATGCCTTTTATTTCTTCTTCTTGTCTGATTGCTGTAGCTAAGACTTCCAGAACTATGTTGAATAAGAGTGGTGAAAAGGAGCATCCCTGCCTTGTTCCTGATCTTAAGGGGATTGCTTTTAATTTTGGCCATTGAGTATGATGTTGGCTGTGGGTTTGTCATAGATGGCCTTTATCATGTTGAGGTATGTTCCCTGTATTCCCACTTTGCTGAGAGTTTTGATCATGAATGGATGCTGGATTTTATCAAATGCTTTTTCTGCATCTATTGAAATTATCATGTGATTTTGTCCTTCCTTTTGTTTATGTGATTAATCACATTGATTGATTTGCAAATATTGAACCAGACTTACCTCCCCAGAATAAATCCCACTTGATCATGGTGTATGATTTTTTTCATATATTGCTGGATCCGGTTGGCTAATTTTTTTTTAAATTTATTCATTTTAGAGAGGAGACACAGAGAGAGAGAGAGAGAGAGAAAGAGAGAAAGGGGGGAGGAGCTGAAAGCATCAACTCCCATATGTGCCTTGACCAGACCAGTGCAGGGTTTTGAACTGGCAACCACAGTATTCCCAGGTCAATGCTTTATCCACTGCGCCACCACAGGTCAGGCCGGTTGGCTAATATTTTGTTGAGGATTTTAGCATCTGAATTCATCTGGGATATTGGTCTATAATTTTCTTTCTTTGTGTTGTCTTTGCCTGGTTTTGGAATCAGAATTATGCTCATCTCGTGAAAGGAGACTGGAAGTCTTCCTTCTCCTTGAATTTTTTGAAATGGGTTGAGAAGGATAGGAGTTAGTTCTTCTTTGAATTTTTGGTAAAATTCACTTGTGAAGCCATCAGGCCCAGGACTTTTCTTTGTTGGGAGTTTTTTGATAACTGTTTCAATCTCCTTTGTGGTAATCGGTCTGTTTAGGGTTTCTGATTCTTCCAGATTCATTTTTGGAAGATTGTATGTTTCAAGCAATTTGTCCATTTCATATAGGTTCTCTAGTTTTTTGGCATACAATTCTTCATAGTATTTTCTTACAATATTTTGTATTTCTGTTGTGTCAGTTGTTATTTCTCCACTCTCCTTTCTAATTTTATTTGAGTCCTCTCTCTTTTTTTCTTGGTGAGTCTAGTTAAAGGTTCATCGATCTTGTTTACCTTTTCAGAGAACCAGTTCCTGGTTTCACTGATCCTCTGTATTGTTTCTTTAGTCTGTATTTCATTTATTTCCGCTCTAATCTTTATTATTTCCTTCCCTTTACTACCCCGGGGCTTTACTTGCTGTTGTTTTTCTAATTCTTTTAGATGCAGGGTCAGGTTGCTTATTTGAGCTTTTTCTAGCTTCCAATGGTATGCCTGTAGTGCTATGAACTTCCCTTTCAGTACTGATTTTGCTGTGTCCCATAAATTTTGAGTTGATGTATGCTCTGTATGCTCATTATCATTCGTTTCTAGGAACTTTTTATTTCTTCTTTGATCTCATTGTTAATCCATTCATTATTTAATAACATGCTATTTAGTTTCCAAGTGTTTGAGTATTTTTCAGTTTTTCTTTTGTGGTTAATTTCTAGTTTCATGCCGTTGTGATCAGAGAAAATGCTTGATATGATTTCAATCTTCTTAAATTTGTTGAGACCTCTTTTGTGTCCTAACATGTGGTCTATCCTAGAGAATGTACCATAAGCACTTGAAAAGAATGTATATTCTGCTGCTTAAGGTTAAAGCTTCTGAAGATATCTATTAAATCGAGTTGATCTAGTGTATCCTTTAAGTGTGCTGTTTCTTTGTTAATTTTCTTTCTTGAGGATCTATCCAGTGAAGTTAGTGGGGTATTGAAATCCCCTACTATTATAGTATTGCTGTTAATCTCACCCTTTATATCCATCAAAGTCTGCTTTATGTATTTCGGTGCTTTTATGTTCGGCGCATATATATTTATAATGGTTATATCTTCCTGTTGAATTGCTCCCTTTATCATTATATAGTGTCCTTCTTTATCTCTTACTACAGCCTTTGTTTTAAAGTTTATTTTGTCAGATATAAGTATTGCTATCTTGGCTTTTTTCATTTCCATTTGCATGAAATATTTTTCTCCATCCTTTTACCTTCAGTCTGTGTGCATCTTTTGTTTTAAGGTGTGTCTCTTGTAGACAGCATATGTATGGGTCCTGTTTTCTTATCCATGCAGCTACCCTATGTCTTTTGATTGGGTCATTTAATCCATTTACATTTAAGGTAATTATTGATATGTAGTTGTTATTGCCATTTTATTCTTTAAAGCTGTATTCCTCTTTTGCTATATTCTTTCCCCCCTTTGATCTGTTCACAACAGGCCCCTTAGCATCACTTGCAGGAGTGGTTTGGTTTTAATGAATTCCTTGAGGGTTTTTTTTGTCTTGGAAGCTTTTTATTTCTCCAATAATTTTAAATGTTAACCTTGCTGGATAAAGAATTCTTGGTTGTAGATCCTTGTCCTGCATTTCTTTGTATATGTCTTGCCATTCCCTTCTGGCCTCAAGTGTTTCTGTTGAGAAGTCAGATGCCATCCTTATAGGGTCTCCTTTGTAGGTGATAGCCTTTTCTTCCCTAGCAGCTTTTAATATTTTCTCTTTATCACTTATCCTTGGTATTTTAATTATGATGTGTCTGGGTGTAGATTTCTTTGGGTTTCTCTTTAATGGAGTTCTCTGTGCTTCTTGAACATGTGAGTCATTTTCCAGCCTTAATTTAGGGAAGTTTTCAGCTATGATTTGATTGCACAAAGTTTCTATCCCTTGTTCTTTCTCTTCTTCTTCAGGAACCCCTATGATGAGGATATTATTTCTCTCATATTGTCACAGAGCTCCCTTAGAGTTTCCTCAGTCTTTTTTAGTCTCTTTTCTTTTTTCTGCTCTGCTTCTGTGCCTTCATTTATTTTGTCCTCTAACTCGCTGATTCGATCCTCAGCTTCATCCATCCTGCTTTTAATTCCTTCCATTGTGTTCTTCAATTCTGATATTATATTTGTCATTTCTGTCTGATTCTTTTTTATTATTTCAATTTCCTTTTTTATACTTGTTATCTCTTTATTTAGGTGTTCGTAATGACTATCCATTGTTGCCCTAAGCTCTTTGAACATCATAACTATCATTATTTTAAACTCTGCGTCTGGTAATTTGGTTATATCTGGTTTATTCAGGTCCTTCTCTGATGGTTTCTCTTGATTCATTTGGGTTGCATTGCTCTGCCTTACCATTTTGTCTGTGTATAAGATGGGTATGGCCACCGGATGGGTGTTGCCTCTGTGTTCCCTAGTAGTGGTCTGTCTGCAGACTCGCCACCCCCTCTGCCGCTGCCTAGGGAGAGTTAGATATGGGCGTTGCCGGCGCCAGCTCCTATGGCTGCTGCTGCGGTTTCCGCCTCTCCTCTGGGGGAGGGGCTGTGTTCTCCTTCCTGCTCTACAAGCTGCAGCCTGTCTTGGCCTTCGCCCAGCCCCCACAGGTGTGGTTGTACACTGCACTCAAGCCACAAGCCTCAGCACCAAGTGCAGGGGTTAGCACCTTTGCTCAGCTGCGGTCCCCGCCTGTTCCCAGGCTTTAGCCCCGTCCCTGCGGTCTGGGCCGGCTTGCGCAGGATTGCAAACCATGGCTTCTCGGGCCAGGCGGGGCTGCTGGCATGCGCTCAGCTGCTAGCCTCCGCCTGTCCTGGGCTTTCGCCCTGCCCCTGTGGTCAGAGCCAGCTCGGGTAGGGTAGCAAGCCTCAGAGGCCAGGTGATGGTGCCCGCCCGCGCGCTCCTGCTCAGCAGCAGATCTCCGCCTGTTCCTGGGCTCTTGATTTTCCCCCGCAGGTGAAGCTGCAGGCAAGACCGTAGCTGCCAGACTGTTTTCGTGCATCCCCTCCGCCCCTGCTGGGCAAGACCAAGCTCACGCCAGCCGGCTGGGCCTCCGCCCCCACCGACATAACCGCGTTTCCACGTCCCGCTGCCACTGTCCCTCTAGCAAGTCCTCAGCAGTGTGGGTGGTGGCACTGCAGCTCAGACCCTAACACTCTATACTGTAGTCCTGAAAGCTCCTTCCTTCTAAGCAATTGTGCTCTAATTGCCACAGGGGAGCCTGTTTGGCTGGTGTCCTGTCTCCCTTTGCTGGTATTTCTAGTTCCAGGGGAAATATTCATTTCAGATTTGGGAAGTGACTCAGCCCAGGGTTTAGGGTGGCTGTCCCTCAGAGTGTTTCTCCCTGTGCTTCCAGTCCACACCCTCTTCCCCCTGCTCTGGTCCTCTCCTCTGTCCCTGTTCCCCGGAGCCCCGGGTGAGTGGTTGTGAGAGAGGTTTTCTGTGCCTTCCCTTTAAGAAAAATCCTGGGTCTGAGAAAACTGTCTCTTTCTCACAGACAGTATCCTAACCCTTTACACAGCTCAATACTCTCCATACGCCTCTTCTAGGCTCTGGGGCTGCAGGCTGGGGCTTTGTTCCTGGGACCCAGGTCCCTCCTCTGCTAAACTCTCTTCCCGCCACGCGAGTCTTTCTGGGCTGCCATTTGCTCTGGGGATCTGGGCAGCCCTTTCCACATTTTTGCTTTTCCTACCAGTATCAATGTGGCTTCTTCAGTGTTCCTTGGTTGAAGAGTCCACTTAGTTTAGTTCAATGTTGGTTTATCCAGATGACGGTTCTTAAAATTAAGTTATAATCCACTTTGGTTCTGGGAGTTGGAAGTTGGTACGTCCGCCTACTCCATCGCCATCTTGCCGTCTGTAACAAATATTTCTTTTATTACCAGAAAAAAACCAGTTGCCACCTATATAAAATAAAACTATTTTTAAAAATATAATGAAGATAAGTTCATTAATAAACACAAGGATAAAATACTCAGAATAAACTAAACAAAAATTTCAAGCTCTATAAAAAGAAAACTTTAAAATGTTAATGTGAGATATAAAATGTTTGAATAAATTATAAAACTTACTCTGTGTTTGAGTAGAAAAAGAACAGTTATTCCAAAATTAATCTATACATTTATGAGATCTCAATGAAATTATCGAGATTTTTTTTTTTGAAACTAAACTGGTAGATCCCAAATTTGATATGGAATTTTTTTTTAACTAAAATTCTTTTTATTTTATTCATTTTAGAGAGGAGACATAGAGAGAGAGTGAGAGAGAGAGAGAGAGAGAGAGAGAAAGGGGGGAAGAGTTGGAAGCATCAACTCCCATATGTGCCTTGACCAGAACAGTGCAGGGTTTTGAACTGGCAACCTCAGTGTTCCCAGGTCGATGCTTTATCCACTGCGCCACCACAGGTCAGGCCGATATGGAAATTTTAAAAAATAAAAAATAGTCAAGGATAGTTCCTACCAAATGTTAAAATGTAATATAAAGTAACAGCTATTAAGTATAATATAAAGCAGTGTAATACAGCTTCTCGAATAGACAGATCAAATGAATAAAGACTAGAAGTAAGCCTAATTATACATGAAAACCAATTACATGATAAAGGTGCTTTCCCCTAGAGGGAAAATACAGATTATTCAGTAGAGTTTGGAAAACTCCTGGGGAAGTTGGAAAATAATAACAGATCCCTACCTCACACCTTACATGAAAATTTATTCTTGATTACTCAAATATATACACATAGAATATTAAACTGCAGAAGTGCTAGGAATAAAAGCAATATATTTTTTGAGAATTTCAGAGTTCCAAAAGACTTCTAACATTGACCCCCACAAATAAAAAAGAGGACTAAGAGGGCTATGTATTTAAACATTAATAATTTTGGGTATATGAAAGTAAGAAAAATCTGCCTAGAAAAAGAAACAAAGCCAAAAGATAAATGACAGAGAGGAAATTTGCATGGTTCATAAGAGCAAAGTGCTAATTACTGAAAAATAAAATGAACTTCTATAGTCAGTGCAAACAAACTTTCAAACCAACAGAGGCAGTACAAGAAAAAATTTTAATTTGAGTAAAATTAATTACAAATGGTTTCTAAATGTATAAAAATTTACTCATATAGAGAAATATATTGAAAATAAAAATTATAAAGAAAACTCTTTTTACTTATCGTACCATGTTGGCAGGATGTAAGAAGCCTATCATTTTGCTAGTGGTATAAATTGGTGCAAACTCTATGGAAGGCAATGAAGTAATAGCTATCAAAATTCAACACACACAATTAAAAGAGTACATCCACTACTAGGAATTGAGTATTCTGTGAATATTTTGTGTGTATTTTCTCCAAAATAAGAATATTTATTGCAGCAATGTTTGTAATATTTGAGGATTAGAAAATCCCTAAATGTTCATTTACAAAGAACTCTAAAAATCCATTTATTTCTATAAAGTGGAATATTATACAAGTTAAAGCATACTATAGGATGTGCAATTTGTGTAAAAATAGTGGAGGATATACATACAGGTATGTCCTTTTCTTTTAATTCATAAGATACCTCCCAAAGGAAATATTATAAAATGGTAATAGCAATTACATCATGAAGAAAAACAGGCCTGTGGCTCAGTGGTAGAGCATTGGTCCGGCATGTGAATGTCCCGGATTCAATTCCTGGTCAGGGCACATAGGAGAAGTGACCATCTGCTTCTCTCCCTGACCCTCTCCCCCTTCTCTTCCCCTCCCACAGCCAGTGGCTCAACTGATTTGAACATCAGCCACAGGCACTGAGGATAGCTTGGTTGGTTTGAGCATGTCATCCTCAGGCACTAAAAATAGCTCAATTGATTCGCATCTGCCCCAGACAGGGTTGCTGGGTAGATCCATGTCTGGGCACATGCAGGAGTCTGTCTCACTGTGTCCCCTCCTCTCACTCAAAAACAAAACAAAACAAAAAACAAACCCAGAACAAAACAAAGAAAACAAAAAAAAAGGAAATATTACCTTTTGCAACAACATGGATGGACCTGGAAACTATTATATTAAGTGAAATAAGTCAGGCAGAGAAAGAAAAATATTATATGACCTCACTCATTTGAGGAATCCAAGGAACAATGAGAACTGAGGAAAAGAATTGAGACAGAGGAGGGATCAAAGGGAACAGAGGAAAAGAGGACAGAGGGAAAGGGGATGATAGGATGGGATAAACCTGAAGGGAAGGGGAAAAGGCACTGTAGGGAGGGGGTCAAGGAAGATGTTGAGGGGAATACAGGGGAGGGGGGATACATTCATGGCGACCCTAGAATCTACGTAAACACAGTAAAAAAAAAGTGAAAGAAAACCAGGGGACTTGAATATAAGAAGAAAGACTTATTTTCACTTCATACACTTTTGTACATATTTTTGGTATTATTTCAGGTGCCCATATTGTCTATCCAATAATTCTAAAAGTATGTTTAAAAACATACAAAATAAATTAAAAATGGAAAAAAGGAAGCTTTCGCTTCAACAGGGATGCTTTATGATCGTATAAAACTTGGGCCAGATTCTAAACATGCCACTTGCTAATAACATAACCTCACGTAAGTTTTTCCTCTCTGAACTATTTCCTCTCTTATACAATGGGAACAAAAAGAGAGGCTACTGGATACGGTTGAAGTAAGAATTAAATACAATTATAAACAAACTAAGCACAGTGTCTGGCAAATGTGAAGCATCCAATATAGTAGTTATCAATTTTATTTTGTCATTTAGGCTTCACAAAAATCTTTTATAAATTAGGAGAAAAACCTGTATTTTTTTTAAATTTACTTTTATTCATTTTAGAGAGGAGACACAGAATGAGAGAGAGAGAGAGAGAGAGAGAGAGAGAGAGAGAGAGAGAGAGAGAGAAGGGGGGAGGAGCTGGAAGCATCAACTCCCATATGTGCCTTGACCAGACCAGTGCAGGGTTTTGAACTGGCGACCTCAGTGTTCCCAGGTCGATGCTTTATCCACTGCGCCACCACAGGTCAGGCGAAAAGCCTGTATTTTTGTTGCCCCATCCCATTTTACAAATGAGTGAGTCTGATCCAATAGAGTCAATGTTTCATTGTCTCTCTCTCTTCCATTCACACCTGAATTCAGAAAGGAACAAATTGTGAAAAAGTAGGCTCATCTGATCTTAGGCAGCAATTCCAGTAAAGCTCATGTATAGACATGTGGGCTGCAAACCACCCCTTATCAATAACTGATTATTATACATTGACCATAACTTCGCTCTTCCCAAAGAGAACCTTCTTATTACTCGATAAAGCATATTGTATGATGGCCTGTGTAAAATAGCCATAATTTGAGATAATCAAGCTTAAGAGTGCTCAGTCCTATTCAATCTACTATAACTAAGAACAGTAGCTTGTTTATGAAGACAGAATAAGCATGACAGAGTACAACTCCCCTCTCTTTTCCTGGTCCAGGGCACGGCGGTATATCCATTATTGTCTTCGGTCTCGTTTGAGGCCAAGGAGTTCCCCAATCAAGAGAAGCTTGACCCAGGCCATTTATCGTTTCTGATATAACTGTATGGAGCCGTTCAAGTCTGTAGACCAGTAGGATTAGGTAAATCACCCAGGGACTATTTTGTTGTTGGGTGACTGAGTATAATGCCAGTTTTTAAACCAAAGTCAGTCAATCCAATTCAAACATCAGGTATTACCAGATGACAAAGACACCTGCTTTTGCAAACTCTAATCTGTTGATCTCCCCTTTGTAATATTGACTTTTCCAAAACAAATGTACAAGCTTTTTTCTTCTTTTTAAATTATTAACGATTGTTAACTTTCTGATTCTGAGAACCATAAGCCATCAAAGAGACCTTGCCTACTTCATATTTTTTTCATTCCTTCCAAATCTGAGTCCCACATACTTTTGCCTCTTCGCAAAGGTGGTTGGCTCCCAGTTACTATTTTCCATAAGATCATAAAGACAGTTTAGGGTCGGTAAACACACATTCTTTTTCCTTACCTTATCCAATCATTTGATAAGGATTTTTAAAAATAACAGTTAATATAATTGTTTCTAATTACAATAATAATAAATGTCCAACATAAAAGATGGAAAATGCAGAAAAGCAAAAAAAAAAAAAGGAATAAAAATCATCTGCAATTTCACCCTTTTGAGATGATCACTGATAATATTTTATTTTATATACCTGAAACAATGGTCTAAGTATAGATAATAGATGTATATTTTGAAATAAAGTCTGGTTCATTCTGTACAATCTTTGATAACTTGTTTTTATTAGTTTGTTGTGATAAAAGATTTAAGACTGTGGTATTAAATAATCTTCCACATAAACATATTTAGGTTGTATTGTCTGATACATGCAGAAGGATTTCAAGAATTCATTACAGATGGATATATAGTTTTCATCTAACTCATCAATATTATAAATAGCGATGTAGCTGGACCAGTGGTGGTGCAGTGGATAAAGTGTTGACCTGGAATGCTGAGGTCACCAGTTCAAAACCCTGGGCTTGCTCAGTCAGGGCACATATACTCCTTCTCCTGTTCTTCTTTCTCTCTTTCTCTCTCTCATCTCTCTCTTCCTCCCTCCCCTCTGACTCTCTAAAATGAATAAATAAAAAATAATAACAATGTAAGTGACATCGTAATAGGTGGATCTCTCATTTCTACAAATAAGTCCTCAGAGGGAGCATTACCCGATTGAAGAGTGAAAATCTCTTTAAGAGAGTTTTGATGTGTACTGACTACTATCCCTGTATGGAGTCATTGTCCTCCGGCAGTTGATAAGCATTCCCTTTTCTGATCAGTGTTTTCACTGGCTCTTGTTGGCATACTGTATTTGTTTGTTTTGTTTTTGTACATTGTATTTGAATATGAGCTATTGTATTTGAATTTGGAGTGAGCTAATGGAAAAGCTTCCTCCTTCCAGGGAAACGAGCCTGTATTGAAGAAGGTCTGGCCAGAGGAGAGCTCTTTCTCTTTGTCACCACCATTCTGCAGAACTTTTCCCTGAAGTCCCTGGTAGAGCCCAAGGAGCTAAAGACCAAACCCCTTGTTAATAGGTTTCTCAACATTCCTCTACCTTCCAAGTTGTGCTTTATTCCTAGGTAAAAGGACATTTCTCTTTTAACAATTTCAGTCAAAGTAATTTCTTTTTCCTCTTACTCCCTGTACTCTCCCACCCCCATAGTCTTTCTCTTCATTTTAAATACTATGTAGTATATAGTATTTACATTTTTTTTTTTGTGGCAGAAAGCGAGACAGACAGACAGAGAGAGGGACAGATAGGGACAGACAGACAGGAAGGGAGAGAGATGAGAAGCATCAATTCTTTGTTGTGGTTCCTTAGTTGTTCAGCTATTACTTTCTCATATGTGCCTTGATGGAGGGCGGGGGGGTGGCACAGCAGACCGAGTGATCCCTTGCTCAAGCCAGCGACCTTGGGTCCAAGCTGGTGAGCCTTGCTCAAAGCAGATGAATCCTCACTCAAGCTGGCAACATCCAGGTTTCGAACCTGGGGCCTCTGCATCCCAGTCCAACGTTCTATCCACTGCACCACCACCTAGTCAGGCTGTAGTATAGTATTTAAAACTAAAAACCTGCTTAAATCTACAAGTCCCTCGAGAAAAAGGAGCTGGGTCCCACAGAAAGCCTTTGTCAGGGACAATTAGCAATATAGCTGAGGCTTCACTTTCTGTGGCTTTGGAGATATGTGGTTTTCTGTAGTTTTTCAAAACAGAGAAATTAATTCAATAGCCTATGTGTATGATTTTTATTTCCAGTTGAAAGCACCTACATGATTTGTGCCACATTCACAAAATAAATCCTTACTCCCACAATAGATTTTCCTTTTACATTTGACTTTTTTCCAAGTTTCAACAATGCTTTTCCTTGAGTTACAAGCTTTCTACAGTTAGGATATGATGAATAGATGAAATTAAATGATAATCTCCCATCACAGATTTCTCCATGCTTCACCCCCATCTATTTGCAACAGTTGATTGGCATGGGGCTCAGTGAGCCTTCTTAGATAAGAAGTCAAACCATGTTCACAGTTAGGATTCAGACATGCATAGCTACACCTTATGCAGAAAGACAGGAGAGGTGGGGTTGGGGGGTGAAGAGCAAGAAGAGTTGCAAGGGAAGACAGAGCATTCCCAAGATAGCAATGACTGAAAAAATAGTTGCAACTACTTCAGCAGTGGCCCAGCTGTGAGCAGCTGCTGCCACAGAAGGATGGCTCAAATACCAACATGAAGTACCAGCCTCCAGGGACAATGGGAGGGAAAGGAACTTTAAGAATAGAGCTGAGCTTCTGGGTAAATACACCAAAGAATTAGAGGCAGGGACTCAAACGGATGTTTGTACACACATGTTCCTACAAGCATTATTCACAGTATCCAAAGGGTAGAAACCACCCAAATGTCCACGGATGGATGAATGGATAAGCAAAATGTACCTATACATACATATATATATAAAATGAACTATTATTCAGCCTCAAAAAGGATCGGTTTATATTCTGACACATGCTACAACATAAATGAACCCTGAAAACACCACACTAGGTGAAAGAAGTTAGACACAAAAAAACACATATTTATAATTCTTGTATATGAAATATTTAGATGGGCAAATCCATAGAGATGGGAAGTGTATACCATATTTTCTCATGTATAAGATGCTCCAATGTATATAATGCACCTTAATTTTGGGACCTGAAATTTGAAAACACAATGTATTACATAAAGTTATATAGGACTCAAGTTTTATTCATAAAATTCATACAACTCCTCATCATTGTCAAAACTCTCATCTATTAGCTTGTCCTCATCTATGTTTGATGACAAATAACTGTCTTCAACAATGAGCACAAAAACAAGCGTGGAAAAGTGGGAAATGCAAGTAAAAATCTACAACCACTGTATAAGACACACCCCGTTTTTAGAACCCAAATTTTTCAAAAAAGTATGCACCTTATACATGGGGAAATATGGTAGTCATTACTTAGAAAGTGACCACAAATGAACACAGGATTTTTGGGGGGGTGATGAAAGTATTCTAAAATTAGATTGTAGTGCTGATTGCACAACTTTGTATATTTTAAAAGCTACCAAACTGTACCCTTAAGTGGATGGATTTTGTGGAATGTAAATTATCTCAATGAAGCTGTCTTTTTTAAAAAAAGAAATATACACAAGCACAAAAATACTAATAATTAGCACAAATTGTCTTTTTTTTACTTTTATTTTTAAATTTTATTTTAACTTTTGAATATGTAATACTCTTACCTAGTTTGAAGAGAGGGAAATTGGCGATGGAGTAGTTGGATGTTACAACTACCACCTCACAGAACCAAAGTGGATTACAACTCAACTTAGGAACAATCATCTTGAAAAACCAACTTTGGACTAAACTAAGAGGAATCTACAACCAAACATCACCGAAGGAACCACACTGAGCTGGTAGGAAAGGCAGAGATGCAAAAAAGGGCAGCCTCACTCCCAGGAGCAAGAGGCAGCCTAGAGGGTCTCCCACAGCAAGGTGGGCTGCCTGGAGAGTTGTGGGTCCTCAGCCACAGGACAGGAATCTCAGCCTAAAGCCCCAGAGACTAGAGGAGGTGTACAGAGAGTAGTTAGCTGAAAGAAGAGCTGGTTACTGTTTGTGAGAGGAAAACAGAAAGGAACCACACAGAAAACCCCATTCACAGTCACTTACTTGGGGCTCCAGGAGCGGGGAGCGCTGAGAGGACTGGAGTTGCGAGAGGAGAGTATAGTTTCAGGGGCACAGGGAGAGACTGTGGGGGACAGCCACCCTGACCCCTGTACTGGGTTACTCCCCAAACCTAAAGTGGCCATTCTTCCTAGGAGAACCAAGCCAGCAAAGGGAAGCAATTACCCCACCAACCAGAGGCTCTCTTGCTCCAGTCAGTGCAGAGAGACATCTAGAAGCAGAGGGCGCATCAGGGATGCAGGTTTTGAGTGCTGAGGTCTGAGCTACACAGCCCCCCAACCTGCTGAATACCCTCCAAAGAGCAGGGGGAAGAGCCCAGAGAGGCCCCTTGTGCACCCATGGGAGGCAGACCCCAGCAAGGACAGGCATCTTGCACTCCTGTGGGGGCACAGCTGGTGAAGGGTCCTGCGTGCCTGCAGGAGGCAGAGCCAGGCAGCCAGCACTGCGATGGCAAAGGGCAGAACCTGTAGAGGCACCCCTCATGCCCATTGGGGGTGGAGCCCAGAGAGGCAGCCCACGGGGCCATGGTAGGCAGAGCCCAGTGAGGTGAGGAGTCCCCAGGGCCTGTGGAGCAGCCCAAGCTGTGGCCTGTGGGCCCTCGCAGGTGCCCGAGTGCCCAAGAAGGCAGAGGCATTGGGGGGCCAGAAAAAGACCACACTTTAGGAATAGAGAGGACACATACACTGGCCAAGAGTAGATAAAATCCAGACAAGGAGTGCAGCTGATATTTACAGTGGCATCAGGGCTCAGCAGAGGCAACCACAAATTCTGGATTGCCTGTAGCTCCAAGAAGGTTGCTAAGGGCCAGTCAAAAGCAGTGACCCCCACAGGTCTGCACCAGGTTCCAGCCATGGAGGTCCAGGGCTGGTATATCCAGCAGCCAGATATGGAGAGCATAAGCTCAGGACCTAACAACCCTAGTTAGAGTGGTATTTTAAGGAAAGGCTCCTCACACCAGACTCACCTAAGGCATAGAAAATGCTGTCAAAAACAACAAAAAGAGCAGTAGCTGCAGACAAGTAGCCCACAGTGGATTACAAACAGCTGAAGCCAACCCAAGAAGATCTAGAAACAACACAACTGAAAGCTGGAGGCAGACAACACCAACCCTATACTCAACTAGCTACATAAAGAACACATCCAAAGGAGCAGTCTATATAGAAAAATAATGGGAAGACAGAGAAATGCAATTCAAACAAATAAACAAGAGAAATCCCAGAAAAAGAACTGAATGAGATGAAAATAAGCAAGATATCAGATGCAGAGTTTAGAATAATGATTGTTAGGATGCTCAAGGATCTTAGAACAAAAATAGATGAACAAAATGAGCACCTAAACAAAAAGATAGCAGGCATCAAGAAGGACATTAAAATGATAAAAAAATAATCAGACAGAAATGACAAACACAATATCAGAAATGAAGACTACACTAGAAGGAATTAAAAGCAGGCTGGATGAAGCAGAGGCTCGAATCAGCGATTTAGATGACAAGATAAGTGAAAGCACAGAACCAGAACAGAATAAAGAAAAGAGGATAAAAAAGTCCGAGGAAACTCTAAGAAAGCTCTGTGACAACATGAAGAGAAAAAACATTCGCATAATAGAGTCCTGAAGGAGAAGAGAAAGAACAAGGGGTAGAGAACTTGATTGAAGAAATAATAGCTGAAAACTTCCCTAAATTGATGCAGGAAAAAGTCACACAAGTTCAAGAAGCACAGGGAATCTCATTAAAGAGGAACCCAAAGAGACCTATAACAAGACACATTATAATTAAAATATCAAAGCTAAGAGATAAAGAATACTAAAAGCTGCAAGAGAAAAGCAGTCAATCACCTACATAGGAGCCCCCATAAGGATGACATTTGACTTTTCAAAAGAAACACTTGAGGCCAGAAGGGAATGGCAAGAAATATTCAAAGTAATGTAGAATAAGAGCCTACAACCAAGACTTTTTTATCCAGCAAGGCTATCATATAAAATTGAAGGAGAAATAAAAAGCTTCCCAGACAGAAAAAACAAAGCAAAAATACACACACAAAAAAAACCCTCAAAGAATTCATTACAATTAAAACAATGCTGCAAGAAATGTTAAGGAGCCTGTTGTAAATAGAACAAAGGGGAAAAAAGTCTAGTAAAAGAGGAATGTAGATTTAAAGAATAAAATGTCAATAAACAACTACATATCAATAATAACCTTAAATGGAAATGGATTAAATGCTCCAATCAAAATACATAGGGTAGCTGCATGGATAAGAAAGCAGGACCCATACATATGCTGTCTACAAGAGACCTACCTCAAAAGATAAGATACACATAAACTGAAAGTAAAGCGATGGAAAAAAGCATTTCACGCAAATAGAAATGAAAAAACGCTGGGGTAGCAATATTTATATCAGACAAAATAGACTTTAAAACAAAGACTATAGGAAGGGATAAAGAAGGTCACTGCATAATAATAAAGGGAGCAATCCAACAGGAAGATATAACCATTATAAATATCTATGCACCTAATATAGGAGCACCTAAATATATAAAGTAGATTTTTAGTATATGTGCTGCTGAAGCGAGCACTATAAAGTAGATTTTGATGGACATAAAAGATGAGATCAACAGCAATACTATAATAGTAGGGGATTTCAATACCCCACTAACATCAATGGATAGATTCTCAAGAAAGAAAATTGACAAAGAAACAGCAGACTTAAAGGACACACTACATCAACTGGATTTAATAGATATTTTCAGAACCTTTCACCCTAAAGCAGCAGAATATACATTCTTTTCAAGTGCTCATGGTACATTCTCTAGGATAGACCACATGCTAGGACACAAAACGAGTCTCAATAAATTTAAGAAGATTGAAATCATATCAAGCATCTTCTCTGATCACAATAGCATGAAACTAGAAATCAACTACAATAGAAAAACTGAAAAATACTCAAACACTTGGAAACTAAAAAGCATGTTATTAAATAACAAATGGGTTAACAATGAGATCAAGGAAGAAATAAAAAATTTTCTTGAAACAAATGAAAATGAACATACAACGACTCAAAATTTATGGGACACAGCAAAAGCAGTACTGAGAGGGAAGTTCATAGCATTACAAGCAAACCTTAAGAAGCGAGAAAAAGCTCAACTAAACAACATAACCCTGCATCTAAAAGAACTAGAAAAAGAACAGCAAGTAAAGCCCAGAAGAAGTAGAAGGAAAGAAATAATAAAGATCAGAGTGAAAATAAATGACACAGAGGCTAAAAAAACAATACAGAGGATCAATGAAACCAAGAGCTGGTTCTTTGAAAAGGTAAACAAGATTGATGAACCTTTAACCAGACTCACCAAGAAAAAAAGAGAGAGGACTCAGATAAATAAAATTAGAAGTGAGAGTGGAGAAGTAACAACTGACACAGCAGAAATACAAAGGATTGTAAGAAAATACTATGAAGATCTGTATGCCAAAAAATTAGACAACCTAGGTGAAATGGACAAATTCGTTGAAACATATAATCTTTCAAAAATCAATCTGGATGAATCAGAAAACCTAAACAGACCAATTACAACAAATGAGATCAAAACAGTTATCAAAAAACTCCCAACAAACAAAAGCCCTGGGCCAGATTGCTTTGCAGGCAAATTCTACCAAATATTCAAAGAAGAACTATCCTTCTCAAGCTATTTCTTTCTTTAAAATTAAAAAAAAAAAATTTTAGCAAGAGAGAGAGAGGAACAAACAGATAGGGACAGACAGACAGGAAGGGAGAGAGATGAGAAGCATCAGTTCTTTGTTGAGGCACCATAGTTCATTGATTGCTTTCTCATATGTGCCTTGCCTGGGGGTTCCAACAGAGCAAGTGACCCCTTGCTCAAGCCAGTCACCTTGGGGATTTGAACCTAGGTCCTCTGCATCTCAGTCTGATACTCTATCCACTGTGCCATCACCTGGTTAGGCCTCTCAAGCTATTTCAAAAAATTCAAGAAGAGGGAAGACTTCCAAGCTCCTTTTATGAGGCAAGCATAATTTTGATTCCAAAACCAGGCAAAGACAATACAAAGAAAGAAAACTATAGGCCAACATACCTGATTAATTTAGATGCTAAAATTCTCAACAAAATATTAGCAAACCGGATCCAGCAATATATGAAAAAAATCATACATCATGATCAAGTGGAATTTATTCTGGGGAGGCAAGGCTGGTACAGTATTTGCAAATCAATCAATGTGATTCATCATATAAAAAAAGAAAGGAGAAAAATCACATGATAATATCAATAGATTCAGAAAAAGCATTTTATAAAATCCAGCACCCATTTATGATCAAAATTCTCAGCAAAGTGAGAATACAGGGAACATACCTCAACATGATAAAGGCCATCCATGGCAAAACCACAGCCAACATCATACTCAATGGGCAAAAATTAAAAGCAATCCTCTTAAAATCAGGAACAAGGCAGGGGTGTCCCCTTTCACCACTGTTATTAAACATAGTTCTGGAAGTCCCAGCCACAGCAATCAGACAAGAAGGAGAAATAAAAGGCATCCAAATTGGAAAAAAAGAAGTAAAACTATCATTATTTGCTGATGATATGATATTTTACATAGAAAACCCTAAAGTCTCAGTCAAAAAACTACTGGACCTGATAAATGAATTCAGCAAGGTGGCAGGATATAAAATTAATATTCAGAAATCAGAGGCATTTTTATACACCAACAATGAACTGTCTGAAGGAGAAATTAAGGAAACAATCCCCTTCACTATTGCAATAACAGAAATAAAGTATCTAGGAGTAAATTTAACCAAGGAGGTTAAAGACTTGTACTCGAAAAATTATAAAACATTGATAAAAGAAAACATGGAGGATACAAACAAGTGGAAGCATATACCGTGTTTATGGCTAAGAATAATAAACATCATTAAAATGTTTATATTACCCACAGCAATCTATAAATTCAATGCAGTTTCTATTAAAATACCAATGAGATACTTCAAAGATATAGAACAAATATTCCAAAAATTTATATGGAACCAAAAAAGAACACAAATAGCCTCAGCAATATTGAAAAAGAAAAATAAGGTAGGTTATATCACACCTCCTGATATCAAATTATACTACAAGGCTATTGTACTCAAAACAGCTTGATACTGGCATAAGAACAGGCATATAGATCAATGGAACAGAATAGAGAATCCAGAAATAAACCCACATCTTTATGGACAACTGATATTTGACAAAGGAGGTAAGAACATACAATGGAGTAAAGACAGTCTCTTTAACAAATGGTGTTGGGAAAATTGAACAGTTACTTGCAAAAAAATGAAACTAAACCATCAACTTACATCATTCACAAAAATAAACTCAAAATGGATAAAAGACTTAAATGTAAGTTGTGAAACCATAGGCATCTTAGAAGAAAACATAGGCAGTAAGCTCTCTGACATCTCTCGCAGCAATATATTTGCTGATTTATCTCCATGGGCAAGTGAAATAAAGGACAGGATGAACAAATGGGACTATATCAAACTAAAAAGCTTTTGCACAGCTAAAGACAGTATCAACAAAATAAAAAGACAAACCACACAATGGGAGAACATATTCGACAATATGTCTGATAAGGGGCTAACAACCAACATTTAGAAAGAACTTGTAAAACTCAACACCAGGAAGACAAACAATCCAATCAAAAAATGGGCAAAATAAATGAATAGACACTTCTCCTAAGAGGACATACAGATGGCCAACAGGCAGATGAAAAACTGTTCAACATCACTAGAGAAATGCAAATTAAAACCACTATGAGATATCACCTCACACCAGTCAGAATGGCGCTCATTAACAAAACAACACAGAACAAGTGCTGGTGAGGATGTGGAGAAAAGGGAACCCTTCTGCACTACTAGTTGGAATGCAGACTGGTGCAGCCACTGTGAAAAACAGTATGGAGATTCCTCCAAAAGTTAAAAATGCCTTTTGACCCAGCCATCCCACTTTTAGGAATATATCCTAAGAACACCAAATCACTGATTCAAAAGAAGAAATGCACCCCCATGTTTATGGCAGCATTGTTTATAATAGCCAAGATCTGGAAACAGCCCAAGAGTTTGTCAGTGGACGAGTGGATTAAAAAGTAGTGGTACATATACACATGGAATACTATGCAGCCATGAAAAAAGAATATCTTACCTTTTGCGATAACTTGGATGGACCTGGAAACTAATATGTTAAGTGAAATAAGCCAGGCAGAGAAAGAAAAATATCACATGATCTCACTCATTTGAGGAATCTAATGAACAATGTAAACTGAGGAACAGAATAGAGGCAGAGGCGGGATCAAAGGGACCAGAGAGAAAGTAGACAAAGGAAAAGGGGATGAAAGAATGGAATCAGAGAAGGGAAAGAGATTGGTGAAATTATATATACATAACACAGCATTATAGAGAGCAGAAAAGCAAATCTTGGAGGGAGGGGCATTGGGGGGAGGGGGCAAAGGGGATGTTGAGGGGAACAAGTGGGTGGGGGTATGTATTTGGTGGGACAGTTGAATCTATGTAAACACAATAAATTAAAAACAATAAAAAAATACTCTTACCTAGTTCAAAAATAATAAATAAATAAATAAATAATATACAGTAAGAGGTCTTATACCCACACTCATGCATTTCTACCTTGTCCCTACTTTGTATAATTACTTTTGTTAATTTTTTATTAATTTATTGTATTTACATAGATTCTAATGTCACCCGTGTTCCCCAGTATATCCCCCCTGTCTCCCTCCCCGTAACGCCCTCCCCACTTCCCTTCAGGATTTGCTTTCTGCTCTCATCCCATCCTATTACCCTATCATCCCCTTTCCCTCTGTCTGCTTTCCTTCTGAATCCTTTGATCCCGCCTCTGTCTCTATTCCGTTCCTCAGTTCATATTGTTCGTCAGATTCCTCATATGAGTGAGGTCATGTGATATTTCTCTTTTTCTGACTTGCTTATTTCACTTAACATAATAGTTTCCAGGTTCCTCCATGTTGTCACAAAAGGTAAATTTTTTCTTTATTTTCACTGTTGTGTATTATTCCATTGTATATATGTACCACAGCTTTTTTATCTACTCGTCCACCAACGGACACTTGGGCTGTTTCCAGATCTCCGCTATTGTGAACAATGTTGCCATAAAGACAGGGATGCATATCTTCTTTTGAATCAGTTATTTGGTATTCTTAGGGTATATTCCTAAAAGTGGGATAGCTGGGTCAAAAGGCAGTTCCATTTTTAATTTTTTGAGGAAACTCCCTACGCGGTTCTTCACAGTGGCTACACAAGTCTGCATTCCCACCAGCAGTGCAGGAGGGTTCCCTTTTCTCCACACCCTCGTCAGCACTTATTGTGTGTTGTTTAGCACAAATTGTCTTGATAAGCTGAAGCATAATGACTACTACAGTGGTTCTTAACCTGGGTTCTATCGAACCCTAGGGGTTCAATGAGTCTGTCTCAGGGTTTCAGAGAAGCCTCTGCCGCGGAGGCCAGAATAAAGTTATACCGTAATTTGTTGTGAGTTCATGCACTTTGTTGGTTTTGTTCTTTGAGCAAGGTGATGTTCATGCATGGCTCATTTTGTGCACCAGTAAAAAAACATATACCTATGTCTTGAATTTGGAAAAAAAAATTATATTTTATTTATCACTAAAGAAGGGTTCGGTGAATGCGCATATGAAACTGGTGGGTTCGGTACCTCAAAAAAGGTTAAGAACCACTGGACTACTAGTACCTTATGGATAGTAGGCATCTTTTAAACCCTGCCTCAGGGTATACCAGGGGTCCCCAAACTTTGTAAACAGGGGACCAGTTCACTGTACCTCAGACCGTTGCAGGGCCGGACTATAAAAAAACTATGAAAAAATCCCTATGCACACTGCACATATCTTATTTTAAAGTAAAAAAACAAAATGGGAACAAATACAATATTTAAGATAAAGAACAAGTAAATTTAAATCAACAAACTGACCAGTATTTCAATGGGAACTATGGGTGCAGATGTGTCCTGTGCTCCTCTCACTGACCACCAATGAAAGAGGTGCCCCTTCCGAAGAGCGAAGAGCGGTGGGGATGGATAAATGGCCTCAGGAGGTTGCATTGGGCCCGGGGCTGTAGTTTGGGGACCCCTAGGGAATACAATAGTCAAAATTCAAGTTGAAGACAACATCCCAGCTCAAGGCAATCTGAAACATCAGTATAGAATTGGAACTGGCCAGTAAGGGGAAGGGAGAGATCTTAGTACCAGGCATGACCAGAACTAGAGGGAATTGGGCCACTTATGGGGAGTAAACAATCCAATCTAGAGTTTCCAAGAAGCTGAGAAAACTCAGGCTAGCCTGAGGCTGATGTTGAAATAGGAGAGAAAGACAGGAGAGATTGATTGAAATTCATGCATAGGTCCTGTCTGGTAAAGAATACCATATTTTTCACTCCATAAGACGCACCTGACCATAGACACACCTAGGGTTTTAAGGAGGAAAATAAGAAAAAAACCGTTCTGAACCCAATGGTGTGTTAAAATATTTAATAAAATACGGTATTTTTTGCTCCATAAGATGCACGGGCATTTTCCCCTCCACTTTTTTGGGGGAAAAAAAGTGCATCTTATGGAGCAAAAAATATGATAGGTATTTCTACAAATTTTCAATCATAGCAAGACAGGTTTAGGACGAAGTATCCTTGTCCTTAATGATGTCAAATATTAAATCTCAAAGACCTAACTTAACATAATCCAGTACAAAACATTATCATATATTCAGAGTGGTCAGTTCAAGCTCTGAGTTTTTGGTGGAGGTGTATTCAACTTCATATTTATGGTCATTGGGGATAAAATAACCCCCATCAATTTCCAGTTCTTGCTCAGGCCTCTCTTTCTTATTTATCTCCTCTGTTAGTTTATAACACATAAGAATATGTTTGACTTTCAATGATGATCCAGTTACTCAAACTGAAAAACATTTTTTTTTTTACCTATTTTTTTTTAATTATTTTTTTATTTTTTTAAAATTTATTTTAGAGAGGAGACACAGAGAGAGAGAGTGAGTGAGAGAGAGAGAGAAAGAGAGAAAGGGGGGAGGAGCTGGAAGCATCAACTCCCACTTGTGCCTTGACCAGACCAGTGCAGGGTTTTGAACTGGTGACCTCAGTGTTCCCAGGTCGACGCTTGATCCACTGCGCCACCACAGGTCAGGCCCTGAAAAACATTTTTGATCTTAGATAATTATTTTTATCTTCAGGGTCAGTGCTTACTTCAGGAGGAAACAGAATGGAACATTGCTAACAAGTTTTTTGTTTTTAGATTTTTATTTATTCATTTTAGAGAGGGGAAAGAGAGAGAGCGATAGAAAGAGAAGCAGGGGAGGAACAGGGAAGCATCAACTCCCATATGTGCCTTGACCAGGCAAGCCCAGGGTTTTGAACTGGTGACCTCAGTGTTACAGGTCAATGCTTTATCCACTGCGCCACCACAGGTCAGGCCTTTAATAGGTTTTGAAAGCTGATTGTATCTGACATTTTCTAGCTGTATGACTTTGGACAGGTTTAGACTTTCTCTGATCTTTATTTGAAAAATGAAATTAATAACACCTACCTTCTAGGGTTAAGGAGTTGAAAATGTACGTATTCTCCCTGGCAATTAGGAGGAGTTCATAAGTAATGTTTTATGGTTATCAAGTCATTGAAAATTCTACCACAGTCAATGCAAATTCAAGTTTTAAGTTTTAAGCCATTCATTGCCTTTTCCCAGACTGTTTCACGGTTTAGTGTGTAAAATTCCAGGCTTGATCACTATTTAATCAATTAATATTTATTATTATGTATTTCTGATGTAATACTGACATATTGGATTTCTTTTATACTTCTTATTATAATACTGTATTTCCCTGAATCTAAGATGCCATCTGTTTTAAGATGCATTTCAGTTTCAGAGACATTAAAATGTAAAATAAACAGCATCTTAGCATCAATAAAATATAGTTGCCTCCTATTACATTTGGACCTATAATTCATTACTGGTCCACTTAACAGAGCTGCTCAAAGTCTGAATTATGTTAGTCCCTGCATTTCAGATAACCAGATTAGTTGGAGTCAGACACTTTCAGTTAACCTTCTGCCTGATACCATGATACCTAATATGACATCATACAGTAAATACACATTACATTAGTTTTTTTCAAACTCAGAAAGAACCCCTTTACTCCCAACAAGGAGAATTACAGAGGTACAAGCTATTTACAAATTAGGCAACACTGGTACACAGAATGGATTCAGAGTCCATGCCATTCATGGTTTCCATTGGCCAGAGGGCAATCTGAATCAACATGTCACCGAACCAATGATTGCTCTGTTAGAAGTAGGGGACATGTGGAAGAGCCAGGGTTACTGGAATTCCCATTTAATCATTTCCTGTCCTGTTCTCAAGTCAACAAAATGTTAATGCAGAAGGGATTGTTCATTATTTGTGACAGCTTTACAACATGTATTTAATACGTGTTATAGACTAAGTGTAAGAGAGACTGGGAGTCCAGAAACAAGTAAGATATTGTCTCTGGCCTTAAGGACTTCAGAGTTTAATCAGGGGAGACAAAATCAAGTCAAAACAAAACAAGCCAACAATTACAGCACAATGCTATGTTTGTAGAGAAGCATGCACAGACGTTTTGGAAACAAGGGAGGGACACTGAAATCAGTCATGGGTTAGTGATCGGAAAGTTTTAGCTAAAATGACACCTGGACTTAGTTTGGAAACACAAATAGGAGTTAGCTTTTCATACGAAGGGAGAGGATATGTTTGAAATCTCTTTTCTGTTCGTTTATTTCACCATAATTTTTTAAAACTGGAGAAAATATATTCAGAGACTTTTGAAAGATTGCAAATGGTTTGGCGTGGTGAGCAGGAAGAAAGTGTTGGGGAAGAAAGGCGATCTGGGGCTGGAAAGACCGTAAACATAGGGCCATGAGGGCCTTATTGCCAGGGAGAGAAGTTTGGACTTAACTAAGGAGAAAGGAGACCCAATAAAGGATCTGAAAAGTGGAAGTGAGGGGCAAGCCAGAGACACGATGTGGTTGGCTGTGTTTGGCGTTGAAGGAAGGTCAGCTGCCTGCTGTATGACGCGTGCAGTGGGAGGGGCCTGAGCCCAGACGAGAAGACACATCCAGGTGGGGAGGAATGAGAGCAGGACTGAGGCAGAGGCAGTGGAGGTGAAAAGCAAGGGGCAGATCTAAGGACCAGCATTAAAGGAAACCTAACGGGCTCAAAGGCCCAGTGCTTTTGGGGAAATGAGTGACAAGGAAGAATTTCGTCTTGTTCCTATGTTCTTGACTTGGGCAACAGGTGGTGCCATTTCCCAAGAAGATCTGCGGGGCGGGGTGGGGAGGAGATGCAGCATTTAGATTCAAGCGGGTTGCCTATTGAGGAATAGGCAGAAGGGGAAAGCTTTTTGGTCAAGGCAATAATAAAATAATAAATATGACTGATACATACATAGCACTCTACTGTGGTATCCAAAACTGTTATTGAAAAGTGAGGTGTGACTAGTGCAGACAATGGTGGGGATGGAGCCAGAGGGGAGATGACCTGGACTGGAAGAGCAGCCTGTTTCTAGAGCATTGAAAATCCAGCACTAGAGGTTGACCTGGTTAGAAAAAATAGAGGAAACCCCGGAAGGATTTCTCTTCTTGGAACCCCGTAGAGGGCTGAATTTAGAAAAAAGCATATTCAAGAATATTTATTCTACACCTGAAACCTATGTAATTCTATTGCCCAGTGTTACCCCAGTAAGTTCAATTTAGAAGTAATAAAAATTTTGAATTTCTAATTAAAAAAAAGTTTCAAATCTTAAAGTGACTTGGAAACTTAAATGGAAATACACTTTTACCAAAATGAGTAATTCAATTTGATTGGGCAATAATTAGGCTTTGGGAGAATCATTATATTAAAAGTAAACAAAATTACCTCAATATTTAAGAACTAAAAAGAAATTATTCTGGCTTAAGATAGCGGGGATGAGGCATTTTGAATGGACTTTCAACTCTTGAAACAAATTGAAAGCAAAATAAAAGATCAAAAAAGAAACTTTCACCTTCAATAAATAACGAAAAAGTTATGAAAACAAAACTATAAAGAATGACTGCCAAATGAAGAATATTGACCTAAAATCAGTGAGAACACCTGGCCAACACATCTCTACACAGACTTGGGGAAAGAGATCAATGTAACTAAACTTAAGTGTCATGTTGCTGAGCGTGAATTGAAAACTTACCATCTAAAGACAAAATATGTGGTTGAAAAGACATAGGAGCATAATAATCACTATCCTTTAATGAATTCTATGCTTTTTTCCTTAGGACCATTAGTTGGCAACTTATTACATCTTTTGAAGAATCATTTTTCTGAAAGTACGTAATTACTTCAGCTTTCCTTTAACTTCTTTTTACTTTGTTAAATGTAAGAAAAAAACCTATAATTTTTATTTTGGAAAGCATAAAGAATTTTCTGTAAAATTATTTATATAGCTTTCTCTCTGAAAATTGATTCATTTAACAAACATTTGAGTACCTAGTATGTACTAAACGTTATTCTAAAGCATTGAGGACAAAGCAGTGAAAAAACAAAAACAAAAACATTATCTTCTATCTTCATGCAATCTACATTTTAGTGGTGAATACAGACCAAAAAAAGAGAACTATATAGTATTATATAGGAACTTATAGTATAGTATATAGGAATTAATAGGAATTATATAGGGTGCCTATAGGTAATGAAAAGTGTTATGAAGAAGAATGGAGTAAAGGGTCAGAGAAGGCTAAGGGGCAGCTGCCAGGGACTACTTCAGGTAGGAAGGTCAGTGCCAACCACTCTAAAATGGTGGTAATTGATCACAGACTTAAATAATGTAGAGAGAAAAGTCATGCAAAGATTTAGGAGAAGAACATTTTAGGCAAAGAAAATAGCAATTGTCATGGCCCTGGGGCAAAAATAAAAAGCTTGATCTGGTCAAAGAATAAAAAGGACAGTGTGACTATTGCTTATCAGGTCTTTATGTCACTATAAGAATTTTTAATTTTGTTGTAAGTATGGTGGGAAGTCAGTGAAATGTTTTGGATGTGAAAGTAATTTGATTTAATGATTTTAAAATACTTGGGAACTGTGTAGGGGATAAACTGGCAGGGCAATGAATGGAACGAGGAATATTCGAGGAAGCTGTTGTCATCATCTTCCAAGCAAGAAATTTATAGTGCCCTGAACTAGGATGGGAAAGGTGTGAGGGTCATAGTGCGAGAAGTGGTCAGTTTCTAGTTCTATTTCAAGGCAGAGTCAGTATAACTTGCTGATAACGGGAGTGATAAAGAGAGAGAGTATGGATGAGTCCTAGGTTTTAGCCTCAAGTTGGATCAATCATGGTAGTAATCTCTGCCAGTTTGGGGAAGCAAAGGAAGGAGAGAATAGATCGGTTTTGGTGTTTTGTTTTGTTTTTATATATATATATAGAGAGAGGGACATACAGGGACAGACAGACAAGAAGGGAGGGAGATGAGAAGCATCAACTTGTAGTTGCAGCACCTTGTTCATTGATTACTATTTCATATGTGCCTTGACTGGAGGGCTCCAGCTGACCAGTGACCTCTTGCTCAAGCCAGTGACCTTTGGGCTCAAGCCAGAGACCATAGGGTCATGTCTATGATTTCACACTCAAGCTGGCGACCCCATGCTCAAGCTGGTGAACCCTCACTCAGAAACTTTGGGTTTTGAACCTGGGTCCTCGGGGTCCCAGGCCGACCTTCTATCAACTGCTCTACTGCCTGGTCGGGCAAGAACAGATTTTTAAGAGTAATAACAATAGGATCAATAACAGTCGTTATTCCTAACTGATGAGGTGTAATACCACTTTTATTACTGAACTTTCTATGTTGTCTGCATTTTAATTTATTTTTATGATTAATTAATTAATTTTTTAAGTGAGAGGAGGAGAGATAGTGAGGCAGACTCCCGCATGCATCCCAACCAGGGATCCGCTCTGCAACATTGTCTTGGGCCAGTGTTTAAATCGGCTAAGCTATTTTAGCACCTGAGGCCAACACTTGGACCAACCGAGCTATCCTCAACGTCCTGGGCCTACACTGGAACTAATCAAGCCACTGGCTGTGAGAGGGAGAGAGAGAGAGAGAAGAGGGAGAAAGAGGAGAGAGAAGCAGATGGTCGCTTTTCCCGTGTGCCTTGACTGGGAATCGAACCTGGGATGTATGCATGCTGGGCTGACATTCTATCCACTGAGCCAAGCAGCTAGGGCCTGTCTGAATTTTTATAACAAACATGTTTTACTTTTACATAGTGCAGGAAGTCAATATTTTTATTTTTTTAATATTTATTTTATGGATTTTAGAGAGAGAAGAAGGGAGGGAGGGAGACAAGAATATCAATCTGTTCTGGTATGTGCCCTGACCGGGGATTGAACTGACAACCTCTGCGCCTTGGAAAGAGTCTCCAACCAACCAAACTACCCAGCCAGGGTGGGAATAATTTTTTTTAAATGAGTTATTTTTTAGGTAGCCTTCAGAATAGGAAGCCAGACTGGGAGCAGTTTTTATAATGCATACAGGCTGAAGTGACTGAGGCATTTTGATGTGTGGAAAGCCCCCAGGCTTTGGAGTCGGAAAACTAATCTAATCTCCAGATTTGCCGAATATAAATTCTATGATCTGTGAAATCCATTTACACTTTAGGAGTCTCATATATGTACATGGGTCTCCAGAAATATTGAGATAAAGATCAAATGGTATTATGTGATTAAAAGCATTTAATCATTCAATCATCCACTCACTCACTCAACAAGTATTTATTGATCAATTAGTACTCTAGTTGCTAGCGACACATCAGAAAATAAAAAAGATCAATTCTCTGCCCACAAGGTGCTATAGGGAGAGGAGATAATAAACAGACAATTACCAATACAAGATGTCAGATGGTAATAAGTGCTTTAGAGAAACATTCAGCAGGTCAAGATGAAAAAGGAGTGCTGGGGACAGGATTGGTTTTCTCTTCCAGGTGGCCCATTGTCATTTGGTCCCATTTGTGGACACAAGGCTCTGCTCTGGCTCCAGGGACCGCAGGGGGATGGGTGGCATTGGACCTGGATGCTTATTAGAAATCCTAGTGGATATGTGAGCTAAGCAGTTGGAAACACAGTTCTAGAGTTCAGAGAAGTAGAAGCAAAAGATAAAAATTTGAGGTGCATCATCCTATGGGGGAGGTCATCAGGGAGTAAGTGCAGGGAAGGAAGAAATTCAGGGACAAAGCTCTGGCAGACTGCACAGGATTCGGTTCATATACTACTTACTTCGTCCATTTTTTAAATTTATCTAGCACATTGTACTGGGCTTAAGTGGTGAACAGTAAGATAAATTGTCTTGGGCTTCACTGAATTTAATTTTTTACTGGAAGAGACAGCTAATAGACAAATAAATATAAAAAAAAAGATTATTGCAGTCGGATAACTCAAATACTAGACTGAAATAAACATGAGCTAAAACCAAGCATAACCAGGGGAGGCCTGTGCAGGTGAGAGGGGAAGGGGAAGGCCCCATACGGAGCTCACCATCAGAAGTGATGATGAACGGGGAGGACAACATTCCAGGCAAAGAGAATTGGGGAGGGCTCCATTTGTCCTGGGGACTAACTTTCCTTATTCTTCCTGCTTGGCCGGGTTCCCTGTACCCTCCACGCTCATGACACTAAATTTCTTTTAAAATGTATTTGGGAGAGAGAAATATCGATTTGTTTTTCCACTTATTCATGCATTCATTGGTTAATTCTTGTTTGTGCCCTGACTGGGATTGAACCCCCAACCTTGGTGTATCAGGATGATGCTCTAACCAACTGAACTAGCTGGCCAGGGCTCTTGACATTAAAACCCAACTATCTCTCAGAGAGTGATTGGTGATTTGAATTCAGCTGGACTCTTGATTCATTTATAGGTTCAGCTAACTAATATTTTTTAATCAGGCTTAAATTACATCAAGATTGCTCTGCAGAAGCTCAGTTATTGCTGTAGGATAGAGAGATGTTTTAAAACTATGAGACGTGTGGATTGGTTCATTTGTCCGAAAGAAGCATTCTCTCTCTCTCTCTCTCTCTCTCTCTCTCTCTCCCCCGCCCCTCTGCCCCTACCCACCCCCATCCTTTGTCTAGGGTTTAGGGAAGGGTGACAGAAGGAAAGATGCTGGTTGCTCCCCACCTTTCTACTTGTGCTAAGTATCCTTCTACCCTCTCTAACTCTATCTGTATTCACTAGAATTTGTTGCATAAGATACTGGGCTCACTGTGTCAGAGGACCCAGGGTCCAGGCCCTCCTCCACTACTTACTAGTTATGTGACTCTGGGAAAATCTCCCCTCTGGGCTATTGTGGGAATAAATAACTAGAACTGGTGCCCTGTGAGGCTGCAAAGTATTATTCATGTTTGCTTAAGGCAGAATGGAGAATTGGTGATCTGGGCAGGGCAGTTTTGAGGATACTGAGAAACCAGAAAGAAAGGAATGCCTAAAATTAGGGTAAGGAGAAGAAGCAGAGAGAACCCTGATGCTGCCATTTGACTTGGGACAATGGTCGTGTACATACAGGGCTGGCTTCCCAGGACTTGGGTCAAGACCCTGGGAGGATTTAGACAAGTAAGCATTCTGCTCCAGCCTCTCCTCTTGATTCCCAGCTCCATCCAGGACTTTAGGTACTGGGGGAGTATTGGCTTCCTATTGCTGTAGTGAAAATGGCTACAGACAACACAAATTCATTATCTTACAGTTCTGGAGAGCAGAAGTCAGACATGGGTCTCACTGGACTCAACTCTAGGTGTTGGCGGGGCTGCATTTCTTTCTGGACACTCTCCTTTGCTTTTTGCAGTTTCTAGAGGCTGCCTGCCCTTGGCCCCTTCCTCCATCTTCAAAGCCAGCAATGGCAGTTCGAGTCTCTCTCACATCTATCTCCTCACTCTCACTCTGACCCTCCTGCCTTCCTCTTTTACCTGTAAGGACATGTGATTACACTGGGTCTGGCTGGATAATCCCTCCATCTTAAGATCCGCGGATTAACAAACTAAATTTCACCTGCAAACTTCATTCCCCCTTGCCATGCAACATATCATATTCACAGGGTCCAGGGATTAGGATGTGGGCATCTCTTGGGAGCCATTATTACACCAACCACAGGGAGAAACCAGACTCTGATCCAGCTCAACTCCCACCTATCCTACAGCCAGCCCTTCCTTACCCTCCAAAACTAAGAGAAGGGACCCTGTTTGGTGGTGTCGTGTGGTTACATCCATCACTCTCCCCCCTGCGTCATGCTTGTTCACTCATCTGTATCTTTAAGGGTAGAAATTGCCTTAAAGAGTAGATCTTAAATGTTCTCAACACACACACACACACACACACACACACACACACACACACACACACAAACTATGTGAGGTGATGGAGGTGTTAACTAACCTTATTGTGGCTAACATTTTGTAACACATCCATGTACCAAATCAGCACATTGTACACCTTAATGTACATAATGTTATAAGTCAATTCTATCTCAATGAAACTAGAAAATTTTTTAAAAATGTTTATTGATTTTAGCAAAAGAGGAAGGAAGAGAGTGAGAGAGAGACAGGAACGTGATCTGTTCCTGTATGTGTCCTGACTGGGGATCATTTCTTTTTTCAAAGCAGCCTTATTGAGATATAAAATTTGTATGGCATAAAATTCACCTGCTCTAAGTACACAATTAAATGAATTTTGGCATATTTACAGAGTTGTACAATCACCACAATCTAATTTTAGAATACATTTCTCATCCTGAGTAGAAATCTGTTCTCATTTATTTTTATTATTTTTTAAATATAATTCTTTTTTTTTTTTTAATATTTTATTATTATTAATTCTAATGGGGTGACATCAATAAATCAGGGTACATATGTACAATGAAAACATCTCCAGGTTATCTTATCATTCAATTGTGTTGCATACCCATCACCAAAAGTCAAATTGTCCTCTGTCACCTTCAATCTGGTTTTCCCTGCGTCCCTCCCCTCCTCCCTATCCCATTCTTCCGTCCCTCTTAAATATAATTCTTAAAAAAAAATTTAACTCATTTTGGAGAGAAGAGAATGAGAGCAAGAGAGAGAGAGAGAGAGAGAGAGAGAGAGAGAGAGAGATGGGGGAGGAGTAGGAAGCATCAACTCCGTATGTGCCTTGGCCTGGCAAGCCCAGGGTTTTGAACCCGCAACCTCAGTGTTCGAGGTTGATGCTTTATCCACTGCGCCATCATGGGTCAGGCTTGAAACCTGTGCTCATTTATAATTGCTCTACATGTCTACTCCAGCCCTAGGCAGCCTCTGATTTACTTTCTATCACTATATCAGTGGCTCTTAACGTTTTTTGAGGTACCGAACCCACCAGTTTCATATGCGCATTCACCGAACCCTTCTTTAGTGATAAATAAAATATGATTTTTTTTTTGCAAATTCAAGACATAGGTATATGTTTTTTTACTGGTGCACAAAATGAGCTGTGCATGAACATCACCTTGCTCAAAGAACAAAACCAACAAAGTGCATGAACTCACAACAAATTACGGTATTACTTTATTCTGGCCTCCGTGGCAGAGGCTTCCCCAAACCCGTGAGACCGACTCATCAAACCCCTAGGGTTCAATAGAACCCAGGTTAAAAACCACTGCTCTATATATTTGCCCTTCTAAACACTTCATATAAAATTGGATCATATAATACATTGTCTTTTGTGTATGACTTCTTTCACTGAGCATAATACGTTTAAGATTTTATTTATTGATTTTAGAATGAGAGAGAGAGAGAGAAAGAGAGAGAAAGGGAGGAGGAGTGGGAAGCATCAATTTTTAGCAGTTGCTTCTCGTATGTGCGTTGCCTGGGCAATCCTGGGGCTTCGGACCAGCAGCCTCCACATTCCAGGTCAATGCTTTATCTACTGCACCACCACAGGTCAGGCAAAGGTTCACTTGTATTATGCAATATATCAGTATTTCACTCCTTTTCATGTCAACGATATTCCATTGTATGGAGTGGCCATACTTTGTTTACCCATTCAGCAGTTAAGAATATTTGGATTGTTTTTGCCGAGCGTGAATAATACTGCTATAAACATTCATGAACAAGTTTTTGTATGGACGTATGTTTTTGTTTCTTTTAGGCAGATAATCTAGAAGTGAAATTGCTGGGTTATATAGTAAGTATATATTTAACTTTTTAAGAAACTGCAGAACTGTCTTCCAAAATGGCAGCATTACTTGCCATTCCCATTAGAAGTATATGGGGTGGACAAAAGTAGGTTTACAGTTCTAATACAAATAAATAATACAATAATTAATAAGTAAAAATACAAGAATAAACTGTTTTGTGTACTCATAACTGTAAACCTACTTTTGTCCACCCATGTGAGTTCCAGTTTCTCCCTCTTCTCACCAACACTTGTTATTGTGTCTTTTTTATTATAGCTGTTCTAGTGGATGTGAGGTGATACCTCACTGTGGTTTTAGGTGGCATTTCCTTATTGACCAGTGATGTTGAATATCTTTATAGCCATTCTTTTTTTTTTTTTTAAGTTTTTTTTTTTTTTCTACAGGAACAGAGAGAGAGTCAGCGGGAGAGATAGATAGGGACAGACAGACAGGAACGGAGAGAGGTGAGAAGTATCAATCATCAGTTTTTCGTTGCCGTTGCAACACCTTAGTTGTTCATTGATTGCTTTCTCACATGTGCCTTGACCGCAGGCCTTCAGCAGACCAAGCAACCCCTTGCTGGAGCCAGCGACTTTGGGTCCAAGCTGGTGAGCTTTTGCTCAAGTCAGATGGGCCTGCCCTCAAGGTGGCGAACTCAGGGTCTCAAACCTGGGTCTTCCGCATCCCAGTCCGACGCTCTATCCACTGCGCCACCACCTGGTCAGGCTATAGCCATTCTTATTAGCCATTCACATGTCTACTTTAATAAAATGTCTATTCAAATTTTTTTTTCCATTTTGAAATTGGGTGGTTTGCTTTATTATTGTGTGGTAAGAATTCTTGATGTATTCTGGATATATTGTCAGATATATGATTTTAAATTGTGAACTCCCACCCTGTTGCTTATCTTCTCATTTTCTCAGTGGTATCTGTTGAAAGATTTTTGAAGACAAAAGGGATGAGAGAGAGCTGTACTTCAGAGAGATAGTCTGGGAGCAGTATGTGTGATGGGTAGAAAGGGACTGAGGGCACTATTTGAATACACTTCTTTAAATTGTAATGTAGGCAACAAGCATAGGCCAACTTTCTCAAAATTCTCTGGGAATCGAAGGGTTATAAGCAGCTATTTAGTGAAGCCTGTTTACAGTGCAGTTAATCAGTAAGCCAGAATCAGTGAAACTACCCAATCTGGGGGAGTGCAATACTCTTCAAAAGGTTTCCCTGCATTAAGAGAGGCAGGGAAATGGGGGTGAGGGGAGAAGTGAGTGACTCTTCCAGAGCTACATAAATAATTTCCAGCTTTGGATGGGACAGTTCTGAACTTCCTTCCCAGGTGCTGTCAGTCTGGTGTTTCCTGGCCGGAAACGGGGAAAGCTGGTTCCCGGCTCTTGGATTTTGACTGGTGAAGAAGACAGGACTTTGGGAGAGGTGGGGCTCATTTCAGTGGTTCTCCCTGAAAAGCCCAGCAAGATGTCAGGCCTGTTCTCAGTCTTCCTCCACCTCCTCCTTCTCTTCAAGTTGGTTGCCCCGGTGACCTTTCGCCACCACCGCTATGATGACCTCGTGCGGACACTGTACAAGGTGCACAACGAATGCCCCTATATCACGCGGCTTTACAGCGTCGGGCGCAGTGTGAAGGGGAGACACCTCTACGTGCTGGAATTCACCGACTACCCTGGAATCCACGAGCCCCGTAAGCCCTAAACAGTTCCTGAGTTATAGGGCAGGACCATTCCTTACAAATCCAGTAATGGGGTGTTGTGTGGGGAGGTCTGTGGGTCCTCCACCTATAAAGTACCACCTCCTCCTCAGCCTGTGCAAGTAGTTTTCCCCGCTTAGCCCTCAAAGGGCCCCTCCTCTGGGGAGCTGCAACCCCAGTTCAGACTCCAGTTCCTTCCTCTTTTTTTGAGTTCTGGTTGCTCAAGACCTCAATGGTAAGATGAATCTTCTTCCCTGCTCCCATCCTGTCCCTTTCCTTTCCTCACAGACCCTTTTCTCCCCTTGCTATTATTCTGTCAGTCCCTCTCCAACGCCTCAGCAGACATAAGCAGAAACAGTTACTCCTTCTAATTCTGCCCTGAAATGTAGAAATGTTTAGGGATATTTCTTTGGCGAATGACAGTGAGGTAGAATATGGTATCCTGGAGAAAGTTTGAGGTCTCAGGTCTTAATTTTATTCATTGGGTTATTTTTTGTTAGTTTGTTTCTATTATAAAAGCAATTAGTGTTTGGATTAAAATTAGAAATTAAGGAAGGGGAAAAAAACCTCACTCATAATCCCACCACTCACAAATGACTATTGTTAACATATTGATGTATATCCTTCCAGAATATTTTCTATACACAATTAACCCACACACACACACACACACACATTTTATTTTATAAAATTGGAATCGTGGTATAACTGCATTTCTCATTTCATAGTCTTTTATGCATGGCATCCATGACTGTAAATGTAGATATTACATCACCATGTTTTGGCTATAACATTCCATTGCATGGTTGTAGGTAACTGTTCATTTATTGATGGGCATTTAAGTTATTTCTAATTTCTCATTGCTTTACTTATAACAGTTGTGATATTCAAGTTATGTCAGTTCCTCCTTCAAACTGTCAATCGCAAAACTCTTTTCTGTTCCACTTCCACACCTTCCACCCTAGCCCAGACTTCATCACAACCTGCCAAAATGAGTGTACGAGACTCCTAACTCTTCACTGACACCACTCTGAGCATTCCAGTCAGCACAGAGGTGTCAGAATAATTTTCCTAAATATTGACATAATCTTCTCACTCCCCATTAAAAACCTTCAATGTCAACCTCACACCAGGTGGATTCTGTCTGTGACAGCTTCAGAATATTACATGGCCAGTGTGGGGGGTGGGGGGGTCCAGGAAGGCTGAGAGTGATTAAGTGAGGATAAGGGCTTTGCTTTGAAGCCTCACTTGCATAGCAAGCACCTGCTTTTACTCATGTCGTGTGTTCATTGTGGAAGCTTGTGGGTGCTCATGGACATTGTAGGGCGAGCCCCTCCTTTACTCCGTGCCCCCTTCTGAGAACCCACTCTGCTTTCTAGCACTCAAGCCTTCCTTGAGGCTTTTTCACTTAGATCCTTCTTCTCTGATACCTACAACTTGGTTGTTTGTCCATTTATTCCTTTCATTTATTCATTATTCATTCCACAAATATGACATTATCTACTATAAGCAAACACTTCTGTATTCTCTGAATATACAACAGAGCATAAACCGAAGACCTCCCCCTCAGGGTCTTAATTGTAGCTGGATAAGACTAGTAAATAACTATGTAAATATATGTATTGTATTGGATGAAAAGAACTGCTATGGAAAAAAATAAACCAGGGAAGAGAGAGAGAGAATGTCATAAAGTACTATGGATTGAGTAGGGAAGAGGTCAATGCTACTTAGGAAAAGCTTCTTTGTCAAGTGATATTTGAGCAGGTAATGGTAAAAAATCTGATACTGGGGAGGGAAACACTGCAGGTAGAGAACAGAGCAGGAGCATGGCTCGTGTGGGGAACAGCCAGGGGGCCCCTGCAGCTCCGGCAGAGTGAACAGAGGAAGAGCCAGAGAGCGGTTTAGAAGCCCAGTAGGAAGAGATCTCATAGGGCTTTTATGGGGTTTTGTAAAGGTTTTGGCTTTTTCTTTGAGTGAAGCCAGAAGCCACTAGAGCATTTTAAACAGAAGAGTGACATGTTCTGACTTAAAACATTTTTAAGATCACCCAGAGCAGGGGCCAGCAGGCTACAGCCTTAGGGCCAGTTATCTGTTTGGTAAATGAAGTTTCTTTAAAACACAGTCCCGCCTATTTGTTTTTGTGTAGTCTATGTTTTGTGTTGTCTTACAGCTTTTGCTGCAATAGTTGAGTAGCTGTGACAGAGACAATATAGCCCACAAATCTTGAGTATTTACAATCTGGCCCTTTACAGAAAAAGTTTGCAGACCCAGACTTAGGAGAATACACTTTAATGGAGCTGGGTGGATACAAGGAGTTTACCTAGGAGATTTATTATAAGAATCCAGATATGAGAGTGTGGGGGCTTAAACCAAAATGATGAGTGGTTGCTGAGAAGTGGGCATATTCTGCTTTTACTGAAAGTAGAGACAAAAGAATTTGACATTGAGCACCTACTAAGTTCAAGGCACTATGCTAAGTTTCTATAGGACAGTAGCTGCCAACTTTTGGGTTTCACAGAGCTCAAAGCATTTTAATAAATAAGAGAGATTGGAAGGAACTAAAATATATCTCCAGAATTTTATTTTACTGAACAAGGATGTTGAAGAATACTACCTGCCACTTACTATCACCATCCTTTTCTAAAAGAAGGGATACTTTAACACCATGAAAAGTAAGAAAGACTTGGTCTAAGATTAAAGAAATGCACTAAGATTAAAGAGTATACATTGTGGAAAATTTACAACATGATCCTTGTGGGTAATAAAAATATTTTGGGAAAAACTGCTTTAAGGATACTAAGACAAAAAACAACAAATTGTATTCTAAAGAAAATTGAAAATTGTGTATTTTTGCAAAGGCCAGGTCCAATAAAGAAAATAGGGCATGTGCAAAGTTAAGTAAAACTCAAGAGTAAAAGTGGTTAAGTATGGTAAAAGGGAAGTTCAACAGTGAGTCACTTCCATCAGACAGAACCCAGGATGGCTCCCCAGATGTTGAGGAGGATTTGGAACTGGAGTTGAAGGGGTCCAGGATCAGAATTATGAGTGGATGGGAAATCCTGGAGGGTGGAAGATAGGTATCTTGGCCAGTTTTTCTTCTTCCTTCTAAAATGATGCAAGAATGATTTTCTTAAAATGGTTCTAGAGGCTCTTTTCATGGCCTCAGTTGTTACTTTGAGCAGTTAACATAACCAGAGAGAGGATGAAGAAATGAGACGTAAGCAGATTCCTTCCTACTCTGCGCCTCAAAACACAATGTTCTCAGATATTAAGAAAAGATTTGAGTTTCCCACATCCCAGGAAAATTACGTTTTCAACTAAGATCATTAGAAATTGTCGTGCTGTAATCTAAAGCATTTTATGTGAGCAGGTCTTGAGAAAACATTGCCCTCATGCTAAAACAATTTGTCTCTTAAGAAGCAGCCAGCGACTGTTAATGCACCCTGAACTTTGGCCTCTATCAGATTAATTAGCTAGGTGACATCAGGCAAGTTACTTAACCTCATCCCTCCCCAGTACCCTCATCCTGAAATTGACTTTACAGTTTTCCTGTGAAGTTTAGTAGTACTGAATTGTAGAGTGAACTCCTAGTACATAGTAGAGTTTCAATAAATGGTAGTCATTTCTATACCTGGCATAAATTTTTGTAGCATTTGTCATTGCAGTTTTTCTGAAAGGAGCTCAGAGATAGTCGGAAAAGACCCAATGGACACATGAGATTTTTCTTTGATTCGTTATTAAAAAGGGGTAAGGGGCCTTCACAAGGGAATCAATGGCACATGCAAGCTTTCCCGGTCTTTTACCGTTACGTGTGTTTTTCTCGCGCTCGCAGTGGAACCTGAAGTCAAGTACGTGGGGAACATGCACGGCAACGAGGTGCTGGGCCGCGAGTTGCTGCTGCAGCTGTCAGAGTTCCTGTGCGAGGAGTTCCGGAACCGGAACCCGCGCATCGTTCAGCTCGTCCAGGACACGCGCATTCACATCATGCCGTCCATGAACCCGGATGGTTATGAGGTGGCCGCCGCGCAGGTACTGAGCCGTGCAGAGAACAAAGCCATCTTAAGGAATCAAGTAGATGCCAGTAAACAACCTGTCCTCTCTGTTCCGTTGTCAGTGTCACTGTGTGTAATTGAGGAAAAAAACAATAGAAATACAATAAAGTATGAAGATGGGTTCAAGCCTGTAAAGCCCTATGCAATGAATGTGGGCTCTCTCTGAGCTTCAGTTTCCTTCCCTCCTCACCCTCCCAGCTGGCTTCCCGGTTTTATTGGGAAGGTCAATGAGGCAATATTTATGACAACACTTTGTAAACTGGAAAATAGGATACTGGCATGAAGGGATATTACAAAATAGATCTCCTTCCCTAAACCTTTAGCTTCCAACCCTAAATGCTCTGCTTCCTCCCACAAGAGACTTACATTTGCATTGGGGAGTAGGGGTGTCAGAGAGATTAAGTCTCCCCCCACCCCCCAAACTGCAGAGTGAGGAGTTAATTCTAGAGTCTTCATACTTTATTTTATTTCTGTAGGTTTTTCTCCCCTACTAATATAGTACTCAGCTTCTAAATTCTTTAGAGTTGGGTTTTCAGGGGAAAGAAGGAAAAAACTGTCTATGAGCTTTTATGTTCTTTATTAACATAAACTCAAAATGTCAGTGTGCCTAACTTTAAACAGTGATATAGTCTATTCATTGGTGAATAGGTAAACAAAATGTGGTAAATCCATATAATGGAATTATTCATCAATAAAAAGAATTGAAGGACTGATACAAGCCACAACACAGAGGGACCTCGAAAGCATTGTCTAGTGAAAAAAGCCAAACACATAGTGTGTCATTGCACATATGTGAAACGTCTGCAAAAGGCAAATCTACAGGGACAGGGCGAGAGTAGAAATGGGAAGTGACTGTAAATGGGTATGAGGTTTCTTTCTAGGGTGATAGAAATGTTCTCAGATTAGATTGTGGTGATGACTGTACAACTCTGTTAGCATCCTGAAATTCACTGAATTGTACACTTCAAAAGGGTAAATTTTGTGGTGTGTAAGTTATCTCAATAAAACTGTATTTTTAAATAATAGGGGTTCCCATTATCCTGAAACACCCTATTCTTGTTAGAGCAGGGGTCGGGAACCTATGGCTCGCGAGCCAGATGTGACTCTTTTGATGGCTGCATCTGGCTCGCAGACAAATCTTTAATAAAAAAAAATAATAACGTTAAAAATATAAAATATTCTCATGTATTACAATCCATTCATTTCCTACCGCTCATGTTCATGGTTGCGGGTGGCTGGAGCCAATCACAGCTGTCCTCTGGGACAATACCAAATTTTTATTGGATAATGCATAACGTGCATGGGTCGTTGTATGGCTCTCACAAAATTACATTTTTTAAAAAATTATTTTTATTTATTTATTCATTTTAGAGGAAAGAGAGAGAGAGAAAGAGAGAGAGAGAGAGAGAAGGGGGGAAGAGCAGGAAGCTTCAACTCCCATATGTGCCTTGACCGGGCAAGCCCAGGGTTTTGAACCGGCAACCTCAGCATTCCAGGTCAACGCTTTATCCACTGCGCCACCACAGGTCATGCCAGGAGACGAAATTACATTTTAAAATGTGTGGCGCTCATGGCTCTCTCAGCCAAAAAACTTCCCGACCCCTGTGTTAGAGCTTCTCTTGTAATCTATATCTCCACCACTTGGTATAACCATACCACTGGGACTTCAGAGAAGTTAAAGAAGAAAAGGCTATATCATTTGATGATAGATTAAACTAACACCTAAAAAGAACTATGCAGTGTTCTTTAAATATAAGATTCAGCCTGAACTCTTCATTTTTCATCTCTCCATTTCTCCCTAGGGACCAGATATTTCTGGGTACCTGGTTGGCAGAAACAACGCAAATGGAGTGGACCTGAACCGCAACTTCCCCGACCTCAACACCTACATCTACTACAATGAGAAGTACGGAGGCCCCAACCACCACTTGCCCCTTCCGGATAACTGGAAAAAACAGGTATGAGAAGAAATTTGCATACAAAAGCAGGTAAATCAACATCTGGAATTTCTTCTGGCAATCTTCACGTCAACTAACCAAGCAAGAATTAGGTATCGATTCAACTCCATGTTAATGTGTCCAGAGCAATAATAACTGTGTCTTATGCCTCTTTGTATTTATTCCCTCCCCCAGCGTACAGCCCTCCATGAAGCACCTGCTCACAAAATGTTTGATGTTAGTGACCATGGTAGTAGGGGAGGTGAAAGCTTTATCATACACTTCCACAGTATTTTATAAAATTCTTTCTTAGCTAACATTTCTGGTGATTATCATAACACTGTGTGGTGAATGTGTCAGTCAGTGTGATCCACCCCTGTTGTATAGATATCATGCTCACAGAAAAGTTAACTTAAATTCACACAGCTATAATTGATGGAATCAGGGTTAAAACCCAGGTCTTCTGATTCCTCATCCACTGTTCTTTGTGCTGCACTGTACTGTTGACACAGAGCTCTAACATTTTATAGGTAAGTCTCTCTTATGAGTGAACTATATGCTCATCAACAATTAGTTATAAGGCGTTGGCTGATTTGCTCAGTGGATAGAACATCAACCCAGCATGCGGACATCCCACGTTCGATCCCCTGTCAGGGCACACATGAGAAGTGACCATCTACTTCTCTTTTCCTCTCCCTCTTCCCCTTTTCCCTCTCTTACTTACCATCTTGCAGCCAGTGGCTCAGTTGGTTCAAGTGCTGGCCCTGGACACTGAGGACAGCTCAGTTGATTTGAGCATCAGCCCCAGACAGGGGTTGCCGGGTGGATCCCAGTTGGGGTGCATGCGAGAGTCTGTCTCACTATCTTCCCTTCTCTTACTTAAAAAACAAACAAAAAAAATTAGTTATAAGAAAAAGCTCAGAGAGTTTCCTTTATGTCTAGTTTGTGCTTTTTTCCTTATTTAAGAGCCTTGACTGCTTTACCATACTCTCATTTCCCTCAGTCTCCCAGTCAGAGGGCCCCATTCAATGCTCCCCAGCCTATTGCTCCAGAAGGCCTGTACTGTCACCCCTGGTAATGCGAATGGCTTCATCCTGCTGGTGGGCCTGCTCTTGAGAATAACTGATGGCATCCTCAGAACATCACTACCACCCTGTGTTTCACACTGTATGAGATAGTTCTAAATGTTCTGTGAACATCTAAACTTAGACACTAGAGCAGTGGTTCTTAACCTTTTCTGAGGTACCGAACCCACCAGTTTCATATGCGCATTCACCAAACCATTTTTTAGTGATAAATGAAATATGATTTTTATTTCCAAATTCAAGACATAGGTATATGTTTTTTTACTGGTGCACAAAATGAGCCATGCATGAACATCACCTTGCTCAAAGAACAAAACCAGCAAAGTGCATGAACTCACAACAAATTACGGTATTACTTTATTCTGGCCTCTGCGGCAGAGGCTTCTCTGAACCCCTGAGACCAACTCATCAAACCCCTAGGGTTTGACAGAACCCAGGTTAAGAACCACTGGACTGGAGAGAGAAACATAAAACAGGTGTAAGGCTTTCTATTGGGAGTTTTCTAGACAAAACAGTCTCAGCTGGAAATGAAACAAAAGTCATGCTGATGTGTTTAGGTTTCTGCTAGTAGCTATGCTCTTGGATCAAGTAAAGAATAAATCACAGCCAGACCAAGCGGTGGCGCAGTGGATAGAGCGTCGGACTGGGATGAGGAAGACCCAAGCTCCAGACCCCAAGCTCGCCAGCTTGAGCGCGGGCCCATCTGGCTTGAGCAAAAGCTCGTCAGCTTGGACCCAAGGTCGCTGGCTCCAGCAAAGGGTTGATCAGTCTGCTGAAGGCCCGCGGTCAAGGCACATGTGAGAAAGCAATCAATGAACAACTAAGGTGTTGTGACGGCAATGAAAAACTAATGATTGATGCTTCTCACCTCTCTCCGTTCCTGTCTGTCTGTCCCTATCTATTCCTCTCTCTGACTCTCTCTCTGTTCCTGTAAAATAAAAAAGAATAAATCACAAATAACATGGTACTAGTCAGCATATCCAGCCAGAAGAATGTTCTGATTTATTAAATGTTGAAATAAAATAAGGTGACTGAGCCAATAATGATTAGACTCCCACCTGCTCCTCTGTCTGAATCTTAGAAGATCAAAAAGAGAATGAGAGGTCTCTTTCACGCCTGATGGGACAGCTTTGATGGGGAGGAACAGTGAGAAGCTGGCTTTTTTTGAGTGGATAAAGGCTTGGGGCACAGAGAAAGGACTGCTTCAAAGGTTCTAAGTCCTGGTTGCAGAGCAGGATTGATGCCTTTGGTATTATATTCATTCTGATTGGGTGAAACTCAACCCTATTCATCCACTCCCCCTTGGGATAAAAGTGATGGGGCCTTCACAGCTGACCATTGGTCCAGGAGAAGCTGTTAACACACTGACACCACATAACCTCTAAGCACACCCACCCTGGGAAGAGGAAAAGTGCTGAATACTGTAAATTATTTACTTATACTGCAAGTCCAAGTGGTTCATGGCTTTCCCTAGAATACCATCACTCACTAGCACTGTAATATGCAGTTGAAAAGGTGGTATTTTACTACTTAACCAAGACTGGTCCATATTACACTATTTCTAATCCATGAAATTTGGGTATGACCACAGGAGTGCTCTACATGTCAACATTATGGTAGGTGGGTTGCAGAAAGGAGAATGTTAGAAACCATTACTGTAAACCAGTGCTTTTCACAATTATTTACTCAGAAGCCACTGAAGCAGTGGGTAAATTGGAGAACCCTTTCCTAGGGGTCAGAGAGAAAGGCCAAGCTTGGGCTCCTCTCACTCTCTTTCTCATAGACTACTATATTTCTCCATGTATAAGATGCTCCCAGGTATAAGACACACCTTAATTTTGGGACCCGAAATTTGAAAAATAGAATGTATTACATAAAGTTATTGAACTCAAGTTTTATTCACTATAAATTCATACAACTCCTCATCACTGTCAAAACTCCCATCCATTAGCTTGTCCTCATCTGTGTCTGATGACGAATCACTGTCTTCATATATCGCCTCGTCCTCAGTTCCATCTATGGCATTGGAAATGCCACACTTCTACAACTACTGTATAAGACGCACACAGTTTTTAGACCCCAAATTTTTCCCAAAAAAAGTGCATCTTATATATAGGGAAATACAGTATATTTTTAAGGGCAGTTTTAGGTTCGAAGCAAAACTGAGTGGAAAGAAAGTACAGAGAGTTCCCATATACCCCCTGCTTCCTCCCATCATCAATGCCCTGCATCAGAGTGGTGCTTTTGTTACAAGTGACGAACTTACGTTGACTCATCCTTACTACACAAAGTCTATAGTTTACTTAGTCTTCAGTCTGTGTGTAGTATGTTTTATGGGTTTGGACAAATGTAGTAAGCCATGTGTCATACACAGTGGTTTCACTGCCCTAAAGGTTCACTTTTTTTTCCTGTTTTTTTATATATTAAGATTCCACATAAGATTTCATTTTGAAAAAGGGTCCTGTCACTTAATTTTTATTTTTAAGTGAGAGGAGAGGAGGGGAAATAAAGAGACAGACTCCCGCATGTACCCCAACTGGGATCCACCTGGCCACCCCCGTCTGGGGCCAATGCTCTGCCCATCTGGGGCCATGCTCACAACCCGAGCTATTTTTAGCACCTGAGGCAGCATCCTCAGCACTCGGCCTAGGTGCCCCAATGCACTAAAATCAATCGAGCCATGGCTGCAGGAGGAGAAGAGAGAGAGAGAAGAGAGACAGCAAAGGGGGTGGAGAAGCAGATGGTCACTTCTCCTGTGTGCCTTGACTAGGAATTGAACCTGGGACATACACACGCACAGTGAATGCTCTACCACTGAGCAAACTGGCCAGGGCCTCTGTCACTTACTTATTAAAACCATCATGCAAAAGATCAAAATTTCCCTATCTATACTTCTCATATCTGGTAGGACCTGTCTTATTCAGACATGCTATCTTCTTAGGCCACTTCCTGACAAACTTTTCAAAAGGCTCTCATCTCTCCTCAGGTGGAACCTGAGACTCGGGCTGTGATCCAGTGGATACGTTCCATCAACTTTGTCCTTTCAGCCAATCTCCATGGAGGGGCAGTGGTGGCCAATTACCCATATGACAAGTCCCTGGAGCATCGGATCCGAGGCTTCCGCCGCACTGCCTATACCCCCACGCCTGACGACAAGCTTTTCCAGAAGGTATGCAGAATGATGGTTTGGCCAGCCAGGAACTTGGGGCTCAGGAGAGAGAAGGTACAAGTTCACAGAAAATAATTGAAAATACCGCTTGCTCATTAGGAGCTTAGAGTCTAGTAAATTACATTTTGTTTTGAGTGATAAGTCAAAAATTCATGAAAAAATAAATACAGTGTGTAAGAAATCTTTATAGTACAATTACCACAGTAATATAAAGGTACTTACACTAATGAGGAGCAAGAAATATACCAAAAGACTAATAGTACTGGTGGTAAGCGAGGGGCATTAAATGTGAATTTTGCTCTAACTTGCAATTTTCTGGTAGTAAGATTTTATTAATGAAAAATAGACCATGCACATAAAAACGTTTACACGATAGTTCAAAACAGCAATAAAAAATTAACAGATTACTTACTTTATAGTTAATATGTTGTTAACATATAATTTATTTAAATAATTCATTATATTAATTTGTTATTACAATTACAGAGACATTAATTATTAATGCACCAATTAATTAATTGCATAGAGAATAATGCCAGCTGTTGCTTTGCAAAGCAAATATGTCTCATTTTGTTCACTGTTATAAAATAGTAACGAAAGGAAGTTAATAGCAATTCTAAATTCATTCCTCTTTGTCCAACATACACTTCTCACCCTAAAACAAAACACAGTTCTTTACCTGCTGGAGGCCTGTCTTACTTGCTCCTTTCTTTTACAAAACTCAGCTAGAAAGTGGCACACTTAGAAAGGGATTAAGAAGTACAAATTGCCAGCTATAAAAATTGTCACGGGAATGTCAAGTACAGCACAGGGAATATAGTCAATAATACTGTAATAACTATGCATGGTGTCAGGTGGGTACTAGACTTACCAGGGTTATCACTTCATAAGGTAGATAAATGTCTAATCATTATGTCATACAACTGAGATATAATATTGTATGTCAACTGTAATTGAAAAATAAATTTAAAAAATAAATACATTTAGAAAAAAAGAAAATGGTACATTTACAAAGGAGCTTATAACAGTATATCATCGAGTGCCACCCCTCACTTTGCACTTGAAGAATTTAGTCCCAAGATAGTGGAACATCAAAATGCACATTTCTTTTTTCAATTAGCAGTATCATGCGTCGGATAAACCTAATTGGCTACAATACTGCCACTGCGTAAAACTGCAGAATACCGGTTTCTTAACTCTAGTACACACACACACACACACACACACACACACACACACACACACACACACACAATTTCTATCTCTGCTGGTATTTTCTCTCACTGAAGCAAATCAATCAATTCTTTATACCTAGTGGGGTTTCTTGGCTTTACCCTACTTCTGAGTCTGAGCATTGCCATGAGTTGGGAACACTCAAAATCGTTTCTGCCCACTTTCCCTACAGCTGGCCAAGGTCTACTCCTATGCACACGGGTGGATGCACCACGGCTGGAACTGTGGGGATTACTTCTCCGATGGCATCACCAATGGGGCCTCCTGGTACTCTCTCAGCAAGGGTAAGGGGAGGCTGCTTACAGCAGTGTGACGCGCTGCAGGAAGATGGGGCTCACTTCCCCTTCTGGATTGTCATTTGCTTTCCTCAGAGTAATGACAGAAATACTATAGAATTTTGCATCCAAGCAGAGATATGAAAGTGGCAAAATCTTATATTAGCATTTAGTGGCATTTTGTGGTTTATTAAAATGAAGGCAGGGACACCTTGTGGCCTTTTAAAACTGGTGGTTTACACAGAATATTGGGGAGTAGGAGAGAAATAATGTAGTCAAGTGGTTACGTGTAGGCTTCCAGGGTACATTGGGTTGAGACCCAGCTTGCCCATTTACCAGTTAGGTGGCTTCAGGCTAATACTTAACCTCTCTGAGCTTTGGTTCCCTTATGTGCATATTAAAAATAACAATACTGTACTTGCCCCATAATTTTGATGTAAGTATTTGATAAATAATGCACACAAAGCATCTGGAAACACCTGGTTTATAAATGTTAGACTTTTTCTCATTAGCACAGAGTTATGCCTCACATAGCAACAGGTGAGCAGAGGAGCTGGCCTGCACACAAACAGTTCCCCTGGGATGCACTCTGTACCTTGCCGCCCATGTCTGTCTGGACACTGGCCATTGGGAATGCAGCCAGAAACCTCCCGCAAGAGGTTTCTCTCTCTACTCCCTGGGCCTTCCCCAGCCCCAAGGATTGAGATAGAACCTCTATTTATGAACCTTCCGTAGATAGGGAACCTAAGGATAGGGAAGGGGCTGAAGCAGGAAGCTGGATCTTTTAGCAATCATGTTTCAGCGTCGTCTTTCCCTATCCTCCCTAATCAGACCGGCCCGAGCCCAGGGAGCAGAAAGCTCACCGGAGAAAACTGAGCTCATAGCTGGTCCTGCAGAGAGTGGGGAGAAAGGAGGTTAGGGCATCACCATGTGCTGGGAAAGGGCCTAAAAACTCACTTGAACACAAAGTGAGGAGATTTTGTTGAATTTTTTTTCTTTAGTTTGCATTAGGAAAGCAATAGGATGTTTCTGCCAAAAAAAAAAATATTAAATAAACTTTTTCAAATTAAACTTGTTCCTCCCTTTCCATCCTCTGGAAAAGCATAGTCCATGCCTCCACTGAGGATCATTGCCCCAAATTGAGCTGGTACAATTTCAAGATTATGAAAACAATTCATTAAAACAATTGTTCCAGCAGTGTGGTCTTTGGACCAGCATCCTCAGCGCTGCCTGACACTTGTTAGACATGCAAAATCAGGGGGCCCACTCCATAGCTACTGAATCAGAAACTCTGGGGCTAAAGCCCAACAATCTGTATTTGGCTGGAAGGTGCAGCCCTCTAGATGATTCTGAGGCTGAGAGAGAACTGATATAACAGGCTATAGGTTCTCCAACCTCCCATAACAGCTGTCTGCACACATTTGCTCAGAGTGCCAGGTGAAAGTTAATTAAATAGATACTTTTTAAATTTACTATCATTTTATTAGAGAGAGTAAATATACACTGAAAACAATCACAGAACAACAAGTAAAGTACAAGCTAATGTCAAATACTATGACTATGTGATGAGTCACTAAATAATCAGAGTTTTCTGTGTAAGCTTCTGTCAGTTGCCAGAATTTTAAAACTAAAAGATTTAACATAAGAGTCTGGATTTTCATCTTAACTTGACAGATTAGATGTAGTTTTCCTGTGTTCCCTCATAGCAAGGGACCTGCGTTCCTGCAGGGTATAAACAGACAATCTTTAACCCAAATAAATGTCTGATATAAACACAATTCTAATCATCAGAAACTTATTTTGAAGTAATGAATTCAATTGAACAATATAGAAGATAGAAGCAAACCAGCAGCTGATGAAGGGAAAATCTTGCTGCCTTCTGCCTTTCAGGGTTCTGAATTCCTGGATAACTATTTTCTAGGCTAGTGCTGTGTTCCCGGCAGAAGGGGGAATGTGAAAGCAAGACCTTTGTCTCATCTCTGACCCCCCAGGTCTGAAGGACATCAGACTGCAAAGAGGAAATCTGTCCCCCAGAAAGCAGTCTATGTGCATAGTCTAATGTTAAGGCACAACCAGTAAGCAGACTTTGGACATCCTAAGAGAGACAGGAAGTGAATTTAAGTCATTAAATGGGAAAATAAGTTGAGAGTAGAGATGACAAAATGGGCATTTTTGAAAAGAGAAAACTGGAACAATAGAAAGGCATGTGAACTGGGGAAAGGTTTTATAGAGGAAAAGTAAATGGAGACAAAGAGGTATAATAGACAGTAAGGAGGTGTGTGTGGAGAAATTGTCATTAAAGGGAGTTGAGATGGTGGTACAAATCTGCCACTGCCCTCTTTCCCCCAGGAATGCAAGACTTTAATTATCTCCACACCAACTGTTTCGAGATCACACTGGAACTGAGTTGTGACAAATTTCCCCGCCAAGAGGAATTACAGCGCGAGTGGTTGGGTAATCGGGAAGCCCTAATCCAATTCTTGGAACAGGTGAAATGGAATTCTTTAACTTTTGTGGTTACAGAAAGAGAAGTTTTCCAATGGTAGGCAGGGTTTTCTGTGTGGCTCAGGTCTGACTTTTGCTCTCATCAGTTGATCTGGGCTTCTTCTACCATTGAAATTTGTCCATTCACCATTATTGAGTCTGACCAGGTGGTGATGCAGTGGATAGAACAATGGCCTGGGACTCTGCGGGCCCAAGTTCAAAACCTCACAGTCGCTGGCATGAGCACAGGCTCACCAACCTGAACGTGGAGTCACAGGCCAGAGTGTGGCATCATAAACATGACCCCATGGTTGCTGGCTTGAGCAAGGGATCATTGGCTTGGCTGGAACCCCCAGTCAAGGCACTTATGAGAAAGCAATCCATGAATAACTAAGGTGCTGCAACTATGAGTTGATGCTTCTCATCTCTTCCCCTTCCTGTCTGTCTGCCCTTGTCTGTCCCTGTCTCTTTCTCTCTCTCTTGCTAAAAAAACAAAAACAAACATACAAACAAAAACCATTACTGAGCATGACTATCTGTCAAGTAGTGTACCGTGTGCTGGGGATTATGAATACAAACAAACAATAGCCTAGTCTACATGTAGTTTATATTCTAGTGAAAAGAGACAGACAGACAATAAACAAAGTAATAAAATAAATTCTATAGCACGTTAAATGCAATGAAGAAGGCCTTAAAGAGGAGATGACATTTACACTGACTTCAAGGAGGTAAGGAAGAGAACCATGCAGATGTCTAGAAAAAAAGGGGTTTCCCAGTGAGGACACAAAAATAAGTACAAGGCCAACAACAAACATGAAAGATGCTCACCATCACTGATCATTAGGGGAACACAAATCAGAACCACAGTGAGATACCGACTCACTCGGATGGCAGCTATTAAAAAACAGACAACAGTGACAGAAAATAACAAACGTTGGCAAGGATGTGGAGAAACTGGAACCCTTGTACAGTATTGGTGGGGATGTAAATGGTGCAGCCACTATGAAAAACAGTTCTACAGTTCCTCAAAATATGAAAAATAGAACTACCATTTGAACCAACAATCTGCTTCAGGTTGTGTACCCCCCAAACTGAAAGCAGGATCTCAAACACATATTTGTTCATAGCAGACACATTCATGAGAGCCACAGGCGGAAACAACCCAAGTGTTCAACGAGAGACAACTGGATAAACAAAACGGTCTGTACACAATGGAATATTACTCTGCCTTAACAAAGAAGGAAATTCTGCCACATGCTACAAAATAACCAACCCAGAGGACATCAGGCCAAGTGAAATAAGCCAATCACAAAAAGACAAATGCCCTATAGTTTCAATTATACAACATATCATCAAAAATCATCAAATTTGCCTGACCTGTGGTGGCGCAGTGGATAAAGCGTCGACCTGAGAACACTGAGGTCGCCAGTTCAAAACCCTGCACTGGTCTGGTCAAGGCACATATGGGAGTTGATGCTTCTAGCTCCTCCCCCCTTTCTCTCTCTCTCTCTCTCTCTCTCTCTGTCTCCTCTCTAAAATAAATAAATAAAAAGAAATTTAAAAAAATCATCAAATTCATAGACTGAAAGTAGAATGATGGTGCCTGGGTCTGGGTGGAGAAGGAGATGGGACCTGTTTAGTGGGTACAGTTTCAGTTTTGCAGGATGGAAAAGTTCTGGAGATTGGTTACACAACAATGTGGATATACTTAACATGACTAAACTATACACTTAAAAATGGTTGAAGTAGTAAATTGTATGTTATAGGTATTTTATCACAATTTTAAAAAGACTATTCTCTCTTTTTAGTGAGAGAGGGAGGGACTAATAGGACAGATAGACAGGAAGGGAGAGAGATGAGAAGCATCAACTCATAATTGCAGCACCTTACTTGTTCATTAATTGCTTTCTCATACATGCTTTGACTGGGTTGAGGTGCTCCAGCTGAGCCAGTGACCCCTTGCTCAAGCCAGCAACCTTGGGCTCAAGCCAGCAACGTTGTACTTCAAGCCAGCAACCATGGGGTCATATCTATGATCCCACGTTCAAGCCAGGGACCCTGCGCTCAAGCTGGATGAACCTTCACTCGAGCCAGAGACCTCAGGGTTTCAAACCTGGGTCCTCAGTATTCCAGGCCAACACTGTTCATGGCACCACTGCCTGATCAGGCTCAAAAAAACTTTTTAATTTTAAAAAATACAAGGCTAGGACACTAGTGTGGCTGGAATAATCATGAGAGTATGGGAGAGGGAAGCAGCAGGTGAGATCAGTCAGCTAACTGAGGCTGTGGCTTATGATGTCTTATGTGACATCATAAGAACTTTAGCTTTTGCTCTAAGTTGGGTTCAGTTAGACCTATAGCATGATTTGACTTCAATTTTAACAGGATCCTTTTGACTGCTCTATTGAGAAAAGATTATTGTGGATGAGGGGAGGAAACAGAGAGCCCGGGGAAGGGATTATTAGGATAATCTTTGTGAAGACCAAACGCAAAAGCCTATGAGACAGGCTTTGGGGCCTCTCAAACACTGCTCAATGTTTTATGACCATAGTTATACTGTAAGGTTTTCCTACAGGTCCACCACGGCATCAAGGGGATGGTGCTCGATGAGAATAATAATTATGTCCCTGAGGCTGTCATTTCTGTCAGTGGGATTAACCATGATGTCACTTCAGGTAGGTGGCCACAACCAAATGGGATGAGAAAGAAACTTCTAGTCCCTCTACTTCTTCAGCATAATCAGGAGGCCAAATTGTAAGCCAGTGAGACTAGCAGGGACATGCTGGCCACTGGGGTCGGGGACTGAATTAAGAGGCAAGGACCAGGAAGATGCAAATGTAACATCTCTCTCAGCATTCAGGAGCTCCTTCCTCATACCATTTTGTGAGGGGTGTTTTCTGGGCTTGAAGTTATCACTAGCTCACATACTAGTGTGAGATGGGGTAGAAAAGAAAGGGACTGCGAAACGGATGTTTAAGTTTGTCCCTGACCTAAGTGTCTCTCTACACCTCCATTCAGGGCAAAGTTAGCAAGATGCATTCTATAAACTTGTTTTAGGGCAAGAGTGATAGAACCTCCTAGAATGGCACAGAATATCTCATCGCACAATGGTGTTGCAAACTGTCCAATTTGATCACGCACAACTCGTAGGGGTTTTGGATTGTTTCGTTTTAAAGTAAAGCAGTGATTAGCAATGGTTAGGAGCGGGTGAGATCTGCCTGCCTCTCACATCCTCAATCTCAGCAAGGCTCAACCACATTCTGCCATACCAAGCAGGCATCTTACAATTCAGACAATCTCTTTAAAGTGGATGAAATCTCAGCTTTAAGGAGATAAATTATGTACTTTAGGATGATCCCAGCATGTCTTCCATGAAAAGTTCATTCAAGACAAAGGCAGCGATATTCTAAAGACAGAATTCTGTACCCACGTAGTCAAGTATTACACCGCTGGCTGGACTCAGGACTGTTTAGGGATCAAACTTCAGGCAACCCTAAGAACTTCAGGGCTTGCTAGGCTCTTAAACCTTATTCATGCAAGGGTGGGGAATGACTCTGAAATATTATAGCCAATCAACATATATTGAATACCACTGATTTCACCAGTAAGGACCAACTTCCAATACCCATTATGCTAAGTTAATAAATTGCTCATTTCACCACTGAAAAAACTCATTGCTAACATTCATTATATTACTTAACAAAGCATCTAGTGTTGACTAGAGAAAGAAAAAAAGCTGAAACCCTCCAAACAACTGCATCTGGAATTGGGCCTTTCGGATGCAATGCTAGCTACCATTTCTGGACAAGACCTCTCTGTTAAGAAAATGACAGCCTTGGGTATGACTTCAACTGTCCACCACATGCGTAATCAGATACTGCTTTTGCTAAAGCATTTTAAAGTAAATTACAGACATTTAATAGGGAGCAGAAATAAGCTTTCCTATTATCTATTGTCTGTCTCATTCTTAATTATATTTATTATTTCAATTATTCATTGCTGTACACTTAAATTTAAAGGCATGGTCACCATTGATTCAAAAGAGCTGTAAAGTCATTAGCCAAAATGCTATATCCCTGCCACAGAGAAATAGGTCTTCTTTTGAATTTTATTTCCCCCTTTTGAAGGTAATGGAGGAAATTTTAAAGATAGGATTCTCAAAATCAGACCTTTAGTGGTCATTTAGTCCAGCCCACCCTCACCTCCAGTATAAGATCACACACACACAACACCACTAAGGCAGCTGATGGCCCAGCCCAGGGCCACCCCAACCCCCACTAGCGCAGGTTGGGCACTGTACAGCTGTGTAGATTTTCCTGGGCTCCTTGTTTGGTTTCTGCTTAAGTACTCACAGTTTCACAAAGGACTCCATTTCTTTTTTGGGAGCTCTGTGTGTGACAATAGTTTTTGCTTCTGTCAAGTAAAACTTTTCTCCTGTCAACTCAAAACCAAAGTTCTCATGCTCATTTCTTTAGGTACACATTTCTTCATAGGGCTTTCCAATCACTGAAACAGAGGTCTCACGTATTCTCTTTACCAGGCAAAACATTTATAGATATTCAGAAACATTTACAGATAGTCAGCCTTTCTCCTAGTGACCCTTTACTGGACATGAGTTTTTGAAAACATAGTGTCTAGATCAGTGGTTCTTAACCTTTTTTGAGGTACCGAACCCACCAGTTTCATATGCGCATTCACCGAACCCTTCTTTAGTGATAAATAAAATATGATTTTTTTTTTCAAATTCAAGACATAGGTATATGTTTTTTACTGGTGCACAAAATGAGCCGTGCATGAACATCACCTTGCTCAAAGAACAAAACCAACAAAGTGCATGAACTCACAACAAATTACGGTATTACTTTATTCTGGCCTCCGTGGGAGAGGCTTCTCCGAACCCCTGAGACCGACTCATCGAACCCCTAGGGTTCTATAGAACCCAGGTTAAGAACCACTGGCCTAGATAGAATTAAGTACAGTAGTCTCAGTGCAGAGCACCTGTGAGACTTCTCCTTCCCAGAAGCCGAGGCCCATACTCCTCGTCTGTAAACTGGCATAGATTGTTTTAGATCTTAACCAGCTTCGTCACACTATTAAGAGAAACCAAGCTTTGGTCAGCTAAAATGCTCAGTTGTTTTTCATATAAAACGCCTGTTTGGGGTCATTTCTAATCTGCAGACTGAGTTCTATTCTTGTAATGTTCAGGTGTTCATGGCGATTACTTCCGGCTGCTGCTTCCAGGTACTTACATTGTCACTGCCACAGCACCTGGGTTCGACCCAGAGACAGTGAGTGTGACCGTGGGTCCTGGAGAACCAAAACTGGTGAGTTAGGCTGAACTTTACGGAGCCCTGTAAAGGTCACCTACGGAGTCACAACCAATCGCATAGTTTTAATCTTTGCCAGACTTCTTCCCTCTTTCACCATAAAAAAAAACCTCATTGCTCTCATATGCTAACTTTCCTTCTGCCACTTTCTCAGTATACCTTTGTCCACTTCCTTTTGACGTTTTCTTTTCTTCTGGTTAACATAGCATAGTGATTAAAAGGACCGTCTGCTTCTAAATCCAGCTCATTTGTCCACAGACTGTGGACAGATTACCGGATCACTCCTCATTCTTAGCTTCTTCCTCTGTAAATTGGTGATAATAGTACCTCCTTCACACAAGGTTGAAATGCGAACGTGCACGTGAAGCCTGCCGGACTGACACATAGAAAGTACCCAACACGTGTCGTTTTGTAACCTCCCCGGAGACCTGGCCCTGATACACCGGCTCCCATGGGCTGCGTTCTTCTGTGCCATCAGCAAGGACTACCGCCAGATGGCGCTCTGCCCCCTTCTGGTGCCCTGTGTGCTCAGACCCCCTTGCTTTCCGCGGACCTCAGCCAAGACCAGCTGCTCTCCAATATTACAACTCTCCACGGCATCCTTTATGTGAGAAGCGAAGAACTTTTTTCATCTACAGCCTGAAACTTTTGAGCTTTGCTTATATCAAATCAAGATTTTAGAGCTAAAGAGACTCAGTAATCATGGACTCTAATCCTTTGACTTCTCAGACAAGGAAAAGATAACAAGACAGTCCTATTTAATGAACATCTACAGACCTACTTTCCCACGAGTCAGCTCTTCTCCAGGGTCTCCTCATCTGTCTGGTTCCTTCTCTGTACAACCCTAGAGCTTAGCAGACCTTCCCTCCCCGCTTGTCTTTTCAATCAAATACAGTGATAGGTAGGAATTTTGTTTTGGACTATTTACTGAACAGTTACTATGTATTAGACACTATATGAGAGCTTTCCAGATCTATCTCATGCAACCTTTACAACAACCCTATGAAGTAGATATAACTAATCTCATTTGCGGCTAAGGAACCTGACATTTTGAGGTTAGAAACTCGTTCAATGTTATAGTGACTAAGTGGTGGGAGCCACCATTTGAACCTGCCGGGCTTTCCGGGCTGCCTTGTAGCCAGCGAGGGGCAGGGCATCATGCTAAGTTTATAATCTGTGTCATGAACCCCCTGCCCTTCTAACACAAGGATCAGAGTAAAGTATTTTTTTTAAAGGTGCATCTTTTTTTTTTTTTTTTTTTTTTACAGGGACAGAGAGAGAGTCAGAGAGTGGGATAGATAGGGACAGACAGACAGAAATGGAGAGAGATGGGAAGCATCAATCATTAGTTTTTCGTTGCCCTTGCGACACCTTAGTTGTTCATTGATTACTTTCTCACATGTGCCTTGACCGCGGGCCTTCAGCAGATTGAGTAACCCCTTGCTTGAGCCAGTGACCTTGGGTCCAAACTGGCGAGCTTTTGCTCAAGCCAGATGGGCCCGTGCTCAAGCTGGCGAGCTTGGAGTCTTGAACCTGGGTCTTCTGCATCCCAGTCCGATGCTTATCCACTGCGCCACTGCCTGGTCAGGCCAGAGTAAAGCATTTTTTAAGTCCTTTGAAAATTCCTCAGAAACTTCTACAGTTTCCCTTTTTCCTCTCCCAGTCCCTCCACTGCATCTCCTGCATATTATAAGTGACTGCCATGCAGAGGCAGGAAGCAAAGAGTAACTTTCATATCACAACCTGTTCCCCAGTCCCAGTTTCCCAACCAACATTGTCTCTCTCCCTTTTTTCCTGTGATACCTTGTTCTTCATCTGCCCTTAAATCAGTGGCGGTTAGGCAGCTGCATGCATGAGTCTTGCTTGAAAACAGGTCTGCTCCGTGCCAAATGTAACCAATGGCAAATTTCGAGTAACATACTCTGCTTCAGAATTTCAGTTCTTTTGTCATATGGCCTTTAAGTAAAATTTCATAACCCATTACAGTATTATATTGTTTGGATACAACTCCCAGAGAGCATAACAACTAAGAATTCATTTATTGATCATAGTAGAGTCTCTCCTCCCATCCTAAAGCGAAGACCGACGTGGCTGAGGGAAGAGAAAAGACAAAGATCCTTGATTGGAGGGTTTTTTATGATGAGACCCTGTCAGATGCCGCCTAGAGTCTGGTGCTCACCCCTTTGCTTTACCCCAGCCTTGCAGGTGGCATGCTCCTTTCAGTTCCCTCTGTCCTTTTCTCGCTTTGTTGTTTCTCCCTCTTTCTTTCTTCTGTCTTTCCTAGAGCCCCTGTGTTACTATATAGGAGATGATAATGGCAGTGCCATTGGCTCCGGCTTCACCTGCTTTGAGGACCTAGCAGAAAAGCTGGCTGGGATTTGCGTGTAATAGCAGGAAATAGCCCCATGGAGAGGCCTCTTGGTTGCAAATTTTTCAACTCCCAGCTGGTTTCAGCAGCTCAAATTGTTCCAAGGGCTTGAAAGCCAAGGATGCCTCAGGGCAGTGTGGTTAGAACACTGAGCCACTCCCTCTGCCTGTAGTTCCTGGATGGTCCTACAGCTCCTGCACAGCCAGTGTCACCCAACACGTCAGTAGGTACCATCTTTCAGGTCTGTGTGCCATAGCAGGAGAAAAGAAATTCTAATACATTGCTAAAATGATGTGTGAATGTACATGGAAATTTGGAATTAAAGAATCTACACCAATAATCCATGTCATCTCTCCTGTCTACACTTTTGAGTGATTATGGCAGAAAGTTTAGGTCTAAGGGTACGAGGCGAATGCATGCCTGAGCATGACACCTGTGATTCACACAGTCAGCATGAAGGGGATTAGTACAGCACCACCACTGGCGAAATCATAGTTGGAGGTGTGGATCTATTTTTTCCTAACACATATAAAATAAATGAATAATAAGTTCATCCAGATACACCCTATGAATCATCAGTGAAAATGTACCACTTTGGGGGGAAACCTTAGCCAAGCCTATATGACACCAGCAATGCTGCTCCGGGTCATCGCTGTGATAAATTTTCTTGGTCTCCTGCCCTCAGAACCTGCAATTGCGGGAAAACCGGATCCAAATAGGCCTTCCCCCAATTTCAATTCCAGGAAGTCAAAATGGACTCTTCTGTTCTTCTAGTTTCCTCTCCTTTTCTTCCAGGTTGACTTCCATCTCAAGAGAAGCATCGCTCAAGTAACCGAGGTCCCAGCACAGCACCTGGAGGAAGAGTTGCCAAAGCAAGTACAGCCCTGGGTAGCCAGGTAAACAGAGGCAGAGACGGTGGGGCAGAGTCCCTGCCTGAAATCTACGGCAACCCACAGCAGCTCTGGCCACACTTCAGAAAGGCTCTGGTCCAGCTCTTCGATCAGATGAAGCATTCTTTCTATTTTATTACCTGGGTCATATTTAAATATAAACGTATTCCGAACAATTCAGAATGGTCTCCATCTATTCCAGGTGTAAGCCCCCTTTGACGCAGTAGTATGTAGAGTCAGCAGTGTTCAGTGAGATTTCCCAATTGTGGGGAAGTGGTATAGGCCCTGACGGCTCCATGCCAGTCCGTGCTGCATCCAGCAACTGGTTCTGGCTGGCTGGCCACTCTGTCAGTAGTCTAGCACAGAGTCTACAGCATCAAAGATACTCATGGAAGACTTCTGAATGGAGAGCTGAAAGGTTGAGATGATTTATCATTGATGTTGCTCCTATAACAAGACTAGGTGACCAAATCTGAAATCCCAGAGGACCCTTTTAACAATAGCCAGTAGTTTTTTTTTTTTTTTTATGTGACAGGAGGAGATAATGAGGTGGACTCCCATATGCGCCCCAACTGGGATCCACCCGGCAACCTCATCTTCATCTGGGGCTGATGCTCAAATTAACTGAGCTATCCTCAGCGCCTGGGGCCACGTTGGAGCCAGTTGAGCCACTGGCTGCAGGAGGAGAAGAGGAGCGAAGGGGGAGGGGGTATGGGAGGGAAGAAGCAAATGGTCGCTCCTCCTATGTGCCTCGAGAGAAAATTGAACCCAGGATGTCCATACGCCGGGCATTGCTCTATCCGCTGAGCCACGGGCCTTTCACACACAAACACCTAGTCGCACTGCTACCCATTTTAGTACATGTGCATTTGAATCAGTATGCATCTTTAACTCATGTTCTGGATAGGCAGGGTAAGGCTGGCGTCCCTATGGTATGGCAGTGCCCTACCCCATGTCAGCAACATGCAGCAATCCTGTTCAATTCCCCAGAATAAACTCATTTGTTCTAAAAGTGTCACTGAGGATAGTAGATGTTACTAAAGATTGTGAGGGAATGTGTAGTCCTTCATCACATACCACACAGCACACAAGTTCATAACCACCACTGGGCCTGTTAGGGCTTGGTAGGGTGTTTTTTGTTTGTTTTGTTTTTGTTTTACCATGCACCCTCGTTCAGGGCTCAGCCTCAGTTCGATGGGGACAGCTCCAGTTTCTCCCACTTGCTCCACCTTGACCCCTCCATCCTCCTCACTCCTCCCACCCTCCCAGTCTCTAACTAATCCAGCCCTTTCTTAATTTTGAGCAAGTTGGCTCCTCTCCACAAGTAGTCCTGTCCATCAGAAAACAGAGGTGCGCCGGCTGACAGAGCCCACCCTCTGCGGGAGGCCAGGCGAGATTAGGATTAACACATGATTTATTTTTCTGTGATTTGAGCAATCCCTCAGTTTGTGGTCAAAAGGAAAGCAGACAAAAATGTATCTTTCCCCATTTGGAAAAGGTATTCTCGCCACAGGCAATTAATCTTTCCTCTACATTTTTTTCTTCCTTCCCATTTTTAATTCCATCTTTCTTTGTTCCCTTGTTATAAAGAAGAAGCTACTGGAGAGGGCTCTTTCCAATTCAGTGAAACTTTGTGCCTGAGGTTGACAGATACACTCAATTTTCCCAGATTGTCTGAATATCACTTACTTGTTTTCTGATTCCCTGGTACACAGTCACTTAACAGAGTTTATGTTTCCAAAGTATGGTCACAGTGCTTTTCCTGGCACAGCCACATACTTCATTCATTCATTTATGGGGCACTTATTGGGCCCTTGCTCTCAATAAAATAAAAGAATACAGTCCCTGGCTGGTGGCTCAGTGGGTAGAGCACCGGCCCAATATATGGATGTCCCAGGTTCGATTCCCAGTCAGGGCACACAGGAGAAATGACCATCTGCTTCTCTCCTTCTCCCTCTCCCGCTTCTCTCACTCTTTCCCTCCTGTATCCAGTGGCTTGATTGGTTCAAGTGCGGCCCCAGGCACTGAGGATAGCTCAGTTGGTCCGAGCAGGTCAGCTTCAGGCACTAAAATAGCTTGGTACTTGAGCACTGGTCCCAGAAAGGGTTGCCAGGTGGATCCTGGTCCAGACACATGCGGGAGTCTGCTCCACTCCTCTCCCCTCCTGTCACCTAAAAAAAAAAAAGGGAATACAAAGAAAAGATGATACAGCCAGTGATCTCAGGGCAGCTATGGTCTATTCGGGAAGACAACAGATCATTACACTGCGTTGTCATAATTACTATGATTCGGTAAACTCTGGGGTTCGGGGCAGGGAGCCCTTGGAAGGGCCCTACTATCGAGCTGGGAAGATTAGGAAAGGCATCTCAGAGCTAGGGAAGTAGAAGGTGAGCTATAGGTCAGAGAAAGAGGCTTTGGCCACGTGGAAAGGAATGGGGGAGCAAGAGTTTGGCTGCAGAGACTGCAAGTGCAGAGGTCTGAAGGCTCGGGAGAGTGCGGCTTTCGGGGTACTGCCCGGAAATTCGCCATGGCCGGAAGGAGTGACTGGCGGGAGCTGAGGGAGGTGCTGATAGCAGAGGCCAATGGGGTCGGGAAGGACCAGGTCATGAAGGACCTTTGAGCCATATTACAGAGTTTGGACTTTATTCTAAGATGAACAAGGAGCCACTGAAGGGCCCTACTGGGGGGAGTGGCAGAATCAGATTTAGAATGGTCACCCTGCTGTATGTAGCCTGCAGAGCAGGCAGGAGCAGGCAAGGCTGAGTCAGTGAGGAGGTTGCTGGAAGCCAGGTGAGAAGGCGCCCTGGACCCAGGCAGGGCAACACAGATGGGGACACACTAGGCAACTCCCAAGTTACTGAGTTCACCCAGGCTATCTGGAGAACTTCCTGTCAGCCCCCTAGGCCTTCCCTGCCCTCTTCAAGACCTCTGGTCTTCTCGCTCAGAGCCTTCAGTCAGCCACCCTGAAGATGTTAAGCACTAAAGGAGATGTGGGCTTTCAGCCAAATCCTAAAGACTGTCCTGAGTAAGACTCACTCAAGTTGGATGTGACTATGCAGAAAATACAGAATCTGGCCATGACCATATAAGTTTCTTATAGCATATTGAGGAAGAATGTGAAGTCACAGCAACCATGGGAGAGGGAGGGCAGGATTCAAAGGATACAAAGAAAAGTCCACCAGCTTTGAGTTTGGCATTTTCCTGGATGCTGCCCTTCCTATTTCATATCTAGGATTTTATTTTAAAGAAGAAGTCTTCTGCATAGAATACCAGCCTAGATAGATGGTGTTTCTTAAGAGGTTACAATACTGTAGTTAAGGGCATGGGTTTGGGACTCTGACAGACATCGGTTTTATTAGCTCTGCTTCTTATTTGCTGTGTGACCTTGAACAAGTAACTTACCTTCTCTGAGTCATAGTTACTCACATCTGGACAAAAAATAAGAATAATATCTACCTCCTTCAGAGTTTGTGAGGATTGGTGATAATACTCTCATAAATCAGTAATGAGGGGAGAACAGCTTCTGCTTCAGGCCCTTGGCTGATGATAAGCCTGAGAGGGACATCAAGGACTTAGGGGCCCGAATGGGAGTTTGGAGTGAGGGCCTGAGATTCTGAACCAAGCCCACCCTCCCTTTTAAAAAATCTCATGTACTGGGTGGCCTTTATTAGTTCCTTATTCTTCCTGGCACTTTTCCTTCTAAATTGAAGATTTCATAACATAATAATTCTCTTCCTCACTTGACTAGATAGGAGAATTTTTAGTTTTCAGACAGGAAGCTAGCTAATAACTTTTGGACTTGGTTCTAGTTCCCAAAGAGGTTTCTGCTCCGATAAACTGTAACCACATTGTCTTTTCATTTTAGTGAAGACACTTAACACTCAGAAGGCCACCTGGCTTGTATAAGCTCATCATACGTACTGGCTGAGCAAGTGATTTCCAGAATTATTTTTGCATTTCCCCTCCTTCTCTTCTGTTTCACTATTTTTTTTTATTAGAGCATCTTTTTATTTTTGTGAGAGAGAGAGGGACAGACAGACAGATAGGAAGGGAGAGAGATGAGACGCATCAGCTTATTTTTGTGGCACCTTAGTTATTCATTGATTGCTTCTCATATGTGCCTTGACTTGGGGGGCTCCAGCTGAGCCAGTGACCCCTTGCTCAAGCCAAAGACCTTGGGCTCAGGTCAGTGGCCTTGGGGTCATGTCTATGATCTCAGGCTAAAGCCACTAACCCCGTGTTCAAGCTGGTGAGCCCATGCTCAAGCTGGATGAGCCTACATTCAAGCTGGCAACCTTAGGGTTTTGAACCTGGATCCTTAGTGTTCCAGGTTGGCACTCTATCCACTGAGCTACCACCTAGTCAGGCTAGAGCATCTTTTAAAAAATTATTATAAACCATGATAGACACAATTATAAAATTACTCTTAATGAAAGGGTTATATTGGTCTGTTTTATTGTTCTCCTTCTCTTGCCTGTGGGAAGACCCTGAGACTATGACGAGTTATCCCCCCATGACTATGTTGCAGATAAAATCAAGGTCCCAAGTCAATTAATTCTGAGTTAATCTAAAGGAAGACTATCATGGGTGGGCCCGACCTAATCAGATGAACCTTTACAAGCAGAAGGCTTCTCAGGTGCCCCGGAGGAAGAGCAGACAGCTCGATTGTGAACTGTCTGTGAAGAGGAGCAGCACCTAGGAGCTAAGGATGCTAGTCCCGACCAACAGCTGGCAAAGAAATGAGGACCACAGTCACACACCACAAGGAAATGAATTACGTGAACAATCTCAACCAGCTCAAGTCAGGTGCAGCTTCATGAGAGCAGAGGACCCAGCTAAGCAGTGCCCTGACTCTTTTTTGTTTTAATTTATTTATTTTTATTTTATTCATTTTAGAGAGGAGACACAGTGTGTGTGTGTGTGTGTGTGTGTATGTGTGTGTGTGTGTGTGTGTGTGTGTGAGAGAGAGAGAGAGAGAGAGAGAGAGAGAGAGAGAGGAAGAGAGAAAGGGGGGAGGAGCTGGAAGCATCAATTCCCATATGTGCCTTGACCAGACCAGTGCAGGGTTTTGAACTGGCGACCTCAGTGTTCCCAGGTCAACGCTTTATCCACTGCGCCACCACAGGTCAGGCAGCAGTGCCCTGACTCTTGATCAAAAGACAAACTGAGAGATAATACATTTGTACTGTTTTAAGCCTCTACCTAGAAGTTGGTTTGTTATGCAGTACTAGGAAATTAATATATAAACTATTCCAAATGGTTTTGTCAATTAGGTAGGATATAAATAAATAAAACACAAGTAACCAATTATAACGGATGTACTGAGTGGTAGAGCTGCCATACTCCTACCTTGAATGAGTGTACATAAAACAAAGTACAGCAAAACACAAGAACATGTAACTCTAAATAAGAGGGCTGGTGTGTCAACTTTCCCCAGTAGATGACAGTGACAGCATTTTCTTTCTCTAAAGAGCACATGTCTCTGACAGCAAGGAGTTCAGCCTTTGGATAACTATAGTGTTTTGCTTCAAATAATTCCCATTATTTGCACCAAATTATATGTTACTGGGCTGTAGATGTGCACCATTTGCAAAAATACTAAAACAAGAGAAAATATAAAACACATTCAGAGACTAAGCCTCTTCTGTTTCCCAAAGGATCAAAATCAATAAACAATATGTAACATCTCAACCTCTTCTGTCCACCTCAGGACACTTGCAAGGAAAAGCAGGAGCCCGAGCAAGCCCTTTGAAATAGCCAAACATAGTTTCCCACAGTTTGACATGTAAGACAATAAGATCCTAACACAACTGTGTCACATTTTTATCTGTTAAAGATCCAGGATATGAATTCACGCAGCTCATGGATTGATTCATTCATTTGATGAATAGTTGAGTCCCATTTCTGAATCACACGCCATGTTAAAAGCTGGGGAGACAGTGGTAAGCCAGAGAGGCACCCTCCACTTCTTTGGAGGAAAAGACAAAGAATCAAATAAGTTAATCAACAAATACATTTAAAAAATGAGTATGGCCTGACCAGGCGGTGGCGCAGTGGATAGAGCATCGGACTGGGATGCGGAGGACCCAGGTTCAAGACCCCGAGGTCGCCAGCCTGAGCGCGGGCTCATCTGGTTTGAGAAAAAGCTCACCAGCTTGGACCCAAGGTCACTGGCTCAAGCAAGGGGTTGCTCGGTCTGCTGAAGGCCCGCAGTCAAAGCATGTGTGAGAAAGCAATCAATGAACAACTGAGATGTTGCGACGGCAACGAAAAACTAATGATGGATACTTCTCACATCTCTCTGTTCCTGCCTGTCTGTCCCTATCTATCCCTCTCTCTGACTCTCTCTCTGTCCCTGTAAAAAAAAAAAAAAAAAAAAAAAAAATGAGTATGTGGGAAGCAATTCTGAGAGAAGAAATGCCAGGAGATCTGTCTGAGATAGGATGGTGAAGGAAGACTTCTCTGAAGAGGTGATAATGGGGCTCAGATGTGAAGGATAAGAAAAAGGAAGGCTTGCAAAATTAAGAATAAAAGTTTCAGGTTGGAAGAATAGCAAGTTCAAGTACCCTGTGGCAAGAAAGAATCTGACTGCTTACAGCTGCTGCATCTCTTGGGTCTAAGGGGGTGTGTGTGTGCCTGCGCGCTCATGGCTTTCTGATCTGTGATCTAACATGCTAGAAGCCTAACCTATCATAGATCCAAGAAACAGGATAATATCCAAACCACATTGAGTCTAGTTACAAGTAAGCCTATGAGATTCACTTTTTCCATGGCCACAGAAAACGCCCCTAACACGGCCAGGCATTTTAAAAACAAGGATTGAGAAAGTGGGACAGCATGGCTTGAGACCCATCTGCCATCAGAACGAGAGAAAGTCAAAATTCAGCTGTCTAGACCATCGTCTTCTCATATGTGGTACCACGATTTGTCAAATACACACACTCCCAACACACACCCGCAATGACAATCCATCATGCCCACCTGCCTGGAATATTATTACTTCATTTCTGCATTAACACTAACTCTATTCTGGCTTATAAACCATGAGTAAACATTCCCCCTGGACAAATGCCCAAACAAACATCAATTCTTTTCCTCCTCCAAAAGTTAGGTCCCACTATTTATAAAGGCTTTTTCCCTTCTCACTTTCCCTAGTCCTTCCTCACCACCTAATGTTCTTCCTCCCACACCTCCTTTCAGAATCTGTCCTTCTCCTACCTTCATTATCTTCAATTCCCACATGCTCCCGGCACCCCTTACTTACCCTGCCCCCCATCAAGGCCTTGCTACATGTGAATGGGGTGTCACCTGCCAGGGGCAACTTGATTCATTACTGGATAGGGGACCAGCGGTGGAGGGGAGCCCCTCAGGAGTGGGGCTTGTTTCTGCAGACACGCTGCTTCCTCCCGCACAGTCCCAGGGAGGAGTGAGGAAAAGCATCGCTTGCATCCATGTCTGCTCCCTAGGAGGAGGGAGGAAAGGCCTTTTTGACTTCATTTTGGATCCTCCCATGTAAGGCCTTAGGAATGACGAGTTCATCCTGGGTATTAGATCAAAGGAGTTGAGTGAGTTTCCTTAAATACTTTTTGGAATCAGATGGAATATAAATAAACTAAGAAATAAAAGGATCACAATTTTATTATTTTTGTTTGTATATTCAAATAAAGTATTTTATGCATACTTTCTTTAGTTTATAGAAGACTTATTTCAGGCTAATGAAAAAAAGTTTTAATGGAGGGTGCTATGGACTGAATGCTTGGGTATCCCCCAAATTTGTGTGTCAATGCTTTAATGTGGTGATATTTGGAGGTGTGGCCTTTGGGAGGTAATGAGGTGATGGCAGTGTGGGAGCCCCCATGATGACATTAATGTTCTTACAAGAAGAGGAAGATCGTTCCCCCTTTTCCTCTGCCATGTGAGGCTACAAGAAGACCACCTACAAGCCAGGGAGCAGGTCCTCACCAGACCTCGACCATGCTGGCATCCTGATCGCAGACTTCCAGTCTCCAGAGCTGTGAGAAATAAGTGTTTGCTATTTCAGCTGCCCCGTGGTGATCTCTTATAGCAGCTGGAGCAGACTAAGAGCGAGGGGTAGATATAGGGTCCACTAACTCTATTTTGGACTTTCTAATTTTTTATTAAGAACAGTTTAAAAAATATAATTGCTATCTACTATCACCATTTATTCATAAATATTCTAATGCTAAAAATTGGAGAAGATATAATTTTTTTAAAAAGTTCTCATTTTGCTGGGAACAGTAAATATTTCATCTCAGACTGGCATTTGGGAACCAGTAGTTTAAAAATGGGACCTTTAGTGGCTCAAATAAATAAAAATGTATAAGAAGGGTTTCAGACACAGTTGCATCTAGGTGCCCCATTACATTTTCTGGAATCTTTGTTCATTTCTGGATGTCATTGTCTTTGGTGGTGACATCAGTTTGACACAGGCTTCCCCCTGAAGGTACTAGATGAGCAACCTAGTTAAGGTAGCTTCCACCTGGTATTCTACCAGTCTAGCAACAAACTATAGGGCTTGACAATAGTACACATTGGGTTATGTGCCTGTCCCTAAAACTATCATATTGACTATGATTGATCAGTCTAGGGTTATATGCTCCTTTCTGGAAGGCAGAGGATAGGTTCCCATTTTTTAAAAAACCAAAACATTGTTACTAAATAAAGGGAAATGGATGGTTATGGACAAAAACAATAAAAGGCCATTACAATTTTATTAAATTCAAGTGCCACATCACTTTTACTGTGACTCTTAAGCAAACTCAATCATTCAACATTTATTAGGCCCACTGATATGCCAGGCACTTTGCTAGGCAACAGGGGTACAAAGATAAATTCACTCGTCCCTGAGAGGTAGGAAACTTTTTACAATAGTGTGTGAAGCAGTTGAGACTAGCCCTGTCACAGGCCAAAGAATGATCATCTACATTATCATTCAGTGCCCTACTCTGCTTGGCTAATATTGGCCTGTCAGTATAGTAGGAAGTTGATGATTCATTTCTGTGAAATACTGTACACTAATTTCAAACAGATAATTATCATATGGGGGTAGGGGTGTGGGGGGATCATAAACTTGACCATAGTTCAACAAGAGATAGCAATGTGGTCCAATTGCTTTAGTAGATAATGCATTCCCAGGCTGTGCTTAAGAAGCATAGCATTTCATCCAAACAGCACAGTCCCACCAGGCCCCACAAGGAGTCAGGCTATCTCTGGAGTGTGCTATCCAGCTCCTGGCACATTTTCAGGAAGGACATTGAAGGTTACAATGTCGTTAAGCTTCGTGGATGCGCCGGATCAAATATTGCCAGGGGATGGATATATGTGGCCAAATCATATCATCAGAGACATTCAAACTGCAGACCAGGAGAATCTATCAGATTGTCACTGCTGCCTTCATTTCCAGCAAAAGAAGCTTTTAGCCTTGACTGACAGTCTTATCTACTCAGAAACTGGTTTCTAATTTGCTTTGATCATTAAGCTTTGTTTTTCTCTTTGTTTTCATAGGCACACCTCTTATTTAATACCTGACTGCTTGCTGACACAATACGGGCTTCACTTTGGAAGCCCATCTGCATCACCACCTACTTAAATGCGACTCAGAAATTTAACTGGACTGACTTATTCTTAGGACTGAATGATTGGATCAATAAATATGGAGCAACCAACCAACTTAGCTTCCGGAGTATGAAGCTTTATTTAAAGTTTTAAAGGCAGGACTGAAGGAGAACCAAAGTTTTGCCATCCTGAAGCTGTCTTTTGGGATATTGATATTAACATATTTAATAAGAAACAAAAGAGCCTGACCAGGCGGTGGCACAGTGGAAAGAGCGTCGGACTGGGATGCGGAAGACCCAGGTTCAAGATCCTGAGGTCGCCAGCTTGAGCGTGGGCCCATCTGGCTTGAGCAAAAGCTCACCAGCTTGGACCCAAGGTCGCTGGCTCCAGCAAGGGGTTGCTCAGTCTGCTGAAGGCCCGCGGTCAAGGCACATGTGAGAAAGCAATCAATGAACAACTATGGTGTCGCAAGGGCAATGAAAAACTAATGATTGATGCTTCTCACCTCTCTCTGTTTCTGTCTGTCCCTATCTATTTCTCTCTCTGTCTCTCTCTCTGTCCCTGTAAAAAAAAAAAAAAAAAGAAACAAAAGACTCAGAAAGAACCTTTGGCCCTCCTCCCTTTCCTGGCAAAGAGATTCAGACAGAAAAACCTGCTTTAGGAAGGGAGCCTTGGTTTAAGCACTTTAAGAATCTTTACCCTAGCATTAGTCAGGTCAAGCCTGTTAGCTAGATACCCCCTATGGCCCATTGTTTCTGAGTTGCCTAGCAACTATGTTTCTTCTGCCATACATGTTTTACTCTCCCTCAACTACCTGTAAATCACCAATTCTCACTTTGGAAATCTAATTTTTTTTTTTTTTTTTTAGATAGAGGAGAAAGAGAGGGGAGAAGCGGGAAGCATCACCTCGTACTAGTTGCTTCCCGTATGTGCCTTGACTGGGCAAGCCCAGGGTTTTGAACCAGTGATCTCAGCATTTGAGGTCAACGCTTTATCCACTGTGCTACCACAGGTCAGGCTCACTTTGGAAATCTAATACCTCACACCCACACTTTTTCCTTTGCCAAAAAATGTCACATATACCCAATGTTGCCTCACTGTCTTTGAACTGTCACGCTTATATGAATTTCCACATGTACATGTATTAAAATTTTGATTTTATCCTGTTTTTTGTTTTGTTTTGTTTTTATGAAAGGAGGAAAACAGTACAGAGATTCCTCAAAATACAAAATATAGAATTACCATGTGAGCTGGCCATTCCATTTCTTGGTATAGACACAAAACAACCAAAAGCAGAGATTCAAACATATCTGTACACACATGCTCACAGCAGCATTATTTTTGAATTTTTCTATCATTTTGAGAGGGGGAAGTGAGGGGTGGGGAGAGAGAGAGGAAGGGAGAGAGAAAGAAATATCAACTGGTTGTTCCACTTAGTTGTCACCCATTGGTTTCTTCTCCTATGTGCCCTGACCGGGATGGAACACTCCGTGCGCTGGGATGACAATCTACCCATTGAGTCACAAACCAGGGCCACAACGGCATTATTCTTAATAGCCAGAAGGTGGAAGCAAATATTGGGTGGAAAACATCCATTAACTGGTGAATGGGTAAACAAAATTTGGTATAGACATATACTGTAATACTATTTCCAACTTAAAAAGAAAGGACATTCTGACAGGTGCCCCAACATGGCTGAACCTTGAGGACATCACGCCAAGTGAAATAAGCCAGTCACAAAAAGAAGACAAATAAATACTGTGTGATTCCACTTAACAGAGGCCCTGACAGTAAGTAGAATGGTGGTTGCCAGGAGCTGGGGGAGAGGGGAATGAGGAGTTAATGTTTAATGAATACCCTTTCAGTTTGGGAAGATGAAAAAGTTCTGGAGGTGAATGGTGGTGATAGTTGTACAACAGTGTGAACATACTTAATGCCACAAAACCATACACTTAAAATGGTTAATATGATCAATCTTATGGTATGTATATTTTATCACAATTTTTTTAAAGCAAAGAAGAAATGATATCCTGGAAAAAATTTTGAAATAGAGGTTTATCTCTGCTATATACACACAGTGATCGATTTCTTGAATTCTAAGACCCTCTTATGTAGATCTCAGAAACGTAGGGCACAGACATTCAAGCAAGCGTGACTCTGTGACCATTATTAGCACAGGGGACTTCACTAACGAGTTACCAACGTTCTCTCAGCCCTGCCCAGTTCTTGCATTCTGTCATTCCTTGCTTTTAAATTCTCAACGATGTCCTGAGAGACTTTGTTCAGGGGAAAACAAACAAACAAACAAACAAACAAACAAACAAACAAGACACAAGCGAACGCCACGTGTTGCAGACGGTGATAACAGCACAGGGCTGCATCGGCCTCCTCTACACAGAATTTTTAGTTTTCTGGGTCGTTGGGGTCGGGGTGGGGGGCTGCAAGGGCGGAGCGGAACTTGCCATTAGCTAGAGCTGCGTGCAGCACCGACCCCCCCGAGCAGAGGGCGCCCGGGTCGCACTAGGGCTGGGGCGGCGTGGCCCGGGTCCCGGTTTCCCCCCGCTGAGGTCCTCGGGGCACCGCCCCCTCTGACGTCGCGGCATGGGCGGGGCCGGGAGGTGGGCGCCCAAACCCAGTGTGGCGCCTCCGGCCGCGCGGGGCGGAAGCCTGGGCGGGGCGGCCTCTCTGAGTCACATTGAATTGACCCGCCCGCTGCTTCCAGGGGCGGAGGTGACAGCGGCCCGGGACTGGCGGCCGCAACTTGCCTGCCGCGCCGAGGGACCGCCGGGCGCGGAGATCAGGTTAGGGGCTGGGTGGGGCGGGGAGCCCGGATAGTCGTCCCGGGCCGCGGGCGAAGGGGACCCGCGCCCTGGGGACGCTCCGTGCCGCGCTGCGGGGCCTGCGCCGCCCCTTCCCCGCGGCGGCCGCTGTCCGGGCCGAGAGCGCCCAGAAGGCGGCCCTCCTCGGAGTCCTCAGGTCTCTGGCCAGGTCGGGTCCTGCGAAGTCCCAGGGAGTTGGAGGAGCAGGGCGGCCCGCAGTCAGAGGGATGCGGACGTAGGCTTTTTAAATGGTGTCAAGTAAGCCCAGGGCTCCTTTCACTGCACCGCCCTGCCATCCGGCAAAGAGGCTGAATTTGAGAGCTGGCAAAGAATTCAGCCTCAGCCCAGCCTCCTTATTTTACAGATGGAGACATTTTTCTGGCATGCTCAGAGTCACATCCAGTCGGTGCAGGAATTAATGATTCTGTGTCAGGCAGGCTGGGAGGGATGATTTACAAAGCAAGAATAAGACCTGTTTGGCTAGAGATGCTAGTTTGATTATGGTGGAGTTTTGCAGTTAGCCGCGGACAGCTGCATTCCTGCCATAGGTACCGATGTCCACCAGGCATCAATTTTTCAAAGTACATAACCCTCAAAAGATTCACGATGTTTGTCAGTTGAATGAAGAAATATTGGGGTTCTAGACGCCAGGTCTGTTGCAAATTAGGCACCGTGGAGAATGCTTGGGTTATAGAGTTAAATTTTAAATGCAAGAGAAACCCACCCCACTTTAAAAGCAATCTCATGATCCTTAATTGTGTGCCTCATTTCTACAATAAGGACACTTAAAACGTTATACTGTAATATCAGTAACTTCCCTTCAGGTCTGTTTTACAGTAATAAGAACATTGTGTATTGAAACTTAAACATTTTTTTTAAACATTTTTTTATGTATTCAGTTTTTAGAGAGAGAGGAGAGAGAGAGGAAGAGAGAGGGGAGGGAGAGGAGGAGCAGGAAGCATCAACTCCCATATGTACCTTGACCAGGCAAGTCCAGGGTTTTGAATTGACGACCTCAGCGTTCCAGGTGGATGCTTTATCCACTGCGCCACCACAGCTCAAGCACACCCCCCCCCCCCAACAATAAGTGATGCTGTGGTATATGGCAAGCCATAGCACTATTATGTAAGGTTTGAATATAGTTTAGGTTCAACTCTTTGCGTGGCTGATGTACAGGGGGAGAGGAGGACTGATTAAATCCATAGTTGTATTTTGCAAGACTGAAGTACTTGTCTGCATACAGGCATGGTTTCATAGAGTTTGTGGTGCACTTATAACTCTCAACATGAATAGATTCCAGGTGGTGAGCAAGTTAATCCCTTAGTACCCATTTTTCTCTGAATTATTGAATTAAAGAATCTCTAAGGCCCCCTTCCATCTCTGAAGTTCTCTCATTTTACGTGTTAATTTGAAACATGTCACTCATTGTGAAAACAAAAAGTTTTAAGAAAACAGGTTTAAGAAAATTCTGCATGATGCATAGCAAATTTTCAAATTCAATATTATACTCAGCCCTCCCTGTTACTTTATCAGTGTGATTTTTCGAAGTACAGATCCTTCAGTGTTATATTCACTTAAATTCAGAGGTTGGAATGGAGTGCTTTGCATATGATAGAGAATAGATAAAGTCTGAGCCAGGGATGGGGCCTGTACGGTGCATAGACATCTTCTGCAATAAGATGAGAACATTCTGCCTCTGAAAATGTGATAAGATATCTTTTCAACAGTGTTCATATTGTGTGTATTTTCAGCTGAGATATAATAATAATATTTATAGGCAAGCTATACAAATATATACTAGTTATTTATTTTGTCTCATAGACCCAAAGCAGAGCCTTCCCTTCCTCCTGTTTCTCTTTCCTGGCTCCTTTCTTGTAAGTGTCCCTCTTACTTACAGAGACCCTTGTCACATTCCTTTCCCCCACATTGCAATATTCATAGCGTCTTTCAAGCACTGATTGAGTGAACTTACATTATGTTTTCTCCACTCAGAGAATAAAGGTCATAATTATTATTATTAAGTGAGAGGCAGGCAGGCAGAGACAGACTCCCGCATGCTCCAGACCAGGATCCACCTGGCAAGCCCCCTACAGGGTGATGCTCTGCCCACCTGGGGCCGCTGTTCCATTGCTTGGCAACCGAGTTAATCAGTGGCTGAGGCGAGGCTGTGGAGCCATCCTCAGCTCCCAGAGTGCTCAGTGCTAACTTGCTCAAACCATCTGAGCCATGGCTGCAGGAGAGGAAGAGAGAGAGAGAGAAAGGAGAAGGGGAGGGGTGAAGAAGCAGATGCTCCCTTCTCCTGTGTACTCTGACCAGGAATCGAACCTGGGACTTTTACATGTTGGGCTGACGCTGTATCGCTGAGCCAACCAGCTAGGGCCAGAAGTAATAATTCTTGAGTCACCATTTAAGATCTAAACACTAGGAGTATTTGAGATCTTGCTCCCAGGTATATGTCCTTGTTTTGCCTCAAATAATCTCTCATGAAAATTTAAAAATAAATCTAAAAATCTAAGGATGATTACTCATTTTTAGAACATAGTGCAAGACTCCATGAGGCTATGGTTCTGAAGGTCAAGTAGACAGTGTTGAGATTTTTATCCTCCCTGTGCTTGGAGACTACAATCTAAAAAAACTGCAGGGCCAATAGTAGTCATTTATCTCTGCCTCAGGGGAAAATCCTTTCTGCAGGATGCTTAGTGAATCTTCAAATTCATTATTGTTCTCAACCCTCACAAGTCACTTGAGCAATGTTGGGCTAAAATCAGTGAAAACTGATTTTTCAAATTACAGATACTTCAGTATTAAGTTTGTATGGAGACATATTTTAAAGTGATAAACACAATTAAAATAGAGTGCAAATTGAGGCTTGCATACCTATTGCCAAGTATAAGACTTGAATTATTTTTTAGATTTATTATTCTGTCATTTTTTTAAAGTCAGTTAATGGATTTCCTACAACATAGTATTATTACAAGACTTTCTGCTCCGAAATTTTCAAGTGCGCTTGGTCTTCAGCTAAAGCATTATTAAAATTCTTTTAGAATACTTACAGAATCTTCACATCAACTAATATTAAATAGTTTATTATACCTAGCCCAGAAAAACACCTAAATAGACGAATTTTCAAGACTGGTTAACAGTCTTTGTTGGTCAGGAGTTAATCAAGAGATATCAGTCTCTTGTCTGAAAAGCAGAAAGGTCTATATTTGCAGCCATAAAATCAGATCATAGCCTGTCCAGGCGGTGGCGCAGTGGATGGAGCGTCAGACTGGGAAGCGGAGGACCCAGATTCGAGGCCCCAAGGTTGCCAGCTTGGGCGTGGGCTCAGCTGGTTTGAGCAAAGCTCACCAGCTTGGACCCAAGGTCGCTGGCTCGAGCAAGGGGTTGCTTGGTCTGCTGAAGGCCCGCGGTCAAGGCACATGTGAGAAAGCAATCAATGAACAACTAAGGTGTCGCAACGAAAAACTGATGATTGATGCTTCTCATCTCTCTCTGTTCCTGCCTGTCTGTCCCTATCTGTCCCTCTCTCTGACTCTCTCTCTGTCCCTGTAAAAAAAAAAGAAAAATCAGATCATAGAACAACTCTGTAATGAAAGAGCCATTAAACCAAGGTATTAACTTTTGGTTGGGTTGCTTTATCCTCAGTGCTATAAAAGTCAGCCACAGGACGTAAAATAGACATAGAGTAGTGAAAGTGTATTATTTCAGATTTTAGAAATAATTTTTAGATTTGTAGGGTTTTCTAACAAGAAGGATGTGACCACCAAGAACCAAGGCAGTATAGTGGAGCAAACAGGCATTGTGCCAGGAGTCTGAAGTTTGAACGTCTGGGCTTTGCTCCTACTAGTTCATTCATTTACCAAATACCAAATATTCAGTGAGCACCTGTATGTGCCAGGCACTGTTCTGGGTGCTTGGGGGACAGCTGTGAATGAAGCAGTCAAAGGCTTGCCCTCACACAATAGACATTTTAATGGAGTGGAGGCAGGCTGTAAATAACCATGTGAACCGACAGGCGGCCCGAGAAGGCCTTTGCTAAGATCACTTTTGATCTGTGATTTGTAGATAATGAAGGAGCGAACAGGGGCCAGAGGGATAAGCAAGTTCCAAGCCCAGATGCAGGAGCATGTTTGGCATGTGTGAGAGACGACGAGGTCATGGTGACCAGGCAGTGCCAGTGTGGGCGAGGGGTACGTGGCAGTAGTAGATAAGAGGTGGTGGGAGTGGGAGGGGGCACGTCATTGTGGGCCATTTTGAGGACTTTGGCCTTTACTCTGAGTGAGGGGGAAGCAAGCCATTAGAGGGTTTTGAACAGAGGTGCCAAGATGACTTACGTTTTAACAGGGTCCCTGGAGCTGCTGGGCAAGAATAGACAGAAGGGGGTCAAGCGACTTCCCTTTCATACTAGCCGTGTGACCCTAACCCATACTCCAGAATTTTATGATTCTAATTAGTGTGGAATATTACCACGGGCAGGCCAGAGGATTGCATGTGAAGAGGTTCTGGAAGTAAAGAACTTCAAGTGACCTGAAAACTTGAGGCTGCTGACACGCCTTTAGCTGAATCACTCCAAATCAAGAGGGAATCAGGCTTTGCAGTCAGGGTATCAGGTCGTGCAAACAAAAACCGTGTGGCGTGGATATTCTCTGCTGGTCCCTGAGTTGTCCCTTCCTGCCTGCAAAAGGATGAAAAGCTGTTACTCATCAACAGAGCTGGCAGCCAGCGCAGCTTTTGTTGTTAGGCAAGTTGAAAACTGGGGAAGGGAACAATTCTAATTTTCTACTTATCATAGGTCGTTTGAATTCTTCTTTTTAACATGGAAGGGATATAAAAGGTATCTTTTGTATTCAATTCCCTTACCCCTTCCCGTTCCCTTCTGCCTCATAAGTACTCTCACTCTAATGAATTTAATGTGTTTCTTTTTGTCTGTATAGGATCTTGCAAAGTGGGGGTGTTTGTTTTCTATGTGTGTGTACCTATTTTACTTTGTAATGCTGTATTTCAGTTTGCTTTTTTTCTGAGTAGTTTTTAAGATCCCTCCCTGTTTCCCTGTGTACGCCTAACTCCTTGTTTCTGAATGCTGCATTATACGCTGTGCTGTGTGCGCGCTGTGATGTTACTCATCTGCTCTCCTTGTGATAGATGCTAAGGGTGTCCCTGCTCCCTAACACTGTTGGAGTTGCTGAGTGAGCTGTGTAATTTATCTGTGCGATATATACTTAGAAGGGAGTTGCTGGATTACAGGCTTGCTTGGATAGAATTTGAGTAAATAGTGCCAGCTTCCTCTCCACGGTGGTTGCCCCAGTATCTCCCAGAAGGGTTCGAGGTTCCCTGTCCTTACGTCCCACCAACACTCAGCTTCCTCCAGCTCCTCACCTTTTCTAATCTCACAGGCACAAAGTGATATCTTGTCCTTTTACTTTGCTTTTTCCTTGATTACTAATGATTTTAACTATCTCATATATACAGCTTCTTCTTTATGTCTTTGCCCATTTTCTGTTGGAGTTGCTATCTGTGTTGTTGCCGTTGACTTGTAGAAGTCACTTTGTAATATAGACAGGCACTCTTTGTCACATTTATGCTTTACAGATAATTTCTCATTGGTCATCTATTAATTTTGTTTTTGTCCTTTGATCAAGAAAAGTTCTTAATTTTGATGTAATCAAAGAAATAAATTCCTTGACTGTTTTATGCTTGTCAGCTTTTGTATAAGAAGCCCCTCCCTGTCCCTAGGTCACAGCTAGATTCTTAATTCATCTAGAGCAGTGGTTCTTAACCTGGGTTCTATCGAACCCTAGGGGTTCGATGAGTCGGTCTCGGGTTTGGAGAAGCCTCTGCCGCTGAGGCCAGAATAAAGTAATTCCGTAATTTGTTGTGAGTTCATGCACTATGTTGGTTTTGTTCTTTGAGCAAGGTGATGTTCATGCACAGCTCATTTTGTGCACCAGTAAAAAAACATATACCTATGTCTTGAATTTGCAAAATAAAATCATATTTTATTTATCACTAAAGAAGGGTTCGGTGAATGCGCATATGAAACTGGTGGGTTCAGTACCTCAAAAAAGGTTAAGAACCACTGATCTAGATCCCACATTGCATTTGGTGCTAGACAGTGATCTAGTCCTATTATTCTCCATTTTATGAGCCATTCTTTCCAATAACATCTCCAAAAAATTCTTGCTTTCCTCCATTGAATTGTGGTACCCTCTTTCATGGATACACTGGTCAGTTTCTAGGGCACTGGTCCATTAATCTGTCAGTTCTTGCTTCATTTTTTCATTGTCCTGTTTTAATTACACTGCTTTTGTAATATGTCCTCATGACTGGCACAGCAAGTGCCCCTATATCTGGTCTTCATTTTGAAGTTTACTCAGCTATCCTGAAATAAATGATTTTTTCATAAAATGATTTTCCTATATAAAATTTGGAATAAGTGTACTAAGTTCCTCCAAACTTTTATTTTTGGGAGAGTTTTTATTGGTATTACATTGAATTTATAAGTTACTTGGGAAGACTTGACATCTTTTTTAACTCATTTCTTCCGAGAGCATGTAATGTGTCTCTCCCATTTATTTCAGCTCAACTTTTAAAAATAATTTTTGTTTTATTTGGAAAAGATTTAAAACTAACAGAAGTGTGCTAAGATTAGTACAAAGAGCTTCTGTGTATTCTTCACCTGGATTCACCAACGTGAGCATTCTGCCATATTCGCTTTATTACTCTCTCTCTACATTTCTATGCGTATTTTTTCTTGACCATTTGAGTTAGTCGCAGACTTCATGCTCCTTTATCCCTAAATACTTCATCAGCTCACTTTAAAATTTTTTATTAGAACGTTAAAGTTTACTCCATAAATGTCTAGTGGGTATTCTTGGTTAAATTAATTTCTAAATACTTCATCGTTTTGTTGCTATTGTGAATCATGTCTCAGAGACTGCCTGCCAAAATCCTAAGCCTATGCCAAGGTTAAGTTTCAAGCAAAAGAAGAGGAATAAATCTTCAATATTTCTGAACCCTACATATTTAAATTTATGCTAAATATCTCATGAGTCCTAGATAAGTTTATTTCATCGTTAGAGCAGCTTTTTCCTCCTGCTGTCAAGAGTCAGAATTTAAATAGCTGATATGAAGAATGAGAGAGAGAGCCAGATTCAGCATCATAACTGTAATTGTCAGCATGATTATAAATATAAGATATGTAAGATTATGGTTTTCTTACTTTGTGGATCAGTCACTACTCTGGGTATAAATCTAACCTAAGTATATCTCATGAGATAGTGCACAGTTCAGCGGGTACTTCTTCAGCAATCATAACTGTTAGGGTGTCGGGCAGTGATCTGCATGGCTATCTCTTTGGCCAACTTCCAAGCATCTCTATGTGGTTGGGTTGTTTTTTTCCTAATTGTAAAAAATCATATCTTTTCATTGTAGAAAATTTGCAAAATAGAAGCAAATCTTTATTCTTGCTGTTTGGCACAAACCCCTGTTAAAATGTTGGGTTTTTTTCTCTCTGCTCTTTTTTTTTGGGGGGGGAGGATGTTTGTGGAGCATTTAAAATTGGGCTGCATAATTTGTATCACGCCCCCTTTTTCAAGGTTAGATCATCACATCTTTCTTGTCTTGCTCTGAGTGTTCCTCTGGGGGAAAAACATAGGATTAGTTTATAGGAGTTGGGTAATAGTTTGCTAATTACTTGGCAATTCCCAACACGCTGTGCCTGAGGGAGCTACTGTGCATGACAACCTGACCTCATTGTCACAATAAGGAGCAGTCCTAGTTCAAATGCCAACAAACCACAGACTAGCTTAGGGAAGGAGAAATCTATTCGATGTCACTTTGCGTCAGTTCAGTTAGCGCCTTCCTTCTTTATAACACATTTGCTTTCATCTTTCAGAAAATAAAGAGTATGGAGACATAGCTGTAATTTCTTTTTCTTTGACTCTGAAATAGACCCAACACAACTGTCTTGTTTCCCTAATCACCTTGGCTAGTGTGATGAGGGGGTGAGGGAGAGTGGTGATGGAGGGCAGTGACAGAATTCAAAAGTTAACATCCCCATCAGCTGGTAGAGTCAGTATCCAACCATGTTCTGTTTTGTTCATTTTGCAAGAACACCTGTCACCTTGTAAAACGCAGTTGTCTTCCTTCCCCATCTGTCAAGGAGAAAGTTCTACAAGGCAGGATTCTTTGTTTTGTTCCCTGATAGATCCTAAGTATCGTGAGCTGCACCTGGCACATAGTGTGCCCTCGATAAATGGATTCATAAAGCAAATCCACCCTTAAAGAGGCAGCGCTGTGATACAGAGAAGGGGACTCGAAGGGAGGGGGAGGAAAGGAAGTTCTCATGGCCTCCTTGAATACATGGGCTCAGTCAGCTAGCAGAATCCTCATTTCCACATGGACCGTGTAAGCGTTACTGTCCACCCAGCCACAAGGCTAACCTCTACATCTATTTTAGCCGCTCAGCCTATGGTTTCTGAAAGGGGTGTGCCAGTGTCTGGTCTGCTGACAAGCACATGGTGGGAGTAGCGCCTGGGAGAATAATCGGTGCTGACGTTCTAGCCCTGGGTTCTGGGCCCAGCACCCACTGCATTGTTTTCATGAGGTGATTCTCTTAGGATAAAGGATGTGTCCCATCAGCAGAAAAAGTTGCAATTGATGTGGCGAGTGCTGTTGAACTCCCCAGCTCACGTGCCATGTCCTCCCTTTTCTAGGTTATTCTTCCCTCCTGTTCCCAGCAGAAACCTTTTGGCTTTTCTGTCATTTCTGAATCTGGTTCAGGATTGTCATGATGAACTGTCATTCCGTGTGTACCTGGTCACTTTATTATAAAGCAAGGCCAAGTAATCGTATTAATAGGACCTGGTCACTTTATTATAAAGCAAGGCCAAGTAATCATATTTATAGTATAAAGTGCTAAAAAAAAAAAGGTTGCCACAAGCAAACCACAATGCTATCCTGTATAAATCATTATTATTAGACTGCTTTTATTTCTTACTCGATGGCTGGGCACTTTTTACCCACCATTTCTTCAAACCAATCTTTCCCCCAACCCCAACCAATCTTAAACTCTGCTACCTGGCCCGCAAGTCTGATCCAATCTACCATATATACTAACACTAATTTGCTTTCCTGTCTCCACTTTTTGCTCTAATCATATGGATCTCTTTTTCTTTCCTACAACAATAATGGAAGCAATAAATATATTGTGAATTATAATTATGAGTATTTCTTCTTCCCATTTTACTGAGTTTCATTCAAAAATGAAAAAAGAATAATAAGACAAATATCCATGTATCCAACACCCAGTTTAAGATCTATAAAGCTGAGTTGGTTTCTATATTCTGCCTCCCTTTGGCCTTTTGTAGACCCTCTGGTTCTAATGACTAAAAATGAAGGAAGGGGGGAGGGAGGGAAGGAAGATTGATTACACCCAAGAAAGAAAGATTGATTATACCCTGGTCAGTGGGCTCAGTGGTAGAGCGTTGCTTGGAGTGTGGAAGTCCCGGGTCCAATTCTTGGTCAGGGCACACAGGAGAAGCCATCATCTGCTTCTTTACTCCCCTCTCTCCCCTTGTCTCTCTCTCTCTCTTCCTCTCCCATAGCCATGACTTGAATGGTTTGAGCTAGTTGACCCCAGGCACTGAGGATGGCTCCATGGCCTTGCCTCAGGCACTGAAATATAGCTCAGTTGCCAAGCATCAGATGGGCAGAGCATTTCCCTATACGTGGCTTGCCAACATCTGGTCGGAGTGCATGTGGGAGCCTATCTCTCTGCCTCCCCGCCTCACCACCTCTCACTTAAAAAAAAAGAAAAGATTCCTTTTTATTAACATATGACAATGATACCATGATTGTCACTAAAAAAAGAAGCGGTAACTTCTTAATATAATTAGGAATCTAGTCAATATTCAAAGTTGTCCCATTTGTCTCAGTTTTTTTAAACAATCTATTTGCTTGAATTGGGATCCAAGAAATGTATACTGTACACAGCATTTAGTTAATGTTTCTTAAGTGGCTTTTATTGTTTTTGAAATAATTTCTTTTTTTTTCTTACTTTTTTTTATTTACTCATTATAGAGAGGGAAGAAAGGGGGGGGGACAGGAAGCATCAACTCCCATAGGTGCCTTGACTAGGCAAGCCCAGGGTTTCGAACCGGTGACCTCAGTGTTCCAGGTTGACGCTTTATCCACTGTGCCACCACAGGTCAGGCTCTTAAGTGGCTTTTAATTGATAACTTCCCTTTTCTTTCTTTTTAAGTTTAATGTTTTGATTACCATTTATTTGTTGGAAAAACTAGCCTTTTGTTTCCCACATTCTGGAAATTTTTTTTGTTTTGTTTTTTGTTTTTTTTACAGGGACAGAGAGTCAGAGAGAGGGATAGATAGGGACAGACAGACAGGAACAGAGAGAAATGAGAAGCATCAATCATTAGTTTTTCGTTGCCGTTGTGACACCATAGTTGTTCATTGATTGCTTTCTCACATGTGCCTTGACAATAGGCCTTCAGCAGGCCGAGCAACCCCTTGCTGGAGCCAGCGACCTTGGGTCCAAGCTGGTGAACTTTTGCTCAAGCCAGATGGGCCCGCGCTCAAGCTGGCGAGCTCGGGGTCCTGAACCTGGGTCTTCCTCATCCCAGTCCAAAGCTCTATCCACTGTGCCACCGCCTGGTCAGGTCCACATTCTGGAATTTTTAAAATGGCTTTTGACAAAACTTGATTGACCTATGGTGAATAAACTCACCCTTTCATCTGTCGGTCACTACAGGAGTTTCCAAGTTGCTCAGCTTCCATAAATAGAAAGGATGAACTGACCTACACAGCTTAGTCTGGCTCAGAGGTCATTTCTGAGGAGTCTTCCAAAATGTCCCAGGTATCAGGGACTGACATTATCAACAGCCGACCATCTCTATTTCAAAACATTTGCCTCTGAAGGAATTTTATAACTTCTATTTGGCAAGTCATTTTCCTGTTCCCTTGCGTTATGGGAGCAAGTTGAGAAGTGAGTAGTCTGGTTTTCTTCTTTTAAGCAGTGTTTGTTTCTTTAAGGATTGCTGGGCTCAGTGCCAGAACCTCCTTGGGATATTACTGTCTTACACTTTAGATCTGCTTATCAGGAAACAGAATCCTGGAGGGTCAGGTAAGATGAGAATGAGTTTACATTAAAACCCGACTTTTGTAGTACCTGTTGGGGTCCTGTATTCTTGAGAAGCTAGCTAGACTGTGAGGCATCATATAAATACATGTTTCTCAAACCTATAGTTTTTTATTACCTGTTCTTTTTGCTACTACTGCCTAGTTGTTGATCAGACATTATATCTGGACCACTGTAGACATGAAGAGAACCAATTTTGGTTTTGTTTTATTTTTCAGTTTTGCTACCTTGACCTGCTATTCAACTGTGATAGTTCTTCAGGGTAGTGAGTCAATATTAAAATAAAAGGAATAAAAATTGTTGAAGTGTGAGCCTATGTTTGTATTTACTTATTTGAACGTTGTAAGAATAAAGTATCTCAATGTCAGTATTTTCATCTAGTTTTAAAGCCAAAGGGTTAATAAAGCAAGGCTAAAACTAACGCAGAATGAGAAAGTCAGTCAATAAGTTTATTACAACCCTACTTTTACTTTTATTACAGGGCTAATTGGTTATTTTAATTTTAAGGAAGACATTTGCTTTAAGTAAAGGCATTGATAACAGTAAATTAATGAAAATCATGTTAAATTTTACCAATATGTCCATTCTTATATTCCATAAATGGGAGTCAGGTTTGGCCAGTATTCTTTTTTGGTGACTTCAAATGTTTAAAAATTAAAATATAATTATTCACAATGAAAATATTAACCAGAGGTGATTTGCTGATTTATTGATTATTCTTTGTTGCAGTGATTATTCTTCATTGCATTTAACGATAAGAAAAGGCACTTTATATTCACAGCCAATCACGGGTAGCAGCCATACACACATGAAATAATGTGTTTGGAAAAATGGTTTATATGCGTCCTTGTGTCGTATTGTTAAGCTGTGGCTTGCAGAGAACTGCCAGTGTTTTGGTGAAGCTAGAGCTCACGGTGCATGGTAGGTAGAGAGTGTTCAGGAATGAGGTAGGGACCAGGTCATGATGGGCTTTTTATGGTCTGCAAAGGAGTTTTTGTTGTAGTTTCCTACAAGTGAGGGGTGGCAAGACCTGTGCAACTTCAAGAAGTAGAGAATGATGAGATTTTGTATTTAAAAAGAGCATCCTAGTTACAGTGTGGAACAGAGGGAAGTGAGACTGGTGGGTACCCATTTAGGAAGCTATCACAGTAGTCCTGAAGAAAAGATGGTGAGAGTCAAGTGGGAAACTGGTAATCTCAAATATGTCAAGCCCCAAAGAAAATTTTAAAAAGTTGTTGCATTTAAAGGATTTAACAGTAATGCCAATGGTTTTCCTAGAAGTACAGGATAATTTTTTTGGAAGAGTAAATCAATTAATTTCATATCCCTCTTCTATCCCTGGAAGGCATTTGGCAAAGGTTTTCTTGGACCCATATGCAAAGATCTTGTTTTTAAACTGCTGCCAAATCCTTGTGGGTCTGTTGTGAATACACAGCTCATTTAGAGCTTCGAGTCGAGGGGGATGTCAATTGCTTTGTCCTTGTGTCCAGTAACCACAGAATCACAGTACTCCCCCTTCCTCTCAAGAAGACAATAGCAGTTTTGAGCAGCTAGTCCCTCCCAGAAGTTGCTGCCTCATCTGTATTATTTATGTTACAATCAGTCTGGGTGATGACTGCAGTCCTCCTCCCCTTCCCCTCTACCACCCCCTTCTCCCTCCCTTTCTCCGTCCTCCATCTTTTCCTCCTCCATTATCAGGCCTGTCTCATACTAGCATTTACTGAGTGCTTACTGTTTGCCAGGAACTGTATTAAATGCTTCACTGACGTTATCAAATTTAATCCTCATAATTGCCTATGAAGTAAATTACTATTATTTTCTTCGGTTTACAGATGGGCAAACTAAGCTACGGTTCAGAAGGGTTTAAATAACTTGCCTAGGGTCACATAGCTTGTGAAAAGGAAAGGCAGAGCCAGTGACTGCACCTAATTCTTTCTGACTTTTGAGTCTGAGCTCTCAACTGTTATGAATGTAGTTATTACTTAATACAATTTAATAACAAATATTATTTCTCTTTTTAAATTTGCCCTTTTATGTAGCCCTGCCCAGTGAAAGTCCATGTAATCACTGTATTACCTACCTCACCTCCATTCCTAGGTCAGAGCAGGTATAAAACACAAGTGTAGACCATTTTCAAACATGAAGTGCAGGAAAACTTCACAGGGGGAGGGGTAGAATAAAGAAGCTATTTAGATTCTAGCTTTTTTCAAGGCAGATTATTCAGGTACAGCTTCACTGTTTTGCTTGAAGTATAGAAATTTCTGAAATAAAGAAACGAATTTTTAAAAATTGATATAACTCACATACCATAAAATTTACCCCTTTAAAGTGTGTGATTGAGTGGGATTTTTTAGCATATTCACAGAGTTGTGCAAACATCACCAGGTCCAGTTCCATCTGGAGCATTTGCATTGCCCTAAAAGGAAACCCATACTCATTAACAGTCATTCCCCATTTCTCCCTCCTGAAACACTTTTCAAACCTATTATATGCCAAAACACATCCCAAAGCTATAAAACATATATTGAGATTATCTATCCAAAACCCCCCTCTCATTGCCTGACCTGTGGTGGCGCAATGGATAAAGCATCGACCTGGAATGCTGAGGTCGCTGGTTTGAAACCCTGGGCTTGCCTGGTCAAGGTACATATGGGAGTTGATGCTTCCTCCTCCTCCTCTTTCTCTCTCTCTCTCTCTCTCTCATTCTCTCCCCTGTATAAAGGAATAAAACAAAACAAAACAAAACATAAAACCCTCTCATTAATGCAGATAACAATACTTGTGTATAGTTTATGTAATATACTATTCTAAGTGGTTTACATTTATTTACTCATTTAAATTTCACTATGACCCTATGAGGCAGGTTCTGTTAGTAAACCTATTTTACAGATGGGGAAATTAAGGCACAGAGAAGTTAAGTAAGTTGCCTCAAATCTTTTAACTATACGAAGGGGTGGAGCTAGCATATAAATCTGAGCCATCTGACACTGTAGTATGTGCTCTTAATTAATATATATGTTTTAAGCTGATTATATTCATATTTCAAAATGGTGTGAAGACCTTGGAAGCATTATGCCAAGTGAAAACAGCTAGTCGCAAAAGGCTACATAGTGTATGACTTCATTTCTATGAAATGTCCAGAAAAGGCAAATCTATAGAAACAGAAAGTAGATTAGTGGTTGCCTAGGCTGGAGGTGGGTGGGAGACTGTTGGGTGAAATGGGAAGTGACTGCTGATGGAAACGGTGTTTCCTCTCAAGATAATGCAAATGTTCTAATACTGATAGTTCTGAAGGGTGTGAATATACTAACACCTTATGAGTTATGCACTTTAAATGAATTGTATAGTATGTGAATTATAATTCAAGAAACCTGTTTTAAAATATGATATGAAGAGAGACAATCAGGATGATTTTTCTTAGACTATCTATGTTCATCTGTAAAACGATATATGTATACATACATATAAACACACTTTCGGGTATACCCTCCTTATTTAGGGTGCTCAGTCGCTTGCATCCAGTTCTCATTCTGACCATTATACAGTGCGTCCGTAAAGTCATGGTGCACTTTTGACCGTGTGACCAGTCAAAAGTGCACCATGACTTTACGGACACACTGTACTTCCTACTCAAACATTTCAGGTGCTTCCAAGTGCCTAAAAATCAAAACCTAACATTGCTAACCTAATAGTTAGGCCTGTGAGACCCTTACAGCTCTGTGGGAAAGAGTAGCATGATCATAAGGGATGTGAATATATATTTCGATATATAACTCTAAGTAGTTCAGTGTGTTACATCATTCTTTCTGCAGATATTTATGGAGGCCCTTCTATGTACCAGGTGTGCTTTATGTGCTTGAAAGACATCAGTGAATAAAATAGGTAAAAAGAACCCCTGTCCTGCAGGGCATACAGGGGATAAGGACTCACCCTATAGGCTTCTCAGAAGAGGTATCATTTGAATTGGATCTTAAAATAGAAACTAGACATTTACCCAGGTGATGAATTAATGTGTATTTGATGGAAGAGTGAAGTGCTGAGCTGCTCCAGTCAAAACATCCAACATCTATATTGTTCTTTTCTTTATTGGCTGTATAGCAAATAACTACAAAATCTCAATAGCTTATCACAAGCATTTATTTTATAGATCTGAAGGCTGGCTGCCGTTTGGTTGATCTAGTCTGGGCCAGGCAGAACTTTATAGGTTTCCACTCAGGTTTCAGTGCCTTCATTCTGGGGGACCAGGCTGAAGGAACAGTGACTTCTCCTGGTAGGTTAGAGGAGCACAAGAGGACAGTCTAAACCAGAAAACGTGGTTTAAAGCTTCACTTATGTCATCTTCATTTTTCAAGTCCCATGGCCAAGTCCAACAAAATGTTTCAGGAAAGTTCACTCTGCCCACAGTGGGAGACAGCAAAGGGTATGGGGCATATAATTCTATTAAAAGAAGGTAAAGATTTTGAATAGCAATTTGATCTACAGGGTGTATGTTATAAACACAAGAAATAGCTGAACCCAGCATGAACATGGATGTGAATGGACATGGGTATAGGAATGACTGAAAATTGTCAGGGTATGCCAAGGATGTTAGAAGATTAGGGACAAATTGTGAATTACGGTGATTCCCTGATTCTTGGCTTATTTTAATTCAGTGTTGCTGGTATGAATTTTAATTATAGCACTGTGATATAAAGACATTAAGTATATCTTGATTTATCTCAATCGCACTTTACTTATTCTACGCTCTCCTCCACCTGGCGGTTGGGAGGTTAGTTTCAGGCATCATTGGAGTCCTTCTTCCTTCCCTGCTCCCAGTGGCATCAGAGAGGTTCCTACACCTAGGACATGATTGTAGAAAACGGGATTGGAAGAGCTGAGTCTTTAGGTTGCAGCGGCTGCTTCCTAATATTACAGAAAACCCTACCATTCACATATGCAAACTTAGATTTAGAGAGTTAAAAAAGTTTTAATCTATGTACCCAAGAAGTTTAATATGAAACATTTTCAAATAAAAAAAATAAAATGGTTCTGTCTCTGACGGAGTAACTGGTATCAGACTTGTACTCTCACTGTAAATTAAACAACTATAAAACTGGGAAAATACATGATACAGCTTTTTCTCAGGCATTGAACAGGCAGCACAGGGATGTGATCTTGAGAAAAAGGAAACAGCAGATAAGCCCTATGGTCACCCTGCTCTTTGCCTGCAGACACCTTCCCCACTACAGCCCAGGGATGGAGAGCTGGGACGCCATGGTCTCACTGACCTGAGGAGGCAGAAAGCAGGGTTTGGGGCTAGGGCCGTGGCTGACATTTGTAGGACAGGGCAAAGGAGGAACAGATTTACCTCAAGTCCTTGGCCAAGGCTGGGCTGAGCATGCATAGGGCAGGACTCTGGGAGGTCTGCCACACAGTGGCTGCTGTGGGCCCCGAGGACATGTTAGGGTGCAGTGTTCAGAAGAAATGTTGGCGTTCTAGACCTGCCTGAGTGAGAGACCTTGATGGTCACGTAAAGGCATTCATCTGAGACTCCAGATAGGACAATGTTAGGAATGACAACAACATCCTAGAATGAGGGCCACACTTTAATACAAAATCAAAATAGACCCACCCAGCATGGCATAGAACCAAGTCTAACATGATGAAGAGGACCTTCTAGTAATTTAATGGCTTATAAAAACAAAAATTCAGTACCATTAAAGGAACCAACATAATCCAGACCATGTATAACAGATTATTCACATATTTAGCATACTATAAAAATTACTAGAATACAAATAAGTGAAAATATGGCAAATATGCTATAATGTGACCCATCCTACAGAGGAAAAATACAAACAACACATGATGTAATGGCCCAGATAATGGATTTAGCACACAAGGAATTTAAAACAACTGATATAAATATATTTCAATATTTAAAAGAAGAGATGAACAGAATGAACGAGTAGATGGGGAGCATCAGTAGAGAAACTGAACTGCTGAAGAGAGCCAAGTGAAATTCTAGGACTGAAAAGTACAGTTGCTGAAATAAAGATTAACTGGATGACCCTAACAGAGAAGGAGGCAAATCATCACGTTGTGCACCTTAAACTTACACGATGTTATATGCCCAATATCTATATATATACACACACACATATATATGTATATAAAGAGAGATGCACTTTAAATATAAAGGCATAGATATATTGAAAGTGTAAAAAATGGGAAAAGCTATATCATGCAAACAGTAAGCAAAAAAGCTGGTGTGACCATTTTATTTTATTATTTTATTTATTTATTTTATTTTTTGATATTTGGAGAGAGGAGAGAGAGAGAGAGAAAAAGAGAGAGAGAGAGAGAAAGGGAGAGTGAGAAGGGGAGAAGCAGGAAGCATCTACTCATAGTAGTTGCTTTCTGTATGCGCCTTAACTGGGCAAAGCCCAGGGATTCGAAACGGCAACCTCTGTTCTCCAGGTCGACACTTTATCCACTGCGCCACCACAGGTCAGGCAGTGTGGTCATTTTAATGTCAGAAAAAGTAGACTCCATAGTAAGGAGCATTACCAGAGATAAAGAGGGATATTTTATTATGATAAATGGGTTATCAGGATGATATAAAAATCTTTAATGTACATTCAATTTATTAATTTAGCTTCAAAATACATGAAGCAAAAACTGACAGAATTAAAGAGAAAAACAAACAAATCCCTATATGAGTTAGAGATTTAACACCCCTTTGTCAGTACTGGTATAGATTTAAAAATCAGCAAGGATATATATAATCTGAAAGATGCCATCAATCATCTTAACCTAACTGATAATTAATAGAAGTCTATTCTTAACAACTGCATAATATATATTCTATCTAAGTAAACATAGAGCACTCACTAGGAGCATAAAGTATCTCAATAAATTAAAAATAATTAAAATAACACAAGATATATTTTCTGACCACAGCACAATTAAACTAGAAATTAATAACAGAAAGATCTCTGGATATTTGGACTATTTGAAAAGTAAATAACACATTTATAAATAACTCAGAGTTAAAGGAAGAAATCATATAGGAAATTAGAAAATATTTTTAGTTGAATGAAAAAGAAGGCCCTACATTAGAATCTGGGATGCAGATAAAGCAGTGTTTAGAGCAGTGGTTCTTAACCTTTTTTGAGGTACTGAACCCACCAGTTTCATATGCGCATTCACCGAACCCTTCTTTAGTGATAAATAAAATATGATTTTATTTTGCAAATTCAAGACATAGGTATATGTTTTTTTTTACTGGTGCACAAAATGAGCCGTGCATGAACATCACCTTGCTCAAAGAACAAAACCAACAAAGTGCATGAACTCACAACAAATTACGGTATTACTTTATTCTGGCCTCCGCGGCAGAGGCTTCTCCGAACCCCTGAGACCGACTCATCGAACCCCTAGGGTTCGATAGAACCCAGGTTAAGAACCACTGGTTTAGAGGGAAATTTATAACTTTAGATGCTTATATTAGATAATAAGAAGGGTTTAAAATCTGTTATACAAGTATTCACAAGAATGAGAAAAAGAACAACAAATTAAACCTAAAGTTGAAAGATGAAATAACAAAAATAATAGAAGTCAGTGAAATAGAAAACAAAAAAAGCAATAGACATTTCATGAAACCACAAGTTGGTTCTTGGAAAAGATCAACAAAATTGATAATGCCCTAACAAGACTAAGAAAAAAGGAGAGAAAACACAAATTTTCCATATTATAGATCATATAGATATTAAAGGGTTAATAAAGGAATATTGTGAACAACTTTATGCAGCAAATTTAAGCTTGGATTAAATGGACAGATTTCTTGACATACACAATTTACCAAAACTGAGACAAGAAGAAATGGAGAATTTTAATAGCCCTATATCTGATATCCATATAAATATATTCTTTTCTTTACATCATACTGCTGCCCCTTCTCTTCTTTTAGAGATCTCTTTTATATCAGGTGAACCTTTTCATTGTTGAATTGTAGGTTTGAATATCTGATCTGGGACATTAAATTCTTCTCATGACACTTTCTGAGGAATCCACCATTCATTGGGTTTGTGGTGTCTGGGCAGAACTTTCTGGTACATCTTGAATAGAAACTGGAAGGTTCCGTGTAAACATTTTCCTTTCTAGTTTCTATAAATGGCAAGTTTTTGTTTTTGTCATTTGTTTGTATAAAGCTACTGGTCCCTGTTTTCCATAGTGCTTGGATGTTGGTGTTCCTTAAAATGATCTAAATCACCACCTTGAGGATGGAGTTATTTTAAACTCCAATTGCACAGGTTTTTTTAAAAATTTTTCTTCCTCCAAATTGTTACTTTTCTGAATTTCTTTCCCGAGTCTTCTAAAATGCCAAGAATTATTTAATACTGTAAGAGAGGCTGAAGGGCAGAGACACTCCCCATGTCCTTTTTAATCTTCTTTAGCGGAAAAAACTAGCTTGTACGTACTTCAAACAGATAAGGAAAAGAAACAAGATGCCTATCGCCGGATCTCGGTAACATTTATCCTCCTAGCTTGGAACCCTGAGTTAGTAAATGTCCTTGGCCTCTCCTGGAAACTGTCCGAAACACTGCCTGTTTTCACGTGTTAGTTGGGCTCCTTGCTAGATGCAGCCTCACCCTGAAGCTTCATTTTAGTTTTGCCTTACTCTGCACTTCTGCAACTGCTGTCGTATGTATTACATATACAGTGTAGGGGAGCTGTTAGCTCAGACATGTCCAACGTGTTTACTTATGCGTCAGTGATTCTTAAATTTCCTCTCATAACTGAGATTCTTAAGTCAAATTTCTTGAGATTCAAATTTCTTAAAATTTGGTAGGTCTTGGGACCTTCCTCCACCAGTGCAGTTTCATCAAAAGACAAAATTGATGTAGAGGTTCATAAACAAATTCTTTAAAAGCAGCAACTTAATGTTGGGGTGGAAGGTGAGGGTAGAATCCTTAAGTAGGTGAAAACAGCTATACCATAAGAGCCAATCTTGAAACTTCCTTAGTTTAAATATGTATGTATTTGGGTGTTTTAATTTAGAGCTGTTCAGTTTAAATTCTGAAAAGGATCAGTGGGTCCTTCCATGCCTGGCAGAAACTGATGTACATCTTGTTCCATCTGTTGAAGTTACTGCTTTCCAACTTGGAACGTTTGAAAGAAGCAAAATCTAGGATAAATTGTAAGACAGTTTATGAGAACAGATTCCTTTCCTTTTCTTCCCTCATTTCTCTGATCATCCCACCTAAGTGAGACAGGCTTTCATTTTCTCTTACAGTCCTACATTCCGTAGCTTGTTTAACCCAAGGACATGAATCAGTGTTGCTGTCATCAGAAGGGTGGGGTAGGGTGAAGAGGCCGGAGGAGGACTCGTGGGCCCGAGCCACGCTCCTCAGCCTGGGGGGAGCACAGTCAGGATGAGTTCTACTCTTCCTTTCCACCCTTGCAAGTTCTCTGAGTAATCACCTGTCAGTGACTGCTGACCTTCTGTCCAAAATGAGCTCCAGAGACATGAACCGCAGGAGGAAATGCTGTTTTCCTAGCTTTTCTCATTTCCTTCCTGAAAAAGGTTAGACTTCATTTGTGACACCTTCTACCCTCTCACATGTAGGAAAGAGACTGTTCTTGTTAGCCCTGTATTGTCAAGAATAAGAAAACTATGCTGTTGTTCTTGAGGTTAAATATTTTCATTGCTAGGACTTGAAATTTTAAAAATGGATTCCCATTCCCAAAAGAGAATGTTTTCTGGAGATTTCAGTTCCAAGACACACGGAAATTTCCCAATGCTCACAAAAGCATATTCCTCTGAAGGAAGGAAGCCTTACTGCAGAGTCCTGCAAAAAGCCAACCCCTGCCCGTCCGGTGGCTGGAGGCACCTCGCTGCCTGGCACCACTCTGTGGGAGCAGACAACACGGAACCCTTCAGATAGTTTTTCCTGGAAGTCTTGGATTTAGACTTACGTTATGCATTGGGAAATATTAAGAGGAATGTAGAAAATGTCATTATTGCTTTCTGAAAGAATATAGTAAATTTTTTAATCTCTCGCACTTTGTACCCTACTTTTCTAGTGGTATAATAGACTGCTCAGAATTTCAGAATGAGAATTTAGAGTCTGAGTCCTGTGCAACAAACTCATCAGAAGTGGGGGTAAGTGGGGAGGGGGCGGCCCAGGCATCAGCATTTTTCTAAATACTTTTTAAAGCCTTCGATATGTATATCTCTAGCTTTGTCTCTCGCCTGGATTTAGAATGGTAGGTTTAGGAAACTAGTTTTGTAGTTTCCTATATTCTCCCTATTTTGTTTTCAAGGATGGTTCTCATAAATCCTAAAAATCCTTTTGGGCATGTATCCATCAGGGGCCCAGCACACTGTAGAAGGCAGACCAAAATTGGGTAATTTGAGGAGGTCCTACTTAAAATGGAAAGGACAAATTGGGGGGGAAATAACAGGGCTCGCAAGAGAACCAGCCCAGGCCTGAGGGCCAGGGCACCGGTGGATCCCTCACTCAGGAGAGGAGCTGTTTGTGGGGGTCCTTCTGAAGTAGTGGTGGCCTTTAGTAGAACAAAGCAGCCAATTCACAGCCCAGCATGACAGGACCGGGGCAGTAAATGCCCCAATCTCACCGCCCTCTACCTTCAGATCTCCTGCTGGGGTCACCATTGTCTGAGCCCAGCGGGAAGCCAGAGGCCAGGCAGCGCCTAGGTGCTGTTCTCAGGGCCAGCCTCGGGGAGCACAGGGCAGGGTGGGGAGTGTAGGGGACAGACTCGGGAGAGGAAGTGGGAGACTTGGCACATGGTTGTCGTTCAGGGTCCTCAGTCTGACCCAGGTTCAGACCTCTTCTCGAAAGGCTGCATTGGATATGACTTGTTTTGTTGTTTGATAACAGATCTGTCGGGTAAATGTTTATAGTTTGTGATCTCAGGAGATATTTTAGTAAAGTATGTCTAAACTCGCAGATATGCTGCTTCTTAAACATTACTGAAGTTTCCCAGGCCTTCTTTTATATCCTCTTACATTTTATGACATACATTTGGAAAAGTCTTTTTATTGTGATAAACACATCATAGAATTGAGCATTTTACCGCTTTAAGGGTACATTTCCGTGGCATCAGGTGCACTCATTGCTGGGCAGCCTTCACCACCGACCACCTTCAGAACTGAAACTGGACCCATCCCCCTCCCCTGTCCCGTGTAGCCACCCTTCTACTTTTTGTTTCTATGAGCTTGACTACTCTTGACACCTCATGTTAGTGAAATTATATATATAGTGTTTGTCTATTTGTGACTTAGCATAATGTCCTCAAGGTTCATTCCTGTTGTAGCATGTGTCAGATTGTCCCTTTAAAGGCTGAATAATATTCCATGGTATGTATACACTGCATCTTGTTTATCCATTCATCTATCAAAGGCTCTTGGGGTGGTGCAATGGATAAAGCATTGACCTGGTACGCTGAGGTCGCCGGTTTGAAACCCTGGGCTGGCCTGGTCAAAGCACATATGGTAGTAGATACATCCTGCTCCTCCACCCTTCTCTCTCTCTCTCCTTTCTAAAATGAATACATAAAATCTTTAAAAAAATAAAAGGACTCCTGGGTTGCATGATACACATTTTTAAATGTTATTTTATTTCTGAGTATGAATACATTTACTCTCATGGTTTTATCTTTGACGTGCAGTGTGATGTCTCACAAATCTCCAGGCTGAGGTGAGGCATGGGCTGTAGGAGCTGAGACATGAATGGTGAGGAGGGCTAGGGAGGAGAGGGTCCATCACTTGGAGGAAGTGGAGAGTGGGGAGTATTTAAATGTGTGGAAAGACAGGAAGACCTCCCATAGATAAAAGAAATAGCAAATAAACAAAGAAACAGGTTCTGGACAGAAAGAGCTTTATGGGGCAGAGAGTGTTTTGATTGGGTAGGACTCTACTGAGGACTATGTATGAGTAAGTGAGGTAAGATACAGTTTTAAAACATTTGAAGTTTGACCTTAAAAAAAGTGTACTGTGCCAGACAAGTTCAGAAAATCGGGATTAAAAGGGTTCTTGGCTAGATTGTCTTAGTCTCTGATATAATAGTATTTTTATACCCCTCCAAGACCAATTATGATTTATAGACTTCCTCTAGTCAGTCTCTCTCTAAAATCAGCCTAGGAATCTCCTTCCAAAATTAGTAGTCAATGGTCAGGCTTAGCCTTAGGACAATAGAGGAGAGTCTAAGTGCTCTTGTCAGCCACCAATGGGAGTAGAGAATAAACATTTAAAGAATACTGGGTTAAAGGGTCATCAGATGATTAGCCTGCCCACTAGGGCCAAAATTTTAGCCTACATAGGAATTTGTCTCCATTTAACTTGGTAAATATTTGTTGAATAGGTGAAAATACGAAGGCCTTGTAAATTCTTAAGCAACTGAACAAAAATCAATGGTTTTAAAGATTAACCAGGTTCACTGACCAATATTATATCTTTGGCTAAGAAGAGAGGAAAAGGGTACTTCCAGAAAAACCCTATAAATGAACAATCAACTCTAGTTAAGATGGACGTGCTGAAGTACAGGGGCAATGTCTGTGGTTTATTTTTAAATGCATCAAAAATAAAATAAAATAAACAATATTTGAAATGCATCAAAAATAACATGGGTTGACAAATGGATAAAAAGACAGCCGATAAGTGATTAAAGCGACTGCTGTAAGATATTAATAGTAAAATCTCAGAGATGGGTGTAAAATTCTTTTCAACTTCACCGAAACTTTTCATAATAAAATGTTGGAGAACCAAAGAAAGGAAAATGAAAACCTAGAAAGTTTTGAAGGAAGAATCAGTAAGATTTAAGAGAAGCAATGTTTATAGTAAAAAGCACATGGGCACTGGAGGCAAACAGGTCGGAGCTCTGGTTCTGGCTTAACTAGAGAGTTAAGTATATTGCGGAGCGGTAGCCCTGGGATTTGAACCCATGCGCCCTGACTCTGGTGCCTTGGTCCCTACCTTGCAGTGGAGTGATGATACAAGCTCCTAGCTCAGTGTCTGGCATGTTTTAGGTTCTCAGACAATAGTTGTTGCCATTGGTGTACCATCTGCCTGCTGCAGAGGATGAAGTGGAGAAGTCTAAGATTTTAATGTATGATCTGGAAGATTTATATGACACTGTTTTGCAAGCTGGAAAATAAAAGTATTTGTGGAGAAGAAATGATTTAGTTTTAGAAAAGTGGAAGGAAAGATTCTGCTATGAAGGGTTTCATATATTTTCCTACAGGTCCATAAATCCTCTGCTCATTAAATATTTGAGCATGTTGCATGTGCTCAAATAGCACATGTCTGTTTTGTTCACTGCTCTAGACCAGTGAACAAAACAGACAAAAGTCTCTTTCCTTCTAGAGGTTCACATTCTACAAGGGTTTGAAGAATTAAGGATCTGTATAGCTCCAGTGCAGAGTGACTCTGCAAACGTGGACATGCAGTGAGAGAAGAAGGTGTTGTTTACACAGCCGACTTCTGACGTCCGTGACACCATGCCGTGTAGGCAGTTGTTTCCTCTGCTTTCTCTCAAGCCCATCTGTGCTCTCCGGTTTCCTCTGCACTTCTTTTGACTTCCATCTGGAGTTGGTGGAACAGCTTATATAAGCTATTTATGATTGTTTCAAAATATATGTTCAGGCTTCTAAAATGAGCCAGATAGGAACAATTACAGTGGCTTTTCACAGTGTACTCTATGAACAGAGAAGACTGAGATGAAATTCACGCTATTCCACGTAAAACAGAGGACATGAAGATATCCTTTCTGGTCTCTTGCATGAATTCTGTAATTCAGCCAGGCTGTGACTTCAGCGCCCTTCCAGGGTGTGTATCCCTTGACGATTACACACTCATTCCAATAGGGTAGGAGGTCAGTCTGTAAAAGAATTTGTTGAGCCAGACCCTCCTCTGCTTCTGAGTCATTTTCTGGTAAAGCAAAGAAGTTCTCAGGGAGAAGCTTTAACTCTTTCAGATGGCAAAGGTTACTCATCGGCGTGATAGGGTAGCTTTCTAAGTAATCATACAGGGCTTATACCAATTCTTTACTTGGTATTTTATTTTATTTTTAAATTTTTATTTATTGATTTCAGCAAGAGAGGAAGGGAGAAAGAGAGACAGGAACATCAATCTGCTCCTGTATGCGCCCTGGGCAGGGATCAAACTGACAACCTCTGAGCTTCAGGATGATGCTCTAACTGAGCTATCTGGCAAGGGCTTTGCTTGCTATTGTAGATAATAAGGTATATATTTAGTATGATAGTGAAATGGAATTTGAGAAAATGTAGTAGGAGGAAAATAATATCCTTGTACCAATCTGGAGTTGTTTTAATGATGTAAAAATGGCTAAGAGGTTTACAAAATATTATGTTTGTTTTAGAAAAAAATATTTATGCCACCACCCTTATGTGGAAATTGGACATCTGGCAACTTCAGCCCTTTGGAAGATAGCCAGAAACTAAGAACAGGGCCTCAGAGCACATAAAAAATAACTGTTGAAAAACTCTAGCACTAACACATGTATTTTACCACCACAGAAGAGTTTGTTGGCCTCTCATTTGGGGCTTGTTTACTTTTTATTTATCTGGGAACGTTTGATGTTTTTGGCGGTGTATGTGTGGTCTCCCCTGCCCAGTAGATTATAAACAGCCATCTAGGAAGAGGTTGGAAAAGTTGACGGAGGAGATAAACTGATAGCATAGGGAAGGCTGCCATCAAAAGAGAAAGACCTAGAAGATATACAGTACTGGTGTTATATGTTACAGCACAGGACAGTAATGTATGGTTTTCATAATGAACTCGCAGCGGTTAGCCAAAGAGTAACTCATGTGTAGTCTCTTCTTTTGAAGAAGGCAGAGATACATACTGTGTCTATTTTTAAGCATGGTCCAAGTTCTGACATGTTGAAATGGTAAGGTCTGTAGTGTTTATATACAGTACTTGAAACAGTATTCTCTAGTGATGCCTATCAGTGACACAGATTTGAGCTTGTGACTGATTATGGAAATGATGTGTAGTAATAATTGCTAACATTTATGGCGCTCCTATTGTACCAGCCCTGCCCTAGGCTTTGGAGACAGAGAGATCTGAGTTCCCACTTCTATCTCTGACTTACTGTGTCACCTTGGACAGGTGACATAACCTCTTTGAACCCGTGTCCTCACATGTAAAATGGGAACTAAGAATATATAATAAGGTTGTTGTGAAGACTCGGTGAAGGAAGTACATAATACAGTGCATGGCACATAGTAAATCCTCATTAAATATTAGGCATGATATTATTTTATTATCATTATTTTATCATTATTGTTATTCTCTTGATGATATGAAAGTATGATTATCGCCATTTCTTTGAATAAGGAAACTAAAGCCCAGAGGGCTTATTTAAGTAATATGTCCAAGGTGAAATAACTAATAAATAGTGGAGCTGGGATTTCAACGTTGGTCTCTAACTCTGGAAGCCTCATACTCTACATTCACATTATGCTGCCTCCTTGGTGTATGATTATAGTTAGATTTTTTTTATATACTTAAAGAAAATATGTGGTAGGAGAAGGGAGGGGATGTGGGAAATGTTACTAGCGACCTCTCTTTTCCACTACAGATCCAAGTTGTCTCATTATAAAAAAAGTCCCGGTAACACAAAGATGTTAAGGTTTTACTCAGCAGTACAAATTAAATATGTAATGTTTAATTGTGTTGCAAAATATATATTATGCAAGATTCATTAAAATCTTACCAGTACTCTGAGCTAATATACTGAACTATTTATCATGTTCCTGACGTGTTTGTCCATCCATATCATTGATTTTTAGATTATAAATTTAACAGCTAGATTCACAGTGGTTCTAACCTTTTTTGAGGTACCAAACCCACCAGTTTCATATGCGCATTCACTGAACCCTTCTTTAGTGATAAATAAAATATGATTTTTTTTTCCAAGTTCAAGACATAGGTATATGTTTTTTTACTGATGCACAAAATGAGCCGTGCATGAACATCACCTTGCTCAAAGAACAAAACCAACAAAGTGCATGAACTCACAACAAATTACGGTATTACTTTATTCTGGCCTCCGTGGCAGAGGCTTCTCCAAACCCCTGAGACCGACTCACTGAACCCCTAGGGTTCGATAGAACCCAGGTTAAGAACCACTGAGCTAGAACCATCTCTTTTTTCGTAATTAGGCAGTTAGTGCTTTTTGATGTGATTGTAGTACTATGATGAAAGTTAGAATCCTCATCTGCCCCAACACCAGATGAATATTTGATAAATAAAGAAAAATAGACTTGGGCCTGGACACTCTGGAAGTCTTCAGCTATTCCTTGTGAAAGACCCAGGGAGACATGTAGCTAATCATGGCTGAATGTTTACAGACAGGCATATGCCGTCTATTTATTTCCCCCGTTTCTATTGCTTAAATATGTACTTAGGCTCCCTGACTCCATGTCAAAGTCACGGACACGTATCTTGTTATAGCACAGGCACGGTGGTAGTATAAGAATACGAGGTAAGATTGGACCATGATGTCTTTGAACCAAAAAATGCATCCTTGAGCTGGTGTAGTATAAAAAATCTTGTCTGGAAGTGCTGTTTGCATGGCCCATTTTTGTTTTTTTATGAATTTTTACTTTTTCAGTATGTTTGAGATCTCAGCCATTGAGGCGTGGTCCTGTTGCTGTTCTTTACATCATATTACATTTTTTTTCTCCAGACACAATCTCAGGAGGTAGTAGCTGGAACGCCCTGTCTCAGTCTGGGCTCTGCTGCTCTAAACTGACTCTGAGCTTGGACAAATCGGCTTTCTAACCTGCTCAGCCTCAGTAGCCTAATTTTTAAGATGGTTATGGGGAATAAATGAAGTGCCATATTTAAAATTCCTACTTTTTAAATACCATATTTTAAAAATACACTGTTTTCTGGTACTTGAAAAATGTTAATTTCCTGATTGCCCTCTTCAGGCATATTGAAAAGTCTGTATTTCCCAAGTCTTTATGTTCTTATATAACAGGGGTTCCCAAACCTTTTTACATAGGGAGCCAGTTTCACTGTCCCTCAGACCGTTGGAGGGCCAGACTATAAAAAAAACTATGAACAAATCCCTATGCACACTGCACATATCTTATTTTAAAGTAAAAAACAAAAAGGGAACAAATACAATATTTAAAATAAAGAACAAGTAAATTTAAACCAACAAACTGACCAGTATTTCAATGGGAACTATGGGTGCGGATGCATCCTGTGCTCCTCTCACTGACCACCAATGAAAGAGGTGCCCCTTCCAGAAGTGCGGTGGGGGTGGATAAATGGCCTCAGGGGGCCGCATGCAGCCCGCAGGCCCGTAGTTTGGGGACCCCTGTTCTATAACTTGCAGGTATAATTCACTTTTTTTGGTTCAATTCCAGAATGACTTTGAGAATCAAATAAAAAATGTATGAGAAGTTATAATTTTTAATATAAATAAATTAGACTCCTTTGATTTTTTTAAGTATAATTTTTTATTTGCCGAGCTTTGACCTTAGTAGAAATATCTTTATATTTTAAGCTTTGTCATGCTCTATGTGTTCTATGTCACAGTGTCTTAAATATTTATGCTCTCCTGTTTCTTTTGGCCTTTCTCTTCAGGTTATAAAACATGGAGGCTGGCTCAGTGGTTCGAGCCATCTTTGACTTCTGCCCCAGCGTATCAGAAGAACTGCCACTCTTTGTGGGAGATATTATTGAGGTGTTGGCAGTGGTGGATGAATTTTGGCTTTTAGGAAAGAAAGAGGATGTTACAGGTAAGAGGCTCATAATTCTTCACGTACAAAATGGATCTCAAGCCCTCCTTTATTTCCATATTAAAAAGAAAGCTTGAATGGGGAGCCCAAGTCAATAAACTTCAGAATTTTTTTGTGTTTTCCATATGTATTATTTCCTGTGATTTCTGCCAGCAAGGAGAGAATGTCTGTTATCATTCCATCTCCCCTTAATGGTTCCTTGAAAAGATTGAAATGGTTAGATACCAGCGGCCCCCAGCCCAGTTTTCTATTCATTTCTTCCCCGTCCCTTGCCTCCCCTTTTTATCCCTTGTATTCAGTATCATTATTTCTCTTCTGAAGATATGCATTATTCCTCTTTTCAGAACCCCCTTCTGTTTGCCATGGCCTTTCACTACGAGTTTTTATCTCTAGTTGATGGAACGTAAGGTCTTCTCCACTTCATTTTCTCTGGCTGTCTTCTTTAATGCTTATTAAAGGGAGTGTGATGCAGCCTGTTCACTTTTTCCTAGATCCATGGTTGGCCCTAATGTATTAAAGCTGTCTGTCTTTCTCTATATATTTTAAGTGAGACGGTAGGAAGCAGGGAGGCAGAGAGACAGACTCCTGCATGCTTCCCAACCAGGATCTACCCAGCAAGCCCCTTACCCTGCGATGCTCTGCCCATCTGGGGCTGCTGTTCTGTTGCTCAGCAACTGAGCTATTTTAGCACCTAAGGCAAGGCCATGGAGCCATCCTTAGCACCAGGGCCAAGTTGCTTGAACCATTCGAGCCATGGCTGCAGAAGGGAGAGAGAGAGAGACAGAAAGAAAGAGAAAGGGTAGGGGTGGAGAAGCAGATCATCACTTCTCCTGTGTGCCCTGACCAGGAATCAAACCCGGAACTTCCACACACCTGGCCAATGCTCTACCACTGAGCCAACTGGGCAGGGCCATAATATTTCTAAAGACTGAAAACTGATGGAATGATAGCATCATCTATAAACGATCTCAGTACTGCTTTCATACAGAGCTTATAAAAAGTATTTTTTTAGCTTGTTAGAAGTTGCTCAGAGGTAGAAGAGAGTTATATAGGAGATAAATGGTGATGGAAGGAGATTTGACTTGGGGTGGTGAATGCACAGTTCAACATACAGATGATGTTTTATAGAATTGTACATCTGAAACCTATATAATTTTATTAACCAACATCACCCCAAAATTTTGATTAAGAATCTGAACCTTTAAAAAGAAAAAAAGAAGTTGCTCATTTTACTTTGTTCTTTGGCAAAGCTGGGTACAGTGTGTTTGTTGCAGGTAGTCAGTGTTCATAGTTAAAGTTATAACTTCTGTCAAGAAATATAACTAGCCTTGCCTGACCAGGCGGTGGCGCAGTGGATAGAGCGTCGGACTGGGATGCGGAGGACCCAGGTTCGAGATCCCGAGCTCACCAGCTTGAGCACGGGCCCATCTGGCTTGAGCAAAAAGCTCACCAGCTTGGACCCAAGGTCGCTGGCTCCAGCAAGGGGTTGCTTGGTCTGCTGAGGGCCTGCGGTCAAGGCACATGTGAGAAAGCAATCAATGAACAACTAGGGTGTTGCGACAGCAACGAAAAACTAATGATTGATGCTTCTCACCTCTCTCCGTTCCTGTCTGTCCCTATCTATTCCTTTCTCTGACTCTCTCTCTGTCCCTGGAAAAAAAAAAAAAAAAGAAATATAACTACCCTTGTGGAAATTTTCAGGTCCCTCTTTTGCTCTTCAAGTCCAGTATTTCTCTTAATTATTTATAAAAAGACTCTATATCTCCTAATGAGTTATTGGAAAACTATACTATGAGCTTTGATATTTGTATTAAGTTGCACAATAGCAGTGAAACATTAATGTGCTATAAGATAAATATCTGAGGTCTCAGATGATTTCTGTGCCTTTGTAATAAAGAGTAAAATAAATTTTGTCAGAGTAAAATCTGCATCATGAATTGTGATACTCATTATGAGGTTTTTATGCGTTTTTATTGAATAGAGAGCTTTTGCAGTTTTGATTTTTAAGTGGTATTTGGGATCCTTGGAACATTTAAATAAAGACTTATTAATGTTAAAAAAATAGTTTTATTAGATTTTTAGAAGTTCACAGCTGCAGATTGAAGGATGATAAGAAGGGGCAGAACTGAAAGTGGGAGGCGGGATGGGAGGTTGTTGCCATAATCTCGGTGAAAGCTGCTGATGGCTTGGACCAAAGCAGTGGGTCTGGAGGGAGGAAGACAGATACCAGCGATATTTAGAAGGTGGAATCAGTTAAACATGATGCTTTCCAGCCACAGGTTGTATCTCTCTACCACTACCTGTTGAAACCCTTCCCATCTTCAGACTCTGCTTTTTCATGTTCTTCCTGATTCATTCTCTCCCATCTCTGAAATCCCATAGCAACTTGTGTACCTATGTTGTGACATTAGATTTCAGAATTGAATTTTTGTTTATATCTGAACTAGATTTTCAGATCTTCGAGGGCCCAGACTGTCTTTCTCGTTTTTTCCCTCTGCAGTGTGCCGTGCATAGAGAGCCACCCAGTAAATGCTTATCAAATTGCATTCTCTGTGTTCTTACTCCATCAGTTTTTAATTGGGCCTCATAAGTGAACCTGAAAACAGATTTGTATCCTGGTACACAGACATAAAAAGAAATGTCATTATTGGAAATGTTTTCTTTTATTTTCAGGACAGTTCCCTAGTAGTTTTGTGGAAGTTGTGACCATTCCCAGCCTAAAAGAGGGAGAGAGGCTGTATGTCTGTGTCTGTGAATTTACATCCCAAGAATTGAACAGTCTTTCCCTCCATCGAGGTAAGTTGATCATCAGGGGTAGACTGTTTAAAATTAGCTTGGTGGAGTTGGTCCATTTTGACAACTACATCTTTTTTTGAAAATTTTATAAGTGGCTAACTAACCTCTGGAGGGCCCTCAGCAATCCCGAGAGCGCTGACAATGACAATGACTCATATTTTAGCAGTGTTTTACAATTTCCACAGTATTTTCTCACAAATAAATTCTCATTTGGTCTTCAACACAGACCTGGGAGGTAGCAAAGTGAGTATTTAACTGCATTTAATAAATGATGAAAATGAAATTCAAACAATGTTACCTGCAGATAGAAGTTTTGACCTCAGAATGTAAAGTCCTGTCATCTGATTACAAGTCCAGTATTCTTTTTATTATTATTATTGATTTGAGAGAGAGAAACAGGAAGGGAAACATTGATTTGTTGTTCCACTTGTTTATACATTAATTGGTTGATTCTTATATGTGCCCTGACTTGGGATCAATCCCGCAACCTTGGCGTATTTGGACGACACTGACTGACTGAGTTACCTGTGTTCTTTTTCCAATGCCCCATGCTGTGGCCATACTTCAGACTATATTTATATTTTTTCTCATACAAACTAATATTGCTCTGCTAACTACATAACTATTTATTAGTGTATAATAGTAGGGCAAGAATTATGGTGTGGAAATTAGGAGACAGATGTAAAATAACCCCATTATACTATTCTACATTAGGTAATGTTACTAAAATTCTCATCAGAACCAGTTTAAAAGTAGTTTAAAATGGATCATCACAGCCGAGTCTCAATGGTATTCCAAGTATTTCTCACTTCTTGCACTCTGATAGACATGTGAACTTTTACAGGTAGACTGTCTACTGTCTCAGCAAGTCTACTGATGACCATGCATTTCTGCATAAGTGTAGATACCAATAGTGTCCCACAAGCTAACAGATAGTGATCAGAGAGCGGTCATCACAATGGTAGAATTTATTGAATATGTTATTAATATTGTTACTTGCTCTTTTGAGTATGGCACTAAAGGGCAGGGTTAAATGCTATGCACATATGAGAGAGAGAGAGAAACCTAACACGTGTCCTTAGCCCTTGGTCAGTAAGAAGAAACAAAATACTGGATTTTGACCTTAATCTCAAAATCGGTTTTGAGAGTTTCTGCACATCACTTTACAGTGAGACTCCTTGCTAATCAGTGTTGGGAAGGCAGGCAGAAACAGATGGACATGTTATAGCAAGAAAACTTATCTGTCCCTGTCACCTCCCATTCGAGGGCTGTGGTCCACGTCACCCAGTCAGAGGGTGCGGAGCAGGGCCTCCCTCAGAGCTGTGCCAAGGACGGGGATGGCATGGACTTGTCCTTTCTCACGCCTGTCCCCAGGAGAAGATAGCGGGGATAAGAATATCCTGTACGGGAATCTGCGGTGGAATTGAGGATGTGGCTTCCGAAAGTAGCATTTTTGCTTCATAATTACATCTTAGGCAGTCAAGTCGTAGGTACTAAAAGGAGAGATTTTCAGCTGAATGCCTTCCATGGAAAGACTAGTCTAATGTGTTCTGAATGTGTTTTGAAGTTAAATTCACCTCAGGAGTCCCAGATTCACAGGGAGACCCTGGCGTGCATCACCTGTATCAAGGTCAGGTTGGGTCCTGGAATCTGTAGATCTTATTTTGACTAGCTCTTAACCAGTGAAGCCTAATGAGTTTACGATGCAAGTGGAACTCAAGGGAAGAAGTTACAGGGCAGGGGGGATACTTAGGGAAGGGTTGCGGAAAGACATGTGCTGGTCATCGGTGGTTCTGTCTCGTCCTCTTCTCTGATTCACTGCTGCCAGTGAATACCGCTGACTCTCCAGCTCTCTTTCCTTCCATGCTTTTCATCCTTTGGGCTCTCTGTCTTCCTGTCAGAACACCCAGCCTTTAGGGGTGGGGAAGTTGGGGTACCTATGCAATTTGTCTTTCTCTGGGAAGTTGAACACGAGGCACAGAAATGGTTTTAATTTCTTGTGTTTTCTATACATGACAGTCCACATTAACAGGTATTAATTTTAGTGGTTGGAAACACAATTGCTAAAAAAATGAAAGTACCCTTTTATACTGCATATAGTTTGTAAAACTTGAGTCTAGGCTTCCTGACTTTCAAGTCTAGTGCTTGGAATGTCCTGTCTACTTCTTAGACTGAAAATTGCCTTTCCCGTTAGATCAGCATCTCAGCTCATGAGCGGTAGTACATACCTCTTCATTCCTGGGCTCTAGTAAATTAATCCTGTTGTTTCTTTTCTTCCTCAGTACCTTCAGTGTAGCATGAAGCTGCTCCTGTGCTGTGAAAATAAAACTTGGGTGATTTAACATATGTCAGGAGGAGAATTGGAATCCTTAAGAGCATGCAGGATAATGTTTGAAATCTGTTTTGGTTTATCATACTGCCTTGGGTTAACTGTTATTTACTTACTTTCAGAAATATCATTGGGATTCATAAGAGAAAAATATTACATATTTTAATTATAAAATAATATTATATAAAATTATATCTATATAGAATGATATATATATATTTAAAGCAGAGAGTATAGCTTAGGGGATGTGTATTTTGACATCCCTAGATTTAAATCCAGCTCCACAGCTTGGACTACTTCCTGAAATTGTCTCTACCTCAACCTCCTTATCTATAAAACGAGGATAATAATACCTATTTTGGGGGTAGTTGTGAGAAATAAATGAGGTCATACATGTAAAGCATCTGGCACAAGGTAAGCACTTAATAAAGATTAACTATGTTTATTATTCTTAACCTAGAATTCCTGGAGTTCATAGCTGTGCTTCAAGGGACCTTGTTTCCCAATAATTAGGGCAAGTTCTGGGTGTATGCACACTTTTCCAGGGAGAGTCTAACTGGAGTCAGAACCCCAGTGGTTCTTCCAGCAGGTGTCACTCTTTCTCCTTTTCCCAAAGCTCTCCGATTGTTTTAGATTGCTCCCTGTATTTTATATTATATTTAAACTCAGCAACAAGGCTATCTCTTAGAAGGATCAATGCAGCCAAGGCCACTGGCTGTCCTAAAAAATAAAGGAGGGGGAATAAAAGAAAAAGATACAACCTTCCAGAAAAACAAACAAACAAAACAACGAGAGTTTTACAAGGAAAAGAGAAAAATAATATAGCGGGAGAGATGAAATGTCACTGACCATTGCCCTTCATAACACAGAATGCTTATCCCTCGCCTATAACTTCTTGTTTCTAGCCTACCGCCTCACTCCCCAAAAGCGAACAACAATAACTTGATAAATGATATTTATCAGTCAAATCTGCTCTGTGAGATATCAGGATTAAGTTTTTGATATGGCCCATGTATAAACCTAAGTAAACTATATGGTTTACCCACAGAAAACACAGCAGTCCCCTGTGCATTAGGGTTCAGTGAGGGACCCGATACTCAGAGTAAGTCTACATACTTACATTCAGAGTCTAAGGATACCTGCATTTATTCTTATCATCTTATTCCTAATGCATTTCTTTTTTGTATGAGACAGTCCAGTCAGAAGAAGCAAGCAGTATGGCTGCTGGGATGAACTGCACAGGAGTGAGAGGCTCTGGCTCAAGTCACCACACTTCCTGCTCTTCTATTCTCTAAATCTGGTCACTGTGCTCCACGAGTTCCTCATATTGTCGCTTCAGAAGCCTAGGAAGGACCCCTAGGTAGCCTCCATTCTTAAGGAATCACCTGGGATGCCAGGGGAAGAGCTGCGTGATTCCTTCGGATAAAAATGAGAGACTCTTGCAAAACATTTAGTAACAGGTCTATAAAATAAGGGTGTTGACAGTTATCTCTAAAGTGTTTTCTAAACAGCGCTTTCTGAAGTGCTTTCTAAAGGTGATTTTGAAAAAAAATTTCACCTGTAGTATACAGAAATAACCAACAGAATGACAGTTTACCAGGTAATAAAGCTTAGCAAAATAGTCACCCAGCTGAAAATAGGAAAACAAGGCTTACTATCAGAGTTTCATGGAGATCTGGCAAACAAGGAAAATACTGTCATTCTACAGCTGTAAGAAACTCAGTTCATTTCCTAGCCAGCAGAGTAGGAGGGATGGCATGCTTTTATTCTTCTTACTCACCAAAGGCCTATTATGTCTGAACAGTAGCTGTGTCTCCAGTGAGTTAGTTCCCTTTGTGGTCCTGATGGAATGGCCTTAGAGCTAATGTGGTAAAAAGTCACTTGTAATTATCAGGACCACAAGTTCTGACCAATGAACACTGAATCATAAAGGAAGACAGAAATATAGAACCAAGATTCTATTTTTCAGGAACATCAAAACAAAACAGTGTCAAATCAGTGAAAATGTGCTGGGCGCCTGCCGCTAAGTGCAAAACTTTACATTAGCTACCGTGTAGTATATAAAAATACAAATGTCAAAATTAGTGATATAAATCAGTTGTTTTCTACCTTTTTACATTTGGGGACTGGTGACAATAGGGAATTATTTTGGGGACTGCTACGGCAGAAACCACCATGAGCATAAGTGAATTGACTAATGACTAAGATCATTGGGTCTGTGATCTTCGTACAACATCAGGGTGGTTACCTTTTCTGCAGACCACATGAAATTTCTGGTGGACTGGTCCCCGGACCAGTGGTTAAAAAACACTGATAAAAATGGTAATTTCTTTAGGAGGCTATAGATGGCCAGTATTAATGTGGGCTCCTAGGTTTTTTAGAGAGGCATGCTAAGATTTCAGATGAAGAGGCTTGTATAGGAGACAATGAGAGCCCCTCATGTGGAATAGGGTTTCAAAGGTGATACAGTGTTGGCTAGCTGGGAGTGGGGGCAGGGGATGTAGTGACTGGATGTGAATGCCAAGTTACATTGAGGTGCAAACATGTAGCTTAGTAACAAACCCTCTTTAGAGAGTGTCCAGGGCAAACTTATTTGTTATGTATTTCAGGTAGTGTGAACGGGATCTTTAGAGAGGAAGCCTTTGGCTGTAGGAAGAAAACTTCATACCTCATGGTAGAAGTTTGAGCAGGGAGAGGATATGATAAAATTGATATAATTATAGTCTTAGGCATGGATCATTTGGTAGACTGGAAAAGACAACATCTAAGGGCAAGATCTATAAGAGTGAAATGATGGGAGTTGGACTAGCGTGGTATAGCAAAGAGCAAGCAATGAGTGGAATAAGTATTTTGAAAGATGAATGAGAAGAAATAAAGGAAGTTAGCAGCATGGTGTTTATTTGGAGGAAAGGTATAATTCATTTATTTGAGAGTTGTAACTGAAGAGTCATCATTAGCAAATGAACAGGAAGGGCTTGCTATGAGAAAGGCATTGTACCAGGCTCTTAAGATACTGCAGAGAAGTGGTATCTGACATTAAGGAATCTATAATTCACTTGGTAGGAAGATGGGACAGACTTAATTTTTTTTAAAAAAGATCAGCTCTTCTGGTTTTATTTTATTTGGGGCTATTGCATTGCATTCCTTAATCACCTGTAATCATGGAAGTAAAGTTGACTTAGGTGTCAAGTAAGAGGAAAGTTAAAATAAGATTAAAACTGATAACCTACAAAGTGAATAGTTTATAATCAGATAATTAAAAATTTGTTATAAAACAGTTTATTTCAAAACTATAGTTATTTTTTAAATGGAGTGACTCTTTTGATTTCATTTTTTCAGAAACAAACACTGCCCCTATTCTTTTTTTTACCTGAACTTTTTCACCTGTAAGATAGATGCTAAATTTTCAGCATATGTTTTATCAGATAATCCTGAGACACCGATGCTGGGACTCTAAGTTGTTTCTAAAAGAAAAATTACTAGAAAATTCTAAGATTTTATTATGATGCATTTTTAAGATAGGTATAGTTTGAGAAGGCTCCTAGAGAAAATGATTTTTTTTTCTTTTCTTTTTTAAGAGAGACAGACAGACAGGAAGGGAGAGAGATGAGAAGCATCAAGTCATAGTGGCAGCACCTTAGTTGTTCATTGATTGCTTTCTAATGTGTGCCTTGACCGGGGGCTCCAGCCAAGCCAGTGACCCCTTCCTCAAGCCATTGACCTTGTGCTTTAAGCCAGTGACCATGGGGTCATGTCTATGATCTCATGCTCAAGCCAGCAACCCCTTGCTCAAGCTGGTGAGCCCGCACTCACTGGTGACCTTGAGGTATTGAACCTGGGTCCTCAGCATCCCAGGCCGATGCTCTATCCAATGTGCCACCGCCTGGTCAGGCCCCTGGAAAAAATTATTGAAGAGTTGATTGCCCATATCTGTACCTCTTTTCTGGAGATTTCTTTCTTTGTTTCATATTTGATATTGAATATAATTTAGTGTGAGAAATTAGATCCATCTAACCCTGACTGGTTAGCTCAGTTGATTAGAGGATGGTCCTGATACACTAAGGTTGTGGGTTTGATCCCTGGTCAGAGCACATACAAGCATCAAGCAATGAATGCATAACTTAATGAAACAACAAATTGATATTTCTTTCTCTATCTCTCCTTTACTTTCTCTCTCTAAAACAAATAAATGATGATTTTTCAAAAAAGAAATTAGATCCATCTATTCAAAGGACTATAGTGAACATGAATACATCCTTTATCGTTTATAATTTAATTCAGTGGCACAAACTGTGAGAACGTTGTTTACATTAGCATTTCTCAAATTTTTTGATCTTGGGATCCCTTTATACTCTTAAAAGTTCTTGAAACCCTACAGAGCTCTTGCTTGTGTTGATTTATTGATATTTTACCATATTAGCTGTAAAAACTGAGAAATTAAGAAAATATTTATCAATTCTTTTTTTAAATCCAAGACATATTAACATAAATAGCATATTTTTATGAAAAATAACTAGTTTTCTAAACAATGAACATTTGGTTCTCACAACATTGGTTTATATTTTTGCAAACCTCATTAATATTTGGTTTAATAAAAGAAAGCTGGATTTTCCTAGTTGTACCTGTTTTTAGTGTGCTGCAATATGTTGTTTTGACTGAAGTACATGAAGACAGAATGACAGTTTTGACCTTACAGACTCTCTGAAGGGCTCTCTGGGACCTTCTGTCCCAGGTAACACAGACCACACTAGGGCTTGTCTGGGGTGCCAGCCGCAGAGCGCAGCTACTCGTGTCCCCTTGACCGAGGAACGGTCCTCTCCTCTACCAGGAGGCTGTCCTCTTTGACCGAGCGCGCAGCTTCCGAAGGGGCACACATGGAGCGGTGAGGGAGGAAGGGGACACCTGCCTCGCCAGCCAGATTAACCCTGGTGATCAATGGGTGACAGATATTGCCGTCAGATCTGGATATTGGAATCGCATAAGTGTCCCACTCAGTTTCAATTTGGCGTCTCCTCTAAGCAGGGTCACGCCCTGCAAGGAAGGGATTGAGGGAGGGTGTTTGATGAACATTGTGACTGTCTATTACCCTCGTAAAGAAATGCTTCTGCCATGATCCCCAGTGTCTGCGAGAGCTTTCTTGACCCCAACATGGACCACATCCAACATGGACCACACTTTGAAAACCACTGGCTTGCAGGAATTTTCAGAATATAGTCACTATGTTTTCAGAATTCACTAAGTTGTCCAAAGTGTTCATTCCTTAAAACTCTAGGTGTATATTTCCTTGACCTTGGTAGATGTTTAAAATGATGCTTTGCACTATTAGTTATGGTAATATTCTTCTGGAGTGATGAGTGGGTCATTACCTTTGCTTCTCTTTCTTCAGGCGACCTGGTGATCCTCGATGGCACCCCCACAGCCGGCTGGCTCCAGGGCCGAAGCTGCTGGGGTGCCCGGGGCTTCCTCCCAGCCTCATGTGTCCGGGAGCTCTGCCTGTCCTCACAGAGCCGACGGTGGCACTCGCAGAGCGCCTTGCTCCAGATCCCTGACTATTCGATGGGACAAGCCCGGGCGCTGATGGGGCTTTCTGCCCAGCTGGATGAGGAGCTGGACTTCAGAGAGGGGGACGTGATTACCATCATCGGAGTTCCTGAGCCGGGCTGGTTTGAAGGGGAACTGGAGGGCCGAAGAGGCATTTTCCCAGAAGGTTTTGTAGAGCTTCTGGGGCCCCTGAGGACTGTGGATGAGTCGGTTAGTTCTGGAAATCATGATAACTGCATTGCAAACGGTGAAGTAGATGCCCCTATGGGCGAAGAGGAGAGAGGGCCAGAGGAGGACGAGCACACAGGGAGCTACGGAATTGCCCTCTACAGATTCCAAGCCCTGGAGCCGAACGAGCTGGATTTTGAGGTAGGCGATAAGATCCGAATTCTGGGGACCCTGGAAGATGGCTGGCTAGAAGGATCACTGAAGGGCAGGACGGGCATCTTTCCTTACCGGTTCGTAAAGTTATGTCCCAACACAAGGGTAGAGGACACCGTGGACCTGCCACAGGAAAGCAGCCTTACCAGGGTCCCTGAAACATCTTTGGATCGCTCAGAGAACTCCTTAGCAGTGCAGGAAAAAGGATATGAATGTCATGAATATGAAGCAGAGAAGTCCAACTATATTATTTCTGAAACATCTGCTTCTCCCCTGGATCACCTGACCTCTGAATGTGAAATAAACAAAATCTCTCCCTGGGATGAGGACACCTGCTGGGGGCCCCTCAGTAGCCCAGACACAGGGCAGGAACAGCTTCCTGTCAAAGACTCCTCCGTGAAGGATCCTTCAGAGGTAGTCAATGGTGTTTCCTCCCAGCCTCACATGCCTTTTCATCCCCCCCTGCAGAAAAAACAGTATTCTTCTAGAGCAGGGGGGAGCCACCCAAGCTCGGAGCGGCTCTCTGACCCTTTTCCTCTAGAAGCAAGGACTAGAGACTATTCCAGCCTGCCTTCCAGAAAAACACACTCACAGCTGAAAACCCTGACGAAGCCAGTGTCTCCTCCTCACAGCGGCTCTTCCCTTCCAGCCTGTGGGGTGGGCAGACCTGGCCAGTGGAGCCCTCAGCTCCAGGGCACGGCAAGGTGTGCCAGAAAGCACTACACACCGGAGGGGAGAAGTGCTTTCCCCTTCTGTTCGGAAATGAAGCCTGGTGCACAGGACGAGGCGCCCGCCGTGGAAGCACTGGCCGTTCCACAGGGAGACAGCAGCGTTGACTTGGATTCTAAGTTGACACAACAGCTGATAGAGTTTGAGAAGAGCTTGTCAGGGTCCGGCACAGAACCAGATAAAATTTTGCGCCACTTTTCAATCATGGACTTTAACTCCGAGAAGGATATTGTCCGAGGCTCCTCAAAGCTAATCACACAGCAGGAGCTGCCTGAGCGAAGAAAGGCCTTAAGGCCACCGCCGCCCCGTCCGTGTATGCCAGCATCCGCTTCTCCCCATTTGCAGGTGGACCAGAGCCTGAAACCCGCACCACCCTTGGCAGTGCGGCCCTCCCGCCCAGCTCCCCTGCCTCCCTCGGTACAGCAGAGAATGAATGTGGTACCCCCCAAGCTCCTGACCTGTACCCGTCCTAGCTGTGAGACCCTAGAAAAGGAGGCCACTGACCATATGGAAAAGACTTCGGACGAGACTTCCCAGTGTTCTTTAGTATTGGTGAGGATTCAGGAAATGGAGCAGGACTTGGCTATGTACAGCAGGGCTCAGGAAGAGCTAAACTTAATGCTGGAGGAGAAGCAAGAGGAATCCTTAAGGGCAGAGACCCTTGAGAATCTTGAGTTCTACGAGAGCAACATAGAAAGTTTGAATATTGAACTCCAGCAACTTAGAGGTAAGTGATAAGAAAATAATATATGCTTGTTTCTTGACACCCATAAGTCTAAGCAGCAGTTTACCCATGTTTTTAGGGATATGTTACCATCTTTGATCGACAATTAAAGAATGATTTGCTTTTTCTTTAACTAATTTCTTCTATCACCACGATTAGACTGCTCTGTCGACATGTATGCTATAACCACTGTGGCCTCCTGACTTTGTTTGCAGCTCAGGGAAAGACGCTCAAACCTTACTGACACGCACACCTGCTATGCTGCTACGATGTCCATAGCGGGCATGCAGACGGGAAGTCCCCAAATAGAACTTTCTTTTTAACCAGGCTCTACTAAGGGCTGAAGAGGTCTAGGCTAAGACTCATGAGAAAACTGCATCTTGTATCTTTGTGGTGTAGGGACTAGATGTCAATAATAACAGCAGTTAACATTCATTAACCTATTAATAAGGATTTGTTACCATTTACTTATACAAAGAATCATCCCAGCCACCCTGGAGGCACTGTAATAATTTGTGACTACTTTCTAGATGGAGAAACTAATAGTTGTAGAGATTAAGTCATTTGCCAAGGGAGCAAACTCATGTTTGTAACTACGCCAGTTTACTGCTTCCCACCTTACACATTCATTAAGGTCAAATGCCATTCCTTCATCTAGGGGCACCATACTCTGGAGACTTCATTTGTATTCACCAGGCTATCAGGTGAAATAATTTGCAAAGTAGGAACACTAAGAGAGTGAGACAGCAGCAGCTGGTCTAGACCCAAGGAGAATATGACCTCATGCCACTTTGGTATGTGTGTCTGAGAGCTCTGCACATGCATGTCATTAGTAAAGTGAATAATAAAAGTAATCTACGGGTCTAGAAATTGCAGGACACTATTAAGAGATAAAAGCAGGAGAATGGTAGCCCAGAGTGACTGGGTCAAGGTGGCAGACCAAGTATACATACTATGACACTTGTCCTTGATTCCTCTAAAAGTCAGTGGAAGGACACAATTAAAAATTCCAAGAAGAAAGAATAATATCGGAAGGCCAGAAATATAGTACTTTTCGGAAAGATGGAAAGTGGGTGATGTTACAGGGGAAGCCTCTATCTAAAATCTGCTTGGGAGAGGACTGCTGTGCATGTGGCTGCTGTTCTGGGGGAGCTCCACACTCAGCGGGTCCTGGACCAGGTTCGGTGTGCTGAGCTGGGGAATAGCTAGGTCGCTGGGCCCCTGGGTCACTTGTACTAAATCAGGGCAGCAGCATTAGCCCTCATGGTAAAGTAAGAGGGTAAGTTCTTAGACACGTCCTAAAAAAGGTGCACATTTAATATGAGCACTTGAACTGTTGGGGGAATGCCAGGTACCTTGATGATTTCAGAATGTCTGAAAAGGAATTCTAAGGGAACTTTGGCTCAGCACTACATCCTCAAAGCCATAGTAAGCCCTGGGACTCTCCATTGCCTTCCACACCTGCAAGTTCTGAGATAAGCTTATAAATTATTCTGTATTGGATATGCAGATGGAAAAACAAAAGTCTCCCACATTCAAGGTAGCAGGAATTTCTCAATAAGGATTCTTTCAAGAATTAACAGTGTTCCACAGAAATGTTATGTCTTCTATCCTTTAGAATAACACCCTGCAGTGTTTTTCAGTGAATATGTGGACTAAAGGACTGGTACTAAATGATGAAATTGGTGTTCTTTTTTATTCAATTGATATTCTTTTTGAGGACTAATTTAATAATTCAGTCAGTGTTCTTACTATGTGTTTTTTAATTCTAAAAGATTAATACTGTGAAAGACCTACAGTAAAGGGGGTAGGGTCTAAGTCGGAAAGACTTTCCCTTATTTGAACCTACCGAATACCACATTCGGTATATCAATGTTGACTTGATTGTTTTGTTGTTTTGTTTTTTGACAGAGACAGAGAGTCAGAGAGAGGGATAGATAGGGACAGACAGACAGGTAGGGAGAGAGATGAGAAGCATCAATTCTTCATTGCGGCATTTTAGTTGTTAATTGATTGCTTTCTCATATGTGCCTTGACCAAGTAACCCCTTGCTCAACTTTGGGCTCAAGCTGGTGAGCCTTGCTCAAATCAGATGAACCCATGCTCAAGCTCGCAACCTCAGGGTTTCAAACCTGGGTCCTCTGTGTCCCAGTCTGACGCTCAGTCCACTGCGCCACTGCCGGATCAGGCTTGATTGTTTTTTAATAAGTGTATTTTTATATCAATTGCTAATATAATGAAATTACTTATTCTTTGCAATCATTGACAGTGCCTCTTACGGTAATCCTTTTCTGTCTTCATAAAAAGTCTACCCAACAATATAATTAGTCCCTTGAAAGAGGAGGAAATTAATCACTTTAAACACCAGGCTTTATACCTCAAATCCAATCTCGTAAAATCTCTGATCTTGAAATTTAAGGCCCAAGATTTAAAGAACCTTCAGTACATTACAGCATTTATCTAATTCTGATTGGTAATATTTTTTGTTGTGTCTATGCCTTTCAATAAAGTTTTAAGCTCACTGAGCAGACAGATACTGTGTATCAGTCAGTATGTCATTTCCCAGCACCTGGCATAGTGTTCTGTAGGCAGTAGGTTTTTAATTAAATTGAAATATGGGGTGATACACAAATTTTCATAATAGTTTACACCTAAGTCTATATATGATTTATGCTAGTCTTTATATCCTTAAGACTATGGAATGATAAAGTGAGGAGGATTAATTTTTGTTTGTTTTCAAATCTGGTAAGTTACCTTTTATAGTTTCCTGTTTGCTGCAGATACCCTTCAGCTTTTTTTTTTCTTTACGTAAGGTAAGAATATCTTTTTTATAATTTGTGTATGGTAATTCCAAGATATTAAGTCTTAGTGGAACTTTTTGATGCCACATGGTTCTCGTTAGTGTGGTCTAGACTCCCTGTGTGCCTATCTTTTACTTTGTGTTAGTCATAGTATTTGGAAAATTTTAAGACCAGAGAGGAAGGCACCTGACCAGAGAAGATTTGCATTTGTCTTCTTCAGTTTTTTGTGGTCAGCTGTTTCAGATTCCCAAAGGGTAGTAATCTTTGGGGTTCAGGAAAAGAAATTAGAGTTCCTGGCAATTCCTAAAATTATAAATTATTCTGTACTTTCAAAACTCTTTATTTATGTATTCTTAAATGATAATAACCTGACCGGTGGTGGCGCAGTGGTCAAAGCATTGACCTGCAATCCTGAAGTCGCCAGTTTGAAACCCCAGGCTTACCCAGTCAAGGCGCGTACAAGGAGCAGCAACTAGGAGTTAATGCCTCCGAATCCTCCCCCACCACCTTTCTCTCATTCTCCCCTCTCTAAAATCAATAAATAAAATCATTAAATGATAATAGTAGTGACCGTAATAATGAACAGTGAATATTTTCCTGCATTAGGATTGTACTAAAAGTTTTAGAGTATGTGTGGGAAATATGAAATAATTGCAGTTTTTTATTATTATGAACCAAAATATTGTGACAAGAGTATATACTTTAATGACATGTGAAAGAGTTTTCTTCCTGATAATAGACTTTTAAAATGTTTTTTACTTTTTATTTAAAAATAATTTTAGGTTGACAGAAAAGTTGCAGAAATAGTAAAGAGTTCCCATATACCTCTCACTAAAGCTTCCCCAACCCTAACATCTTACATAGCTATGACATATTTATACAAATCAAAACACGAACATGATAGACATTTGATAATATAAAACATTTAAAAGAAGGGAATATTAACACAAAATAATTGTTAAATAAAAAAATATTTTAAAAATTATAAAAGAAAACCACAAATATTTAGTCCTTAAAATAAAATATTAAATACACAAGGCACTAGTTGGCCTATCGAATAGTATTGCTCTTTGTTTTGTGACTAATATTCCAGATATAGAAAAAAGTCTCCATTTTGCATGGATGTTGAATGTATCCAAAAGCACCTTCAGGTGGGACCATTAGGGTACAATGTGCTCCGTATAAAATCATTCTCTTTTTTAACAATGAAAATACTTTATCTGCTTATTCTGATTTTGGCTTTGCCATTGAGATGGATATTGTTTTTTGCTAATTCAAATTTTAGGCATAAATTTGTGACAGTATTCACGTCTTCTCTTTGCATTTCGTCTGTTAAAATATTTACAGAGATCTATAACCCACAGTAAATGAACACTGGAGAACACTGAGCACACATTTGTGGGTAGTATTCAAACAGTAGGACACTCGCCTCTCTGTGCAAGATTTAACTACACTACACAGAATTATGTGTCAGAACTGCCAATTTAAGGATTTATTTTGCTTCTAAAACTTGATATTCTTGGACCATCGCTTAAAAGATTTGTGTAAAGTATACTGTACAAATAAACTTATTAATTTTATTTGCAAGAATGACTCACTGTTAGCAAGCACACAAATACATAGCATAGCAACAGCTACAAGTAAACTGATTAGATTTTGATTACTTCTCTCCTTTGTGCTCTTGTCCTGGTGAACCTTCATCTTTTCCTCTGTGTCAGCAGTTTCTGCTCTTGCCTTCACCTTGACATCTGTGGATTCCTTCAAACCGGTGCTGTCTCTACACTCTTTGTTAAGCTTTATTCTCACAGGAGTACTATAGTGTTTTCTCTGAGTTTCCAGATTTCTCAGCTTATTCTTTTTAGGATTCAAAAAGATATACATTTCCCAAGAAAAGCTGAAAAGGAATTCCCACATGGAAACAATAGCCATTCTCAGTCTAGTTCCGCCTTAAACTATTTCAAGGTTCAGTGTACCTTGGACGACCAGGGACCCCAGCTGTAATTTTGCAAGGTCCAATTCTCATTTACTCTCAGGAGTCCTTTAGGATCTTAGCTTCTTACATTAAAGGTCTCCGTTTAGGCTCCTCACCTGGCAGCCCTAGCTTGCAGTGTTGGGCTCCTTCTCCCCTCACAGCCTTGAACTGACAGTTCCGTCCTGTGGGACAGGTCAGCGCCCTGGGGCAGTGCCGTTTCTGTGGTTATCCACCTCTCTGAACTCTAGTTTTACGGTTGGTTTTGGCCTGTACATGACCATCTTGTCAGTGTGTTGATAGTTTTAAGATGTTTTTTATATTTCCTCCGATTTTTAAAGCTGTTTTTCTGTGTGAGAATTGTTTCAAATAACCTAAACTTTAATTATCAGAACTATATAGAAAGCCCAGTACTAGTAGTTTTAGGTAAGCCAGTGTTTGGCTCTGAGAATTAGGAGTTTTATATTTGCTATCATTATGGAGAGTGAGCAGAGACTATTAGGGGCCGCTTAGGATTATAATGTGTTGGGGAATGAAATGTCACGTTGTTGGCTTCAGGATGGTATTCAGTTCAACTACTCATTCACCCATCAAATGTTTGTTGAGTTTTACCCTGTGCCAGACACTGTGCAGGGAACAGTAATAAACGTAGACGTGCTCTCTCCCCTCCAGGAACTTCTGGTCAAATGAATTTCTAATTAATAAATTAAGGTCCATCTCTAAAGCACAGGGCCTCCAAATCTGGTAGACAGGTTGACTTCTGAAGCAGTGGGAACATTCAGGGCTAGTGCACCGACTCAGATGTCCCAGCACAAGGTACTCTGGGAAGCCCTGACAAGGACTACACTACACCAAGAATCTCATTTTAGCACGTCATAATCCTCTTCTTTCTGTAGGAGAAGGTCACATGCCTGAATCTGACCACTAGAGCTGTGCATTTGTTTCTTTACTCAGAAATACTTCTTGAGTACTTACTGTGAGCCAGCCACCAGCTGTACTGATTAACAAAAAGGGTAGAGTCATAGTATCATTCATATTTGTGTATCTGTGAAACACTGGTGATTATACTGATATTAATCTCGACATTTAATCACTATCTGGCTTGCTGCCTTTGAATCGTGGGTGTAGTTACTTTTGGTGTGGGCCAACCCCCATGGTTCTGTATCAGTGAATGGTAGCCTGTAGCGTAAGTCAGCCCTCGACTTCTCTCTTCCCTTTAAGGGAATGCTGAAAGGAAGGATGACCAGAAACTCTCAGGGTAATTTTTAATATTAATTTTAAGTGCCTGTAGCAAATCAAATCAGAAGATGTTTTTCAGGAAATTAACATTTTCAGCAAGATATCGAGTGGGACCTAAGGTCCATTGAAGAGAGCCATTAGGTTAACAAGTTGGAGAATTACTGATATGGAACAATTTTGATATTACAGTGATACATAATATTCTGAATAGATGTTTAAAATCAGAAAGTATGGTTTTTCTACATACAGAAGTAAATTCTTATTCTGAAAACTTCTTAATATGCTTTGGGTATAAGAATTTTTTCTTAAACTATTAAGACAGTAGATTTAAGTAGCCAAATAATTTTGTGGTCTTTCAAGATAAAAATTTATGTAAAAGAAATAGTAACCTTTCTTTCTAGTTTGTCAGTACATAATAAAAAAACAAGTGTCCTCAACTGTATAACATCTGGTTTGGGGTGTTGCCTTGGTAAAAATTAGCTCAGTTACTTCTAGTGGACTTTATCTTGGTATAAAACAGCAACTATAGTCAGAAGCCATTAGTAGTTTCTGTTCACTCAGGACAGTTTTTCCTTTAGGATAGATGGTTCAATGTATGTCAAGAAATGTCATTTAGAATAGTTAGCTTGGTTATAATTAACCTGTGAACCACTTTTCTTTGCAGTTTGTGGTGTGGCTTTGAAACATTTTCTGACCCTCAGCTCCAGGCCAAGGGGTGGAGAGACTGGAGTAGATCCAGGGACTTCAAGTATCAGTTTCAGATTTCACCGAGGCTTTGCAGTACCTAGTGAAAGGACCTGTCTCTTGTTGGCATGGGACTAGACCCCTCAGCTGCAAGCATTCATTCCACCAGGCCATATCTGAGTGGGCTGCCTCCTTCACTAGAGGTAGCGAGACCCAAAAGACTAAGAACTCTGAGGCAGTCACTTATTCAACAACTGTTATTGAGCTCCTGCTGTATTCCAGACAGTGTTCTGCAGTTACAGCAGCGATATCTGCTCTCACGGGGAGAGAGAAACCAGAAGTAAAGATGTGTATGTATTAGAGGCAAAAGAATCTATGGAACCAGGGAAGACCCCACTGAAAAGGGGCATTTGATTGAAGATCTGAATGATTGCAGGGAGCCAGCCAAGCCAGTTTGAGGGTGGTGGGAATTGTTCTAGGCAGATGAGACAGTAAGTACAAGAGTGTGTCTGGTGTTGGAGGACTAGTATGGAAGCCAGTTCAGCTACAATGCATGGGCTTTGTAGTACATTCAGGGCAAGATGAGAAGCCACTGAGAGACTTTCAGCAGCAGAATGGTAGGATCTAGCTTACAATTTTACAGAGGTCTTCCGGCTACAGTGTCGCTAGTAGACAGGAGAAACACAGAGAGACCACTTAGGAGGCAAGAGAAAATGACAACTTGGACCAGGATGGTAGTGTAGAGATGATCAGAAGTGCTCTGTTGTTGATATCTGGAATTAGAGCCAGTAAGACTTGCTGGAGGAGAAGACATGAGGTGACAGAGAAAAAAAGAGTCAAGAATGACCCTGAGACCTGACCAGGTGGGATGCAGAGGACCCAGATTTGAGACCCCGAGGTCGCCAGCTTGAGCACAGGCCCATCTGGCTTGAGCAAAAGCTCACCAGCTTGGACCCAAGGTCACTGGCTCAAGCGAGGGGTTACTCGGTCTGCTGAAGGCCCGCGGTCAAGGCACATGTGAGAAAGCAATCAATGAACAACTAAGGTGTCACAACAAAAAACTGATGATTGATGCTTCTCATCTCTCTGTTCCTGTCTGTCTGTTCCTATCTATCTCTCTCTCTGTCTCTGTAAAAAAAAAAGAATGACCCTAAGGATGATCAACTGGAAGGATTGGAGTTTCCAGTAGTTTCTCAATTAATAGTGAGGACTGCAGGAGATGTTGGTTGGTGGGGAGATGAGTTATTTTTGTTGCTTTGTGAAAGTGAGAAAAATATTTATATTAACTTATATGAAGTTGTAAAATATGATAGAACCTGTTTTCATTATAAATTACATCACATAACTCCCAATAATGTTTGTTAGAATTCTTTTCCTGTATTCAGAATTCTACTGTAGCTATGCTTAGACCATCTATCTACTAAGAACAGAACCACAACAAATTGAAAAGGGCACTTGTCTCTAGAATGCTCTCTACCATAGAGCTTTAGCCAATCAATAAACCTGTCAATCAAATGTCAAGTCAAATCTGATTATCTTTAATATACTCAGTCTGTGGCCAGATATGGTAGAGGATATGAAAGTACAGGACATACAGTTCCTATCATAAAGTAAGTTTTCCAAGATTGTTATTTTTTCTTAGACAGTCCAACAAGTATCTGTTAGTGTCCAACTTACTCTTGCCATCTTCCAAAACCTTACACCAGTCATAGTATTTGTTAGTACTATGAACTGTTGAAATAATTTGCTAGATTACAGATGTCCATGAATTTAAGATATATATTGTGTGTGTGTGACAGAGACAGAGATAGGGACAGACAGACAGGAAAGGAGAGAGATGAGAAGTATTAATTCCTTGTTGCAGCACCTTAGTTGTTCATTGATTGCGTTCTCATATGTGCCTTGACCAGGGGACTACAGCAGAGTGAGTGACCCTTTGCTCAAGCCAGCAACCTTGGGCTCAAGCCAGCGACCTTGGGCTTCATGCCAGCAACCTTTGGGCTCAAGCCAGCGACCATGGGGTCATGTCTATGATCCCACACTTAAGCTGGAGACCCCACGGTCAAGCTGGTGAGCCTGCACTCAAGCTGAATGAGCCTGTGCTCAAGCTGGCGACCTCAGGGTTTTGAACCTGGGTCCTCTGCATCCCAGTCCAACGCTCTATTCACTCACCACTACCTGGTCAAGCGATTGTTATATATTTTTAAACTATTCAATCCTTCTTCACAGAAATACTTTTGACAGCTAGCTTATGAATTTACTCAGTTTTTCAAAATGTTTAGCTCTTCATGCTAGTAACATCCTCAGGCTGCTCACAGTTTTATTTTCTCTATTTGAACCCTCACTTAACTCATACTTATAACCCTTTAAATTCATTCTAGCATTTAAACTCTAAAACATCCTAAATGCTTCTCATAGCCATGTTCCGTTTAGAACATTTATACCCTTGAGTGTATCAGATTTTCCCCAGGCACCTTTTATTTTCCCATATCCCAGTCTTTATTTCCTCTTACAATACTCACAGGTTCTCTGTGTCTCTGCCTTTCCTTCTCCTAGTCGCTTGTCTCCTTTCATTAGCGCTTGGTCTCTTCCTCGTGGGGCCAGTCACCTTTAAACGGTAGGTGTTTCTTCTTCCTCATTTCCAGACCTTCTTCCTACACATCCAGAGACTGTACTCGCATTAACACTATGAGTAACTTTAGCCAGAAGGATGGGTCTTCTTTAAAACTTCTAACCAGCCCTTAGGCTGAGAGGCAGCACACTGACTCGGTGTGGAAATCACATTCCCATTGATATCTATATTTCTTGAGTTACTACTGTGTGCTAGGTAATCGGGTCTATAGGAGAAGCCCTGGGACATGCCAGTGTTTAGGACTGTGAACGACAAGGGAGATGAACCAGCAAAGGGGAAGGAGCAGCCAGTCAAGGGGAGGGAGTTTCAAGAAAGTGGTGCTGTCCGAAAGCAGCTTAGAGGTCAGGTAAGATGAAGTCATACTTGATGAGAGATTTGCAGTGCTCTTCCTGGACTTTAATTCCCTGCTCTTATATTTTAAATTCACCAATAAAGAGTGAGCCTGCAAAATTTAAGGCCCCTACCCTCAACCCCAGGGATGCTGTCTACCCTCAGTGACCTCTGTGGTCATCTAAATGACCACTGGGTTCAGTGGCCTTGTCAAAAACAGTTTCAGTAGAGTGGTGATGAGGGGACAAAAAGCCTTATTGGAGTCACCCCATTGTCACAGGTGATAAGGCAGAGTGTGTGGACACAGATACAGGAAGGACAGGAGATTTGATAATGAAAAGATGGAGAAACAGGCTTAGGCATTTTACAGCTCGTAAGTGGCAAAGTCAAAATTCAAAGTCAGGGCTAGCAAAGCCTGTACTCTTAATCTGTCCGCTGCATGGCCTTCTGCCTCACGTAAATGCTACAAGCATCAACTCATTGAACGTGTAAGTACCTACTACATACATACCCAACATACAAAGCTGCACTGGAGATTGGAAGATAAGTTAGGCACAGTACTTGCCCTCAAGGAATTTGCAGTATAATAAAAGGAAATAAGTATAATGCAGTTCTATGCCACCTAAACCATGTTTCAGTCAATGACAGACCACATATATGGTGATGATCCTGTAAGATTATAATGGAGCTGAAAAATTCCTATTATCTAGTGCAGTGGTTCTTAACCTGGGTTCTATCGAACCTTAGGGGTTCGATGAGTTGTTCTCAGGGGTTCGGAGAAGCCTCTGCCGCGGAGGCCAGAATAAAGTAATACCATAATTTGTTGTGAGTTCATGCACTTTGTTGGTTTTGTTATTTGAGCAAGGTGATGTTCATGCACGGCTCATTTTGTGCACCAGTAAAAAAACATATACCTATGTCTTGAATTTGGAAAAAGAAATCATATTTTATTTATCACTAAAGAAGGGTTCGGTGAATGCGCATATGAAACTGGTGGGTTCTGTACCTCAGAAAAGGTTAAGAACCACTGATCTAGTGACATAGTAGCCATGGTAATGTCATAGCACCAAGCATTACAGTTTTGTGCTGTCTCAATCTGTCCATAGTAATGCTGTTGGCTCAGTGTTGTTGGGGGCGGGTGGCACTCACCTGGGTCCCAGAGAGCGTCCCACAGACATCTGCCCTTTCTAAACCAGTGTCAGGTCAAGACTGACCAACCCTGTGGGTCTTTTCTTTATAATTTCAAGACGCCCTTCAGCAACAACCATTAGAAACTTTAAAGAAAAAAGAGTTTATTACTTACAGGGCCTGGATGATACAAGGCTCACCAGTGGACACACAGAGGGTGGAGGACAGAGAGAGAGTTGCTCTAGGGTTCTGCTCTTCTTGGGGTCAAGGGCGGAGGCCTTAGGGTTCCGCAGGCTCACTTTAAAAAAAATTTTTATTTAGTTGTTCATTGCTTGCTTGTCATATATGCCTTGACCGGGCAAGGCCAGGGTTTTGAACCAGCAACCTCAGCATTCCAGGTAGACGTTCTATTCACTGCACCACTACGTGTAAGGTAGGCTTACTCTTTATTGGTGAATTTAAAACTTAAGAGTGGAAATTTTAAAGTTCAGGAAGAGATTAAAAAAAAAGTAGAAAGTAGTTCAAAGTGTCAGTTATCAGGATCTGTAAGACAAAGGGGTCTCAGTCGGGGAGGCGGCCTGGGTCTTTATCCAGTCCTGCGGCTGGCCTCCTGTTTATTTTACATGGCTGCCTTGTGGATGCCTCTTTGAAGTAGATGCCTCAGCAATCAGAGCTTAAGTCAGACACTCACAGGACAAAAGGAGAAGCCGGCCGTCAGGACTTCCACAACAATTCCTCACGTGTTTGTGGTGCCGCTGGTGCAAACAAACCGACAGGCTTGCTGGCCATACAGAAAAGTATGTATAACACATACAATTACAGTGGGAGCCACACCATCTAGGTTTGCGTAAGTGCAGCCTGTGATGTTTGCACAAGGACAGAATCGTCCAGTATCGTATTTCTCAGAACACATCCCTGTACTTATGTGGCCCATGACTGTAAAGTAGCACAGGTAAGATGAGAGAGGTGGTTGCAGTTCTCTGGAAAATAGCAGGAACTCTAGGAATCACAGAGTGTCATTGGGGCAGAGTCTGAGAAGGTGAGGAGGAGGGAGCATCAGCCTGGAGGAAGGACATGGACATGTGGAGAGAAGAAACTTGCCTCCCCCCTCAAGCTTCCTTTATCTGGTCTAATGATCAAATAGACATGAGACAGACTAGCAAGAGAAAATAATCACATTTCATGTATACATGTATGTACATAGGTATGGGAACCCCGCATACATGAGAGAGTCCGAGAACCTCTTTGCACAGAAGGTTCAGAGACAGACAGGAAATGGTTCACAGACCTTCTGAGCTGCGGATGAGGTGAGGAGCCTTGAGGACTTCAAAGGCTCATTGTAGAATGATAAGAAGAGCAGGTGTTTAGTCAACAGAAGTTTCTCCTGAGCCGTGGGTCAACTGAAGTTGCCTGTATCTCAGAACAATCCACATACCACAGAAGCACATCTTGGGATGCCTAGCTCTGGACCCCCACAGGCCATTACAGAGACAGTAACAGAATCTAGGTGTAAAGCCAGTAGGCAAGGCCACCATCACAGCCGCCCCGCCAGTGCAGGTTCGCATTAGATTAGAACAGATGGTAATGAAACAATGGAGCCAAGAACTGGTGAGCCATCAGCTTTAATTCTAGCTTGCACCCGGCAGGCAAGTAAAAACACGCACTGGGCTCCAAAACCCACTCATTCAGTGCTCACAAAGCTACTGACTTATCCGAGTTTCCTAGCATCAAAGCTTTCCTAGCTCACCAGTCTTACTCACCTCTGTTCCCCATCTCCTTCTCTCTGCAGAAACTCTGCTCAAACTGGCTTCTCCCTCAGCACTCCGCCATCTTGGCTGCTTCTCCTGGCCTCCTCCACGTGGCCTTAATCTGCTCTCCTTTCTAATACTAACCTCAGGAACCAAGAGAGAGCAAGCTCCGGGTCTGCCCCACTTTATAGAGTAGATTCAAAACCTTTAATCCAATCTACAAACAAGGAAGTCTCTGATACAAAGTCACTTATCTGAGACATACTGGGAGGATTCCTCATGAGAGTGCACCACCCCACATCATCCAATCAGTTAAGGGTGTGGGGAAAAGCTTACTCTTAAAACTAAGCCTTAGGCTTACTCTTAAAACTAAGCTTACTCTTAAAACTAAGCCTTAGGCTATAACAACCCGTCCTGCTTACAGCCTGTCCCCCACACCCATTTCAAGCATAAGGGCAAATAATATCACACCTGGGTGATGGGTTTGGGCTTCCATGTGGGCAGCACCATCTTTAATAAAGTGAGCATAATATATTTTATCTGCCCAACATTAGGGAATTAGCTGTTCTGGTTGTTTTACTCCCCCCTCTTTTCTCCCTCTGAACCCTGCTGTCCCATCTGCACTCTAGCAGTATTTACAGCAGGGCTTCCATCCACCCACGCTCCAGTAAGTAACAGCAGACCTCAGGTGGAGTGCAGCCTCAGGACTTTGGGGAAGGGTGGGTGTTACTGTTGGGTCAGGTGAAAGGGTGTGCGGAAAGTCCACCATGTTGAATTTCACCAGTGGTACTGGAGTTGAAAAATGTAGACAAGTTACTCTCTTCTCTCGGCACGTCTCTTTCTGCGCAGCTTTATCACATGCAAACACAGCAGTTCCTAGCTTGTCATTAGTGCAAGGCTATGGTGCTGTGGAGGCAGAGCTGAGGCAGTTTACCACCGTCTTTATGCAAACTCTCTTCAGTGCCCTACAGGCAATAGGATTTAGCAAAGGAGAGGTGGTTGGACCGGGGGTGGAGGGGATCCCATATTGTAACCAGCTGCTCACTCGCCACTTATCTAAAAAGGGTTTCTTTTAGCTTCATGTAACTTCTTCTGCTGGGTCATTTTATAACTAGTATACTTCCTTACCTGTAATTTATCCTCTCTTTTTATCTCTTCTCATTGTTGATTTACTAGGTTGTGTTCCTTATCATGCTAGCTTCATCTAAGATACTAAGGTTGCTAAAGGGAACTTTGTTTTCTGAAACAGGGAAAGATTAATCTTTACTTGTAATCTCTATTTAGAAATAAGTGAGACCATAGAATTTTAGATGTAGAATGGCAGAGAAACCAGTAGCTTCTTCATTTCACACATAAGAAAACTGACAGCCAGACAAGTTAAATGTAGCTACGAATTGTTTATTAGCAGAAATTGAATTTATACTGTCACTCTGTGTCACTCATGACGAACCAAATCGGAATCTTTATTGGGTTTAGGCAGTAGGTTTTAGATTGCCGAATCAGTCGGCACTGGACCTCTTCCTGTTGCTGTGCAGTGAGTGCCCCTTGTGGTTGGGCGGTGAGAAATAAAAACAGGCAGGCGTGTGGCAACCTGGCCTCAGTAATAATGGTCCAGCTCTGAGTTAGACCACGGTAGAGTTTATTTATTTAACTGGCTTGAGGAAAATTAAGGTTTTACTATATTTTGAGAAAGCCTAGTGTCACAATGAAGCCAAACAGATCTGGGTTGAAACTGTGGCCCTTCCTTGTGCTAGCTTTTGTGATCTGGGGCAGGCTATTCAGACTCTCAAAGATTCTTTATCTGCGGTAAAAATAAGGACAATACAAGACCCTTCTTGCCGGGTAGTGAAGATGAGAGAAAACTTGTCAACTTCCTAGCCCTAGCCCTGCTTTAACACATAGTGCATACCCAGAGCATGGAAGCTCTTGCTGCTACTGCTGTTGGGTTGGAAGGTATAAGGGAACAGCACAAATGAACAAAAATCTATGAGTGGAAAATCAGAAGATTTGACCATCTACACGTTCATTCAGTAACTTAGTAGAGAATCCAGAAGTTTTGCAAAATAGCACACTCAGTATTTGAGGGAAGTAAAGGGAAGTTGTGAGGAACATGAATCATGGGTTTTTAAAACTGAAGGAATGAGGGACATCACTGAAGCCACTGCTCGTTTTATGGATGGTGATAAGCCGGTAGTCGCAGCCATTATCACAGCCACCTGGCCAGTGCAGGTTTGCATTTGATTTGGATAGTTGGAAATGAAACAATAGAGCCAAGAACTAGTGGGTCTTCATCTTTAATCCTAGCTTGCACCTGCGGGCAAGTAAAACACACAATGGGCTCCAAAACCCACTCATTCAGTGCTCACAAAGCTACTGACTTATCTGATTTTCCTAGAATCAAATTCTAGCTCACCAGACTTTTTCACCTCTGTTCCCCATCTCCTTCTCTAGCACAAACTGGCTTCTCCCTCAGCACTCCACCATCTCGGCTGCTTCTCCCGGCCTCCTCCATGTGGCCTTTCTCTGCTCTACTCTCTAATGCTAATCTCAGGAACCAACAGAGCAAGCAAGCTCCCAGTCTGCCCCACTTTATAGTGTAGAAATCCAAACCTTTAATCCAATCTATAAACAAGAAAGTCTCTGGTACAAAGTCACCCATCTGAGGCATAATGGGATTCCTCAGGAGTGCACCACCCTACATCATCCAATCAGTCAAGGGTGTGGGGAAAAGCTTACTCTTAAAACTAAGCCTTCGGCTATAATGACCCTGCTTGCTTACAGCCTGTCCCCCCCACACAATAATATCAACGGACTTCCACATGGGCAGCGCCATCTTCAACAAAGTGAGCATAATATATTTTATCTGCCCAAAAGATGGGTAATGGGGTTCCAGAGAGAATGAGTGGTTTTCCCAAGAGTAAACATCTAATTATTGACAAAGCATATAACCCTGGTCTCCTTAGGGTCCTTTATATTATTTTACAAATAGGGATGAGATAGAAGTTCAAAGAGTCATTCCTGGACATGATGACCAGCTAGCTGATAGAATAATCTTACTGAAGAGTGCCCCTTAACGTGTTACTCTCCTACTCAGAAACCTTCAGTGACTCTTCATTATCCACTGAATGAAATAAATGGCATTCAGGTCCCTTGGGATCTACCATAACCAACCGCTCCATCCTTACCACCTATTACTTTTCCCACATATTATATCCTTCAAACTGTTCCCCATTTTCTTGTTCTCCATATGTACAAAGTCTATGGAAACCCTGCTTATGATTGCAGGCACTGTTCAAAGGCCACCACCTCCACGAACCTTCGATTTGCCCCCTTGGGGACATTGCTTTGTTGCTTTGGCCATTGGTATTTGTTATGACACTTATACTCAGTCTTACTTTACAGTGTGTTGCTCCTGCCTTGTAAGAGGCAAGGACCAACTAGGTCTTTTTCTCTTCCACAGTGCCTCACGTAGACTAGGTATCTCTCTAATGTTTAATTCAAGTAGGTGTTTTTATGCCCTACTTTCTGACTCCTAGTGTCATTCTCCATTTGGGTCCTATAAATATGCTGTATGAATTAGTTAGAAAAGAGATTTAGGAAACGAGTGATTTTGCTGCTTCTCTGACACGGGAGTATCAAGGAACGTGTGAGCACACATAACTGTATTCTTCCGGCAAAGAGTGTTTGCACGATGAAATTACCCACACAGTCGGTCAGAGTAAGAGACGGTACTTTCTCCTCTCAGTGGGATGTCCTGCGTGTCTGCTGGAGGAGCTGAAACAGCTTGTGATTTGAGTCTGCACTAGTTGGTAACTTGAGTCCGTAGAACAGAACTCTCGAAGGAGGACGGGCTCTGCCTGTAGCTAAAGGGAAGGGAGTCCCAGAGTTTCAGATGTCCGAGAATTAGAAAGCCGAACTGGAAGACAGGGCTTGAAGGTCCCGTAGAGCTGCACTGGAAAGTGTTTGTTTATACCTCTGGTTGATTGCTGAAGGGTTTTAGAGGATAGATGAGATTGATCTATGACCTTGCCTCTGGCTTTTAGAGGGGACTGTTTCTTTCCCACTGCTTTTTCTACAAAACCTTTAGAGCAGCAGAATGCTTCCACCTTCAGTTCCTAAAGCAGCCAAGCCAGTTCGACCAGCTTGAGGGAAACACTGAACAAGGCTGCCAACTCCAATCACATGAACACTAGTTACTAATTATCTCCTGGTCTCTGTGGGGAAAGATATAGCTGCTCACTGATTGGATCTTGAGGTTGAAATAACTCCACATGTTCCCCGCTCCAGCCAGAGCAGCAGGAAGACTGACTTCAAAGCTTTGGGAGACATTTTAAGGACAGATACAGCCTTAGGCCAAACTGCACCTGTCCACATTTCAGCTGAAGCCAGGCCCATGGAAGAAAGAAGCAAAGCTTGGGTCTTTAAGCACACTGAATATGTGCGAACCCGAGGAGATTAGAAAAGAAAGAGGCACCGAGAAGAAAGGTCCTTGGGGTTCCAGCTGGGAGTACAAAGATTGCAGGGGTCTACCGAAAGGGGACCTTACAGCACTGGATGGACTCTACAGAGAAGATGACTTGGATTCCAGGTACCGGAGCGCAGGGTGGAATCGGCCCTACAGAAAAAGGCACTGTGGATACTGGGATTTTGAGCAGAGTGAACCAAGCTCTATGGACTACAAAGAAGCGAAGGAAAGTGGAAATGACTGTATGTATCACACAAGTGAGACTCGAGTCCACAACGGTTATAGGAATTCAGAAAATGTAGATTATGGGGACCCGAGCCCCGAAACTAGGGACAATTGGCTTCCAGGAAGCCCCGGTGCAACCTGGAAAACTGGAGGACATGGGGAGACAAACGGCTATGGAGATTGTAAGAATCTGAATTGCAATCCCAAGGGCTCTAAGGAAGCTGAACGATGGACTGGCTGCAGGGGCTTGGATGACTCTCTGGGGGATTTTGGTCAACCTCAAAACTGGTATAAGGACCACAGGAATTTTAATTATAATCTTGAGGATTGTAAAGAAACTAATATTTATTACAATGACCTCAATGATTTATATCATGTTCCTCGGAATTACACTAATGGTCCATCTATAGATTTGAATGGTGTCAATGAAAGTAAGGAATTTGTCACATACTATGAAGGGTACAGAAATGTTTATCAAAATGATAAAATCCATCCCAAAGCAAAGACTTGTGCCATGGATCAGAGTAATTTTGAGACAGAAAATAAAGCCTGTTTTGCTTTATATACAAACTGTGAGTATGAACTTCAGAATTATAGAGGGACAGATTCTCTCCACCAGATGAACAACTTGGGGTACAGTGGCATTGACAAGCCAGGAATGATGGCACTTGGGAGCAAAGGGGTCACACCAGATGTGCCATGGAGTCAGCGGGCTAAGGGAGACCCAGGAGAGCCTTGTGGCATTCCTCAGGGCTCCTCACTGGAGAGGGAGAGCTGGCATTTAGAGAAAGAGAGAACACTCAATGGCCCAGACACGTGGAAAAGGAATAGTTGCCTCCGTCGCACAGCACCCAGCACCCTGAGACGCTCAGAGTTTGTGCAAAACAGGAAGAGAACCCAAGGTAAGTGCACAGTTAGCTTCCTTAGAAGTATAAAGTATGAAAACAGATAAAAAGAGTGGTGATACCAGGTACCAGGAACACTTGTGTACTTAAGGAACCTGGGCTCCCAGAATTCTTATTACATGTATCTTGAGCGGGGACAACATTAGAGATTTAATTCCTTTGGGAAACACTTTATAAAGCTATAAATATGTAACATGGCTTTCAAAATCAGTGTTCTCATGGCAACTTACCTTTACCTTTCTTGATTTTGTCAGGCATCTCTAATCCTAAATATATTTTATTCTTACTTATGATTTTTGTCTTAAGGGGATGGCAAATTCATTAACAGGCACCAAGCAGAGGTGTACTTTTCTGTCATGTTCTTTCTCTGAATTCCTACACTTCTTTAGACATTGGTGGAAAAGACTTGTTTTATAGATTGTTCATTCCTTGACATTCAGGAACCTTAAGTGAATGATGAGCACTGAAACTTGTGGAATTCAGAAGATTCTTTTTATTCTTCTTGGTGCTTTGTACAAGGTTCAGTATTCAAATTGTTTCATCTCACTGAGCCTTAAGTAAATTATCTGTAAAATGGGGACGTTGAGTCTTTTATTATGTAGAAGTTATTTCTTTCTTGCCAATTTGTCTTCTTTCTTCTAGTTCTTTGAAATGAACTAGGTTTTGTTCATTTATTTTTACTGTTGTTGGTTTTGTAATTACTGGACTCCCTGTTAAACCTTTGCTTTTACTGTGTATGCTACCCTTATGCCAAGCAGACATTCTGGTTCTGGCCAATTTGGGATAGTCCAGGTTCTGACTGGGGGGTGGGTTAGAGTCAGAAAATGTGAAGCACCTGAAAAATCCACCTCACACCTCCCTCCTAAGTGGAAAGCATCTTGCCTGTGTCTAGTGCAGAATAGGCTCTCTGGTTAGACCTGCAGGTGTGGGGGTGGGGGGCAGCAGAGACTGGAAAGGCGAGTCCCCGGTATGGTCCTGGAACTGCCAGCGGTTTAGCCCATGGTCTTCCAACACAGGCTTGACTGAACTTGAATTGCCATTGTGGACAAAGCCGCCTCTCTGTCTTCGTTTATACAGATAAAGATGAAACCAAAACCAAACCTGGCTTTAGTTGGGAGACCAGGTAATTAGCAGCTAGCCATGTTTTTTTTAGGTGCATTTTTGCTCTGAAATGATAGGGATTGGATGACTTCCAAATTACCTGCAGCTCAAAAAATGGTCTGTTTCTAGGGATTCCCAAGGTTGGTCTTTATATTGTTCCTATCTCCTTCCCCCACAGCTGTTTCTTAGATGAACTTTGTTTTCTATCTTTAGTTCCTTATTGCATTAATCTCCTAACTGTAATCAAAGTGTGTTTATTCTGTTTGACTCCTCAGGAGTCAAGCCCTTCTCTCGGGAGTGTGGAAAGTGCCCTATGATCTCTCTGAAACCAGCTCAGTTCCATCTATATCACTTCTGTTTTTCAAACTTTCTCTCTTTATGCTTGAGGACTTAACTTTTGATAGTATGTTCATATTTTGCTCATTCGACACCCCTTTCTTTATACCTCTGCTATCTTCCTTAACCTGTAACAAAATCTTGTTTCTTTCCCAGAATCTTTGTGTTCTCCAACATTCTCTGCTGGGTGTCTTACAGTGCATGCCCTCCTGAACTGCATAGAGATACAGTGCTTAATTACAGAGATGAAGCAAGGGTTAAAGTTGGTTGTTTACCTGGTGTTCAAACCTCAGCTCAGCCATTAACTAATAGTGTAACTTTGGATGAACTCCTGGACCTCTCTGAGCTTTGGGCTCCTTATTGGTAAAATAAATAATACTGTCTCACAGTAAGATGATATGAATAAAAACACTTGAGCATATGTCTGGAACATAGTAGGTACTCATAAATTACTATTTCTTTGTTTTTTATGACCCACCTTTCTTTATACTTACAAGTTTCCCCACCAGGATGTCACTGCACGGTCCCCTCCCAAGATCCTCACTGAGCCCCCTGGACATCTACCCTGGTACCCTGTGTTTGCAGGTGTAATTATCCAGGTGGAATGGCCTGTCCCTTCCCGCTCTCTCATTCTTCCCCTACTCGGTGCGGAAACAAAGAGCTGTTTTGTGGCTGCCCTCAGCCTGCCTCCAGGCTAGAAACCAGGTCTGTTCAATCAGGATTTGCCTGTTCCGTTGCCTGTCTTATTGTTAGGGCAGGTCTGTCGGGGTTTCCCTTACTCTGAGCTGTGACCCCTAGCTCTGGGCAGTGATCCTTACTCCTAGGTGCTGCTCTTCTGGGGCCTCGGTGGAATATTCAAAGTGTTTATTGAACCTCCTAACTTGGAGGGCCTCAGGTTTCAAACTCTGTCTTCCCAGCCCCGACAGTTGTGAGACAGTTGTGACCGTTGGGGCCTCCAGCATTTCCTGCTTTCTGCCGAGCTCCCGGAGTCTCACTGCCCCTCACAATTCAAGGGTTTAGGTTGAATTTCTACGCAGATTTTGAGGCTGTTCTTTCTTTGGCTTCCTCTTTTATAGGATTTTTCTCAGTCTCTTGCCACGTTAGAGCCCCAGACTTGAACCTTTGACTTCTCAGCCCAGTAAGATTGCCAGTTGTTTTTGCTATATTCGCTCTCATGCTGAAAGACTAGGGTGTGCCTGTGGGGCAGGAGAGGAAATCAGATCAATATGGATTTTACCTAGCTTGCGTCCTTCATTTCTAGTCTCCTCCACTTTCTGCCTGCTTTCGGCTGTTTTCCAGTATTTTTGTATATTTATTTTAAAACATCTCTTGTTCAGAGTTGCTAATAGAGGTCCGTATAATGTAAACTACTACTCTCTATGACTAGATCAAAAGTCAGCACTAAGGTTTGCCCTTGCTAATGATCTAAACAGTTACTATGGAAAGGGAACCTGCTGCTTCAGACTCCGTGGTAACAGGGTCATTTAAGTGGTATTGGGACATGGAAATGAAGAACTCTTACAGAGGGAAATATGAAACTGAAATTCAGGTGAAAATTCAGACTAGCGATTCAGGGTTGGGTGGCTACCTCACATAATCCCCCTATATTGTTACTAGAAGGACCTTACATATTAGCAAGTTGTGTTTTATAAATAATGGGTAACCAGCCCTGATTGGATCTTGAAGTCTGTTTAGTGGGTTAGCATTTTTGAAAAATAAAATAGAGGTAAATAGAAAATTTCAAGCATATCTTATGTAGTGAAAGTAGGTAGGCCTGTAATACTTTTGTGCGTGTGTGTTTACATACATACATACATGCATTATGTAAATAAATGTATACACCAAGTCACAGTGTAAAGTGTGGGTCACAGTAAAAGATGTTTGAAAAACACTTAAATCCAACCCACTTATTTTATAAACATAGAGACAGAGCTCAGAGAAATTGAGATGTGTGTCCGAGGTAACCAGTCTCTCCTTAGAACAGAAATAAAATCTGGGCCGCTTGATGCCCCTGATCAGTGCATTTACTACATCCCCGAGCTGGAACCAAGAGTGCAGCTGTGGGTTTATTCTGTATAACGGAGCTTAGAAGAGCAGGTAAGCATCGTGTTAGGGGAACCAGAGGAGGGGCTTCAGATGGAGGGCTGCAGCAGAGACCCAGAGAGGACGTGGGCTGAGGAAGGCCCTTTGCAGTTGGTAGGTGGGGTAAGGCATTTGAGTAGCAGAGGCACAAAGGATATCACGGGAGTTTAGGAGGGAAACATTGATGAGGATGTAAAAGCAGTTTCTTAAAAGTTTGGACAGTAATTGCAGCAGAGCAGCAGAGCCCAGGAAAACCTTCTGCTATATTTTTCTCCCAAGATAAGAAGAACCTGAACAGTTCGGAAGGCACTTTTGCCAGTGTTACACAAATAGTTCAAAGTTTTTAGGACTCCGATAGTCAAGGTTTCTTCTCATTGCAAGTATGTGAGCCTGATACCTCTGTAGCTGCAGTGTGTGTGCAAACTGCTGGAATAAAATACCTGCCCTCAATCCAAGACTTTAGTTTATTATCCCGTTAATTTCATATGCTGATTCCAGGCGGCTAGCGGATGTCATGAGGTCTCTGCCACCGTGGAGACGGGGAACATACTCACAGGCATTAACTGGACAGTGACAAATAGCCATCCAAACAATCGTGGAATGTCATTATCATGAGTAGTTGTAGTAGAGGTAGTGATCGAAGTACCAACTTAATTTACATGCTTTACAGTTTCCAGAGCACTCTTTGCAGCTCTTACCTAATTTAATTCTGTTATGATAAACATGCCTTTCATGTATTTTTACTTAACAGAAATTAGGTGAGTGCCAAATGTTATGTTACGTTCTAGACCAGTGGTTCTTAACCTGGGGTTCTATCGAACTCTAGGGGTTCGGTGAGTCGGTCTCAAGGGTTCGGAGAAGCCTCTGCCGCGGAGGCCAGAATAAAGTAATACCATAATTTGTTGTGAGTTCATGCACTTTGTTGGTTTTGTTCTTTGAGCAAGGTGATGTTCATGCACGGCTCATTTTGTGCACCAGTAAAATAACATATACCTATGTCTTGAATTTGGGAAAAACATCATATTTATCACTAAAGAAGGGTTCAGTGAATGAGCATATGAAACTGGTGGGTTCAGTACCTCAAAAAAGGTTAAGAACCACTGTTCTAGACAAAGATTACCTTCAGAGCCCGAGGAGGGATCAGGCCGTTGCTCCGACGCAAGTGGACTAAAAGCAGTATCCTATAGCCTAGCTGTCCACTCTCTCTTTCATGGGCCGTCTCCCTCCTGCTGGTTTTGCTTTTCTCTGAGCTTCCGCTCTGGCCTTCTCTGACTGCAGACCGACGCTTTCTGTTTACTCATAGTTTCTGCTCCCATTTCTCTTTAGATTACACGTGAGCACAGCTGTCCCAGTACTATGTTGGGGCAACCTTGTAGTTTCTGCTTTCTCCTCCTATCTGATCTGCCTGACAGCTCTAAATTCAGATTTCCAGAAGAGCAAGTATAATCGACTCATCTTGAATTTCTTATTTAGGCCTTTCCATAAGAATTAATCATTTATTGATTAGGTATGCATACATGGTCCAGTGGTAATTGTGAAGTCCAGGATGGGAGTCATCTAGTTTAAATTATAGCTACAGGGACTACTAATGGTGCCAATTTGGTATGTACTAGGCTCTGGGTGTGTGTGCAAGGGGGCAGGCATTCTGATGCTTGGCTAGCCCAGACTAGCCCTGGTATTTAAAAGTAGGTAAATGTATCTTTTGTTTGTCACATTGGCAGGGTGCAGGGCACTACTGTATGTAGAAGGCAAAGGCCAGGGACACTGAATATCTTAGGGATTTAGGACCATCTTACACAATGAAGAATTGTCTTGCCCAAATGCCAGTTGTGTCTTCCTGGAGACAATGGAGAAGAGGAGTCAGACTTGTGCCTGCCTCAGGAACTCACAATTTCAAACAGAAACAACATATGAACAAATGATTAGCCTGACCTTTGGTGGTAAAGTGGATCAAGTGTCGACCTTGAACGTTAAGATTGTTGGTTCAAAACCCTGGCCTTGTCTGGTCAATGCACATATAGAAGTTGATGCTTCCAGCTTCTCCCCATATTTTTTTTTCTCTCTCTCCTCTCTAAAATGAATAAATAAACATCTAAAAGAACAAATTTTAAAAACCCAAATGATTAAAATCAATTTTATAAGTGCTGTAAGGGGAACTATTAGACCTCTGGAGCCACCTTGGCCTACTACCTGTGTGACCCTGTTTAAATTATTTACCCTTGCCTGACCTGTGGTGGCTCAGTGGATAAAGCTTCGACCTGGAATGCTGAGGTTGCCAGTTCAAAACCCTGAGCTTGCCTGGTCAAGGCACATATGGGAGTTGATGCTTCCTGTTCCTCTTCCCTCTCTCTTTCTCTCTCTGTCTCTCTTCTCTAAAATAAATAAATAAATAAAGAATAATTTTTAAAAAATTTATTTACTCTCTTTGTTGAAGTTTCCCCATCAATAAAACCAGATAATGTACCTACATGATAGTATTAAGAGGCTTAAGTGAGCTAATAGAAAAACAAGTACTTAAATTAGTGCTATAGAATCTGGCACATAGTAAATGCTAACTAAACATGAGCTGCTATCACCATCATCATCATCATTAGATCAGCACATAGATCACACGTCCCTTCTGAAGTCAGTCCAGCAGGTATTTATTTATTAATTTGTAATTGCACTTAGCACTGTACCAAGCATGGGGGATCCTGAGACAGAGACCCTGACACAGAAGCATTTACAGATCAGTCGAAGAAACAAAATATAAAAGTATAAATAGTTAAATAAAGTGCAAAAGTATATCACATAGATGGTAAATGCTATGGGCAATCAGAAGGGGGAAAGCTCAATTTTTACCTGAGTTATTGGGAAAGACTTTAAGAAAATGTTTAAACTTGACCTAAAGCTTAAAGGAGTAATGGGAGTTGAGATAGAAGCAGGGAGAACATTCCTGGTTGGGGAAACTATATGAGCAAAGATACATAGTTGTGGTGACAAAGAGGAACACAGTGGGGTGAAGAACTAAAGTACTGAAATCTTAGAAACCATGTGGGAGCCTGAGGAATAAGTCAGAGCTGGACCTGCACATGGTGAGTCATCCTCTTAGATGTAATCACTGAAACTGTGAGTAGGTGACTTCTCTGAGGAAAGAAACACCCAGGAGAGAGCAAGGGTCTAAGAACTGAGCCGAGGAGTTGCCCACTGCTTGGGGACAGGAGGAGGAGGGAGGCCAGTAAGTGGGCAAGATCGTCTGAGGGTGTCAGGAGGAGGAAAACAACTGGAAGTAAGGAAGAATGACCAACACTTTCAAATGCCATGAGAAAATCAAAGGTGATACTATTGAATTTGTTGAGGAAGTTATTGGTTGACTGAAAAGACCATATTACTGGAATAGTGATGATACAGAATTAATTGCAAAAGATTTAGTTGGGGGATGAGGTCATAGAGAGAAGTCATGAAGACCAATCTTTCAAGACCTTTCACAAAAAGAATCAAAGAGATTTACTGCAGCTGAGGGGGTCACAGAGTTGAACAACATGCTTATTCTTTTACTAATAACTTTCTTTTTTTTTTTTTTTTTACAGGGACAGAGAGAGTCAGAGAGAGGGATAGATAGGGACAGACAGACAGGAACAGGGAGAAATGAGAAGCACCAATCATCAGTTTTTCGTTGCCGTTGCAACACCATAGTTGTTCATTGATTGCTTTCTCACATGTGCCTTGACCGCGGGCCTTCAGCAGACCGAGCCACCCCTTGCTGGAGCCAGTGACCTTGGGTCCAAGCTGGCAAGCTTTTTTGCTCAAGCCAGATGGGCCCGTGCTCAAGATGGCGACCTCGGGGTCTCGAACCTGGGTCTTCCACATCCCAGTCCAACGCTCTATCCACTGCGCCACCGCCTGGTCAGGCTACTTATTCTTTTAAATTAAAATTTAAAAAAATTTAAATTGCAGTTGACACTCAATGGTGTATTCGTTTTAGCGATATGCATTGTGGTAAGAAAGACATTTATATAACTTACAAAGGGACTCCCCCAATAAGTCTCACACCCAACCAATGCCATGTATGGTTCTTACAGTATTATTGAGTATATTCCCTAAAGTGTACTTTACATCCCCATAACTTTTTAACTGCCAATTTGTACTTCTTAATCCCTTCACCTTTTTATCCAGCACTACCCCCCAATCTGGCAACCATTAAAATGTTCTCTGTATCTATGAGTCTGTCTCTGTTTTGTTTGTTCATTTATATTGTTCTTTAGATTCCACATATAAGTGAAATCACATGGTATTTATCTTTGTCTGACTGACTTATTTCACTTAGCACAGTACCCTCTGGATCCATCCAATTTGTAACAAATGGTAAGACTTCATTCTCTTTTATGGCCAAGTAATACTTCACTGTATATATGTACCACTTCTTTATCCATTTGTCTTTTGATCGGAGCATTTGACCCATTTACATATAAAGTAATTATTGATAGAAATGTAGTTATGGCCATTTTATAAATTGTCTTATGGTGGTTTTTATAGTTCTTTCTTATTCTCTTGCTCTCTTCTATGTTGTTGATCTCTATTGTGTTGTGTTTGGATTCCTTTTACTTATTTCTTGTATCTCCCATCCAAGTACTAACCAGGCCTGACCCTGCTTAGCTTCCGAGATCAGACGAGATTGGGCGCGTTCAGGGTGGTATGGCCCTAGACTATTTCTTGTATCTCATTTGTATATTTTTGGTTTTTGGTTGGCATGGCCTTCCTGTATATCAAGCTATGTTTATAGCAGTCTGTTTTAAGTTGGTGGTTGCTTAAGTTTGAACACATTGTATAATCATTACCATTTTACTCTCACTCCTATCTTAATGTTTCTGTCATTATTTTTTTACTTCTTTTATGTGTGTTTATGGGTATCCCTTAATTTCGTGTTGTAATTACACATGATTATCCTACTTTTACCTTCTAACTTTTGTACTAGGTTTAGTTTTGGTTCATCCACTGCTTTTATTATGTGTTTCCCTTTGTGAGTGAGGATTTTTTCTTTGTGTTATTTTCCTATTCATGTTGTTATTTCCTTCTCTCCTTCCTTTCTTTCCCTTCTCCTTCCTCTCCCCTTCCTCTTTTCCTTCTCCTTTCTCTCCCCCTTCCTCTGCTTTTCCTCCTCTTCTTCTAGAACTTTCTTTAACATAGCTTGTGATACTGGTTTGGTGATAATGAACTCCTTCAGCTTCCTCTTGTCTAAGAAGCTCTTTATCTGTCCCTTTATCTGTCCTTCAATTCTAAATGATAGCCTTGCTGGGTTGAGTATATTAGTTATAGAGTCTTACTTTTCATTACTTTGAATATTACGTTCCAGTCTTTTTGGCCTGCAAAGTTTCTGTTGACTGGTTAGCCAACAGTCTTATGGGAGCTCCCTTGTATGTAATTAACTACTTTTCTCTTGCTTATTGTTATTTTAATTATGATTTGTCTTGGTGTAGGCTTCCGAAGATTCCTCTTGTTTGGGACTCTTTGCACTTCCTGGACTTGTATATTTGTTTCCTTCACCAGGTGAGGGAAGTTTTCAGTCATTGTTTCTTCAAATAGATTTTCAGTTCCTTGCTCTTCTGCTTGAGGTACCTCTATGGATGCCAAAGTTGTTACACTTGATATTGTCCCAGAGGTCCCTTACACCAGTGTTGTTTCTTTGTGTGTGTGTGTTTTAAGATTTTATTTATTCATTTTAGAGAGAAGGCTGTGAGAGAGAGAGAGAGAGAGAGGGAGAAAAGGGGGAAGGAATAGGAAGCATCAACTCCCATATGTGCCTTAACCAGATAAGCCTGGGGTTTCAAACCAGCAACCTCAGCATTTCAGGTCGACACTTTATCCACGGCACCAACACAGGTCAGGCAAATCAGTGTTTTTTAATCACCATACAACATCGGGGTGGTTAACTCTTTTGCAGACCGTCATGAGATTTCTGGTGGACCCGCACCAATTTGAAGACCAGCGGTTGAAAATCACTGCCTCGCCTGACCAGGCGGTGGCGCAGTGGATAGAGCGTTGGACTGGGCTGTGGAAGACCCAGGTTCGAGACCCCGAGGTCACCAGCTTGAGCGTGGGTTCCTCTGGTTTGAGCAGAGCTCACCAGCTTGGACCCAAGGTCGCTGGCTCAAGCAAGGGGTTACTCAGTCTGCTGAAGGCCTGCGGTCAAGGCACATATGAGAAAGCAATCAATGAACAACTAAGGTGTCGCAATGAAAAACTGATTATTGATGCTTCTCATCTCTCTCTGTTCCCATCTGTCTGTCCCTATCTATCCCTCTCTCTGACTCTCTGTCTCTGTAAAAAAATATATATATCACTGCCTCAATTTATCCTTAGTTTTAAAAATTCTTTTTCCTTTCTGCTGTTCTTAGTGGGTATTTTTCATTACCTTGTTGTAAAGCCAGTAGTTGAGGCCACGGCCACCATCACAGCCGCCTGGCCAGTGCAGGTTCACATTAGATTCGTACAGTCGGTAATGAAACAATGGAGCCAAGAACTGGTTAGCCATCAGCTTTAATTCTAGCTTGCACCCGGCGGGCAAGCAAAAACACACACTGGGCTCCAAAACCCACTCATTCAGTGCTCACAAAGCTACTGATTTATCCGAATTTCCTAGCATCAAAGCTTTCTTCTAGCTCACCAGACTTTTTCACCTCTGTTCCCCATCTCCTTCTCCAGCACAAACTGCACAAACTGGCTTCTCCCTCAGCACTCTGCCTTCTTGGCTGTGTCTCCTGGCCTCCACGTGGCCTTAATCTGCTCTCCTCTCTAATACCTCAGGAACCAAGAGAGAGCAAGCTACTGGTCTGTCCCACTTTATAGTGTAGAAATCCAAATCCTTAATCCAATCTACAAACAAGAAAGTCTCTGATACAAAGTCACCCATCTGAGGCATAATGGGATTCCTCATGAGAGTGCACCACCCCACATCATCCAATCAGTCAAGGGTGTGGGGAAAAGCTTACTCTTAAAACTAAGCCTTAGGCTATAACGATCGGACCTGCTTACATTACAGCCTTTCCCCCACACCCATCCCAAGCATAAGGGCAAATAATATCACCTGGGTGACGGGCTTCCATGTGGACAGCGCCATCCTTAACAAAATGAGCATAATATATTTTATCTGCCCAACACTTGTCTTCCAAGTCACTGATATGATTCTCTGCTTTCTGTAGTCTGCTGTTACTTTCATCTTGTGTAGTCTTCATTTCAGTTACTGTATTCTTCATTTCTGACTGGTTCTTTTTTGTTTTCTATCTCTTTTTTAATGTTTTCTATCTCTATTGAAATTCTCACTGAGATCATCTATATTCCCCATAACTTCATTGAGCATCTTTATAACTAGTATTTCAAACTCTTTATCTGGTAGGTTGCATGTCTCCATTCTGTATCATTCTTTTTCTGGAGTTTTGTTCTGTTCTTTCATTTGGGACATGGTTTGTTTTGTCTCTTTATCTTGGCTGCCCTTTGTGTTTGTTTCTATGTATTAAGTAGATCTGCTATGTCAGTCTTGTCAGAGTGGCCTTATGTAGTAGGTGTCCTCTGGGGCCCAGTGGCAGTCTCCCTATTTCGTGTTCCAGGGGTGTCCCTTGAGGGGTTGTGTGTGCCCTCCTGCTATATTTGAGCCTTAGTATTCTGCTGGCATGTCAGTGAGTAGGACTGACCCTCCCCTTAGGCTGTGAGGACTGGCCCAGACCTCAGAAGACAAACTGTTCTGCAGGGGGTGACCCCACAAAACAGAGTTTGCTTTAGCGGGTCTCGGGTGCTTGAGGTCACCCTTCAGCTGTGTTGTTTGTGGAGCTAACCAGTTGGTGGTCTGGTGTAGTCTGAAGCTGGTCACTGGGTGTGTTTATTCTAGGGCATCATGGGGGAAGGGCTCCGGTGTAGGCCAAGAGTTAGACACTGCTTCTGTCCATCCTGGGGCCACCTGGTAGGAGCTACAAAGTGATCTCAGTTGGCAGGTGCCTGTGCTGGGCTTGCAGGCACCTGGGAGTGGTTATGCTGGGAACTGAGGCTGGCTGCCACTAGTGCTGGATGGACTAGGGGCCACTTAGCAAGAGGTGCAGCTGAGGCTAGCCATTGCTCACTTGGGATTTGGGGACCTTCAAGAGATTTTAGGAAAGTTTGAAGCACTGGCTAAGGCTGGCCCCTCGTGTGGGTTAGCCTCTGAAAGCAGTTCCACATGAACTGGGTGGGGCAGGGAGCCACCAGGGAGGGTGAGAGTGGCATTATTGGGTTAAGGGAGACACAGACTGGGTGACCACCTGTGCCTGCAGGCTGTGCTGTCCCTTTAGCCACAATAATATCAACGAACTTCCATGTGGGCAGTGCCATCTTTAACAAAGTGAGCTCAGGGCATGTGTTTGTGAGTGAGTGAGCCTGTGCGTGGGGCCATGGGGAGGAAGCTTGGGTCTGCAGCAGCCTTCCTCTCACAGCCACCTCTCGTGGGGACTCCTCTTCACGGCACTGGTGCTCTGGGCTGGGACCTTTCCCTCTTCAAGGGGGACCTCCACAGCCCAGATACTCCCTCATGATTCTCAGCAGCCACAGGTGGGTGTGGGACCAGCTTGTTCTGCACCTCTGCCCCTCCTAGCAGACTCAGTGTGGCTTCTTTTCATCCTTAATTCTAGGAGCTCTGTTCGGCTAGTGTTTGTGTGGGGTTCTATAGTTTAGTTGTAATTTTGATGTAGTCATGGGAGGAGGCAAGCATGTTTAGTTACTTCACTATCTTCACTGGAAGCTTCATGTGCTTACGTTTTTTATTTTAATATTTTCAAAATTGATTTTAGAGAGAGGAAGGAAGAAAGGAGAGACAGGAACATTAATCTGTTCCTATATGTGCCATGACCGGGAATCAAACTGACAACCTCTGTGCTTTGGGACAGTACTGTAACTAACTGAGCTACCCAGTCAGGGCTCACGTGCTTACTCTTTCAAATCAGGATAATGGACAGGCCCAGGCTGGTGGCTCATTGCCCCACTGCCCCAAGGTCACAGGTTAGAGTCCTAGTCAGGGCACACACGAGAAGCAATCAGTGAGTACACAACTAGTTGATGCTTCTTTCTTTCTCCCCCTTACTCTCTCTCTCCCCCTTACTCTCTCTCTCCCCCTTACTCTCTCTCTCCCTCTTTGTCTCTCTCCCTCTTACTCTCTCTCTCCCACTTACTCTCTCCCCCTTACTCTCTCTCCCCCTTACTCTCTCTATCCCACTTTGTCTTTCTTCCATCCTCATTCTCTTTCAAATTAATGGAAAAAAATTTAAAAGATAAAATAAAATAAATTCAAGGTGATAGACAAAGACTTGACTTGTTTGAGTGAACACACAATATGGTGTACAGAGATGTATTTTAGAATTAGGTACCTGAAACCTGAATAATTATGTTACCCCAATAAAATTTAATTTAAAAAATAAAATAATAAAATTTGGCTTCAGACAGGTTCTCAAAAAGAATTAAAAGCAGGGTGTTAGTGTTTGTCAGTGTTTGTTTGAAGATAGATGTGTGGATAGGAGGCAAGGGAGAGAGAAAGAGTAAATATGTGGAAGCAAAAAGAAGTACTTGGAGGGCCATATTTCTTCAAGAGTTAGGAGATAATTGAAGCTTCAGAGAAAATTGAAAGGCAGAAACCACAGGCTGAACTGAAAACATGAGGCTAGTATGTTCCAGAAGGAAAATTTATTTTAAAACACCTGGGTGCAGCCTGACCAGGCGGTGGCACAGTGGATGAAGCATTGGACTGCGATGTGGAGGACCCAGGTTCGAGACCCCGAGGTCGCCAGCGTGAGCGCGGGCTCATCTGGCTTGAGCAAAAAGCTCACCAGCTTGGACCCAAGGTCGCAGGCTCGAGCAGGAGGTTACTCGGTCTGCTGAAGGCCCGCGGTCAAGGCACATGTGGGAAAGCAATCAATGAACAACTAAGGTGTCACAACAAAAAACTGATGATTGATGCTTCTCATCTCTCTCTGTTCCTGTCTGTCTGTTCCTATCTGTCCCTCTCTCTGACTCTCTTTCTGTCCCTGTAAAAAATAATCATAAATAGCCTGACCTGCAGTGGTGCAATGGGTAAAAGCGTCGACCTGGAATGCTGAGGTCACTGGTTCGAGACCCCGGGCTTGCCTGGTCAAGGCACATATGGGAGTTGATGCTTTCTGCTCCTCCCCCTTCTCTCTTTCTCTCTGTCTTCTATCTCTAAAAAAAAAAAATGAATAAATAAAAAATCTAAAAAATATATTTTAAAAAAATAATAATCATAAATAAAATGAAGAAAAAAAACACCTGGGTGCAGGTAGGCTGAGACCAACAAAGGGTGTCAGCCCCGGAGCTGCGGGAGGAGCGTTAGGTATAGGGGTTGGGGGTGGATTAGCATATCTTGGTTTATGACTTTGGTCACTGACTTAATGAGTAGGAGGTTGGGGGTTTAGCTGCAGAAACACCTCCTCAGCAAGTTCTTCTGATGTAGCACTGGCTTAATCAGTGTGGTCCTATCTGGTGTCCTTGGTAAATCTCCAAGACAGTCGGGGTCAGGTATCTCCCAGGAACAGCCAGGTCCTGGTGCCTCTGGGCCTGTGGCTAGGTTTTTATAAACAAGTATTGCGATTTAAACTTCCCTAATTGTCAGGTTCCTCCCCAGTGTAAGCTTTTTCTGATATTTCTGCTAAGGTAAACTTCTTGCTACTTTTCAAAGTAAAGGCCAGGAAGCCATTAAGAGAGAGTATAGCAAGCAAATTAACTATAACTTTATAGTGGGAGAAGGGAATGTTCTGTTTCAAGCCTTTCCTCCTCCTTTGGGCCTGCATTGTTCTTGGGATGGCAGTTGGGTAGCCATTTCATCTATCAAAAATAAGGCATCCCTCTCCTGAGATTAGAACGATCCATTATGGCAGACTCCACCCAACTCAAAAGACTTTGCCTACTGGGATCATGAGTTTAAGTCTCAAGAAGCTAGGTTGCGCTGATCAGGCAGTTGCGCAGTGGATAGAGCATCAGTCTAGGATGCTGAGGACCCAGGTTCAAAGCCCCAAGGTCGCCAGCTTGAGCGCAGGCTCACCCAGCTTGAGCGCAGGGTTACTGGCTTGAGTGTGAGATCATAGACAGGACCCTGTGGTCACTGGCTTGAGCCCAAAGGTCGCTGGCTTGAAGCCCAAGATCGCAGGCTTAAGCAAGGGGTCACTCACTCTGCTGGAGCCCCCTGGTTAAGGCTTATATGAGAAAGCAATCAATGAACAACTAAGGTGCTACAGCGAAGAATTTATGCTTCTCATCTTTCTCCCTTCCTGCCTATTTCCCCCACCCTTTCTCTCACTAAAAAAAAGAAGAAGCTAGCTTGCCTGTTTTCTTTGTTTTAATTTTAATGTTTATTGTATTGATTTTAGAGAGAGAGAGGAAAGGAGACAGGGAGAGAGAGACAAACATTGATCTGCTCCTATATGTGCCCAGATGGGATTGAACTGGTCTAAAGCCAGTAGTCAAGGCCACCATCACAGCTGCCTGACCCGTGCAGGTTCACATTTGATTCAAACAGTCGGTAATAAAACACCGGAGCCAAGAACTGGTGAGCCATCAGCTTTAATTCTAGCTTGCACCCGGCGGGCAAGCAAAAACACACACTGGGCTCCAAAACCCACACATTCAGTGCTCACAAAGCTACTGACTTATCCGAGTTTCCTAGAATCAAAGGTTTCTAGCTCACCAGACTTAATCACTCTGTTTCCCATCTCCTCCTGCACAAACTCTTAACAAACTGGCTTCTTCCTCAGCACTCTGCCATCTTGGCTACTTCTCCTCCACATGGCCTTAATCTACTCTCCTCTCCAATACCTCAAGAACCAAGAGAGAGAGATCAAGCTACTGGACTCTCCCACTTTATAGCATAGACTCAAAACCTTTAATCCAGTTATATAAACAAGGAAGTCTCTGTATAATGGGATTCCTCAGGAGAGTGCACCACCCTACATATCCAATCAGTCAAGGGTGTGGGGAAGAGCTTACTCTTAAAACTAAGCTTTAGGCTACAACGACCCGGCCTGCCCACAGCCTGTTCCAGAACACACAATAGTATCAATGAACTTCCATTTGGGCAGCGCCATCTTTAACAAAGTGAGCATAATATATTTTATCTGCCCAACAACTGGCAACCTCTGTGCTTTGGGATGATGCTCTAACCAACCAGAGCTGTTTTCTCTATAAGCCATTATGTAAATTATTTTTATACAATACTGTATTGAATCAATAATAGAGGAATATTGGTTTGGGGAATTCATGTTTCTAAAAGAACAAGATATTAAGGAAAGGCAAGAAATTGAGGTAGAATAGGAAGAGGCAATATTTTAGGGCAGCTTCTTTTATATGGACATAATGATGTTAACAGGTGTGGAGGGAGGAGGGGTGAGTCAAAGCAGCTGATGTGTAATACCAAGCCAGACTTGTCTTCCATGGGATGCTGGGGTGGCAGCTCAGAAACTGGACACACCCTCCCTGATACCACAGAGTTTATCAATTTGAAATTTCCTGAGAAACAAGAAAGCACTCGTATAAACATCAGGCTGTCAAGTCACAAGAGTGTGATAGTGCCAATGCCCAGTCATTTCTGATGGGAAGGTACTTCTGTCCATGGCTTCACAGCTGACCTTATTGTACGGTATCAAGAAACCCCTTTCTTCTACTCATAAACTGAGAGGGGAAAGACAGGCGAAATGTATTGCATTTCGTTAAATCTAAAGCATCATCTATTGTAAGGCACTGAATAACTTTATGTGCATTAAAAAGAAAGAAGCCTTCTAATTAAACTAGAATACTTATATTAACACACTATTAGTTGGAAAATATATCTTGCATCTGTTGAAATATGAAGATGCTTCCACTTGATGCTGATCTCACAGCAGTACTTGGACCTAAAACCAGGTATATTGTAGCATTCCTCTAGTTTTGTTGGTGATTTGAAGATGGGGGATTCCGTTCCCCTCACTCTCTGGCCCTCCTGCCCCCTCCCCTTAGAGAAAGATTAAAACCTGACTTACTCCAGTACCATAGGTTCTAGATCCTAACCAGTTGTGGCAGCTGTGTAGCTAGGGCAAACAAAAGTTAGGGTATTTAGTGACTTTTAAAAATCTTTGGATAGTGGTTTCCATCACAACTATGCTCAAGGCACTCTAAATAATAACAATTGCTCTAAATATTAATAGCTGCTATTATTTGAGCGCCAGTCACTGTGCTAAGTACTGTAGATTAAGTATACATGACACATGCAGAAAAGTCCAGTAGAGTCTAAGCTCCACAATGGCAATGAAGATGGTATTTCCAGACCCTTGCATAGTTCCTTAGCATATAGTAGGTGCTCAATGAATATTTGTTAGCAAATGAAATATTCTATTTTGAGGTACTGAACATGCACATCATGTAAGATTTCAGAGCCAGGAAGTGAACAAGGCCCAACCCCTTTGTTATACATAAAAATGGGAACAAGGGCCCAGAGAGGTTCTGTAACATGTCCAAGATCACACAGGGAGGAGGGACAGCAGGGCTAGATCTAGAAGAATCTCCACAGATATCCTGGGAAATGGAAGCCAGGGGGAGATGGAAGAATGGAATGACTCTTGGGATGCTAGAGCTCATTTAAACCTATACAGCAAGTATGAGTGGGATCCAGGGAAAACCCAACTTATGTTCTCTTGCACTGAGCTTCTATTTTTTCCACATTTCAGCCAGAAAATAAGACAGAACTGACCTATATCCTAGGTTTAATCAGACTTTACCATCAAAATATTATATCACACTTAGAAATAAGCCTTATTTTGCGAGACCGGATTTACCCTTTTAAATAAATATATACAAATCACTTCGTGCTTACGATAATTCCATTTTATATTATCCTTTTGTTTCATGAATTTGTGTTTTGTCTGTTCAACTAGATTCATTAAGTCAAATGGAAATAGCTTTAAAGACCAGCTAGTTGAATGCCACTCAATTTGCTGCTCTCGAACACCAAGCAGATGAAGTGACTTGGCTGAGACTAGAGAGAGCTCAGAGGGCATTTCTGCCTTGGCATCTCTGTTGGTTGTTCTGTCTTCACTACTTATACATTTGTGTAATTAAAACTTGGGAGAGGATTATAATTCAGATCAAACTGATTTTTCTGGTGCACAGTTATAAGACATACGTAAAATGTTATGAGAGCAAATGGAAGCAGTGAAAGTAAACCACTTAATAGACGCTGAAGAATGTCTGGTTTTATAGAGTGAGATTGAAAAATAGCCAGAGGGCGGTGCAGATGAGCACATTTTGAAACATCACTGTAGTGTTATTATATATGAAAATGTAATGCTGGAAATGGTCATGCTCGTATGGAAAAGACATAACCCAGGGCAGGACTTGGCATCTAATGGGAAGCACTGGCATGGAATGCTGGTTTTTAATATGCAGCATTATTAGTTGTATGTTCCCAGGCAAGTCATTCATTGTGCACAGTTATAAAACATTGTGCGTGTTTGTAAAATGAGAATATTAATAATACTTTTCCCTCAAGAGACTTGTTACATATAACATCAGGTTACATGTGTGTGTTTAGAAAATAAAGCTTTTTAGGTGAAGTTTTTTATTTATTTATTTTCTTACAGGGACAGAGAGAGAGTCAGAGGGATAGATAGAGACAGACAGACAGGAACGGAGAGAGGTGAGAAACATCAATCATTAGTTTTTCATTGCCATCGCAACACCTTAGTTGTTCACTGATTGCTTTCTCACATGTGCCTTGAATGCGGGCCTTCAGCAGACCGAGCAACCCCTTGCTGGAGCCAGCGACCTTGGGTCCAAGCTGGTGGGTGAGCTTTTGCTCCAGCCAGATGGGCCCGCGCTCAAGCTGGCGAGCTCAGGGTCTCAAACCTGGGTCTTCTACATCCCAGTCTGACGCTCTATCCACACTGTGCCACCGCCTGGTCAGGCTAGGTGAAGTTTTATTGGTTGATTATAATCAAATTTTGCTTATTAAGCAGTGATCATTTATTTTAATGAATTATTTTATAAAAACTATTTTTGCCCTCTTGATAACTTCACTTCTGCTATCTAAAGATGATATAATAACAGCTTCACAGATTTAAGCACACCAACAGCTTAATTGATGTGTTTTTGGTGAGCGTTCAAAATGGTGTTTCAGTTGATCCTAGTTTTAAGCTCGCTACCCTGACGGGGTATGAAATTGCAGACTCTACTCTGGGCACTTGACTCGTGTTTGCCCTTCTGGATAGTGCCTGGGAAGGGAAGAGGGAGGTGGGAGGCTTGGAGCTGGGTTTCCGAGGTGGACACCCGCCCAGCGGGGATTGGACTCCAGGCTATTTGCCAAAAGAGGCAGGGCAGTTGCTGATCAAAAGCCACAAGGAAAATTTTGTGAATTGTTGCTGAGATTCAGGACCAGAAGTTTGGTGATCTTAGAAGAGCCATCTATTGAGTCCTGCAGGAGAGCCAGTGGACCACAGTGCTGAAAGTTTTACCTTGAGCAAACTTTCTGCTAATAGAAGCTGTGTAGGTGCTAACCAGAGGAGAAGGGGTGGGGGCTGGGTGGGCTGGCTGCAGTGGCTGGTGATATGGAAAACCAGGATTTGTGATTCCTCCAGTTGGGCCTGGGGAGAAGCTGAGCAGATTTACAGATTGCTTCCTCTCGGTTTTCTAGATAGATTGTGGAGGAAGTTGTGTTGTGTTTTTGTCAATAAAACTGGCAGGTTGTCATTTCAACGGCACTTTATTACTTATTTTCTTCAGCGATGTAAAGGATTAAGTCAGAAAAGAAACCTCAGATTATTAAAAAGTGAGGAAAGAATTTTGAATGGATTAACAGGGTAATTGTGAGTTGCTAGTATTAGAATATTCTCATTTATAGCAAATGTTCTTTTTTTTTTACTTATTTTTCTTTGCTATTACATGTTCACTACAGAAAAAAAATACAGTAAGTGAAAAGAAAGGAAAAAAAGATCAAATTTTTATCTTCAGAACTTTTTCATTTTCAAATATTTGCGTTGAAAATATTTTTTCCCTTTTAAACAAAATTTATTTCTTTCATAAACTATTTGTAATCTCTTTTTTATTTACTTTTTTAAATTTTATTCATTTTAGAGAGGAGACACAGAGAGAGAGAGAGAGAGAGAGAGAGAGAGAGAGAGAAAAAGGGGGGAGGAGCTAGAAGCATCAACTCCCATATGTGCCTTGACCAGACCAGTGCAGGGTTTTGAACTGGCGACCTCAGTGTTCCCAGCTCAACGCTTTATCCACTGCGCCACCACAGGTCAGGCTGTAATCTCTTTTTTTAATTTAATAATACACAGTGTTTCATGTTAATAAATATAAATCTGGCCCTGGGCAGCTGGTTCAATGGATAGCACATTGGCCAGGTGTGTGGAAGTCCCAGGTTCAGTCCCTCGTCAGGGCACACAGGAGAAGCGCCCATCCGCTTCTCTCCCTTCCCTCTCCCCTTCTCTCTCTTCCTTCCCATCACTCAGCCAGTGGCTCCATTGGTTCAGGAATCAGCCAGGGCGCCAAGGATATAGCTCAGTTGATTTGAGCATTGGCCCCAGACTGAGTTGGCAGGTGAATGCCAGTGGAGACACATGTGGGACTCTGTCTCTCTACCCCCTCCTCTCACTTAAAAACATAATAAATAAATAAATGTCCGTATCTCAATGGCTATAATCGTAACCTGTTACACAGATATGCCATCATTTATTTAACCAGGCCCCTTTGGGGAGAAATTTTGGCTGTTTCTGTTTAGGTTGTTTCTAATTCTTTTTATACAAAGAAGAACATTCCTATATGTCCATCTTTGTGCACGTACCCTATTATTTACATAAAATAAATTCCTAAAAGTAGATTTCTTGGTTTAAAGGTTTACCTTTTATTTTTTAAGAACTAGAGGAAGTATTAAAGGTTTTTACTTACTGCCCTATTTCTTTGGGTGCCCAGTTTCTCAAGGTTACCAAGAGGAGCTGAGGTTTCATGAAGGGGACTTTCCCTGTCCCTGAGTAATACGATCAATGCATAAGTAAGAAAGATCCATCAAAGGACATGATTTAGAAAAAGAAAAGAAAAGACTTTTCCCACCCTGGTTGGAGGTGCAGTGGATACAGAGCTGTCCGTTGTCCTGGAGTGCCTAGGTTGCTCGTTGGGTACTGGGAGTCCCTGGCTCAAGCCCAGGGAGTGCCGGCTTGATCCTGAGGGTACCAGTTCAAACCTGGTCAGGGGAGCAACGAGTGTACAACTAAGTAGAACAACGAGTTGATGCTTCTCTCTCTCTCCTCTTCCTTTCCTCTCTCTCAACATCAGTGGGAGCAGGGGGAGTTGAAAGGCCTTTCCCTTTGTTTCACATAATTTCTGCCATAAATAATCTGGAATACTATTAAACATTTACTGTGTATGGCACTTACACAGATTAGATTCTGCTAAGGGATTATTTACATTATACAGCTTTATTGCTATAATCATATGAACATGTGCATATATGTTTAAGTATGTAATTGTTCAGTCTTAATGGCGGGTGAGCTGTAGCTCTACAGAGGGAAAGTCATGCTTTAGAATTGTTCTGTTCCAGCATTAGCTACCAGGTGGCCACCAAAACCCACAAACAAGTAGAATCCCAGGTCACAACTGCTATGATTTGCCTGGAGGCAGGATACTACTGGTCAGGAGCACAGCATGGGCTCCAATCCCAGTCTTCCACTTGCTGGTCCAGTTACTGAATTTCTCTTCATTCCGCATCAGTAAAATGGGGATGTTAGTAGGGTCATTTTGAGGATTAAATAAGCTAATATTTGTAAAATGCTCAGAACAGTGCTTGACAGGTGGTAAGTGCCATATAAATATTTGTTAAAATAAAATTTAAAGTTAAAAGGATGGAGGGAAGCAACACCACCAGGGCTCAGCATCCAATAAAGCCTCACAAGTTACTGGTGTGATTTTAGAAGCGGTGTGAAGGGCTCTCAGATTGCTTAGAATGTCACCAGTGGAGATGTATCTTAGCATACAGTTTATTTTAAATTACTGGGATAACATTAATAGATTCTTGTGAGATTAGAAAGTACTGATTCAGCTCAAGTTCACATTGATCCTTCAGCCCCAAACCCTAGTTCCCTTCCTGAGGCAAACTCTAATGAGTTTTGTGTGTTTTCTGTGCATTTACATGTTATAAGTACAGGGTGGGCAAAAGTAGGTTTACAGTTGTGAGTATGCAGAAGTTTGTTTTTGTATTGTTCTTAATTATTGTATTATTTATTTGTATTGTAACTGTAAACCTACAGTTTTTTGTTCCGTCTTTAAAATTGTATTTATTTATTTTAGAGAGAGAGAAAAGGGTGGGGGGAGTAGGAAGCAGTTGCTTCTCCTGTGTGCCTTGACTGGGCAAACCCACCCTGGGTTTCGAACTGGCAACCTCAGCATTCCAGGTCAATGTTAATTCACTGTGCTACTACAGGTCAGGCTCTTTCTTTTTTCTTTCTCTCTTTTCCATTCTCTTTCTGTCCAAAAATGGCATATTGTTCTGCAACTTTCTTTTCATTGGTTTCTTTTGAATAAGTGCTTGTGAGCTTTGAGCAGGGCCCCCAGCCCCCGTGAATTACTTTGTGCTGTCCCGGCTGCGCTGGGACCAGACAGCTGAGAGCTGCATTCTGATGCCTTTGGCGAAGCCCACCTAAAGGATGAGTCTGGCTCCTTTGGCAAAGCCAGGGCTGCTCCTGGCCTGGGAGAGAGACTGCACAGAGTCCTAGTACAGACAAAGGAGACAACTGCTGCCGGCGTTCCAGCATTGCCTCATATTTATTATAAGAGATGGATGCGCCTTCAGAATTCTTCCCCGAAAAGAGCATCCCAAAAAGCAACACTTAGCAGAGGTAGGGAAAGGAAGAGATAGTACTTTTGGATTAAAAATTCCAGGAGGGGAATTGTGGCTGTTTAGGGTAATGAAAAGAGAGGTGTTGATCCTGAGCAGAAAGAAGCATGGTCCCTCTTCTGCATCTCGGTCCAGTTAACGGAGAACTCCAGCTCCATCCTTTAGAACTGGCCCTGCTCTGATATCCTGGGGGACTGGGGCGATTCATATGTAAATATGGGAAAGCCTAGGGGAGTTTTAGGGGCTCTGCGTGCATTCCAGAGCTCAGAGAAGATTATGCTCTACTAATGCTTCAAGGCACCCATGCACCCCTCAGACTTTTGGCACTGCAGGTGTCTCCTGGGGCTGCTGCAGTCCACCGAAAAGAAAAGCAGGTTAGAATGTCAGCCTCTTTCTCGCTCAAGTGCAGCTCGGGACCAAGCCAGGAATTCCAAGATTTTCTTTATCAAAGACGGAGCCAACTTTCCGAGCACGGGAAGAAGTGAGAGACTTTTCTCTTTAACTCTACTCCAGATGTGTTTGAGAGCTGTGGGAAGCTGCAGGCTGACCAAGCCCCTACCTTAGCCCTTCACACACTGAGGAATGAGCCCGTTGATGAGGTACTAACCTGAGAACGACTGGAGTTGCAACTGGGTGGGGGTGGAAGGGAGCTGGAAAGGGGAACAAAAGGGAAGAGACACCCGCCAGGAATTGTTTAATCACCGCAAGTGAATTTGTGCCATCAGCCCCAGCCTCTAACACCTGCAGGGCCACCCTAGGACGAAAGTGGGACTTCTGCATGTTTTATTGATAGGCTGGTGCTGGGCCACAACTTCCTCATGGGCTTCCTCATCCCTAGACTTTCTTAAAGAAGAGTAGAATTGTAAAGTATCTGAGCAGAGCATTTCTGCATGCTGCATTTTACCTTACTCTGCAGACAGCATTTTCTAGCCCATCGTGAGAAAAGGGCTAACCTTGTGTGTCTGTTGCCTTGTTCAATTCCCTCAACAATTCTACAAAGCGGGTATTATTATACTGATCTTACAGATGAGGAAACTGTGGCGCAGAGGTAAAACTGGACTTTCCTGAGTGTGGGGGCTCTCCAGCTAAAGAGCAGGGGGGTGCAAAATTCAAAGCCTCTGGTCTCTGCTGCTCTGGAGGAGGGAGGAGGCTGCCTTCTCACACTGGTTGTCCTGGATACTAACATCGTAGGTAAGCTTTTTCCTTAGAATACATTTGAAATAATGGAAAAACAGCCTTACATTTGGAGGCTTCCAGCCAGATATTTCTAGTTTGACTTAATCTTTTAAGTGTTAATTAATAAGTGTGTGGAGCCTGCAAGTCACCTGCGTCTTCAGAAACACCTAGGATTTTGTTAAAATTGCAGGTACCCAGATCCCACCAGGATTTGCTGCTCAGAATCTCAGGGGTGGTGTGGGAAACTGCAATTTAACAAAACACCCCACAGGGGGTTTAATCACACTGAAGTGTGTTTGGTTTTATTTTTTTAAAGGCTGTACAAGAGTTTATAAATTCACCTGCAAAAAAAAAAATAAAAATAAAAAAGAAAGAAAGCATGCTGGTAGTTTAAAGAATTGTTGACATTTCTTTTTCTTTTAATACAAATAAAAATCTGATTGAGTTCCTTAATGTAAGTTGCTGGCTTCTGACGAGTACTTGCTGGGATTTAATGCTTTCAAAAACTCTAATTAATAGAACTTTGATTTCTGGGAGATATAGTTTCCAGGGAATTTTTAATTTTGAAGCAAATAAGCCCCTGACCTTTTCTGGTCGAGATTCTGGGGTAGGGCGGCAAAGTGGTGCAGGATTAAATATTTAGGATTTGGATTTAAATATATTGAGATTCAAATTCCATCCTGCCATTTACTCACTACTAACCTGGGACAAGTTGGTCAGCCTCTCAAAGCCTAGATCTTCTTATCGATTAAATGGGAGTAATAATATTACTTCAAAGTCTGGGTGTGAATATTAAATTAGTTTAGGAACATAACATATACAGTGCACATGGTTGGGATTCAATAAATGTTCTTTCTTTCCAAAGCTTTTCAGTCTTGTATTAAAAATGAGTTTTTTTGACAAATACTGAATCATTATGTTGAATACCTGAAACTAATAACAGTGTTTTCTGTCATTTATACCTCAGAAAAATAAAATAAATAAAAATGATTTTCTCTTTTCAACTTACCACTTATGAAACCACATTTGGGACTGGGATTCTATTGCTTTGAAATTGCAAAAGAAATTTAAAACAAGGCTATTGAGAATAAATATCACATACACTACAGTTAGTTTAGAATTATAATTCAGCACTGATAAAATAAGAGTTATGTTTGAAATGTCATTATCCATTTTACCAAAAATAAGTTCACGAAAGATATTTTTTCTTTGTCTTTTTAAACTTTATTTTGAATAATATCAAATTTATAGAAAAATAGCTATAGTACAGAGAACCTCCTGTGTATCCTTTATTCAGATCCGCCAGTATTATAACATTTTGCCTTGTGTTTGCTTTCATTCTCTCTCCATCTGTACATATGCACACACGGGTTTTTTTCTGAACTATTTGAGAGTAGGTTGCATACATCAAGTCCCTTACTTAGCTTCACTATGCATTTTACATGAAAATGGATATTCTCATACATGACCACATAGATTTGCCATTTCAGGACATTTAAAAAGTTTTTTTATTTATTGATTTTAGAGAGGAGAAACATTGATTTGTTGTTCTACTTATTATGTATGCATTCATTCATTGGTTGATTCTTGTATGTGCTGTGACTCGGGATCAAACCCACAACTTTGGCATATCAGGACTACGCTCTAACCAACTAAGCTAAGTGGCCAAGGCCAGGACATTTTAAACTGATTTAACCTTTAATATAATCTATAGTTTACAGTTTTATCAGTTGCCCTGGCAACGTCCTTTCTAGCAATTTGCCCCCAGATCCTGCTCCAGCTAGAATCACACATTGCATTTGTTTGTCATCTCTTCAGCTGTCTTGCCTGGGAACTGTCCCTCAGGCTTTCCTTTAGTGGAGAGTGGTCTTTATTTTTTTATTTTATTTTTTTACAGGGACAGAGAGAGAGAGTCAGAGAGAGGGATAGATAGGGACAGAGAGATGAGAAGCATCAATCATCAGTTTTTCGCTGCGACACCTTAGTAGTTCATTGATTGCTTTCTCTTATGTGCCTTTACCGCAGGCCTTCAGCAGACCGAGCAACCCCTTGCTGGAGCCAGCAACCTTGGGTCCAAGCTGGCGAGCTTTTGCTCAAGCCAGATGGGCCCGTGCTCAAGCTGGCGACCTCAGGGTCTCGAACCTGGTTCTTCCACATCCCAGTCCGACGCTCTATTCACTGCGCCACCGCCTGGTTAGGCGAGAGTGGTCTTTATTTTTATTTTATTTATTTATTTATTTTTCAGAAGTGAGAAGCAGGGAGGCAGAGACAGAATTTCACATGCTCCCCACCAGGATCCACCTGGCAAACCCACTGGGGGGCGATGCTCTGCCCTTCTAGAGCGTTGCTCCAATGCAACCGGAGCCATTCTAGCGCCTGGGGCGGAGGCCATGGAGCCATCCTCAGTGCCCAGGCCAACTTTCCTCCAATGGAGCCTTGGCTGCAGGAGGGGAAGAAAGACAGAGAGGAAGTAGAGAGGGAAGGGTGGAGAAGCAAATGGGCGCTTCTCCTGTGTATCTTGGTCCGGAATCGAACCCGGGACTTCCACACACCGGGCCGACGCTCTACTGCTGAGCCAACCGGCCAGGGCCTAGTGGAGAGTGGTTTTTAGAAATCAGAATCTGCATTACAGTTTTTAAACATAGGAATTCCTAAATTCTTAGAGAAGGGGCAGTGGGAAAGATTTCTGGAGACGAAAGTCTACTATGAAAGTTTAATTTTCATAAGTTGTAGTTTGAACACTTGTATTTTGCATCTTCCAGCTGGGAAAAATATTCTTGTAATTATACTTACTGATATATTTACTTACCAAATCTGTGGTTGTTTTAAGTGGATCTTAAGGAATTTGAAATAAACAGCAAATATTGCTTCACTGTTGAAATTTTCAGTTGTTTATTTTAGTATTTAATGTCTATTTTAATGAACAAATGCCATCTCATCCATATAAATAACTCTCATTATATGAATCTAACAGGTAAATGAAAAAGCTAATGACAAGGTCCATATTTTATTTCATTTTTAGATCATGAGGTGTGTTTCTAAAAGGTTTCTTTTAATTGAAAATGCCATTAAAGAACTTCACGTTTGTAGTACATTTCTATCTTTGGGGACATTCAAAGTAACAAAACCTGCTTGGGATGCTTCATTAATGTTTTGACAGGGGAACTAAATTTTTGCATATTTCATTACATATTAATGTTAATGCGCCGTCACATGACAGTGGGTCCTGCAGTCACCCAGGTCTCAGATGGCTAATTTCTGCCTAATTCTTGTCTTGCCCTTAATTGCCATTATTATGTTCCCCGTGATACTCTTTTTAATGTGCTATATCAACGTTTTTAACTTTCAGCGTGGTATTTCTCCTGCTGAGATCAAGGAATGGATTTCATAACTAATTAAATGAAAGCAGGTCTTGATGTGACCAGCAGCTTTTCACCCTCACTGATTTGTCCTCATAAAATGGGCCAGCTACTCTTTTTTAGGACAAATTCTAAAAATGGTATCTCATGGACAGAAGTGCTCTCTCGGGGATGGCCTTCTGAGCTCTGCATCTGTTCATGATTAGAGTTGACGTGTGGGGTCAGATTTCCTGATTGTTGACAATTGTGAGGCCTTTGGTTCTCAAGGATTGGGAACCTTTCAGATCAAACTGGTGAGGAGTCCTGCTGTAGCACACAGGGAGATGCTGACCAGTTCTCTTCCCTTCTAGAAATGACGCTCCTCTCCTCCCAGTCTTCATCACCGGTGGCCCCGTCTGGGTCTGTGTCCACTGAAAACCCAGAGCAGAGGATGCTGGAGAAGAGAGCCAAGGTGGTAGAAGAACTTCATCAGACAGAACGAGACTATGTTCGGGATCTGGAAATGTGTATTGAGCGGATCATGATGCCCCTGCAGCAGGCGCAGGTGGGAACCACGGGAGAAAGTTAGCTTTACCTGGAACACGGCTTTCCAGGCCTGAAGTATCAGGATACAGGAGCTTTCACCACAGAGATTCATTGGGTTTGGAGGAAAGACAGTTGCTGCTGCTCTTATTTCAAAGGTCCCAACATATGAGTGTCAACTTAAGCCATCAGCATCCAAGTTCACTGTTAACTAACTGGGCTTACTGCAATAACACCCAGGAGATTTCTGTTTATTTGGCTCCTGAAAACAGTACCAGGGAGTCTGGGTTGTCACTCTACTGGACAGGCTGTATAATAACGTGATGAAGTCTGAGGATTATGGGTTACTGGTACTAGCTAGCAGCTGATGGCACAAGGCTTATTCAGGAAACTAGTAGCTGTCATGCACCTATGGTAGGTACTTTTCTAGATGCAGGAGATAGAAAAAGAGGTTATCAGTTCCTGAGCATTTACAGTCCTAATTGCTTGTTACTTGACCACCTGGCCTGGGTTTGGGTTTGAGTTTGGGTTTGTATTCGTGGAGCAGTCATTTCCAAGAACTTCTAGAGGAAGTGGGCAGTGCCATCAGACTTTGGGTACTGGGTAGGACTGTGTGTCCCAGTATACTTACAGACCACCTTGTTCCCACAGCCATTTTACTAGGGGAGTGAGTGGGGAAGGAAGGAGCACAGAATCGTTCTATCAAGGATGAAGGGTGACACTAAATCTATTCAGAAAACTTAGTGAGTGAAGATGATCTTGAACGATTTTTGTATTATCCTTGAAGAGGTGTTTCTAATATGAATGATATGCTATTAATTTCATTTTTGTGCATTTTTACATTTTGTTTCTCTATTTCAGATCCCAAACATTGATTTTGAGGGACTTTTTGGAAATATGCAGATGGTGATAAAGGTCTCAAAGCAATTATTGGCCGACCTGGAAATCAGCGATGCTGTAGGTACGAGCTCCTGCCATTATTTCAGAAGCAGCTTCTTTTTTTTTTAACTTCATGGATGGGAGGCAGGAGAAGGGCCCTGCAGGTACTAAGTAGTTAAGAAGTGAAGTTTTAGTTACTTAGTTTAGAGGTTATTTGGCCCTTAATTTCTTCTTTTGTCTACAAGCTTTTGTCTGCAGCCTACTTTGAGGTTATATAGGATGTTATCAATAGAAGAAATTTTAGCTATTACTTAGTAAGATGTTTTTCAGACTGATCATTACAGCCGAATAGTGGGTCATGAGATCAGTTTAATGGGTTGTACCCAGTATATATATATTTTTAATAAAATAGAAAATATCAGACTGTACTGTAAACAATAACTACAGTTACTTGAAACTTTTATTTCAGTTACATATATGTGTAGTGAATCCTGATTTAAAACGCATTTTTTCATTGTGAGTCATTGTCCAAAATGTTTGAAAAACAATCATCTGTTTCTTTTGAACAAGGGAATTATATTCGTTATTTATTGCAATATAACAAATTATATTAAAACTTAGCTCAAGAAACATATATTATATTCGTTTCTGTGTCAGGAATCTGGGAGTAGCTTAGCTGGGTGGTTCTGGCTCAGGGTCTTCCATAAGGTTGAAGTCCAGAGTCAAGCTGTTGCTTGGGCTGCCGTCATTACCTGGGGCTTAGGATCCTCTTCCAAGAACATGTGCTCAGTTCTTCAAGCCCAGCCCCTCCCCATGGCTGACCTCGTGACACAGCAGCTGGCTTACTCAAAGTCTGTGATCTGAGGAGGAGAGAAAGCTCAAGATGGGAGTCACAGTGTCTTCCACCCCTGATCTTGGATATGACATACCATCACTTCTGCCATATGTCATTGATCATACAGATCAGTTATAGTGTGGGAGGGGACATCTTATCATTTCGCTATTTTATTGGAATCATAGTCACAAGATGCTACCATAGTCCTTACCATGCCACTAACACACAGGACAGCGTCTAGCAAATGGAAAAGTGACCCTATGTCATTTAAGAGTAAACAAATCTCTTTCAGAGCTCCCTAATCAGATTCTCTGTTTTTCGTGGGCCAGAACTGGGTCACATGCATACACATGAACAAATCCCTAGAAGTGGCCCCACAATCATGATTTGACTTAGACTAGGCAGTACTTACATGACTAGCCTTGGAGAAAAATCAGGGAGTAGAATCAGGGCTCTGCCTTCCTCAAGGAAGGGGGAATAGCTATGGGATGTTAGGTCAGAGTATAACATTGTTAGTGTTTCTCCAGTGGTATTATACACCACACATCCTTTCAAGATATGCTGAGATTGATCTCAGTTATTCTTACAACAGCCCTTTGAGGTTTAGATGCTACTATTTTTTTTTTTAAGATTTTTTTTTAAATTTTATTTTTATTTTATTCATTTTAGAAAGGAGACACAGAGTGTGTGTGTGTGTGAGAAAGAGAGAAAGGGGGGAGGAGCTGGAAGCATCAACTCCCATATGTGCCTTGACCAGACCAGTGCAGGGTTTTGAACTGGCAACCTCAGTGTTCCCAGGTCGACGCTTTATCCACTGCACCACCACAGGTCAGGCCTAGATGCTACTATTAATCTTACTTTACAGATGAGGAAACTGAGACTTAGAGGGAAAGTGGCCTAGAGTCACATGGCTAGTACTTGATGGGATTGCTATTCACACTCAGGTCTTTCTGTTGTCCTTGCTTGTCTGTTAACTTCTCTGCAGAATAGCTGTATGTCTAATACTTTACAGAAAGGTAAGAGAAACTGAAGCCAGGGGTCTTGCTTTAACTGGAGAGGTCAGAGTGATTGAGGAAGGAAAGCACACATTGATTGATTAGAAGGAAGCCATAGTGATCCTGTTTTAATAGAATGATAAAGCAAAAAAGCCAAATCATAAAATTTTATAAGGCATTGAAATAAATATCTATTGGTCATTTATTTGAATTATGAAAGAAGCAAGACAAATTGGTTGGTATCTAAAAAAGATTAATTGTTAATCAAAAATTAATTTTTTCTAATATATTTTATTTATATATATCTTTTTAATTTTATTTTTATTTATATATTACAACAATAAAATAGGAAATTAAAACAAAATATCCATAATATCACCCCCATATCAGCTGTGTTTATTTTTTCTTCTTCCCTTCGACTTCTTTTCCCAAGACAGACAGGAATGAGGTAGCAGACGGAGATGTGCGGAAGGTACACAGAGCATAGTGGAGGGGAGGTCCTGGGGACTAAAAGGCTCAGGACCCTGGCAGGAGGTGAGGGCCTGTGGTGCACGTGGGGTGGAACGGAGACTATATGAGAGCACTATGTGGGGGTCGCCAGTCCTGGTCAACCAGAAGGCCAGGTCGTACGTTCATTGGGGACCAAATAAAGGACTAGATTTGTAACATCTGATAAGGGAAAGTTCTGAGAATCAGAGAAAGGGAAAATAAAGCGTTGTTGAACCATTAGCAAAGGGCAGATTGACATGAATTATAGTGTGTCTGTAAAGTCATGGTGCACTTTTGACTTTTGACCGGTCACACTGTACATAAGCAACTTTTAAATTTTGGTTAATTCATTTTAATGTATTTTAAGTTTAACTTACTTTAGCACATTCACATGGCACAAAGTTAGAAAGGGACAAAGAGCTAGTGAAAAGTGTCTTGCCCATCCCCCAGCTGTCCCGCTCTTCTTAGCCAGAAGCAGCCAATGTTACTCGTTTTCTTAAAACTCCTTCCAGAGATAATGCATCATGTATCACTGATTACATGGATACATTTTTTAATTTAAGTTTTATTTTAGGGAGAGAGAGAGAGAAGCATCAACTTATTGTTCCACTTTGTTGTGCAGCCATTGATTGCTTCTCATACGTGCTCTGACTGGCGTCCTTGGGGTTGCACTGGTGCCCTTGGGATGGAGCCAGTGACCACAGTGCCTTCCTTTTTTTTTACTTTATTTTACAAAAATGTTTTTTAAGGCTTTATTTATTCATTTCAGAGAGGAGAGGGAGGGACAAAGAGAGAAAGAGGGGAAGGAGCAGGAAGCATCAACTCCCATATATTCCTTGACTGGTTTCTGACTGGCCACCTCAGACTTCCAGGTAGATAATTTATCCACTGCGCCACCGCAGGTCAGTTGACAGTGATGCTTTGTGAGGATGCTCCATCCACCGTGCCACTAGCCAGGGTGCTACATCTATATTTTTTCTACCTCAGTTTGCCATCCCCATTTTTATAAATTATACCAATGAGGGCATACTATTCAAACTATTGTGCACTAAGCCATTTTCCTGTGACCCAGGAAAAGAGGGCAACTCAGCAAAAACTCCAGGTAATCTAGGGTGCTGGAGAAAGCAGCACTGAATTAACTAATCCTGATTGGGATGGGTTCTGGTACAGCCAGGACCGGGTCTAGTGGGGAAGGGAAGAGTGGGAGGTGGACAGGGCTCGCGGGAGTTAGAAGATGAGGAGAGGAAGAGGAAGTACCAGGAGACTGCATCTGCAGTAATGTGTAAAGGAACTGGCTTTTAAATTATTTTAAATGTGTCCCACAGAAAGAAATATACAGTGTGTCCGTAAAGTCATGGTGCACTTTTGACCTGTGACCAGTCAAAAGTGCACCATGACTTTACGGACACACTGTATTTACATATACATTTAAGTGTTTGTGTGTACATACTTGTCTGTGCTTACTTTTACTGTGTCTAATGTTTCTATTTTATTTTCCGAAAAGAGTACTGATTACAACCTGTGAGGTAGATTTCATGATGCACTTACGGGTTGTGACCCACAGTTTGGAAGTCTGGAAATTAAGGTGTAGCTCTGCTAGTTTGTAGCTACTGGAAAAGCAGTCACTATCAGGAAGATTGAAGAATGGCAAATGGAGGAGCGTGAATAATTAATCATCTGTATGATAGCGGAGGCTCTAGGGGTGCTGGCAGGGAATGGATTCAGGGAATAAGGAAAGAGAAAAAGGAGACAAATATCAGATGGTAAAACTAGATGAAGAGCCTGACTAGGCGGTGGTGCAGTGGATAGAGCGTCGGACTGGGATGTGGAAGACCCAGGTTCGAGACCCCGAGATCACCAGCTTCAGCGCGTGCCCATCTGGCTTGAGCAAAAGCTCCTCAGGGTGGGCCCAGGGTCGCTGGCTCCAGCAAGGGGTTGCTCGGTCTGCTGAAGGCCCGCGGTCAAGGCACATGTGAGAAAGCAATCAATGAACAACTAAGGTGTTGCAATGGCAACGAAAAACTAATGATTGATGCTTCTCACCTCTCTCTGTTCCTGTCTGTCTGTCCCTATCTATCCCTCTCTCTGACTCTCTCTCTTTGTCCCTGTAAAATAAAAAAAAGAATAGTAAATGTCATTAATGCTTATTCAATACAATTAATGAAGAAAGAATTATTTTTTTAAAAAAAGAAACTAGATGAAGACAAGGTGACTCAGGGATTTCAGAGTGGCCCTGAGGTCAAGAAGGCAGCCAGTCCCACGCCCACTGCTGTGCCTGTTGAGTTGCTGAATTAGACAGAAGTGAGGTGGCAGTGAGTCAGGGCAGCATGGGTGTGATGTTTATGAACAAAACCAATCTGTAATTAAGGAAATGCATTTAATTTAAACAGAAACTGATCTGCACAAGACTAGAGGATTCCACAGGACACAACATGGAGCAGAGGTGGCATTGTGGAGCAGGGTGTGGTGTCCGTGAGGGAGGGGCTTCTGCCCAGAGCCCCTGGTAGACCTGGTGACAGGGGAAGCCGAGAGGAGCCCTGTTTGGGGAACAGAAGGACAGGCTGAAGAAGGGAGGACCGAGGGTGCCAGGAGAAGGGAAGAAGGGCAGGAAGAGGAGCAGTTCCAGTAAGTCAAGGGCTCAGCACAGTCCGGCAGCATCTCGGAATGAAGTAGGAGCCGTTCCTCTGCCCGGTGGTGCTGTAGGCCGCCATCTGTGGCTATATTTCAAGGAGCCCTTGAACTTGGACCAAGAAAGATGATTATGTCTTTATTTTCAGTAATTTCAACTGAAATTTAGCATTTCTAAGATGTGCATATTGGGAACAAACTGCATACTGTTAGCACTACCTGTGACGTGATCAACTGAAGTCACACGTTCGTAGCACATTAGATTGTTGCCAATATCAACCAGAAGCAACCAGATTACCAGGGTCTTATGTCACTCATCCTACTTCGAAATTATGGTGATTATCATTAGAGTCACTGCTACATTTTGCTATTTAATACATGTTAATAGTCTAGGGTTATATAATAGATATTTTAATATAATAAATTTCATTTAAAGTCCTGGGGATTTAATTTATGCACGGAGAGGAGGTTGGAAACTGATGCTGTCGTAAGCTCCTTCATCCCTGCGGAGATTTTACTGGGCCTTAGCAAGTGGAGGTCCTCACTGGTCGGACCCCACACCAGTGTGGAGAGTGGAGAGTAGCTGCACGCTCCCTCCTCCGCCTGACTGCAAAGGGCTGGAGGCTGTTTCAGGGTCCAGGGGTGTGTGTGTGTGTGTGTGTGCGCGTGTGTGTGCACGCCCTGAACAATAAATACACGGATGGCATGGTTCTCTTAAATTTTGCTTTAAATATGTAGAATTTTAAGCCATAACTTGGAAATTTCTTATTAACTCGATCGTCTTACTATCATTTCTTGGGATAGGATTCAACTGCTATAAAAGTTTGCTTATATACCTTACATTTAGGATGCTGAGAAGGAAGTCTAAAAACACTGTATGTCTGTGACTGTTTCCAAGGGCCCGTGTTTCTGGATCATCGAGATGAGCTTGAGGGAACGTACAAGGTTTACTGCCAGAACCATGACGAGGCCATCTCTCTGCTGGAGGTCTATGAGAAGGACGAGAGGTTCCAGAAGCATCTTCAGGACTTGTTGGCAGATCTCAGGTGGGGGTTGTGACCACTTTGCGTCCATCATAGCTCTTCACTTCTGCCTTTTGAACGTCACTCCCATATATATGTCTAGACTTCTTATGCTATCTACTTGTCCAGCTTATTGTAAACTTAAATGATATATTATTATAGGTTCTGTTAGGTAACCTGCCTTTTCCCGTCATATATCATAGACATCTTAAGTGGCTTCCTGCTTGTATTTTTATCCATTTTGGTCACTTTATATATACATACAAAGTATTAAGTTAGCATTTTCAGGTGAGAAGTAGCCAGGAAGGTGGTTTGGTTCAGTAAACAAGAGCATAGGTAAAAGAGCAAATTCAGTTATTCGTGCCCATGAGGTGAGAGATTCTCCTGGTCTTAGGGAGGCAGGTTAATGTGTACATCTAAGTAGATAAAAGCGAAGTTAGGGGCTTACTAACTTGTTAAAATAGAATAGGTATGCTACCATAGACATTCATAATTTCTCTTTTATCCTATGTGATTTTTGTCTCCCAACTAATAGGCGTTAACGTTCAACTGATATTTCCGAGAAGAATGTGAAAATCAGCATTGTCTCTAATCAGCTGTCTCTTTTCTTTTCATGCTCACCGCCCCGTAGGAGCCTGTACAAGGAATGGTGAGTTCCTGCGCCACTGCACAAGCTCCTTTCTTTATTTTCTCCCTTTATAGACAGAAATCTAGAAGGAGATTCACCTTGCTATATATAGTTTCTCCATAGCACTTACCACCAAATGACACTTTTTAAATTTTTTATTTTTTTTAATTTTTTTAATTCATTTTAGAGAGGAGACAAAGAGTGAGAGAGAGAGAGAGAGACCAAGAGAGAAAGGGGGGAGGAGCTGGAAGCATCAACTCCCATATGTGCCTTGACCAGGCCAGTGCAGGGTTTTGAACTGGCGACCTCAGTGTTCCTAGGTCGACACTTTATCCACTGTGCCACCACAGGTCAGGCCCAAATGACACTTTTTATGGTGTTTGCTTCTTGATTGCCAGTCTCCTTCCATCAGGGCAGGGACTCTTGGGTCCCCACTAAGTCCCTAGTGCCTGTCACAGTACCTGGTACTTATTAGATGCCCAGTAAATATGAATGAATGAAAGTGGAAGTAGATGAAAGAACAGTGCTGTCTTCAGGAATAAGAAGTACTATGTGGATCATTTATTGACAGTGGACTAAAGTCTCTGTTTCTTCTTCTCTTATAGGGGATGCACAAATTATATTAACCTGGGCTCCTTCCTCATCAAGCCAGTACAGAGAGTAATGCGTTACCCACTGCTGCTAATGGAGTTGCTGAATTCCACCCCAGAATCCCACCCAGATAAAGTGCCTTTAACCAGTGCAGTCCTTGCAGTCAAGGAAATCAACGTTAACATTAATGAATATAAACGTCGAAAGGATCTGGGTAAGAAAAGCATGCTTGCTACAAAGGATATATGCTCTTGAGAACATTCTTCTCTAAAGAATTATTTTACCAGAGATGAATGAGGCAGATGGTAGGTTGTAAGGTTGTGATGAAAAAATGGTAATAGAATTTGGGGGAAATGTGATATGAGAAAGAGAGCAATAATAATAAAAGTACAACCATAGAGTATTGGAAATAGACATCTCTGATAAAGCTTATAACAACAAGAGCCCTTCCCAAGAGATAGGAAGACTGATGAAAAAATGGCTGGTCAAGAGTTTTCTTCAAGCACAGGTGATTGCCTCCTCAGCTCATTGAAGGCAGTCCGTTTCAATCTGTGCTTACATTTGTTTGCTCTGCACATCTGGTTGGATATTTTACTGTCTCCACTTAAGTTAGGACCTTTGGTCTTCTTCCAGAAAAGCCTAATGTGCCCACATCTCTGAGTCTCATCAGTCCTGCTTACGCCCAGTAACCGCCTCTGGTCTGAGTCTCTCCCAACTATACAGTCAGTTGTCAAACTGCCCACGAATGAATGGAACCAGTTCTTTTTTTTTTTTTTTTATCAAATATGGTGTCAAGGCTCTAGTTTGAACACTCAAGTATTATGGTGACCATGCTAAACTGATGCGTTATTGATATCCTCAAGGAATCTCTAATATAGTGTAACCTCTTCGCCTGTCTCTCCCCTCTCCTCCCCACTTTACCTAAAACTGTTTTCTTTGCCTTCTGCTTCCACCATGTCACCCACGTTCATATGTCATGTTGCTTGTGGCCATGAAAGCTTTCTGGTCATCTGGCCCTCTGTCCCGGTTCATATTTTTTAGTGTTATGTCATCTTCATCTTCCACAATGGTAAAGTGTGTCATTTTCTGCCCCCCAACTTTCCCCTGGAGATCCTTCTACTGTGATCTCCAGTCTGTTTTTGAAGATTGTACCAAATGTATGACATAGTGGTTAATCACATAACTCCTGTATAACACTTGACTGTGTGAGATAATTGGATATAAATATCTCATTTGTATATGAGACCATTTAGGATGATCTTACAGGGCAGATACTGTTACTTTCTACATTTTATTGGAGAGGAAAATGAGGTTCAGAGAAGTTAAGTGACTTAAAGGCCACACTTTGATGAAATGACAGACCCAAGGATTGAACTCCAATTCTTTACTCTTGTCCTTACACCTGTTACTATTCCTCCTCATCTCTAACTGGTCTGTGTATATTATATCTCTGCTGTTGAATATTCTATCTGTCCATAAATGGTGATTTGGATTAATAATTTGTCTTTACTCATTATAAGTGCATTGAAATTAGGCAGTAGCTCTAGTTGGGGTTGTTAGTCTTGTTCTGTAGCGTGTTTTATAGTCTTTCTATGCTCAGGAAAGATCTTTCTTTCTTTTCTTTCTTTCTGTGAGAGGGGTGATAGGCAGACTCCCACCTGCGCCCCAACCGGGATCCACCCAGCAACCCCATCTAGGGCTGATGCTCAAGTACTGAGCTATTTTTAGCACCTGAGGCTGATGCGCTTCAATGAAGCTATCCTCAGTGGCGCCCTGGGGCCACACTTGAACCAATTGAGCCACTGGCTACTGGAGGGGAAAAGGGAAAGGGAGGAGAAGCAGATGGTCACTTCTCCTGTGTGCCCTGGCTGGGAATCGAACCAGGGATGTTCATGCAACGGGCTGGTGCTCGATCTACTGAACCACTGGCCTGGACCAGGAGAGAGCTTTCTTAACTCACCAATTTGACTCATTCCCTAGTCCTCAAGTACCGGAAGGGCGATGAAGATAGTCTCATGGAGAAAATTTCTAAACTGAACATCCACTCCATCATCAAGAAATCCAACCGAGTTAGCAGTCACCTGAAGCACCTCACTGGCTTTGCTCCACAGGTGAGGGTCCTGCACTGGAAGGTTCATCGTGTCTTTGGCAGCTTTTCAGGGCTCCACGGGGCAGCCTGCATGGTGTCAGTTGGCACAACTCCCCTCATAGTACCTCCCCGGGTGTTTGCTGGCTGGTAGATAACAGGACCTGCAGCGACTGGGGGTGTCAGTCCTCTGTCCATGCCTTGATGGGTGCCAGTGTGTACAAAGGCAAGTCAGAAGGCCAAATCAGTCACCATATAATTATTGTGGTTTTGGACACCCATCTAAGCTTATAATTTATTTAGGGAGATGAAATTAAAATTACAGACCCATTCAGCTAGAAGGGATTTAAGAGCTCACCTGAGTTCAATACCATATGTCACACATAAGGGACTGAGTGATTTGTAAAACAATTTACGGACAGTGCTGATGGTAGATCTGAAGTCTCCAGACTTCATTCATGGTACAGTGTATACACGATACCAGTTGAGGAAAATGCAAGCTGGCAAAAAGTCAGTTGCTAAGTTTTGCAGTTTGTTTGCTACATGCTGTAGTTCTTAAGAAAACAGGAGCTCAGTGAGTGTGAGCTTCCTGTTGGCAAGAGATTTAATCTAAGCCTTAAGTAAGGAAGGGGACAGGGTAAACATAGGGAGAGGCGAAGGCAAGCCAGGCAAGGCAGCAACAAATTTAGTATGATTCTGGGAAACATCCAAGGTTTAAGATTTAAAGAAAAGCTGTTTCTAAGAAAGCCACTTTTGCCAACAGTTAAAAGGTGGACTGAGGGAGAGTTCAGATCTGCTAATAGCACTTGTTTATTTTGAACAGATCAAAGACGAAGCATTTGAAGAAACAGAAAAGAACTTCCGAATGCAAGAAAGATTGATCAAATCTTTTATCCGAGACCTGTCTCTCTACCTCCAGCATATCCGGGTGAGTGAAGCCATGCACTAGTGAAGGTCACCTATGCTGTTATTCGGTCCTCTTTCTGTTCATTCTGCATGTTGTTGGATGTGCAATAATCTGGATTCAAATGACCGTTATGTGGTGACATACTTTTACTGGAATTCCTGTAGGTGCTATAGTTAATAACCTTTAGAAGGGCAGCACTGTTGTGTTCATTTTAAAGTGGCCCAGTGCTTTCTCCCTCGCAATCCTCATCACTATTTTCCCTGTATCCAGCCACATAAGAAGCACTTATCACAGTCCATTTTGTCAAATCATTTTGAAGAGTTCCTATGGAGGTCTTGCTAATAATATTCATTTCCAGTTTATCTGGTTGGTCTCCAGAAGGCCTCAGAGGTCACTGGACTGGACGGGGGATGGAGGGCCAGAGGTGCCCAGGGGATCAGGCCCGGGCATCCTGCCCCATCCCAGGACAGTGCTTCCTCATGAAGTCAGAACCACGACCAGGCTCCGTTCTGTTCGCATGTCTCGTTTCTCTATTGAGTTTATAGAATGGTGTTAATATACATATATGATGACCCCCTACCCCTCACATATAAAAATATCATCCTATGAAAGTTTTCTTAAAAAGAGGTCCTTTGCTTTTAAAATAAAAAAATCATTATTTTACTAAGTGAATGGTATAAAATTCAAAAGGTACCAAAGGGGTAAATAACAAGTAAAAATAATTATTCTTCCCGCCCGTCTCCTAGTCGTCTTTTATTGAGGCAAGCGCCGTTCCTTGGATTCTTCTCTCCTGCCGCGCCTGCGTGCGCGGGTGTGTGTTACACATTGGCGAGTCGCTTAGGTTTTGCACACAATAGCATCATTTTGGAAGTCAGTCCATACTTGTACACACAAGAGCTGCCTTGCTCTTTTTTTTTTTTTACAACTGCATAATATTTCATTGGATGTATGTGCCATAATATATTTAACTAATCCCCTATTGATAGTCATTCAAATTGTAGTTACAAAAATTAGAAACATTGGCACAGAAATATCCTTGTAGATACATAATTTCCTGATTTATGTGAGTATATCTGAAAGCCAGAGTACTCGATTTTCTGACAAATCTTGACAGTGTAAATTTTGCTAGATATTGTTGATGTGTGTATAAAATATATATTAATGTAGGTAACGGTTTCCCCATCCCTGGCTAACGCACAGTGTTTTCAAAATTAAGATGTCTTATTTTGTCTAAATGATGGGAAAAAACACGTTATTTTAATATAATTAAAATTTTCATTTCTTTGAATGAAAGTTGAGGATATTTTCTTATTTAAGTCAATGTATTTCTTTTTCTGTGATTTGTTTCTATTTGGGGGGAACTTACTTACTGATTTGTTAGTTGGAGAAATAGCCCTGTGTCTGAGATGCTGGTTTTCAAATATTTCCCCCAAGTTTGTTGCTTTTGAGTTCACTTAAAGTGTTTTCTCTGTGTATAAAAGTTTCACTTTGTGTAGTCTATGGGGTTTTATGGCTTGTTAGTTCTGTCTCACTTAAAAAGACCTTTCCTATTCTGCAATAATAAAAATAATATCTCCTGTGTGCTAGTACCTTTATCATTTTTTTAAATGTTAGTGTTAATGATTTAGCTAGAATTCACGTTAGTATATAAAGGTTTCAGGTAGGGATCCACCTTTATTTTCACAATTGGTAATCCAGTTATCATCATTTATTGAGTAGTCCCCACTGATTTGAAATGCCCCCTATATTTCCTTTAAATATCAAACTCTCTCCCTTCACATGTAAAAACTCTCTACTACACCTGTTAAAAAATAACTTATTAAAAATTAGGGTTTATGAAATTTAAGGAGCACACTGGCTTCAAGTGAGAGATTTGACAAAAAAAATATTAGGAGAACGACCACATATGTTCCCTTGTCTGAGACTTGACCCTTTCATTCCTCTACTTGGTACCTCCCCCTGTTGCCTGTTTTCTCTCCATGTTTTCTAAATATATGGTAAGTATACACCCAAGACCCCAACTCTTAAAAGGCTCATCGGCATAGTAGTGGGTGGTAGCATTTTGAGGTGGGACACATGTAACATTGACAGCCATTTGAAGGGCAGATCAGATTGCTTTGGACTATTAACAGTGGAAGTTGAGGGAGAAAATGTTGAACAGTTTCATCACTGACATAAAATGAAAAGGCCCTGCCATTAATAACATTAGATAATAGATTGGCTGATAGAAAGAGCCAGTAAGAACGTAAGCTGAGGGTCACTGACAGTGTAATTTGGTCTCCACATTGGCATATTATGACTTCAACATTCCTTTAAAAGAATTAGAGGAAGGCTTGGCCGGATGGCTCAGTTTGTTAGAGCATCCTGAAGCACAGAATGTTGCAGGTTCGATCCCTGCTCAGGACAAATACAAGAACAGATCAATGTTCCTATCTCTTTCTCTCTCCCCTTCTCCATTCCTCTCTCTCTAAAAATCAATAAAGTAAAATTAAAAATAAATAAAAGAATAAAGGGCCATCATGTTTCACATTAGTTCTCCCACTTGGGGGAAATTAGAAAGCTTTCCCACTTTGCCTTTCCAATGGAACACTGACTTTATTTATGTGTACAGACAGGACTTACAGACAAGCGGTCTAAAATATGGTCAGATGAAATATCAAACCAACGGATGAGGCACTGAGATTTTTGTTTCAGGGACTTCATTTACCCTTGATATATATTAATAGACTTTTAGATTTTATTTGGGTTAACATCAAAAAATAAGGTTTCCCTGAACTCAAGTAAAGAAGGCAGAAGTTCAGTAAAGAAGGCAGAAGTTCAATATTCTTTCAAGTAGCAAAAGAGAATCAGTCTGGGATTTAAAAGTTGTCAGGACCCGTCAGGAGGTATTTGCTAGGCATTGTTATTTTTTTATTTTTTCAGCATCTTTATAATGAAGTCCTGCCTCCACGTTAGTAAATTGTATTGTGTTTAAGGAGGTGTTTTAGCAAGAGCAATCAGGAGTGTGGAGGCCGAGTGCGGAAAGCAAGGCTGTGATTACCCACAGGGCAGGGGCAGTTGTTTGTGAGAAGGTGACAGCTTGGGCTAAGACTTGAGAGCAGGGTGATTATTTATTATCATAATCCTGCAGGAATCTTCTTGACTCTAATTCAGCAATTTACTTTTTGATGCATTAAGAAACCTCAAATTAGGGACATAGAGAAATGCTAAAGAGATGATAAAAGCTGTCACCAATTTTTCCATAATTAAAACTTTTTCCGCCTGACCTGTGGTGGCGCAGTGGATAAAGTGTCGACCTGGGAACACTGAGGTCGCCAGTTCAAAACCCTGCACTGGTCCGGTCAAGGCACATATGGGAGTTGATGCTTCCAGCTCCTCCCCCCTTTCTCTCTCTCTCTCTCTCTCTCTCTCTCACTCTGTGTCTCCTCTCTAAAATGAATAAAATTTAAAAAAAAAAAAAACTTTTTCCATGTGCCCTAAACCATAGTTCATGAGAATATGCTTATTTCAAAGCTGAAATGCTGCTACACGATAAAGAAAAATTTTAATTCTGGAACCCTTTTGTCCCAACCGCTCTCTAGGATGGATGATGAAAGCTAGAGCATTCTGTTTGATCAAATTTGTGTTTGTTTCTGCCTGGCTCCAGGAATCGGCCTGTGTCAAAGTGGTGGCTGCTGTGAGCATGTGGGACGTGTGCGTGGAGAAGGGACACAAGGACCTGGAACAGTTTGAGAAGGTGCATCGCTACATCAGTGACCAGCTCTTCACAAGTTTTGTAAGTGACTGTCTTCAACACACTTGTCATGGGTTGGTCCTCTTCCTGGGGCTCTTTCTGACATCTGACTCGTGGAAAAGAGAATTCCACAAAACGTGCTCTGTGCATCCGAGTCCTGGCCGTCCTCTAGGACGTTTCTATCAGGATTATATATTCAAACAGGATTTTCAATAAGTTAAACGGACAGGTAGGACCTATTTGTATTCATACAAATAACTTAAAAAGGAACATTTAGGAATTGTTAAGAGGTTAACAAATAGATCTTTGAGATTGTACAAACTAAAGTACTGAAGGTCAAATAGTTGAGAAATTCTAAATAGATACACAGTTGACTCTTGGACAACACAGTTTTGAAATACACGGGTCCACTTACACACAGACTTTTCTCTTTTTTAAATTTTTTTTCTTGATTTGAGGGAGGTGGGGAGGGTGCAAAAGAGGGAGAGAGAAGAGATGAGAAGCATCAACTCATAGTTGCTTCATTTTAGTTATACATTGATTGCTTCTCATCTGTGCCTTGACTGGGGTGCTCAAGCGAAGCCAGCGACCTAGGGGTTTCAAACTGGGGACCTCAGCATTCTGGGTCAACACTCTATCTACTGCATCAACACTGGTTAGGCCAGACTTTTTTCAATAAATCCTATAAATGTATTTGATTTTTCTTATGATTTTCTTAACATTTTTTCTCTATCTTACGTTACTGTAAGAATACATATTGTTTTACATATAACATACAAAGTATGTGTTAATTGACTGTTGGTAAGGCTTCTAGTCAATAGTAGGCTTTAAGTAGTACAGTTTCGGGGAAGTCAAAAGTTATACATGGATTTTCAACTGTACAGAATGTCAGTACCCCTAACCCCTGCATTGTTCAAGAGTCAAATGTATATGGTATTTTTTTGGACCCAAGTAGGAAGACATTGGTGGGGTTGATATTGTCTTGGAGATATCTGAATGAATGGCTTGAAGCTGAAGAAAACATGCACACTCAGGACCTGACAAGTGATCTAACATTAGCATTTTTAAAATAACTTAGTACCTATTTATGTTTTTTATGTGTCAATATCCTGTCCTCAATGTCTGTCCCACTGGAAAGAATTAAAGAGATAAATCTTTTGAAAAATGAAAACAGATATTACCAACTAGTTGTGCTAAGAATAGGTGTGAGAAAGTTTCTCTAGCCGTGATTTATGTAACAACTAAATCTAATTCAAGCTACAGAGACATCTGTGCATAGGAAGTGATACCAGACAGACTGTCACATCTGGGTTGTAATGCAATCATATTTTTTTTTTCTTCAAGAGAGCGAGAGAGACAGACAGGAAGGGAGAGAGATGAAAAGCATCAATTTGTAGTTGTAGCACTTTAGTTGTTCTTTGATTGCTTTCTCATATGTACCTTGACTGGGTTGGGTGGCTACAGCCAAGGCAGTAACCCCTTGCTCAAGCCAGCGACCTTGGGCTCAAGATCCCACACTCAAGCCGGTGACCTCGGGGTTTTGAACCTGGGTCTTCAGCATCCCAGGTTGATGAGTATCCACTGCGCCACCACCTGGTCAGCCATTGCAACCATCGTATTAATGTGTGTGATTTAGCATTTGTTACCAATTGCATAGCTAAAGAGGGATTAGCATATTTTATAAACTCTGGTGTAAGCAGATTGTTGGGTGAATAGTTATAAATTGAGAAGTTTTATGGAATAGGTACATGCATCTGGTATTGGGTAAGTAGGACACTGTTGGGTCACGGTCACCCATGTGCACTAGGAATAAAGCCGGTGGTACAGGACATAACAAAATGAGCCTGAAGAGTATTTTGGAAAATAACAACCACAGACTACTGAACAACATGCCTTTCTTCTCCCTACAGAAGGAGAGGACGGAGCGGCTTGTCATCTCCCCCCTGAATCAGTTGCTGAGCATGTTTACCGGGCCCCACAAGCTGGTGCAGAAGCGCTTCGACAAGCTGTTGGACTTCTATAACTGTACGGAGCGGGCCGAGAAGCTCAAGGACAAGAAGACCCTGGAGGAGCTGCAGTCGGCCCGGAACAACTACGAGGCCCTGAATGCGCAGCTGCTGGACGAGCTGCCCAAGTTCCACCAGTACGCGCAGGGCCTCTTCACCAACTGCATCCACGGTTACGCCGAGGCGCACTGCGACTTCGTGCGCCAGGCCCTGGAGCAGCTCCAGCCGCTGCTCTCGGTGAGTCCCTCCCCCTGCGGAGAGTTCCTCCTCCGTAGTTCCCCTGCTTTTTATCTGGAAAGACACAGTAGGGTTGTTTGAGACATTTTGCAAACTAGGTAGATGAACTGTGTTATTAGGTCAAACCCGGTAGGAATTGGATTCTTGATCCTTTGATGGTGCCATGAAGCCCAGGGCTGGTAACGGCCCTCCGCACCGTGCAGTCCCCAGGAGAGCAGGCCAGCGTGCTCGCACTGGGCTGCCGCGCTGGTAGCTAACACGGAGTGACTGCGGCTGAACTTCAGCTCGCAGTGGCTTCATGAGGCTGCCAGTCCTGAGATCTTTCACGCGTGTTCTCGTCTTTCCTTTATCTCCGCTCTTCCCACGGACTCCAGTTACTCAAAGTCTCCGGCCGGGAGGGGAATCTGATTGCCGTCTTCCATGAAGAGCACAGCCGAGTTCTGCAGCAACTCCAAGTTTTCACCTTCTTCCCAGAGACTCTCCCAGCGAGCAGGAGGCCGTTTGAGAGGAGGACCGTGGACCGCCAGTCTGCTCGGAAGCCGCTCCTGGGCCTGGTGAGTCTGGAGCTAGAGAAGGGGCCCGGGGCCTAGTGTGAGAAGGTGAGCCATGGAGCGAGGCCACCTGGGCGCAGATACCGGCACAGACGCTTCACTCACGGTGTGTCTTTGAGCAAGGACCTTACCCTTTGTACCTTGGCTTCTTTGTCTCTAAAACACAGGTACCAATTACGCCTGCATCATAGGGGTATAATGAGGTTTAAATGAGTTCATATATGCAAAGCACTCAGAAATTGCCTGGCAATTAATTAATAAGCACTATATAAGTAAGCTGTTGTCATTGTTATTTTTAATATTGATGGACCCAGCTCTGTCTCTACACATTAGCAATTTAATAGGAGTTTAAATACTTCATAATAAATGGAGACTAAAGGTTGTTGAGTTCCCATCTGTTAGGCTTATCCACGCAAATACTCACTGATACTAAACATCACCTACCACAAATGTGCCTGTTGGGGCTATCTGTGGTTCTCTCACACTTGATGGGGACTTCCAAATGCCTCTGAAAGCATTCTTAGATTTTAGTCTATACAGTGAAAGGGGTTAGGAAAGTGTTAGTATTTTGATTAATGAATGAAGGGGACTGACTTAAGGGTGTGTTCATTCTGCCACGCCTTCCTGTTCTTGATCAGTTATTAGAACAGTTCATGGCTGACTGCATTTTTACCTGGACTTATATATATTTTTAAATGCAATTCCTCCATATTTTGAGAGCTTTGGTAAAATATGCCAGATTACATCAGGTCATAACTTGAAAGACTGAAGATTGCCTTTGTTTACAGTATTTTTGCCCCATGTAATCTCATAGACAGGGAGAATCAAGTTTATTATTTTTTTAACTTTATCTTATTTTTATGAACATTAATTTGTTTTTATAGATGGGGAAGGTCAGCATGAGGAAAGACTCAGTTGTTTAGCTTTTATAGAGCAAACTACAACAAGAAGACCTAGTTAATAGTAGGTATTCTGAGTCTTTAGGTGGCATTTTAACCACATTTTTGTATTACAAGGTAACGGGGTACAACTGTGTGTCAAGTTTTCTTAACAGCTACAAAGGCACCAAAGCGTGACCTAAGAGATAATGATTTGTCCCCAGCCACCTGGCAGTGAGCAGCTGGTTTTCACGGCCCCATCTCTAGATTCTGGCGGTGTTAGGATTCAGTACAGCAGCTGGGATGGGACCAGGGGGGGCTTTCCTCGATGGTATGGATTTCTTGCATTGCCTTTCAGCCAAGTTACCTGCTGCAGTCGGAAGAGCTCCGGGCCTCTCTTCTGGCGAGGTACCCCCCAGAAAAACTCTTCCAAGCGGACCGGAACTTCAATGCTGCCCAAGACCTGGATGTCTCTCTTCTGGAAGGTGACCTGGTGGGCGTGATCAAAAAGAAGGACCCCATGGGCAGTCAGAACCGCTGGCTGATTGACAATGGAGGTAAGAGTGTGGGCATCAGGTTACTGTAACTCTAAGTGAGGAAGATTTGGGCTGCACCTAAACCCTGTCTAGGCCAGGAAAAAAATATGAGAGCCTTTGATTAAAGGGAAAAGTAACCTTGAAAGTTCTATTCATCTCTAGAGAGGGTAATGCCCAAGTCATCACTGAAACAAAACCTGTCTTCAGTTTTGTTTTTGTTTTTTTACAAATTCCAGAAGGATTCTATTCCTTCCCTTGCGAGATCTGGCCACGTCTTCCAGCTCCTACAGGCAGTGGGCGCTGCCCGATGGGGCCTGTGCCCTCGCAGCCTGTTCTGAGCGAACCACACCATGAGCTGCCTTCCTCCATGTTCTGTGAATGTGTTTTATGAGTGTGCAAATTTAAAACCTGTAGGAGAGAGGTTTTTGTTTGCTTTTGAAAATTTCTCATTTTCCCCCATAACAATATGACCTCATGACTATTCAGGGAATGACCTTTAAACAGCCCATAGCTTTTTTTCCTGGTGGGGTCATGCGGAAGATGTACAGAATATAGAGAAAAGTGCAAAGAATAATACTGATCCATAATCCTTTTCCCACATTTCCAAAATCTCAAAAGCTGGGAAAAATCAAAGTTTTTATTTTTTTCAGAACTTATTTGCCAAAACCTGCCTAATCTGAACTTATTTGGTGGCAAAAAAGTGAATATGATAATATGAGGCTATTTATACTTGTTACTTGTCATTTCTGATGTGAAGAGTCATAGATTTTGTTACAGAAATATTATTGGATTTGAATATGGGGTATTGACCCTGTTCAGCATATTATGAAATATATAGTATATATAAATTCTAAAACACATTTGGTCCTAAGCATTTTAGATATGGATTGTGGGCATATAGAATAAATATCTATGTTCTCATTGACCAGAACTAAACATTTTAGCATTTGTCAATTTTTTTAAAAGTATTTGTGGATTATTTTTTCTCCTCCTATTCCTGCTTACCAAAAATACAGAAATTGGAGTGGGAAATGAAGGACAAAGGCCGGGGCCTTCCAGGGTGATGGATAGGTGAGAGCCACTGATGGGTTCATGGGCAGAGGAACTCCTTGTAAAGATCCAAGCTGTTCAAAGGGTTCCATCATCCTTGGGATTTGTATTCAATTAACCCTGGTGAACAAAGTGATAGCAAGAAGCCCACAGTATTGTGATCAGCTGTGCGACTCTCTGATTCTCGCCCTCTGCCCAGGGGACCCCTCCCCCTCATTCAGCAGGTAGAACCAAGTGTGCCAGCCTGGTTTCAGCTACAAGGAACACGTGGGTGATCAAGACAGAGATGGCTGTTGCTCACGTGGGGGTTCCATGCTCTGGGTCTCTGCCTGGACAGATATTTCTTTCTTAGTATTATACAACAGTGGCTGGCAGGAAATTTCTGGCAGACCGGCCACTGGTCCTCAGACCTGCGGTTGAAAAACACTGTCAGACATTTACCTGTGGACTAGGGCTCTCAATTCCTGAGCTGTGCTTCAGAGCTTTAGCTGAGGGCCCTCTGTCGTCATCTCAGGCAGCTTATGGAAGTGACAAGTGCTGTGCGTGTGCTCTGTGTGTGTCTAATGGATGTCAACAGCGCCCCCTGGCTGTCCTCATGCAGTCCCGCCGCATTGCTAAACCAGAGACGGAGACTCAAGTGTCCTGATGGAAAGCAGGCAGGGAGGCACATCTGAGGGCCTGCCGCGGGGAGGGTGGCTCTTCAGCTCCCTCTGACCTTCAAAACCACACTGTGCGTTTGAACACACCTGTCGTTAAGTCATCCCGTAGTCTCTCCCATGATCTCTGTATCCTGTTAAACCGCCCTCCTGTGCTCCTTCTCCAGCTGGGCCTTTCCTTACTGTCCCCTTGACTCCACAAGGCCTCCTCTCACTCCTCTGTTCTGAGGTTGTGACAAGAATGAGCTGGCAGTCACGGTGTGCCGTCTCCACCCACCCATATTGTACCCAGGGATTGAATGTCTAACCTGCGTTGTCACTGGGCATCTTATTTTGTGTCTTTTAAGCCATAGTTTCTTTTCTGTTGATTCCCCCTCTCCCCTCCGTCTTCTGCTAAAGGCTCTTTGTGTGTATTTTTCCTCCCCATAGTCACCAAAGGCTTTGTGTACAGCTCCTTCCTGAAGCCCTACAATGCACGGCGCAGCCACTCGGACGTGTCCGTGGGCAGCCACTCCTCCACCGAGTCAGAGCACAGTGGCTCCTCCCCCAGGTTCACTCGGGAGAACAGCAACAGCACCTTGACCTTCAACCCCAGCAGCATGGCTGTGTCCTTTACCTCAGGGCCTTGCCAGAAACAGCTTCAAGATACATCTTCACTGAAGGAATTTGACCAAGGAACTCTCAGCGCTTCCTTAGACGTGGGCATTTCGGAGAGCGGTCCTCCCAGCTGCCCGGCAGACCCACACCCCGCCTCCCAGCCCAGGCCCTGGGACTCCGCAGCTGTGGCCCGAGACACTGACCTGCCTGCCCCGACCCTGAGGAGCTCCCGAAACCCCAGGCATCCAGAAATGGCCAGTTGCCCTGTACCAGGGCGAAACGGGCAGGGTAAAGACCTCGGAAAAGGCTGTGCAAGAACAGCCCCGTCTCTGGAAGACAAAAACGAGGATCCAGAGAGCAGTGAGGCAGAAGGCAACCAGGTGAGTGCACCTGCTCTCACGCAGAATAGGTGGTAGGCGTGTTGAGGGTGCACTTAACGCTTCCAGGAGCAGAGGGGGCCGGTGCGGGGGCTTGCCAGGGCCCGGGGTGTGATCTGCTGGTGGGCTCACAGACAAGGTTGTAAAGCACACATGGAAACTCACTATGGGAAGTGTGATCACCTCAGCACCTCTGGGCCCCTTCTGAGTCTGACTCCTCCAAGGTGTTACGATGAAACCTTTTCCCACTCTTCCAATTACCTAATTCCCTAGTTGTATAAAGTCTCCTCTTAAACCATTATTTGGTTTTTTATTCAAGTACTATATTTTTAGGTCCAGATTTTAGAAGTAAAATTCTGACTCTGTTTCCATTTTTTCCATTTCTTTTGTAATATCTGTTGTTGCCTTGGGGATTAGAATATAGCCTCTGTGTCTTGGCCATTTGAACCCGCATGTTTTAAAGCCAGTCTCATGGACACAGCTGAGGAGCCTGTGGCTCGCCGCCGGTGCCCCTGCTCAGTCCTGCAGCAGGGAGCTGCCGTGTCTGTCCTACAGCATTTGTCTGGGAGCTCCTCTCCCATGGGGGTGGCCTTTGCTGAGGGACTCGGTCATGCCCCGGGCCATGGGAGCATTTGCCTTTGCCAAGCTCTGGATTCCAGAAGCCCAGCTGTCCCAGTTTCTGAGCCCAGACTTGCCCACTGCGCTCCTGGGTGCTGCAGCGGAGCGTGGTGCCGTGGCTTCTCTGCTGGTTCCGTTACTGTCCACGGCCCAGACAGACCCAGTTCTGCACCCGCCAGAGGACAGCTTTCCTAGACGTGTTGAGGGACAAATGGCCCTTTCCTAGATTCTGACTTTGTATGGGGAGCTCAGTCTGTCCTCATCGACTCCTGCCCCTGACCGGGTCCTACAACCCCAGCCTTGTGCCCAGTGATCTCGTGGCTCCTCCTGATCACTGAGCACCACCCTCTCTTCACCTTATATCTTTGTTATTGGCACCAGATCGCCCTTTTTAGCTTTGAGGTTAGTTGTGTGTGTGTTCTTCTTAAGTTCTTGAAATTCGGAATTTCTGTATTTGGAGAACAGAAGGGTATCCTTAGATCTCATACATCTTCTGTGTTGACTGAGGATTCCTTCTAGCCTTCAAGGCAACTCTGCTGTCGATTTTGGTTTTCTTTGACTTTGTCCTGTCCCTTTATGGTAACCACCATCTATATATAGCTAACGGTAACATTTTAGTTAAAATGAAATAAAGTAAAAAAATTAAGTTCCTCGCCTGACCTGTGGTGGCGCAGTGGATCAAGTGTCAGCCTGGAATGCTGAGGTCACCGGTTCGAAACCCTGGGCATACCTGGTCAAGGCACATACAGGAATTGATTCTTCCTGCTCCTCCCCTCCTCTCTCTCTCTCTCTCTCTCCCCACCTCTGAAAATGAATAAATAAAATCTTAAAATAAAAAAAGATTAAAGACAACAACAACCAAGTTCCTCTGTCTTACTAGCCATATTTCAGGTGCTCCATAGCCACATGTGGCCGGGGGCCACCTGTGGGAAGGGACAGATGTAGACCAGCCCATTGCTGCGGGAAGTTCTGGGGGACAGCGCCCCTCCAGGCAGTTTCCCATTGCCTAACTCGTTTTTCCTCCTGCACACAGGTCTACTTTGCTGTCTATACCTTCAAAGCGCGGAACCCAAATGAGCTGAGTGTGTCAGCCAATCAGAGACTGAAGATCCTGGACTTTAAAGATGTTACAGGAAACACAGAATGGTGGTTAGCCGAAGTTAATGGGAAGAAGGGCTACGTTCCATCCAATTATATTCGCAAAACTGAGTACACCTGAACCTGTCTGCTTCCCTCTCAACCTTGCCGCCCTCACTCCCTCTGCTGAGGGGTCTGGTGGTCCACTGGGCCCCGCTCCAGAGCCTCTGTCCGCACTGCTTAACCATGCCACGGGGGCACAGACACGTCTTGTTCTCCTTGATTGGGTTCTCAACCTTGAAGCTTACTAGAATTTCTAGAACTTGCAATGAACCCTGGGGCTTGAAAACAATTCTGTGACCCTCAGAAGAGCAGCAGGCCCTGAGGGTTAGCACGTGGAACTGAGGGGTTTCCAGTCAAGGTTGGCACGCTGTGCATGCTGGGAGCTATGCAACAGCATTAGAAGATGTTGCCGTGGTTGCACTGCGTTTGGGGTGGCCCCAGGCTCCACGATCACCTAATGGAAACCGACTTGGATGAAAATTTCTCCGGAAGCCCTTTTCGATTGTGCCTCTGCCTGTATAGCAAGGAGTTTGCTGAGATTGCACCAATTCTGGTGTTTCAGTTTCAATATCTTGTATTTATCCACACGTATGTGCCTATCCCGGTTTCTAACAGTCCTGAAAACACTACCACGTATAATCATTTTCTTGTCTCACTGAGTCTCCAGATTGGTTATGCATTCAGCTTTCTGTCTGCTTTTGAAAATGTTTGGTGTCTTTATTTTCTTTCAACCTTTATCTGAAAGGTTCTCGTTTATTTTAGGTGTAGTCATTTATACCTTCTGACTGTCATCTCTGCTTCATACAGTCTGTGTGTGTAATCTCTCTGGCCTGCTTTTCTGCAGCCCAATAATTAGTAGGTTTTCCTGGAAGAACAGGATCAGAGCTTGGCCACTGCATTGGAAGGGCTCTGCAGTGAGTGGCGGCCAGTCCAGCTGGTGAAAGACTGGGCACCATTCTCCTTCATCCAAGCTCACGACTGTCCACAGACACAAAAAACGAACACGTGTCTTATTTGAATTAGGATAAGCAGTCCCAAAAGTAGCTTATCCTAGACTGGGGAATAAGCATTTCCTCTTTTACCTCTAACCTCCAAGCTTCAGAGACAGACCACAGTCTAAGCCAGAAACATTTTGAAGTGCCTAATCGTACCTTTCTCTGGCCTCAGGAAGACATTTGCTAATCTTCACATGAAGACTCTCCCCCTGAAGATTTTATCTGAGCAGGGCTCTTACTTAAGCTCTGCCCCAGATACAGAGCCTACCTTGGAACAGGAAACTATGAATTTTGTCTTAGGAAGGGAATGAATAGCCTTACAGCCCCTGTGCCTCCAAGCGCACCTTCGGCCTGAAGATCCGTATGAAACGGGAGATAGCTGTGGGCGCCGAGCCCCCGTGCGCAGGCCGGTCAGTCAGAAGGCAGCAATGTGAGCCTCTTGTGAATAGTGTTTATATTTAGAGGTGTTTCTATTGAAGTAGTAATTTTATAAATAAAAGCATTTCTAAGGGCCGTGAGTGTGTTTTCTTGACTTCCTTCTATGTTTAACTCATCCATCCTCTCCAGTTTCCAAGGGTACCTTCCTGGTAGTTAAATGGTGCCCAAATTCCAGAAGACGGGACCGGCAAACTGAAGAAATTCAGGTAAAAAATTCATTTGTTAAATATAATATCAATGGAATTAATTACTGTATACTCAAAAGATGTCTATACTGTAGGTGATTGCTTTTTTATTTTATACTCTAAAATCCTGGCGGAACAGAAGAGCTGAATTCTCTAAGCTGGAATTCCTAAGAGGTTAGTATTTCTTGATATCAGAACTGTGGACACGAATGCACTAGAGGTTAGACGGGCCGTGGGGCAGTAGCTCCGGCAAGGTTGGGAGTGGGAGAGGCCGTGGGGCAGGGGTGCTGGCAGAGGTGGGGTGAGGGCTACACGGGTGACGGAGGCAATCTTGTGATATTGATGAGGGACAGAAATAATGGCTGAGTAGGTAGACTGGGAAAGAAACTTATAGGTCAACTCTTTCACTTTATGGATTACAAAAATGGGGTTCATCGACATTGTGACTTGCTCACATCGAGCTCCTGATGAATCCTGAATTTAAACTCGGGCCTCAGGCCCTCAAACTGAGTCTTTACACCTTATTCTAGAGCCAGACTATCTTGACTTCAGACACTTAAGAACTTTGTGACCGTGGCAATTTACCTAATCATGCTTCTGTTTCCTCATCGATAGTAGAGATAGTGATACTATCCACCTGTGGAGTTGTTAAGATGGAATGAGTTAGCTCACGGAGAGTGCTGGAACAGCCTGACACAGTAAACAGTGTATTGGAGAGCCACCTTGTGGTCCACGCAAGGAATTTAGATTTGATGAATCTGGTAGTAAAGTAGGTTCTTCAGTGGCTTGTCTGTGTTAGGAAAACTAAAGGCAACAGGATGGTTTAGAGGGAGGAAGATCAAAGGCAAGAAAATCTAATTACTGGGGAAGAGGGAGCTGATTTGGGCAAAAGATAGCTAAGAGTGAATGGGAAAGAGCATCCTGTGAAGAATATGACATTGAAGAAGTGATGGGCTCGCTGGCAAAAGCCAGGTCACGGGGCTGGGGACACGTGTACAAAAAGATGGATTTTGTTTTAAAACCCCAGGTGTTCATTTGCTCCTCTGGTGTGGGTTTCAGATCGGCAGCATCTCCATTGGGTGGCCTGGGCGTTTGCTGGGAACGCAGCCCCCAGCCACCTCGCTGGGTCCCCAGGGGGTTGTCTGTCATTCAAGTGTGAGAAGCGTCTGGACAATGTTTTTAATGGAACTTTCTATTGCCAGAAAAGTCGGAGTTATGAAAATTAAGGAAGGAAAAGGGTGTCAGATGTTTCAGACACAACAGGAGGAAGTGTTACTGAAGCAAATTTCCAAATCCGGTTTGCCGGCTTGCTTCCTCTCCCGAGTTTTCTCCCCTTCCTGTCTGGAAGCGGCTTCAGTGTGCTCTAATCCCAGAGCCCTGGAGAAGTGGGGGTCGGGGGAATCTATCGTCATCTGTAAAGTGGAGATTTCTGGCCTCTCAGGATTATTGTGAAAATCAAGTAAGACGGTGTCTGCAAATTTGTGTGCACTCTGAGCTCTAGAAGTACAAGGTTTTAATAAGGATTGAATTATTGTGAAGCTGACTGTTTCAGCGGGTTTTGTGTCAGAGTCGGGAATGTAAACAGGCCTTGGAAGAACACCACTGGGCTCTGAACCCTGTTTCACTTGCAGAACCTTAGGCTCGAGGACCGAGAAGCCTGGAGATTTATAAACAGCGTTCTAAATCCCCTGGTCTCCGACACTGCTCACAGGGTTAAAGCCTCTCATCTGTTAGTGTGTTGTGTTGACATGTTAACCTCACCTTTGCCAGTGCGGCACTCACTAGTGCCACAGAGCACGGTAATGACCTCCTACCTGGGCCCTGTGCTATCTCACTGAGCCCATGGACACTTATTGCAATTACTGTATTAGTGAGGATCAATATTCATGTTTTGCATGTATCAAGAACGGAGTTTTCCCCATCTAACTACAGACTGCAGGCCACACGGGGCTACCCATGTCGCACCACCACTGAGATGCCCCTCGAGGAGCGGGGAGTGGCCTTAGCGCCTTCCCAGAGGGAAGTTCTGGTGGGTGGCGGTGGGAGGGAGCGGGCGCTGACTCGGCAGTGGCAGGGTGTTCCAGAAACATTCACTGGAGGCAGGCAGGCACCCGTGGGACCCCGCCCCTGACTCTGCAGGACCATGTCAGGACCTGTGCTCCCCCGCGGGGTGGGGGCATCCACGGGACCCCAGGAGGAGTTGAGCTCCAAGCCTTTCCTGGGGCGGCACCTCCTCAGCTCCAGGATCAGGGAAGCTGACAGTGAGAGACTCCTCTGATTGTAGGAGTCACCATGACTCACTTTAACCAGGGACAGCCTTTCAGGTAAGATAAAAAAAAAAAAAAAAAGATTTACCTCCAAATATGACCAGGCCGAATAAGATCTTTGCTATTTGTGAGAAGGGTGACAGATACGAGATGGGCATTGGAACACACTTTTGGCTGGGCTTACAGATGGCGTGATCCTCTACAAATTCAGAAATTACCACAAATTCGCAGCCTAAAATGGCTGGATAATCTCTGTCACCGTATCCTTAATCACATCGGCAAAGTCCCTTTTGCCATGTAAGGCAAATCCTCTTGGGTTTTGAGGATTAGGACATAGACGTCTTTGGGGACCGTTTCATCTACCACAGGAATAAAGCCACAATTTTTAGGCCAGTGTCTTTGAGAACAGAAACGACCGGCACCAGACCTTACCAGTGTTTCCGGAACAGGTGTCAAAGAATCTCTTCTGTAAAAGGCCAGATGGAAAGCACGTGTTTTGGCCCTTGCTGCACATTCAGTCTGTCACCACACCTCAACTCCTTCACTGTAACACAGAAGCGGGCGCAGATAATACAGAAACATGTGATCATGGCTGTGTTCCCAAAAAACTTTATTCACAAAAACAGGACTGATTTGGTTGTTGAGCCACACGCCTGCTCCAGGTCCACCTAATACAAAAGGGTTCTGGTCAGCCATTAACACTGAGGTCAAGTGTGCAGAAATTAAACCTTTTGATGAAGGAAAATGAAAAGCCTGCCAAAGTGTAATTGCTTTACAGGTAAATGTAAATAAAAGTAAGTGGGTAATTGACTAATAAATGTATCAGGCATATATTTATAGGACTAGGAGGCGTCTTCATGATGCAAACCCTGACAAACCAGGCCACAATTGAGCAGAACATGGGTGCTCACTGATAAAGGAGCCAGCGGCAAGGGTGTTAGCACCACGTATGGAGAGAGACTTCTGTGTCCAGAAGCACAACCAGTGGACAACTTGACAATCTCTACAGATGAATACCAACAAAGTTCTTGCCCAGAGAGAACAAGTAGCTATGGGCTTAAGCAGCAGGTGAATGTACCACAGACTGCTGCTTCAATAGAGCTCAGCATTCACAGTGGACACCCAAGAGCAGAATAACCAAATGGCTGTCATGGCAACTATCCAAGAGGTTACCAATATGGTGACGAAGGCCTTGATTATTAGAAATGAAAGGAGCTCTGAGTCCTGGCTGGGTATCTCAGTGAATAAAGCATCATCCTGGTACACTAAGGTCTTGTGTTTGATCCTCAGTCAGGGCAAGTATGAGAAGCAACCAATGAGTGCACACCTAAATGAAACAACTAGGTGGAATAGTGAGTTGATACTTCTCTCTCTCTCTCTCTCTCTCTCCTTCTTTCAAATCAGTGATAAAGTAAAACTTGGTAAGAACCAAAATAGTCTTGTCATTTTTCTTTTCTTCCTGTAACTTATTTTTATGCATAATTTTACCTAGAGGAAATACTGCCTTACATCCACTCCTCTTTCTTTTCTCTACCTCTTCCCTAACTAGTTGCTTTCTACACTGTAACAGTTACCATAAATTCTACAGCATAACCAATAAAAAAGGAATATTATAAAAATGGAGTGCTTCTAATTTTTATGCACTTTTACAATCTTTTACATGTATCTTAGAGCAGTGTGAAGCCTTTTAGAAACAGTTTAGCCTGACCAGGCGGTGGCGCAGTGGATAGAGCGTCAGACTGGGATGCGGAAGGCCCAGGTTCAAGACCCCGAGCTCACCAGCTTGAGCACAGGCTCATCTGGCTTGAGCAAAAGCTCGCCAGCTTGGACCCAAGGTCACTAGCTCCAGCAAGGGGTGGCTTGGTCTGCTGAAGCCCCTTGGTCAAGGCACATGTGAGAAAGCCTTCAGTGAACAACTAAGGTGTCACAACAGCAACGAAAACCTAATGATTGATGCTTCTCATCTCCGTTCCTGTCTGTCTGTCCCTATCTATCCCTCTCTATGACTCTCTCTCTCTGTCCCTGTATAAAAAAAAAAAAAAGAAAAAGAAAAGAAAGAAAGAAATAGTTTAGTGTCTCATCTATGTAGAAGATTAAATTCATGCTTATACAGGTATTGATCAACTTACGACCATTTGACTTTACGACCATTCGACTTTACAACCACAATCGCTAGCCACGACTGCTCTGCGTCTGGAGCAGTTTTTGTATGCACCTGTATTTTGTAATTTTTTATGTTTTGCAAATATTAAACCAGTTGTATTGGTAATGCAGTGTTTTACTTAAACCTGACAAATGTAAAAATAAGAAACAAAATGGTGTAGAGGTTATACAAATGGCATAAAATGAACAAAGAAAATTATGATATATAACAATAATGAAAGAAAATTATGATAAAATATGACTTAAAGATTTTTATAACATCATTTCACAGTACTGTACATATAGCCTACTCAACTTACAACCAAATCATCGGAACCAATCGTGGTCGTAAGTCGAACACTAGCTGTAGTTGAACATGGTCTTTGCTAACTAAATCTAAATTGTAAAAGTTTTAGAGACCTCAATGTTAATATTTGTACCATAGTGTTTGTTAACTGTAAATAAAGACGTGATCAGTGTACATTTGTGTTTAAATGTATTCTCATCTCATTACCTAAATGAAACAAATTTCTTCAGAGCTTATTTCCAAAGGCACTTTTACAAAACTCGCCTGCAGAAAATTGAGGTCTGATTGGTATTTATTCTTCCTGTTTGTATCAATGTGTCAATGTGGAGTTACTTTGTTTTATTCAACTCTGTTGCTGCGATCTTGGCTTACATTTTTCCCATTGAACTTTTTAAAAGACTTTTTGAACATTCAGAAATATGTATGTACTTGGCTATATTCTAGCCACTGGAGATAGAAAAAATGAGTAAGAAATGATTCTTATTTTCAGGAGGCTCACAGCTTAGTGAGGGATACCCAAGCAGAGAATTATCCGACAACGTAATAAATGCAGTAAGAGCAAGTTAGCTGGGGCATAGTTTTAGTTATAAACAACAGTTCCCAACTCTGCTGAACTTAAGCAGAAAGGAAGTTCTCCAATGATAGTAGGTAGCTCATTGATGCTGGGAGAGTGAGAAGGCCAAATTTGAGTGTTTGAAGCCAGCAGTGATGCTCAGCGTCACATTGAGTGTCACTGGACCTGGCTGCTAGAACCACCACCACTGCCACCCCTGGACAATAGATGTGACTGTCAAGACTGCCATCACCTTTCCCATAATGCATTTCCCAGCCTCTGTGTCACCAGCACCTGAATCAAAATCTGGTACTGGCACATCTAATTAATGGAACCTAGTCACATGGCTGCCCCCTGGACTCCTACCAACAATCTTAAATTGGGGAAGCCCCCAAACAGAGAACTGAGGTTCAGATGCCAAGCTACTCAAAAAATTACAAATCCACTACAGCACTGAAACTAGCTTGGGGCATAAGAGGAGAGGGAGTCTCAGGAGAAGATGACCTCTTAGTTGAGTCTTAATGAATTAGAGATAGCCAGAGTACAGCCAGAGTATTCCAGCAGACAGGACAGATAAGCAAAGGGCTAGAATCAAAAGGTAACAGTGTGTGTGCATGCGCGCGTGTATGTGTGTGTGAACCTAAAAGCATTTTAATGATGCTGGAGCTAAACGTGAGATACAGTAGTTAGAAGTAATGAGATTGTGTTGGATATCAGGGAGATTTATTAAACCATATTAAGGAATTTTACTTTTACTCTGTATTGCCACTGAAGAAGGGGTTCAAGCAGAAGAGTTACCAGTCAGTTCTGCAAATTTGAACCCTGGTATCTCCGGGTGGATAGACTAGAGAAAAGCAATACAGGAAGAAGGGACGCTGGTGCCATCAGTCCAGGTTAGATGTGATGAGAACCTGAATGATGGCAGAAGCAATGGGGGCGGAGAAACAAAACTGGAAGGCCCGATGGCTGATGTGGTTGGAAAAGGGAAGGTTAAGAGCAGTGGGAATAGCCTGACCTGTGGTGGCGCAGTGAATAAAGCATCGACCTAGAATGCTGAGGTCGCCAGTTCAAAACCCTGCACTGGTCTGGTCAAGGCACATATGGGAGTTGATGCTTCCAGCTCCTCCCCTCTTTCTCTTTCTCTCTCTCTCACTCTGTGTCTCCTCTCTATAATGAATAAGAGGAAAAAAAAAAAAGATAAAGAGCAGTGGGAATAAACCCTGCTGGGAAGGAGGGGTCAACAAGGCAACATGGCTATCTCCAGCTTGACCTAGGTCAAGGGGAGGAATCGCCCTTGGAAATTTGTAAACCACAGGCTGGCTCTTGCACGGGGCTGAGGTCTAAAGTCACACTAACTATAGAGTTTGAGACTCCTTAGAGGAGAATTTAATTCAAAGAAGTTCTGGGAAGTGTCCCCAAGCAAGAGGCGGGCACTTTCACAGTTCTTAGCACAGCTAAGACAAAATGCTAAGGAGAGTGCCCAGCTTGCTATAAAACTTCACAGGGCACACAAGGAAATACAGCACCATGGAAGACAACCAGTGGAAACCTCACTGAAAACTAAATAGTAACCAGAGAAACATAAATTAAAACCTCACTGAGATACCAATTCACACTCATCAGGTTGACAAGATGTTTTAAGATTGGCATTGCTGATCTCTGCGTGTGCACATGTGTGTATGTGCCCCCCCAAAGAAACCATTGCTCACGCTCAGAAACGATACACTAGAATGTTCCTAACAGTATTGTTCATTATAAGAAAAAATCCCTAGAAGTAACCCGACTGCTGACCAACATTAAAATGGAAAGACTGTGTCGTGTTCACACACTGCTGCACTACAGAGCGGTGAGGATGAACTAACCCCTCGAAAGGCATCAACGCGGATAAATCTCAAAAGTAATATTGAACAAAAGGCATAGAAGAATGCTTGCAGTATGAGTCAGGCCATTTGCATAAGTTTCTTAAAAGGTACTCATTGTTTAAAGACACATGCAAAGCGGTAAAACTAAACTGGAAAGCAAGGGGATAATTATCACAAAATTCAGGATAGTGGTTACCTCCAGGGGGTGGGTAGCAAGCTAGCAGAGAGGTAGGATCCATGCAGGAGCACCAGGGGGTCCTAATGTAGCTGATACTATTCACTGCCTAACTTTGTAGTGGGCACATGGGTGTTCACGTACGATCCTTCTACACACACTTCTCCATGTATGATATAGTTCCCAAAAAATAAAATTTAAAAAGAAATTATTTTTCTAGTCCTTTTCTGAGCCAGGGGACCGGCTCTCAGAGGGCGGTGCTGTTCACATTTTCAATGCCAGCTTCTTTGGCCATAAAATAAAACGGGCCAGGTTTCTCCAGCAGTTCCTCAGGGCTACCATACTCTACGATCTTCCCATTGTCTAGGACCATTACTCTGAAACAAAGGAGAAGGAAACGCAGGTCTTAGAAAGCAGCATGTCAAATCTTGCCATTTGTAAGAATAACCAGCACTACATAGTGGTATATTCATTCCTACAAGGCTGCAAAGCAGTGCAAATAAATGAATCACAACTTTCTGCCTCAACATGGATGAAAACCATATGTAACGTTGAACGAGAGAATCAAGAAATAGAGGAATACATGTAGTCTGAACCAATTTACATAAGTTCTTTTTTTTAAAGATACACATGATTTCAGGGAGCCCATCCTCCCCAGTTTCTGAGATCACTGACATTACCCCCATTTTGAATGCCATCCGTCAGAGGAACTGAAGGCAGTTTACAGGGGAGGCAGCCGAGACCTTTGATTGGAAAGCTCTGAGGTCAGCGTCTGCTCTCCTTGCTTGAGCCTCCACCTCCCTATATGCAGTTACAATGATCCACAGCGTTCCAGTGTCCCCTCTAGGCAGTTCCCTTAACCCTGTTGGCTTTCATTAGCTTGATATGTAATACTGGGCAAATTACTTGAAGTCTGTTTCCTCATCAGTAAAATGATGGTGGTTAACTCACGTGCTGTAAGATAGCTCACGGCTGATGCGATTGCTGTTGACAAAGGGTGAAGCGGGGTCTGTCAAGCTCTGCCCCTACTCACTTGTCGCTGTCTATGATGGTGTGCAGCCTGTGGGCAATGGTGATTGTCGTGCAGTGGGAGAACTCCTTCTGGATGGTTATCTGGATGAGGTGATCTGTCTCGAGATCTACTGCAGCCGTGGCCTCATCCATGACCAGAATCTTGGATTTCCTAAGCAGAGCCCTGGCCAGGCATAGCAGCTGCCTCTGCCCGACACTGCAGCCAATGGGAGAAACCAAGCATTAGCCCCAAGAACCAGGGAATAGCCTGGGAAGGGATGTGGGGCCCATCAGATGTTGAAAACCCACACTCCTAACTCCGCCAGAATGCCTTCGCCTCTTCCGCTACCCGCTCATTGTTGTCGTGGGCAATGTTTGCCAAACTTCCCCAGTTCATTAGAAGGCCCACCACAAGCACTTAATTAACAAATTTATTTTTTATTGATTGATTTTAAAGAGGCAGAAAGAGGCCTGACCTGTGGTGGCGCAGTGGATAAAGCGTCAACCTGGGAACACTGAGGTCGCCAGTTCAAAACCCTGCACTGGTCTGGTCAAGGCACATATGGGAGTTGATGCTTCTAGCTCCTCCCCCCTTTCTCTCTCTCTCTCTCTCTCTCTCTCTCTCTCTCTCTCTTTGTGTGTCTCCTCTCTAAAATAAATAAATAAAAAGAAATTAAAAAAAAAGGAGGCAGAAAGAGGAAGGGAGAGAGAAGAAAAGAGAGCCAAGCATTCATTTGTTGTTCCACTTAGCTGTGCATTCATTGGTTGCTTCCTATATGTGCCCTGACTGGGGATTGAACCCACAACCCTGGCATGTCGTGACAACACTCTAACTGACTGTGCTAACCAGCCAGGGCCCACAAGTACTTACTTTAAAATTTCATATTTGTGGACCCCACACTACTCAATCAGAATGGGGAGGAGCCAAGAAATGTTTATTTTTAATAAGCAACCCAGTGATTTTCATGTTTAACAAGTTTGGAAAACACCAGCCCAGGAATAGTGCTTTGTCTGGCTACAGTGATATCCCAGAACACCAACAATTGCAAAATAAGATGGATGCCCCAAGTTCATTTCAGCTGTGTTTGACCTGATATCATTAAGATAAGGTGACACGGCACCAGAATGCCTCAGTGGCATTTCTTAGAGGCCTTTGCAAGTCCATTCATTATTTTAATGTGTAATGCTAGTCTCCAGGCCAATTATTTGTTCGAGGCCTTCTGCCTTGATTAGAGACATAGCTCTCTAATGAACATGATGTCTTGGTGTGAGATGCAATGTAAGTGAAACTCAAATATGCCTGTGAAATGCAAATCGCTTTAATTTGTGAGAAGCCGGTAATGAAAGCTGGACCTCTCGCTTACATAAAGCAGCTCTGGGAAATGATGTGGAGGAAATATTCAGTAGTGCGCTAATTGCTCTTTCCTGCTGTGGTCATTAGGGAACATATTAAACAGAGGGTGGCTAAACTACAAGTTCTGCAGTTCTCTGGGGGAGAAGTTCTGCAGGAGATGAGAAGTCACCCAAGATGAACTTCCAGTTTTTCTCTGTACTAGAAAAGCAGAGGCAACTAACTGCAAAACTATGTCCTTAACTTGTCCCAAACTCCTGCCTGGCTGGGCCGGGCTTCCTATCCTATCCCAGGCTGCGGCCGGGCACCAGTTCGGCTCTTGGCTGCTGTCTCTCCTCTCTAAGCTGATTGAGCTCTGATCTCTGATCACTCATCAGAGAAATTTAAGTTTCAACATCCCCAAAACAGATCTAAAATCAAGGCACTGTTAATGCCATTTAAGCGGCTCCCAGCACAGACAGGAGGATGATAAAAATTTTTGTTCTTACAAACCAGAAGTATCAGGCCCCCCTGTGACATCGTGCCAGAGGGTTCCACGTGGCCCCACGTGTCTGCAACATTTACTGCATAGCGTGCACAGGGTCTGTTTTCTCCATTATGCTGCGGGTGCTAGGAGGCCAGGGGTTGTGTCTGTGTGGTTTCCCTCAGTTTCTATAGTCCCTGCATATAGTAAATGTTCAATGTACAGTGTGTCCCTAAAGTCATGGTGCACTTTTGACCGGTCACAGGTCAAAAGTGCACCATGACTTTACAGACACACTGTATATATTTATCGACTGAATGTCTGAATGGTCTATTTCATAGGCCTAAAGACCCACTAGTCCTGCTAGTTCCCAGATCTGTTGCTGAGGGGAAACCAACATGGCAGCCTTCCACACCAAAGCTTCCAAGTGTTCTCTCGGGCCACACACTGAAATCACCTGAGCCCCAGATTCAGCTGGTCTGGGGTGCAGCCTGAACGTTGAAATTTTTTAAAATTGGTTGATTTTAGAGGCTCCAGCCAGTTGATTTTAGAAAAACAGAGAGAGAAAGAAAGAGAGAGGGTGAAGCATTCATTTGTTGTTTTATTTAGTTGTGCATTCACTGGTCGCTTCCCATGCGTGCCTAGCCAGGGATCGAACCTGCAACCTTGGTATTTTGGGGGATGATGCTCTAATCAACTGGGTTAACTGGCCAGGGCTAAGATTTTTGTTTTAAGATTCCTGAGTGATTCTAGTGTGCAGCCAGCCTAGTTATGAATCAATGTGCTTCTCAAACTGTAATATACACAAAAATCACCTGCGACTCTTACTAAAATGCAGATTCAGGTCAGGAGCCTGAGATTCTGCGTTGAAACAAGTTTGCAGGTGGGGCTGCTGGTGTGCTGAGTTCTGACCGCCCTCCATTAATGAGCTTCACCTGCGGATGGTCCGGTCCAACACCACTCTGAAGGCTGAACAGCAGTGAGAGCTACCTCTGAGCAGCAGGTTTTGGCTGAGGGCTGCCCAGGGTGTGGAGGAGAAAATGCAATTGTCATAGGGAAAATGCCAGGTCAACCTATTAACTGACAGGTTAGCACGTAATGAAGGCCAGAGATGTCAACAAATATAGAAAATCTTTGCAAAGGTAAAAAGAATGGTGATGCTCAGAGTCCCTCTGCTGGTTGAAGGGGTTTCAGGTGCCCCGGGGATTCTGAGGACACCATGTCCCTGTCATCCGCATGCCCTTTAGACCAGTGCTGCTGAAACTGGGATGGCCCCAGCACCCCCTGGGGGGTCTTCGGGAACTCCCCATCTAGTCTATGCCTCATACCAGTGGAATCAGACTTCCTGGGGCCCAAGCAGGCGGCAGGACTGTTCATCCTGACTGCAGTGAGCCGGGAGGGAGCCCCCATAGTGGCGGACATGTGAGCTTGCGGGCGTAGTGTCTCGTGAGGGCACACGGACCAGCAAAGGTCCTCAAGAATGACCATGTACATTCACACCTACTCTCTCATGTCTCGTTCACAGAGGCTTCATGTCACACATTAGGAATTAGACCTGGGGAATGACAATTCTGTGATGCCTGGCGCCCTCTAGCACAAAGAGCCTCTCCCTGTCTGTGGGGAAGTGGGTTAGGAAACGTTACCTAAGGTTGTCACCGGCCTCTGCAAGTTCGTGGTACAAACCAAGCGGCAGGTTGGCCACAAAGGATTTGAGGTGAACCAGCTCCAGGGCCTTCCAAACCTCCTCATCCGAGTAGCTGTTGAAAGGGTCGAGATTCATTCTCAGGCTTCCAGAGAACAGGATGGGATCCTGCAAGTCAAGGGATAAAGAGGCTAATGGGGCTGATGACAGAAAGGGAGCAGCAGCACTCTGGGGCTAGGAGAGAGTGGAAGCTGGTCAGCGGGCGGGTGGGCGAGCTTTTGTAAGGGTTCCCACAGCAGGCTCAGAGCAGCGGCCAGCAGGGAGCTAAGCCGGGCTTCACACGGGCCCTTGGTTTGTCTTTGTTTCTGTCGTTTTGTTTTTCATTCAGATTCATTTATGGATTTTCCAAAATTGCCTCAGCGCCTCTTTAAAAAGTGAAATGAACATCCCACACTTCCAAATAAAATCTTACAGTGTGGAGGTGGAGAAATCAAGGGAGGTACAGTCACAGCGAAAGAATTTATTAGCCTTTGAAGAGGCTGGAGAAGAGAGCGCACTGAACCAAGTGAACGCCAGACAAACCAAAACCACCCCCAGAGACTTGGCTGCGGTGAGCGGAGGAGGGGTGTTCTAATGCGGACCCAAGTCCCACCAACAGGCCTCCAGCGCAGTCCTGATTTGGTGGGGTCTGAAGAGGAAGCCGAGGGGAAGCCTTTCTTGCTGACGCACTGAGCGTCGGCTTGCTGGCAGAAACCTATCTTTTAACCATATCAAATGGGGAATATAAAGCTTAATGGTTTCAAGCTTCAGCGGCAAAACTGCTAATGCTGATTGCAAAGGGTCCCGCAAACGGGCTGTGGAAATGCTAATCATCTGCTTTATTTGACTTCTGTTGTGTTGCTGCCACCTACTGGCTAGATACTGGTAGTCACATAAGCATCTTACCAAAAACAACAAAACCCCGCAGAACTTTTTTTTTTTAAGTTCTGGAAACAGTGTGTCTTCGGGAACTGCTCAGGTACCCTGGGTAGACGGCAGAACTGACACTGAAACACTGCCAATTGAATCTACACCAAGAAGGAGATGCATACGTTTCCCGCCCCAGTCTCCCGCTGAGTGTGACAGGCTCTGAAGCTCACCTGGGGGATGATGGTCAGTTTCTCTCGGAGGTCGTGGAGCCCGATGGAGGCAATATCTACCCCATCGATGAAGATCTGGCCACCGGCAGCCTCCAGGATTCTGAAGAGGCTGCTCGTCAGGGATGACTTCCCGGCTCCTGTCCTGCCCACCACACCAATCTGGAAAGAGGGCCTTTGCAGGTTAGTTCACCACGTAATTCTTGGTGGATAAGAATTTAGCCTGGGGCAGCCCGAATCACAGGTGGAAAGAGGCAGTGGTTGGCCACTTCATCTCTCAGATGTTAAACTGATTTTGTTTTGAGTGGGAAAAAGGGGCCCAGAAGTCAGACAAGCATGGCGGTCCCGTCCCACCTCCTAAATTGTTGCTTACTGAGGACTACAGTGACTTTTGGGCATGGTCACATCAACAGCTCTTATAATTATTATTGGAAATTATAAGGTTTTTTTTCCAAGTCCTTTTTAGACATGAGGAGAAGGGAAGGAGCGGGCTTGCCATCAGCTGAGAGGCAGACCCTGACCTGGACCTCAGCATCCTTACCCATACATCAGAGAACAAGAACACCAAACGGGAGTGTAGGACTTGGCAAAGCAGAAGGAGAACTAGGCCATTCTCTGTGTAGGGAGAACCACCAGGCCACTGTTCTCTCCCCAGCCACATGCTTCTTGGCTCCCTCTCTCCATGCCCTTGGCCCTTTCAGTAAATGAACCCTACTCGGCTCCTGGAGAAGCGAGGCCGGCAAGGAGCCCTTCCCTAAGGGCTCAGCAGAAAGCCATTACAGCCCCAGTAGGTCTGTTTGATCCATGTGGATATCCTGCCCTCTAGTGGCCACACTGTGTCCTTACATTTCTCCAGTAGAGGCAGTTCCCTGAATCTGTCACTGGGCTTGAATGATAAAAGCCCAGAGTCCCGCTGCTTACCAGCTAGCTCTGTGTCCAACTGTCCTCTCATTACAAGGACTCACACCCAGGCCTCTCTTCAGCTCCACCTACCTTTTCCTGGCTCCTGATGTCACAAGTGATTCCTTTCAGTACCAGATCCAGCTCAGGCCGGTACCGTACTTGGTAGTTGTTAAACTGAATCTCCCCTTTGCTAGGCCAACCAGCCGGAGGTCTCTTATCAGTCACCCAGGGCGCCTGGCAAGGAGACAGAAGGAGAAGTGCTTTACATGTAAACTCACTGAACAGTCCTCAAGCAAGGTGACCAGACGTCCCGCTTTGGGCGGGAGAGTCCTGCTTTTTAACAATTTGTCCCGTGTCCCGCAGCATTTTTAAAAAGTCCTGATTTAAAGAAATATATTACAATACTATTTTTGCATTCTATGAAAAAATTTTTTTGCTCTATATAAACCAAATTTTTAATCAAGAACCCCACCCCTCTCCCCTCCCCCTGTCAATGGTGTCCCACTTTATCAATTTTAAAATCTGGTCACCTTACTCATGAGACTCATGTCGCAGAGCAGTAGGAGGGTAGTAGTATCCCAGCCACCTGTAGGCACCTGAATTAAATAGACTGAACTAGACAGGGATTCCAGAGATTCCTACCTTATTCAATCAAAGAAACCCTACCCCACAAGTCTGCTCCGTGGATCTCCAGAATGAAGCCACCCTTTAACTTGGTACATTTCAAGACCTGACTAAACCATTTCCTAGTCTAAGTTTCAAGAAATTAAGTCATTTCAATTAGAACGAGGGAAACTTTTAGGAGAGTGTTTCTAATCCCCACATGTAATTGCTCACGCAGGTGAAGATGCTCTCTCTAAGGAGTCACACGTTTCTCTAATGCTCTCTCTAAGGAGTCTCCGCGTTTCTCTAATGCCTTCTCACCTCATTTTCCACATTTATGTACTCATTTATTCGCTCAACAGCCACGATGTTGGTCTCAATTTCCGATGTCATCCTCACCAGCCAGTTAAGCGTTTGTGTGATCTACAGAAAAAGCAGGAGACTAAAGATCATCTCAGGCTCAGAAACCAATGCCACGCGCCAACCACAAGATCCATCCAGCGCCTACTTTGCACCCAGCATTCTGCCGAGCTCTGTGAGAAAGCAAGGAAAGCATAGCACCCATGTTCACCTCCTTGTGGGAGGAAACGAGGCCAGCGCAGTGAATGAGGGAGGACAACCAAGTGCTCAACTGTGAGGGGCTCACATGAAAGGCAGTGTGAGCTTGGGGTGGCTTGAGGCTACCGCTGGGGTTGGAGAGCCTGGCAGTTGGTGGAGTGGGACCAGAACTTGGCTCTCCTGCTTGTAAGCCTAGCGTTCTTTGTGGAGAGGGTGGTGGGTGGCCTTCTATAGAAGAAAAGATACAAGGTAGGAAAAGGCCTTCCAAAACGCTGCCTCTCTCTCTGCTCTCAATGAGCAACAGCTCGATTGAGAACCCAGCCCTCAAGGTGGGACGTCTACATGGATCCTTGTCCTTCTTGCCCGAGTAAACGCCAGTTGCCTTCCTGCCACTTCAAAGATGCAACTAACCGCCAGTAACGGGGTTGTCATGATCTGGGCCAGTCTGGTGTCTGGGGAATCTGTGGATCACTCAGATGCAGGTTTCTCAGACAGAGACTCAAACCAGGGAGTTTTTGTTGAGTGAATGGTGGTTGGAGAGAGGGAGAACGCAGGGTTGTGGGGACTAAGAGTAACCCCGTCGTGTAGGCTGAACCACATGAGATTGTTGATAATGTTTTTGTTTTGGTTCAGTCGAATAGTTCTCTAATTCTTTGCCCCATCTCCCCTAGGTTAGTAAGCCTAGAAATGGACGGAGGAAGAAGCAGCAGCACCAAGAATCAAGTGGCACTCTGGGGAACGACAGGGGTCATTTGGGTGCCTGCCATGATTGCCTTGGGCCTCACTAACTAGTACTGAAGACAGCACTGTGTAGAGCGTGCCAGCTGCATGCACACCTACAGCATATTAGTTCAAAAGACGCCATGAAAGATGGCCAAATGATTCATTAAATTAGTATTATTTATTAAACATTTCCTATAGTGCCAGCCACTCTCTAGATCTGTGATGGCGAACCTATGACACGCGTGTCAGCACTGACACACGTAGCCATTTTCGATGACACGCGGCCACATGTGGTCACATACCAGAGAAGTATGGGGCCGCATGCCGAGAAGGACATTTCATCCTCGGCTCCTGCACGGCCAGGTGCAGTAGCCGAGGATAAAACATTTGCTGTAGTGTAGACACTCTGTGCCGGAGGTCTGTAGGCCAAAATAATAGAACTCCAGCACAGAGTGTCTAGTTCTGGGACTTCTGGTTAGGCCGTTTTTTCTCGAAGTGACACCCCACCCGAGTTATGCTCGTTTTTTGGCGAATTTTGACACGCCAAGCTCAAAAGATTGCCCATCGCTGCTCTAGATGCTAGGAAATAATGTCTAACATCTATCACCTAGTCATGTTAGGGACGCAATATATAGTTTCATTGGACTCTATATTCTGTATTAGAATGATCTCTAATTATTCTGTGATCTAAGAAAAACAAACAAGAAATTATCTTTTCAAAAAATTTCTGGCCTGACCAGGTGGTGGCGCAGTGGATAGAGCGTTGGACTGGGATGCGGAAGACCCAGGTTCGAGACCCTGAGCTCGCCAGCTTGAGTGCGGGCCCATCTGGCTTGAGAAAAAGCTCGCCAGCTTGGACCCAAGGTCGCTGTCTCCAGCAAGGGGTTGCTCGGTCTGCTGAAGGCCTGTAGTCAAGGCACATGTGAGAAAGCAATCAATGAACAACTAAGGTGTTGTAACGGCAACGAAAAACTAATGATTGATGCTTCTCACCTCTCTCCATTCCTGTCTGTCTGTCCCTATCTATCCCTCTCTCTGACTCTCTCTCTGTCCCTATAAATAAATAAATAAATAAATAAGTGTTACCTTTTAAAAAAAAATTCTGGTTACTGTTATAATATGGAAAAGAAACTAATTTATTTTCTCTTTTGACTAGAATCAAGCAAAGAGGCAAAGAGAGAGGAAACTATTAGATTGAATCTTATGAAATTGCTTTCTTAGCTCTCAATGGCAACAAAATTTATGTCCAGATGACACTGGTACCTATTTAAACAGAGTAAGGAGCGTGTCCATGGGTTACATAGTAAGAGATGGAGCAGAGGTTTGAACCTCAGTTTCCCCTAGTGCCTCTGGATCTGGAAAAGAATCAAGAGCATGAACCCCATGGCACACTCTAGACCAGTGGTTCTTAACCTGGGTTCTATCGAACCCTAAGGGTTCCATGAGTTGGTCTCAGAGGTTCGGAGAAGCCTCTGCCGTGGAGGCCAGAATAAAGTAATACCGTAATTTGTTGTGAGTTCATGCACTTTGTTGGTTTTGTTCTTTGAGCAAGGTGATGTTCATGCACGGCTCATTTTGTGCACCAGTAAAAAACATTTACCTATGTCTTGAATTTGGAAAAAAAAATCATATTTTATTTATCACTAAAGAAGGGTTTGATGAATGCGCATATGAAACTGGTGGGTTCGGTACCTCAAAAACTGTTAAGAACCACTGATCTAGACACAGTTTAAGAACAAGTGCATTAATTTAACCAAACTCCCAGCCTTCAGACTCACATTGAGTGCATTGGACAGAACAAAGCCCGCGATGTCCCCACTCAGGGTATCTCTATAAATAACCATGAACAGGGACGAAAAGAAGACAATCAGGTTTCCTACCAGCTCCAGACGAATGGCGAGCCACCTGCAGGACGACAGAACCAGAGAGGGGGTGTCACTGAGCGGTAGCCTGTGCCCCAGCAGCGAGGTGTTTATAGGACATTCTCAGAGACCTTGAGTTGGTAGAACAGTGTTCTTAGCAGGTGCCTCTTTGACTGTAGCATGTGTTCCCAAAGTCTTTCAAGTTGAATTTTAGAAAATAAATTTGCACTTTAAAGATACTAGAGGAGTTTGCTAAACTAAGGGAATCCTATGGTGCAGTGTCTCTCAAACGTGCCAGATCCTAAGAATCATCTGGGGCAATTGTTAAACATCTACAAAATCATGCAGAACAAATGTGTGGACTTTTCCCAGGAGGTTGTGACTTAGGGGGCCTAGGATGGGGTTTGGGAACTTGCATTTTTTATTTATTTATTTTTTATTTATATATATATATTTTTAATAGGGACAGAGAGAGAGTCAGAGAGAGGGATAGATAGGGACAGACAGACAGAAACGGAGAGAGGTGAGAAGCATCAATCATTAGTTTTTCGTTGCCATTGCGACACCTTAGTTGTTCATTGATTGCTTTCTCACATGTGCCTTGACCGCAGGCCTTCAGCAGACCAAAGCAACCCCTTGCTGGAGCCAGCGACCTTGGGTCCAAGCTGGTGAGCCTTCGCTCAAGCCAGATGGACCCGCGCTCAAGCTGGCGAGCTTGGGGTCTCGAACCAAGGTCCTCCACATCCCAGTCCGACGCTCTATCCACTGCGCCACCGCCTGGTCAGGCTGGGAACTTGCATTTTTAACAAATGTTCCAAATGATTTCTTCTGGTTAGGTGGGAAATAATGCCACAGAGAGCCACATGTAAGTGGCACAGGAAGGTATGATGTGTCCCGTCAGATTTCATAATCCTAAAAAGGTAGAGCCTGATCAGGCAGTGGTGCAGTGGATAGAGCGTTGGACTGGAACATGGAGGACCCCGGTTTGAAACCCCATGGTTGCTGGCTTGAGCCCAAGGTCGCTGGCTTGAGCAAGGGGTCACTCGCTCTGTTGTAGCCCCCCGATCAAGGCACATCAGAGAAAGCAATTGATGAACAACTAAGGTGCCACAATGAAGAATTCATGCTTCTCATCTCTCTCCCTTCCTGTCTGCCTGTCCCTATGTGTCCCTCTCTCTGACTCTCTCTCTGTCTCTGTCAGAAATAAAATAAAATAAAAAGGTAAAGAAGATGGGGGTGGAGGAAGTTAGGTGCAACTTGTTCACTGGGAGATCAACTATGGAGAACTGAATAGGATATAGATAGACATGGTTTATAAATATTTTTTCTGAAGTGAGAAGCAGGGAGGCAGAGAGACAGACTCCCGCATGCATCCAACCAGGATCCACCCGGCATGCCCACCAGACGGCGATGCTCTGCCCATCTGAGGCGTTGCTCCGTTGCTACCAGAGCCATTCTAGCACTTGATGCAGAGGCCATGGAGCCATTCTCACCACCTGGGCCAGCCAACTTTGCTCCAATGGAGCCTTAGCTGCAGGAGGGGAAGAGAGACGAGAGAAAGGAGAGGGGAAAGAGTGGAGAAGCAGATGGGCACTTCTCCTGTGTTCCCTGACCGGGGATTGAACCCAGGACTTCCACACACTGGGATGACGCTCTACCGCTGAGCAACTGGCCAGGGCCGGTTTATAAAATTAGACTTTCTCAAATAAAATGTAGTTAAATAAATTTGCACCAATAATTCTAGCATTGTATAAACAAATATGCAACATATTTACAATGGGCGTCCAATAGGACTGTCTCCTTCTTGGAAAGTGCCTCAGAAAGAAAGTATCTTTACACTCAGATTCCTGACCTCTCCATGTTCCGAACAACACTGAGGTCACTGGCCTGCCCTTGCGACCTCAAGACAGAGTGGGAGGCGCTCAAGAATATTCACTCAGTCCACGAGACCTGCTTCCTTCAAGGACCCACACCTTCATCCCGGGGTCTAGTGATGCTGGAGGAATGACAAATGCTCGCCCTGCTCAGGGCTTGACCCTGCAGGATGTGAGCTTTCCAGTGTCGTCATTGGCTTTCCCTAAAAATTCCCAAATCTCCGCCCTCCAGCCTCTGCTTTGTTCCCTACCCTCCAAAGTGGTCCCGCAGGTAGAGAAGCTGACATTCACTCTCAGGGAAGCAAATGTGGTATCCTGCTCACCCAACACCTGCACAGTACCTGGGTGTCACACTGCTCACGGATACTGTTTGACTTGTACCCTACGCCTGTGAGGTAGGCTGTGTTCCAGCCATTGAAACACAAAGAAAACGAGATTTTCCTTAGAGAGGTGAAGGCAATTCACCCAGCTGGGTAAATGGCAGTGCAGGCACAGGGACCCAATCTCTGACTGCAAAGCTCAGAGACTTCTCTCTGCTGACGTAACAGGCGTATGTGGCTACTAGTGGCTGGAGTGACACTCACATCACTGGCCATATCTGTTCTCCCACACCTCATGTCAAACAAGCAGAATCCCAAAGCACACATTTGGGCAGATACCCAGGGAAGCCTCACCTGTTGGAGATAATCCAGGAAAAGACACATTTCTGGTTGGTGTCAATCAACACATCGCTGTGTTTGAGAAACCGCTGCTGGTGTTGAAATGCGCGGATGACAGGCAGACCCGACACAGTCTCGCTGAAGAAAGAGTACAGGGGGGACCTGGAGACAGAGTCCAAACGTCTCAGCTGGCGGGAAGTGGCCACATAAAACATCTGGACCCAAAAATAAGGAGCCAGTCAGTCACACAATCGTGTCATATATGCCTCACTTCTTCCTTTGTGACCATGACCCTGTGTTCTTCACCTAGATCAGTGGTAGTCAACCTGATCCCTACCGCCCACTAGTGGGCATTCCAGCTTTCATGGTGGGTGGTAGCGGAGCAACCAAAGTATAAATAAAAAGATAGATTTAACTATAGTAAGTTGTTTTATAAAGATTTATTCTGCCAATCTTAGTGAAAATCCAACATAAAGTACTTGGTAAGTAATTATTACTATATGTTTTAACTTGCTGTAACTCTGCTTTATAAATTTTATAAAGTAAAGTTACTTCCCTACTTTATAAATCACCATTACTGTGGAACCGGTGGGCGGTTAGAAAATTTTACTGCTAACAGAGATACAAAAGTGGGCGGTAGGTATAAAAAGGTTGACTACCCCTGACCTAGATGGTCACAGCCCACATCTGAATAGGACAGAGGTCTCCAGGCTCACCTCTGGCTAGAGCAAGGATGACAGTGGCCCAGAAGAAGAGGATGGTGGGAAGATCTTCTGAGGGTGGTAGGGAACAGCGGGTAACAATGAGGAGGCAATCCCATAGCCTAAAGCCATATTCTCCCCCAAATCTGCATATATTGTCCAAATGACTGTTTGTTTTTTAGTAGTTAGAATAAATGGTTGCCAAAACCACTGTGTAAATGCAGCTGGGACCTAAAGGGGTGTGGAAACTGGAGATGGTCAGAGAAAGTCATGAGGAAGTTTGAATAAAAAGTGACTGGATACAGGTCAGTGACCAAAACTGTGCCCCACGGTCTGTGAAGAGATAGTTCTGTGGAGGTGTGTGGGACGTTGGGGGTCTACGAACCAGAACCACAGGTGGCAGAGTGCAGGCAGGCTTCTGAGCCACGAGGGCTGTGGGCGAGGTCTGGGGGAACGAATTAGCGGGGTCACTAGATTCCCTGACGGTTTGTGGAGACCAGGGGAGAGCTCAGCACTTGAGTCAGAATTCAAGATGTTGTAGCTGAAAGTTTTCTCAAATATTCTGCTTCTTACTTATTGGTTTGTCACTAACATCTGAAAGGCTGTTACCAAGATGACGTATATGAGGAAGAACTTAATACAGGCTAGGAGGTGTCATGTTACCACAGGTCCCAGGCTGCTCTGGACTGAAGGGCAGACCTGTTTTCCTGTTTATCCCAAAGGTAATGGGTGGGACAAGAGTCCTCTCCACGGCTTCCCGGCCGTGGGAACAGACAGACGAACGTGGAGTCACTTCCACTTGCTCCAGTGTTTCTGTAAGACATGGCTCTCAAGCTACCTGGTCCCTCAAGAACACACGGGAAATGAGCCTGAACCATCCAAAGACACCCCCCATCCCATGAAACTGGAATTACCCTGACCTGAAAAGAGCTCTAATTCCTGCTGAGAGACATCTCCAAGTAGATCAGCCCAAGTCAACCAAGCAAGCAGCCGGAGCCACCCATGACCTAACTGCTGTGTGAGGTCTTACAGAGCCTCAATCTGTCCAGAGACAACCTCATGGTAGTCTTGGATCTAAACATACATATGCCCCACTTAAGCTTTAGAGGGACAGCAGGTAGGGTGAGCTTTGCTGTGAGCCATACACCAGTTGGTGCTGACACTTTAGCTTCAGATAGTGGCCTGTTGGCTGCTCAGATATCGATCTATGAGGAGATGACAAAGGTGCTGGAGAGGAGCGTGACTAGCAATAAATAGAAGAGAAGATGCTCAGGAAGGAGCCTGGGCTTTTACAACTAGGAGGAAAGGAGACCCGGCCATTTCCAAACCTACCTGAACGCACACATAAATGATGCCAAGAGGAATGATGACAATGATGAAGACTGGGGTGGCCGCGCAGATCATGACAAGGGTGCTGACTATCCCCAGGAAGCACAAAACCCAGCTGCGCATGGATACAGTGAGGGTGTCATCCACTGTAGTAATGTCCTAGGAACACATGGTTAGGACAGATGGTAAACTAATGAGTTCTTACGGCATTTTAGATCTTCCTCATTCCAGCAGGAAATGTGTTCAGTTCTGGGTTCTCAGTGACTCCTTCATTTAATCATTTCAGGATATTCATTTGCAATAGACTGTTCTCACTCTAATAATGCACCTCATTTCTATACTTTATCTTTTTTTTTCTTTTTTTTTTTTTAGTGAGAGAGAGAGGGACAGATAGAGACAGACAGATAGGAAGGGAGAGAGATGAGAAGCATCAATTCTTCGTTGCGGCACCTTGGTTGTTCATTGATTGCTTTCTCGTGTGTGTCTTAACCAGGGGACTTCAGCTGAGCCAATGACCCCTTGCTCAAGGCAGTGACCTTGGGCTCAAGCCAGCTACCATGGGGTCATGTCTACAATCCCATATTCAAGCCAGCGATCCCATGCTCAAGCTAGTGACCTCGGGGTTTTAAACCTGGTCCTCAGTGTCCCAGGCCGACAATCCATCTACTGTGTCACTGTTTGGTCAGGCTAACTACATTATCTTTCTAAATTCTTCCAAACTGCTCCTTCAATAGAATTTGTTAACTGTATTAAACCATTCATAACCACCCTAAGTTAATGGAGCCTTACATGGTACATCCTCCTAAAGCCAAGTCAATTCAATTATTCTAACTTTACACAGGTTCTAATTGTATTGAGTACTTAGAACAGAGCCTGGCATATAACAAGCATTCAATAAACATTTGTTTGGAGGCTTCATTCAAGAAACCCTGTCACCCCTCCTTGATTGAGGAACCTAGAAAGTTGTTTCCTCTGTCAAACGTAAAGTTTCAAGGGAAGAAGGATGTGGAGATTGAATGTGATCCCTGCCTGGTTAGTGTCCTAACCAGAGATAATGGATGGGTCTTACTGCTGTGTCACCTTTATGTCATGTTGAATAAATGAAGGAAGGCCAGCTTAGTACACACAGGAAGCCTGGATTATATTTTTTAGTTCCCCTCGCTTATATTTCTTAGATTATGTTGGTTCTAGGATTAGTAATATGTGAGTATCAAACTGAGTCCATATTCTCTCTGGAGTGTCCCAAACTGGGTAAGGGATGACAGTTTTCTAAGAGAGTACTGAAGAGTGGGTGTCTCCCGAGTCCAGTTTGCTCTTCCCCAAAGTCACAACACAATGCAGCTAACAGTTAAGTCCAGGTTGGCAGAAAAAAAGAAGCCCTTGCCCACTATCAGTCCTCTGCACATTACTTCTGACTCTTACCTGGCTCCGACTCTCCTTCTTTCCTCCACTCCTCCTGAATCCCCTCTTAAGGGTTCAACCATCAGCTCTAGAGGATCTGAGATTGAACTGTCCTTATGGGCCTGAGCCACTTACCCTACAAAACTCACTGTATAACTAACGACAGTTTCTTTTTTCATGCAAATGCAGTTCACAAAATACGACTGTTGCCTAATGACTCAGTAAAATCTGTGTTCTCTTCTTCAAAGATTAATTATATATTACAACATCAGAAATGAGTTGCAATTTTTGCAAAATTCCTGTGCGAAATCTCCCTATGTAAAATGGTATAGAACTATAAAGAGCAGAGTGTCCAATAAAGTTGTCTCCAATGACATCATTCCCATCATTTTTGTCCCAGAGAAAGGTGATAAATGAGGACCGGTCATCTGCCCACTCTAGAAGCAGTGACTGTGTCCCCAGAACCTGGCAGTGGGCTGTGAGCTAGTCTTCCTGTACCTACCCAGGACCCAAGTTCATACAAATAAGGGTCCAGAGATGCTCAGACATTTTAAACTATGTGTTTCCTCTTTTACAGAGGTTTGAAAACTGTGCTAGTGATAGTTGAAAATTACTCAGAATTGCTTAGTATCTGCCTCTGTTCCTAAAAGTTCCATCTCATATGCACCAAGAATCAATGAGTTTGATCTGGCCCATGGAAGAGAGCTAACTATAATCTTAACATCTATTGAGCATCCCAATGGCTAGTACAGTCTTTGGATCATAGAATGTGCTCAATAAATATCATTGAATAAATGAATGAATGAATGCTAAGAATTCCAGGATCTGTAGTAGATGGAGACAATGTTTCATAATCTCTCTTCTACAATCCAGACCTAAATTACTCTTTTTTTTTTTTTTTTAAACAGGGACAGAGAGAGGGATAGATAGGGACAGACAGACAGGAACTGAGAGAGGTGATAAGCATCAATCATTAGTTTCTCATTGCCGTTGCGACACCTTAGTTGTTCATTGATTGCTTTTTCACATGTGCCTTGACCACGGGCCTTCAGCAGACTGAGCCACCCCTTGCTGGAGCGAGCGACCTTGCGTCCAAGCTGGCGAGCTTTTGCGCTCAAGCTGGCGAGCTCGGGGTCTCAAACCAGGGTCTTCCACATCCCAGTTCGATGCTCTATCCACTGCGCCACTGCCTGGTCAGGCAGATTACTCATTTTTAAAGCATAGAAGGAAGAGATTTTGGGAATGGAGACAGAGACAAAGAAAAGAATTGCTTGCTATTCCTTTTGTTCACTGGCGTAGCCAGTGATAGGGTCGTTACCTGTGTTTTCCCCTCTGCAGACTGATTCTTCTCATTCTGCTTCTACTGCCACTCAGCCACCCCTACCCTGCCATCTCCCTGCTAACTTCTCTAACTTCACTCGTCTCACCTTTTCTCACATTTCCCACCCTCCCTGTGGGAAATGGAGGGTGAGCTAGTACCTCTTTTCTCTGTCATTCTTTTGTACTGCCAGAACACCACTGGACCATCGTTATTTTGGCTTTGCCATATTTTATCGCAATCCTTTATTTCCTTGGCTCTCTTACTCACTAGATGGTGAGCTACTTAAAGGGCCAGAACTGTTCAGGCCTGTATCCCCAGGATCCTTGAGACCTCACACAAGGTACTCAAGAAGTAATTTGCATGCTGAAGGGCAAAAGAACTGAAACTACACAGTATTGTCCAGGGGGAGGTGAGCATTCTTTCCCTGTCAGAAATAAAAAGATCCTTAGCACACAAACATAGTCTTACAGCCCTTGAGATACTTACGCCAGCAAACCTGTTCACAATCCGGCCGATGGGTGTTGTGTCAAAAAAACTCATGGGTGCTCGAAGGATATTGTTCAGCAGTTGTTTGTGAAGGATGTTTGATGCATGGGTGAAACCATAGATACTCCAGGTATTTCCTATGAGCACAAATAAACCTAGAAATGAAAGTTTAGTCAACACCATGCACAGGGGTCCCTGATGTCTTTTGCCAAGGATACAGGGCAATTCTTTTCCTGAGTCCAAGCAAAGTACATTGACTGACAGATTATGTAAGAAATGGCTAGTGTAGCCATCTGACGTACCTTGCATTAAACCCAGAGCTCCATAGACGCCAATTCTCATATCCCTCTGAGAGGCTGGATAGTCGGTGCCATTGAAGTGTTTAGAATCACTGGTCCAAGCACTGAGCCAGAGATTGGATCCAATCAAAGCCACAAAACTGATCGTATAGGCCAAGACGATGAAGAAAATTGAATACCATCCTACTGCTCGTAGGTATGTCAGGTAGATGGCGAACTTGACCTGTGAAGCCCCCATCTCAATATTAGTAGAATTCCTCATGGCTTTTGGTGGGAATTACACAGAATACCAATCACAAGGGGAAGTGGAGTCCTCTGGAAAAATGGAGTGCTGGTAGCAGAATTTGGCAGTCTGTGATTATAATTTCTGCACTGGGCCAAGATAATAATTAATCCTTAAATACAATGCAAGATAAGTAATTATCAGATTATTAGTGAACTTCTAGATGCAATTAAGAGGGGAAGATAGAAAAATAGAATGGGACATGCGGACCCTAAAATTTGTTTCAATAATTTGGATTTAAGTTAAGACCTTAAATATAAGACCTTAGTTTTCAATTTAATTAAACGGAATTATGTACTTTGAGTTTGCTGTATTATTGTTCTCTGGTTCCCAGAATTGCATCTCAAAGCAGTTTTGTTGTTTTTTCCACATATCAGAATAGAATCAAACACTCGTGAAGATATTCAGAGGAAATAGGTCATTCTTCATGGAAATATGATTTGATAGAATGCCCAGAGCCCTTACCAACATTTCAATGATGAATTTAAAGATTTCAAAAAGCAATCATAAGACATAGCCCTTCTGTAAATATGTAATCAAGCCATCAAACTTTGAAATGTGGGGATCCCAAGCTTTGTATCACCTCTACTGGTACTTTTTACTGTTGTATTCACCTTTCCAGTTTCTACGAATTCCTTCTTAATTAATTTTTGTCCTTTCACTAGTTCTTCCTCCTTCTTCAGGGTATTCACATTGTGAGTTTTCAAGGAGTTTCTCAGGGGCTTTAGAGACCTGCTATTGGACCTAGATCTGAGAAATTGAAAAGGGAAAAGCTCTCCTGAGCACGCTGACGCATCCTGCCAGTCTTCTCACAAGCTGAGGTCACAGGTGCTCTGACTGCACCAGAGGTCATTTCAGAGCAGACGGCCTCGGGGAAACACACTGTTCCCCCTCCCCCCACCAGGAAACAAAGGTAAAGCTGGGAGCATTCGTGGCGTGAACTATGCACATAGAAAATGAGAAGGATCAAGTGGAAACATGGAAGTGATGAGGGCTGCCAGCTGGGTAGATGACCAACCTGCGACTGAGTGTCCGACGACGGAAGCTGTTTTCTCTGTTCATGGTCAGGGAAGCCATGTCCTCAGGGATTTCCTCCACGCTGGAAACCAGCCCAGAGTCATCTTCCTCCTCACTGTCCTCATTGACTAGGAGACACAGCAAAGGTGAGAGAGGAAGCTTCAAAGAGCTCTCACAGTCCCACCAACTAGAAAAGAGAGGTCTTGTCGGACATCACCGGGCTCAGCAGGAGAGCCCAGGTGGACCACCAGGCTGGAATTCTTTTACTCCAGAAACACTATTTATTGGTACATTTTCTCATTGAGAAATACCAGGATGAAATACCAGGATTTTTCTATTCAGCTGGAAGGTAAAATGGTCAAAAGGAGAAAAATATCACCAAAATCTCCTAAGGTCCTTTGGAACAGGAAAGAACTTTTAAGGGTTAGAGTAGACAAACGCAGAGTCCTAATCCCCAGAACTGACTGAAGAGGTAAGTGTAGATTTAAAATGCTCTTCTTGAAATTCAAATAATTTGACAAGCTTTATAAGTTTAAAGCATTTTAAAAACATAGCCTGGGCATCAGAATGGCAGAGAAGTAAGGACCTCCAGAAACCTGGTACCTCCATAAAAGCTATGAGAATACTGGCCCCAAACGGTCAAAGTCAACCTTCTCACAATTCTGAAATTAGCCAAAGACTTGCAACAACCCAAGGAACATTTTTTTTTAACTTTATTTTATTCACTTTAGAGAGGAGACACAGAGAGAGACAGAGAGAGAGAGAGAGAGAGAAAGAGAGAAAGGGGGGAGGAGCTGGAAGCATCAACTCCCATATGTGCCTTGACCAGACCAGTGCAGGGTTTTGAACTGGCGACCTCAGTGTTCCCAGGTCTACGCTTTATCCACTGCACCACCACAGGTCAGGCCCAAGGAACATTTTTTTTAAATGATTAAGTCTTAGTAAGAATAGTAAGCTTTGTGATAGTGTAATTTATCTGTTCTCATCCTCCTCTCTGCATACCGGCTGTGGCCTAGAAAACCAACAGCTTCACAATCATGCTAACCAGCAGCCTAGCAGCTGCTGGAGGGAGCAGACTGGTTTGACACTCCCTACAAACACTTTCTCCCTGGAGAATTTTTATTATTTGACCTATCTGGCAGTTCCCTGGAAAACCCCATTCACAGGGCTGGTCTTTATTGGACGTGACTTGGAACTCCGCTCAAACAATCAGCAGCAATTGTTTAATATCCCAGCGGCTTGAAATCATCGTAACAGTTAAGGTAAATAAGAAGCTGATCAAACCCTTAAAAGGAAAAGCTGGGGAATAAGACAGTCATAAGAAGCTTTGATATCTTTAATATATTCCTGATTCCTGGCAATCTAGAATGTCACACACATGTGTAGGGCTGTGCACATGCCCAAGAAAAACTTGACAAGAACCTATCATCTTAGCTTTGGCTAACCTTCAGGCTTTGTGCAAGCAGAAAACAAAGCCTGAGACAGAATTGTGAATTGCCTGCTTCTTCCCATGCCCCTACTTCCCCAGTCTCTCAGAAAAGGCAGAATTACTTATTAGTTCCCAGCATTTAAGGAAATCGTGTTCAGTCATTAACTGACCCTTCAGCCAACCAGGTATAGACTTCAGTCACCACATATGACAAAGAATACAGACTTTATCAGAACAGTTCAGGAAACGACACAGGTGGAACAACACAACAAACTCCAGCAGAGGAGGGAGGAGAGAAAAATCCTATTTCCAGAGCAGTTATGTTATTTTAAATAACCAGTTTTCAACAACAACAACAACAAAATTATGAGACATATAAAGAAGCAGGGAATTATGGGGCCATACACAGGGAAAAAGGGTCAACAGGAACTGTACCCGAGGATGTGGAGATTTTGGACCTACTGAACAAAGACTTTAAATCAATTTTTATAAATATGTTCAAAAAACAAAAGAAAATTGTATCTAAAGATCTACTGGGAAGTATGAGAATAAGTTCTCACTGAATAGAGAACACTAACAAAGAAATAGAAATTATTTAAAGAGCAGGAAATAAAAATTCTAGAGTTGAAAAGTATAATAACTAAAATAAAAAGTTTACTAGAAAAGTTCAACAGCAGATTTCCTAAAGGTTAGGTATGTGATGTGATCTTATCCATCTTAATGAAGTCTTGCCAGCTTGGACCGTAGGGGACAGAGAAGAGACAAAATTAAGGGGCATTGCCTGAATTCTGGGATTCTACAGAAAGAAAATGAGTTGATAGAGCTATCCAGCCATGCACATGTATATCCATGAAGGCAATTCAGTGGTTGGCTGCTGCCTAGTTCCCGAGAGTAGAACCAACAGGCAAGGCTGGAGGGGATGGAACCACCACCCTGGTGACCCCAGAGAATAGAGCCAAAGAGGATTATTATCAAAGCTTAAAATCTAATGGAACTCATTCTGCTAGGTTTTGCACTTGCTTGAAATTCATGACCCCCTTTTCCCTTCCGATTTCTCCCTTTTAGAACGGGAATGCCTATCCTGTGCCTGTTTCACTGTTGTATTTTAGAAGTAGATAACTTGTTTGGTTTTACAGGTTCCCAGATGAAGAAGAATTTTGCCCCAGACATCAAGTCTCACCCACAACTGATCTGTGTGATATAGAAGATGAAATGAAGGACTTTGAGTTGACATTTAGATGAGATTTTGGACTTGAAGTTGATAATGAAATGATTAAGATTTTGGGGAATGTTGGGATGGGGTGAATATATTTTGCACATGGGAAGCACACAAATTTTTGTATACCAGAAGATAGACATTATAAATTAAATTGGCTCAGTGGTAGAGCATCGGCTCGGCGTGTGGAAGTCCCAGGTTCGATTCCCAGTCAGGGCACACAGGAGAAGTGCCCATCTGCTTCTCCACCCTTTCCCCCCTCCTTTTTCTCTGTCTCTCTCTTTCCCTCCTGCAGCCAAGGCTCCATTGGAGCAAGTTTGGCCTGGGCACTGAGGATGGCTCCATGGCCTCTGCCTCAGGTGCTAGAATGGCTCTGGTGGCAACAGAGGTGTTGGACAGATAAAATATATTATGCTCACTTTGTTAAAGATGGCACTGCCCACGTGGAAGCCCGTCACCCAGGTGATAATATTACTTGCCCTTTTTGCTAGGGATTGGCATGATTATATTAATGTGGGGGGAGGGGACAGGCTGTAAGCAGGCAGAATCATTATAGCCTAAGGCTTAGTTTTGTTTTGTTTTTTTTCAAAATAAATGCAAAATTTAATGAAAAAAAATATGGAATGCTTCACGAATTTGCGTGTCATTCTTGCGCGGGGTCCATGCTAATCTCTGTATCGTTCCAATTTTAGTATATGTGCTGCCGAAGCAAGCACCCTAAGGCTTAGTTTTAAGACTAAGCCTTTCCCACCCTTTTTGATGTAGGGTGGTGCACTCTCATGAGGAATCCTCCCAATATGTCTCAGATAAGTGCCTTTGTTTCAGAGACTTTCTTGTTTGTATATTGGATTAAAGGTTTTGAATCTACACTATAAAGTGGGGCAGACCAGGAGCTTGCTCTTTTTCAGTTCCTGAGATTAACGTTAGAGAGGACATCAGAGAAAGGCCACATGGAGGAGGAGAGGAGAAGCAGCCAAGATGGTGGAGTGCTGAAGGAGAAGACAGTTTGTGTAGAGTTTGTGCAGAGAGAGGGAGATGGAAAACAGAGGTGAATAAGTCTGGTGAATTAGGAACCTTTGATTCTAGGAAACTCGGATAAGTTAGTGGCTTTGTGAGCACTAAATGAATGGGTTTTGGAGCCCAGTGTGTGTTTTTACTCGCCCGCCGGGTGCAAGCTAGGATTAAAGCTAATGGCCCACCAGTTCTTGGCTCCGTTGTTTCATTACCGTCTGTCCGAATCTAATGCGAACCTGCATGGGCCAGGCGGCTGTGATGGTGGCCGTGGCTACTGGCTTTACAGGAGTAATGCCCCAGGTGGGCAGAGTATCACCCCCTACTGGGCATGTCAGGTGGATCCCGGTCGGGCGCATATGGGAGTCTGTCTCTCTGTCTCTCCCACCCTCCCACCTCCCACCCCTGCTTCTCACTTTGGAAAAATACAAAAAATAATAATAATAACTAATTAATTAAATTGTGTCCCTCCCCCCCCCCCAGATTCATATTGTGAAATCCTAATCCGCACTGCTTTAGAATGTGGAAGTAGGATCATTGTAGATGTAACCAGTTCAGTTAGGATGAGGTCAGACTGGAACAGGATAGGCCACTAATTTAATACATCTGATGTCTTTATTTAAAAAGGGGGATATTTGAACACAGAAATGAACACAAGGGAGAATACCATGTGAAGAGTAAGGCAGATCAATGGGATGTGTCTACCAGCCACGAACGCCAGAGGTGGCTGGCAAACACCAGTAGCTGGGAGAGGCCAGCAGCAGGGCCTTCCCTGTGAGCCTCAGAAGGACTCAACTCTGCCAACACCTTGATTTTGGATTTCTAGCTTCCAGAACGCTGAGACAATACATTTCTGTTGATTAAGCCACCCAGTTTGTAGTGCTTTGTTGATTTAGCTAATTAGGAAGCTAATAGATAGAGCCAATATTAACACAGGCTCCCCCCCTGCCCTCTTTCTCATTCTCAATGCCCTTCCCCTCATCCTACTGTCCCGTGGTCTGTGCCCCAAGTTCCAGGGCCGACGCCACAGCACGCCAGGCACTGGGGCTTACGCAGCTGCTCTGAAACGGCCTATCAACCTTCCCCAGATCCTGGGCTTAATGAGATATTTTGCAAACTGTCCTTTGTATATAAAAGATAGGATTCTTCAAATAGGCCATCTACCCATGGGGGGTTAATAACAGAACCCAAACATTCAGATTCAGACAAATTAGAAAGAAGTTTGCAACTGGCATAGTAACACAGTCCAGGTGACAGTGACTGGTTGACTGGACAGTAACTCAGAGGGACCCAGTGTCAGACTCTGCCCTTTACTTGGACCTTCACTGCCCAGGCAGGTGCTCTCTGTTGTCTCTAGGCCCGTTCCTGAGCACATTAAGGCTGATGGAAAGCTCTGACCTGTTCCCTTCCGTGGGTTCCTGATGTCCCTGCCCCGCAATCCCATGCTGGCTCTGGACCCCTGCCACCCACGCCATCCTGTTCTTTGTCCCAGCCTTCTCCCTCCAACACTTACAGACTTCCTGGCCTTTGCTTTTTCCCCTTTTGTGCACCCTGGGTGGTTTTAAACCGTCACTTGTCCTAACCTTGAAGCCTGAATGTGCTCTGGAGTGGCCTGCGCCCTCCAGATCTTGCTTTGCCAGTCTTGACCTCCTGTCGATGACTGCTCCTGAGGGGGATGCCCAGAACTATGCACAGGACTACTGAAGGTTCTTGGGAAGGACCCTGGGGAGCAGGGCTCCATTACTGGCGGAAGCTAATGGGTGACACAGTGGTGGTGGTATTAGATGGCAATTTCTGTAGTATACTATGAGTTATACTATGCAACTAGTATAATTTTTTCTGGTTCAAAACACCCAGTGGTTTTTGATATATTAGTCAAGATCCCTTTGTTAGGTCTTAGCAAGACTTTAGCAGTACATGGCCCTAGCTGGTTGGCTCAGGGGTACAGCATTGGCCTGTTCTGTTGATGTCTCAGGTTTGATTTCTGGTCAGGGCACACAGGAGAAGTGACCATCTGCTTCTCCACCCCTCCCCCTTCTCTCTCTCTCTCTCTCTTTCTCTTTCACAACCATGGCTTAATTGGTTTGAGCACATTGGCCCTCGGTGCTGAGGATGGCTCCATGGAGCCTCTGTTTCAGGCACTAAAAGTAGCTCGGTTGCTAGCATGGCCTCAGATGGGCAGAGCATCAGCACCAGACAGGCGTTGCCGGGTGGATCCCAGTTGGGGTACATGCAGGAGTCTTTCTCTCTATCTCCCCTCCTCTCACTTGGAAAAGAAGGGGGGAAAAGAATTTAGTAGTACACTTATCAAGAATTTAGTACTAGCCTATGAAGCCATCCAGGAAGTTGTTTTAATAAACTTGGTGGTAGGTAGGTGTTATGTGTGACTTAAATCTTTAGAAGCAGGGTATCCTTAAAAGGGCACTCTTGTGCCACTGGTGTTTCTTCCACAGAGTCCAATCACCCCAAACCTCCAGTCACACCCTTTTTTTTTTTTAATGTTTATTTTATTGACTTGAGACAGAGAGAGAGGAACACTACTAATCTGTTCTTGTACGTGCCCTGACTGGGGATTGAACTGGCAACCTCTGCTTCGAGATGATGCTCTAACCAACTGAGCTATCTGGCCAGAGGCAGTCATACCCTTATAAAGAGTGCCCTCTGATTGCATATCAAAGAACAGATGAGCAAGATAAACCTGCAGTTTGGCTCACACATAAAGTTTCTATGTCTGTGTTTCTTTACAGAGACACAAAACACAGAAAGAGCAGGCACTGGGTCTCTGAGTAATTCACATTCAAATCTAGTTCACTGGATCCTGAGCAGTTCAGGAGGCAGATATTGGTTTACTCCTCCCATCCCTTGCCATACCCAGATTCTATCCCACTCCAGGTATCCTTACATACCTGCGGCTTCGCCTTCAGGCTCCGTCTGTTTGATAAATGTCTTCAGATTCTTGGCAAACACTCCGTTCTTGGCCAGCAGAGTGCTGTAGGACCCCTTTTCCAAGACGGTGCCATTCTCCAGAACCACAATCTCATCCACTTGGGGAAGAAAGTGAATGCTATGTGTAACCAACAGGCGCGTCTGTGAAAATAACAGTAAGTGCTGATATCTCTGTGCCCACCACCTTCCTTGTCCTACCCTAAAGACGGGAAAGCAGACAGCTCAATTCACTGTGGAGCTTTGCTTCACAGTGTGGCCCTGACCTCCGGGCCTCTTTTACTTCCTCTTTTCTTCCGAGTACCTCATCCTGAAACTGATCCATGGGTAAGACGAGAAACCTGTCATGGATATCTTCCAAGTTATATGTTATAAGGACAACAAAGTGTGCCTTACACAAGTTATCTTCCAGCTTTTCAGGTAGCCAGTCATTGGGCTTAGGGATGTCACCTGATGTAACTAACTAGTTAACTAACTGCCCCTTTCACTGATCTAACCAGTTCACGAACTGAGCTAACAAGAAATGCCCAGATTTCTTCAGCATGCTAGTGACATAGTAGGGCAAGAAATCTTGTCTTTGACCCAAGTCCTTCCTGGTGTGGAATATGGCATTCCTGCCTATTGATAAACCACATTGACTACTGAAACAGGGATTCCACTCAAAGAAAGACAAACACTTATGGATCAGTAATAAGGCTCAGATGGGGGCTTTGGGGTTGAGAAGGCCCTCTGGAGAGAAAACCCAAGCTCACTGTCTCTGTCTACTGCACAGATCCAGAGGCATTAGGTCCTTCTTACCTGGAAGACCTGGGAGGTTCACATTTTTAAGTCTCAGCTCTTCTGGGTTCGATTCCTGACCATCTGCTTCTCCCCCGCTCCCCTCCCTTCTCCCCCTTCTCTCTCTCTCTTTTCCCCTCCCACAGCCATAGCTTGATCGATGACTGATTCGAGTGCATGCTGAGAATGGCTCTGTAGAGCCTTCACCTCAGGCACTAAAAATAGCTCAGCTGTGAGCATGGCCCCAGATGGGCAGAGCATCAGCCCCAGATGGGGGTTGAGGGGTGGAATTCAGTCAGGACGCATGCAGGAATCTCTCTATCTTCCTTCCTTTCACTTGGAGAAGAAGAAGAGAAAGAGGAAGAGGAAGGGGGAGCGGAAGGGGAAGGGAAAGGAGAAGGAGAAGGAGGAGAAGAAGGAGACAAGAGCTCAATCCCACAAGACTGCCCTGACTTCAGATGCTAGTCACAAGCCTTGAACCAACCACACTTCTGACCCACTAGCTATAAATCAGGGATCCCACAGACCCCTTCTCGGGGTTGATAATTTGCTAGATGGCTAATAGAGCTTGGAAAAACACTTGACCTTTGTTTATCAGTTTATTATAAAGGAAATAACTCCGGAGCAGTCAAATGGAAGAGATGCATGGGGCAAGGTATGGGGGGGTGTGGGGTGGGGCTTCCATGTTCTCACCAGGTACACCATCCTCCTGGCACTTTAATGTGCTCGCCAACCCAGAGCTGAGTCTCCTTGTTTAGGAATCCTTATTACCCTATCTCCAGCTCTTCCTCCCCTCCCAGAGGCTGCAGGGCGGGGAGTGCGGCTAATAGTTCCAACCCTCCCATCACTTGGTTTTTCTGGTGAACAGCCTTATCTTATTTGGGGACTTCACGGTAGAGTCACTTATTAACATGATATCTAAAGGGACTCTTTATGAATAACAAAAGCCACTCATAGTATCACTCAGGAAATTCCAAGGTTAGGAGTTCAGTTCAGAAACTAGAGACGAAGGCCAAATACATTACTTCTTATACCACAGGTTTCAAAGTACTTTTTATCCTAATCAATCTTCCTAACAGGCTCAATGTCCACGCCACAGAACAAAGCTAAAATTAGTTATGACTTCAAGCTAGGAGCCCTCCTGGGGTCAGCTCCTAGAAGCCCAGTCTGACACGGTATCTCCTCAGAAGCCCAGGGCAGCAGGGACATAAGGAAATCTACTTCCGGGACTGCAGCTGTCCCAGGAGATGTGCGTCCCACTCTTCGCCTGTCTTTGTCACTTTAAATGACTTCTCACCTTGTGTTTCAATAGGCCATTGGGACCCAAGACCTTATTGAAAATGTGTTTTCCCACATGAGCATCCACAGCTGACAGGGGGTCATCCAGAATATAGATATCTGTATTTTGATAGGTGGCTCTGGCCAGGCTGATCCGCTGCTTCTGACCCCCGCTGAGGTTTATTCCCTGAAGAAAAAAATTACTTCCTTTAAACACTATGCCATGGCCCCACCTTCACTGAGGCTACTGGGAAAAGGCGAGGAACAGATTCGCTTCAATATAATCTCAAGGGCTTAAAACAACTTCCTTTATACAAATACAAAACTTTGATCCAGATAAATCACTTTAGGCCCAATAATTAAAAGGAGAACCTATTTATCTATTCCTATGGTATAATGTACTTATTATTTTTGTTGCTGCCTGTCCCATGAGAACATAGTGGTGATAATATACCAGGCAGATTTCCCCCATTTTGTTCATGGTGTAACGCCAGCACCTACAGTAGTCTCTGGCACACAGGTACTTGATAAATGCATATTGAATTAATGCGCAAAATTACTCTAGAGCTGTGTCTTCACAAGTCTTCTAATACTTCAAGATCCTTGTCCCCAAAGACTGCTCAAGGCAGTTTTAGGATAGGGATCATTAAACAGGAAACCTCAGGCCCAAGATGGTGTCACTTGTTATAAAGCCCAGGCAGAATGCCAAATCTAGATTTAATACCTCTTTCAGCCTTTCCCAGAAGATTGTCTTAATCAACCAGTGTGAAATTTTCTAGACAATACCAATGAGGTCATCTGTCATGAGGGCCTTCTCCATCACTGCACCCACCCCAAGAGGTAATCTGCATCATAAAACTCTTCCCTGCTCATTTCCCCTCAAAACAAACAAACAAACAAACAAACCCACAGATGTCCAGGTGTCCCCCCCAAAATAATCATTTATTATTATTATTATTATTTTGCTAAGTTTCCTTTCCCCACCCTCTTTTTTGTACAAGCCTTAGAGTGCCCTTGGAATTATTAGATATGATGCTGCCCAATTTATAAATCACTCAGTAAAGCCAATCAGATCTTCAAATTTACTTTGTTGAATTTTGTTTTTTAACAGGACTGAGGATAAAAACATCCTAAATATGTAATAATCAGGGATTTCTAAACAAATTATGCTACATCTATATAGTGAATACAATATACCAGGGGTCCCCAAACTACGACCCACTGGCCGCATGCAGCTCCCTGAGGTCATTTATCCAGTCCCCGCCGCACTTCCAGAAGGGGCACCTCTTCCATTGGTGGTCAGTGAGAGGAGCACAGGATACATCCGCATCCTGTGCTCCTGGAGTACTGTATGTGGCAGCATCACTCACGTACAGTACTATTTCCGGTGACACTGGACGCAATTGTCACGGCTCTGGAAGTGCATCATATGACATGTGTGCATATGTGCAGTGCGCATAGGGATTTGTTCATAGTTTTTTTTATAGTCCGGCCCTCCAACGGTCTGAGGGACAGTGAACTGGCCCCCTGTATAAAAAGTTTGGGGACCCCTGCATATACAGTAGTTATTAAAAATCTATTTTTTAGAAAAGCATTTGCGCCTGGCCTGTGGTGGTGCAGTGAATAAAGCGTCGACCTGAAATGCTGAGGTCACCGGTTCAAAACCCTCGGCTTGCCTGATCAAGGCACATATGAGAAGCAACTAGTATTAGTTGCTGTCTCTCAGTCTCTTCCCTTTTTCTCTCACTCTCTCTTTCTCCTCTCTCTAAGGTCAATAAATAAAGTCTAAAGAAAAGCATTTGCCTAACTGGTGGTGGCACAGTGGATATAGCATCAACCTGGGATGCTGAGGTCCCAGGTTCAAAACCCTGAGGTCGCCAGCTTCAATACGGGCTCATCTGGCTTCAGCACAGGCTCACCAGCTTGAGCACAGGGTTACTGATTTGAGTGTGGCATCATTAAAATGATCCCATGGTCACTGGCTTGAGTCCAGAGGTCGCTGGCTTGAAGCCCAAGGTCACTGGCTTGAGCAAGGGGTCACTGGCTTGACTGGAGCTGGTTGGTGAAGGTATGTATGAGAAGCAATCAATGAATAACTGGAGTTACACAGCGATGAGTTGATGCTTCTCATCTCTCCTCCTTCCTCTCTCTCTCTCTCTCTCTCTCTTGCATGCATGTGCATGCACATACAAAAAATGAAAAAAAAGAAAGGCATTTAATAACATGAGGAAACAATTCACACTACATATCTGACTGTTAGAAGCAGTTTACTAGAACGTTTCTGACACTCACTGATCTCCAGCTGAATCAGGACAACCAAGCTGCTTGCTGTCCCTCCACCATGATGTCCACCTTGGGCCTGTCACTAGATATGTAACCTCTCAGGTTCTAGCCTCATCATCTTCCTTTAGATTACATAATCATTATATGTGCTTCCAGGAGTAAAATTTTAAGTTTCCGAGTTATTTGTCTAAAATACAGTGCAAAGTCAGTTTTCCTGGTATTTACTCCAAACATCAACATCCAAATTGCTCAACTGTTTTGTTCCCCGCACTTCTTCACCGTCCTCCCTTCTTTCTTTTGCTACTTCACCCTTCAAGGTTCTGAGTACCTTCTCTCCGATCTCGGCCAGGTCGCCTCCGGGCAGCACTTCCAAGTCTTGGAGGAGGGCACAGGCCTCTAGAATTTGCTGGTATCTGTTTTCTTCGAACTCTGACCCAAAGAGGATGTTGTCCTTTACGGTGCCATTTTGGATCCAGGACTGCTGCGGAACATAGGCTATCGTGCCCTGGATGGAAGAAGACCAGACCATGTGACAGCTGTACCTCCAGACATGCACGGCTGAAGGAGGGGTGGCAGGAGCAGAGGGACACACAGAACTTAGATCTGAAGAAACATATGTCATGTTGACTGAACATCTATTTCTAAATGTGCTTATTGCACCAACCGGGGAGAAAGAATGCAAAGTCCTACTCATTACGTGAAGTCCCCTTTCATTGACTCTCACTTTCTAGCCAGGATCCTGAAAACGGAAGATGAAAGCACATGCCGTTTCTAGAACAGGGTTCTAGTCAGACCCCAGTGAGCGCACAAGGATGGACAGAGGACTACCACTGACGGGGGCCAGGGGTGACATCTGAGGAAGCGAGAACTAAGATATGGGATTAGGGTGCAGGCTGACACATGGAGCCAGTCACGTCCGAAGAAAGATGAACCTGACAAACGCCTGTCTGAGGAAAAACTCAGTTATGACACAGCAAGAAAAACTTCCTAAAAGGAGTTAAGAGACAGAGTTAAATTTGTACATTGTGCAGAGATACAGAGATGAGACTGAGGGTTGCCAGAGGGGCGGGGTTTGAGGAACTGGGTGAGAAAGGTGAAGAGGTTAAGAACTACAGCTTGGCAGTCATCAAATAGCCACAGGGATACAAAATACAGCATAGGGAATATAGTCAGTAATACTGTAATAACTACATACGGAGCTGGGTGGGTACTGGGAATATCGGGGACCACTCTATAAAGTATATGCTTGTCTAACCACTATGCTGTACACCTAAAACTAATAGAAAATAGCATTGCATGTCAACTGTAATGGAAAAAAAAATATTTGTAGAGTCTGCTCTGTTGATTTAATGCAAAATAGCTCATCAGTGATTGGTAAATCAGGGAATAATATCAGTATGAAGTAGAAGTTCTTCTAAATGGTCTGAGCATGTCAATGAAAAGCAATCAGGGGCAAGATTTCTCATAATTAAAAAGAAGAAATTAGCAATATATAAAGGTCTTAAGACCTCTTTTTGGCATAAGCAACCATGGGTTAAGTGATTCAAAGTACCTATAGTGGCCCCTAAACTTAGCTCTCGGGAAGCTGAGAGCGCTGGTGAAGATGCCGTGGAAACATTTCCTCTCTGTTAAAAGCATCATAATTGATACAGATGTCTACACCTTGCAGCAAATTTCTGTATTGGAAACTAGAGTCCCCAAAGGAAGAGTGGGGAGGCCCTGGACTAACTGTGATGCTGGGTACAGTTGCCGTGAGATTTTACACGCACCTGTTTTTATTGTTATTGGTTATTGTTTTTGTTGGTATCTTGGTTAAAAAGTTACATAAGTTTAATAATCGGTTCTAGCTCTTTCCCCCAGGTCTTGTTATTTTTTGTTGCATAATTTTGTATAATGTGAAGTTTTCAGAAACACATAGTAGAGAGAGCAGAATCGCCTATGCTTGGAAGGAAAGCATCTTGTGCAACAGTGTCACCTGGGTCGCTCATTAAAACTGCAGAGTCTTAGACTCTACCCCTTGAGTCTGATTATGTATGTGAGGTCGGGCAAAGAATCCATAGGTTACAAGTCTACCAGATGTCCCCACGACCTTTCACCTAGACAGCAACACAGCAGCAGTGACAGCCGGAATCTAGTCCTCAGTCCCTCTCCCACGTGACAGAGCAGCAGGAAGCAGCCCACATCTGAGCGTCACAGTCTTCTCACCTTGACGGTGACGTACCCATGGACATTTTCCATTTCTCCCAGCATGGCCGACATCAAGGAGGATTTCCCGGAGCCCACAGAACCCACCACAGCCACCAACTGGCCCGGCATAATGTCCAGGTTCACACTGAAAGAGAGACGTGTATACGAAGGAGATGAGGAAATTTATTCAAGAGGAGTTCAAACCACTTCTCAGACTCTCCATGGGAAGTCTGGCATTTGGAGATTTTTCTCTCAAGACTGGAAAATTTGTCTTGGAAATACAAGATTCCAACGTGCCTCCTTAATTTAGTTTTAAGCTCTGAGAGCCTAGAGAGTGAACCCTGATGTATTCAACTCATCTTTAAGCGTTTGTGCCAAACTTGGGTTTCCACTGGGAAAATTCTCTTAGAACTAACAGGGTGCTATTGAACAAGACCCCCGTGGGAGCCTGGAGACCTGAGTGCAAGTCCCAACTTTGTCACTGCCAAGCTGTGTAATCTTAAAACATCACATCGTCTGGTGTTGCACTAGATTAACGTTTCCCAAACTTGGTCCTCCAATAAGACTAGCCATTCAATGGAACACTTGTTGAAAGTATAGACTCCTTCTTGTCCCCTGGAGGTCTAGCTTTGTCTGGCTGGAGAGGGGCCCACATTGGGCTAGACTCCTGGAAAAATCTGTGTGCCCGCCCTATTGTTTGAGTTCCTGGAATATTAGGAACCTCAGGAACTTGTTCACAGTCTTTCTGAACCTGCCCATCAAGCTGAACTTGTTCTAGACTTATATTAGCAAAGGGGGTCTGCGTCCAGTCTCCTCGCTGCAAAGAGAAGCGTTTAGGTTGGGGTTCAGAGGAGTTTCTGGCCTGAAAAATCCTGGAGCAAGCTCCAGAGTCCATGTTAAAGGCTGTAGAAATAGTAGAGAAGGGCAAAAAGGCCTGGTGGTCGCAGGGAGATGCTAAGGGGTGCTCAGTTATGAAGAAAGCTCTGCCTGCTCAGGCTCCTTCCTGCTCCTCTCTGTGGGTGCTGGGCTCAGCAGATGAGCTGGGTGTTGTGTAACACGCAGTGCTTAAGGAACACATTATATACAACATCATGGAAAAAAGGGGTTGGCTTAGGACAGAGGAGGTAGCCTCTGGGGGGAATGTAGAGATGGGTTATTTAGATGTAAAACTCCAGACCTGAAATTGAATCTTACAGAGGCATCTCCCACTGTCCACTCTGAGGAAGGAACTGCAATGTTTTCTTTTGTTCTTTTTTTAATGTTTTGGCCCTGGCCATTTGGCTCAGTGAATAGAGCATCGGCCTGACGTGTAGATGTCCTGGGTTTGATTTCCAGTCAGGACATACAGGAGAAGCAACCATCTGCTTCTCCTCCCTTCCCCTCGCCTTCTCCCTCTCTCTCTCTCTTCTCCTCCCACAACCATGGCTCAATTGGTTCTAGCAGATTGGCCTTGGGCGCTGAGGATGGCTCCATGGAGCCTCTGCCTCAGGCGTTAAAAATAGCTCAGTTATGAGCATGGCTCCATATGGGCAAAGCATCAGCCCCAGACAGGGGTTGCTGAGTGGATCCCAGTCGGGGTGCATGCAGGAGTCTGTCTCTCTATCTGCCCTCCTCTCACTTGGAAAAGAAGAAAAAAATTAAAAAAAATATTTTGAGAGAGACAGGAAGGGCAAGAGATTAGAAACATCAACTCATAGTTGCATCACTTTAGTTATTCATTGTTGCTTCTCATATGTGCCTTAACTGGCCAGTGACCCCTTGCTCAAGACAGCAACCTTGGGCTCAAGCCAGCGACCTTAGGATCATGTGGACGATCCGGCCATCAAGCCAGTGAGCCTGAGCTTAAGCCAGCAACCTTGGGGTTTCGAACCTGGGAACTCAGCATCCCAGGTTGACAATCTATCCACAGTGCCATCACCAGTCAAGCTTCAACATTTTTAATTACATTCTTAAATGAATGAATTAACTTCAATTGAGTTCAGGTTCTGGCGTGCATCCTCTACTGAGCTGAAGACCTACGCCACCTGTCCACCACGCACTGCTTCCAGCCACAATCTGGAGAACAAACATTGTCATGGGTTCTAAGCTAGACCCATGTGGTCCCACCATAGGAAGCAGGGTGGCAGATGTATTTACAAACAAAGAGGCTCAGGACCTTCGCTGTCAGCTCAGCCCTGCATTGGTGGAGCCTGCACTGGTATCTAACTGAAGATGCGCACACAGCTCGTCTCCCCACGTGCTCCAGTACACGGACTCTTTCAACCACAGGACCAGGATGAGCAAGGAGAGTCCTAGAGAACAGTAGGGAGCAAAGGAGGCAACTCACTTTTGAATTGTGGCTTCCACATCACGGTCCCAGGTAAAGGAGGCCTCGGAAAACCGCACGGCTTTGTCTGTTGAGAAGAAGGCCCTCTTTTAGCCAGATGTAAGGTCCCACCTGCCTGTCTGCCCTTTCGCAGCCTTCACACGTCCCTCTCTGCTTCCTCCAGCAGATCCCGATCACCTGTGGCAGGTGCTGGCTGGCCCCTGCGCTCGTGAAACCTCCTGGGGGAGACCAGAGTGGCCTGTGTACCAAGTCCTTTTTGATTCAGGGGTGCCAGGCCTGTTGTGAGCCTAGATTTCAGACCTGTAGACCCTCTGGGTACATTCCCAGGCCCTGTCAGCTAGTGTTCCACCCACATATATACAGCTACTGACTCCCCACCCTGGGTTACAGCCCCGCTGCTCACTCTGGCTGTGGACGCCCCCAACCCCTAATCCTCCAGACCCTGCATTGTCCTTGCTCTGCCTACCTTCCCAGCACCATGGGCTCAGCTCCATCCTGCCTTCTGCCCTCCAGATCCTTTGCAAGATTCCCCACTTATCCTCAGAACAACTGGCTTAGCTTTGTTTAGCAATCTGGCCAACCACTCAGTTCTACGTGAAAACATAATTTAAGTAAAAACAGTATACTTATATGCAAATGTAGGTTCAAGGTAAGTCCCCTCACTCTCCCTTTCAGTTTGCTGCTGCTGAGCCCTTGTATTTCAAAGGGCTGATGCCAGCCCTGTGGGTAAGTTGGGGAAACGGTTTCCAAGTTCATTTACCAGAATTGTGGTCCTGTTGAATGGCAGAAGTGTCCAGGTCATCCGCTCCCAAGTACTTCTCCAGCCGTTCTGTGGAAACACTGGCCTAGCAAAGAACACAAAAGATCTCAAGAATGAACTATCCAATGACAAGCGCAAGCAGGGAGAGGATTTTGACGCTGTCACCAGACGTGGGTGTGGAAGGAGAGAGTCGATCTGCCAGGTTTCTTGCCCACAGTGTGCCACTTGCCGCTGGAACCTCCTGACCCCACTACAGACTCAACCTCACCTCGACCCTGGGAGCCAGCCCAACCCTCTGACGGAGGCAAATGGAGACACTGTGCTTCAACCTTTCAGAAAACAGCAGGGAGAAGGAAGGCGACTCTTCTGCTCTCTCTCCCATCTTTGTTCCTAGTTCCAGAAAGTGTCTCTTGCCTCTCTCTGAGATAGAGCCTTAACTCCTACCTGGTTCTGGCCACGAGGCCCCTGGCGTGCCCCTGTGTAACTGGGTCCATCCATGCCTTAATGAGCCCCTCGGTGTTCTAACTGAGCCCCTACTGGGACTCTGCAGGGGAACTGGCCACGGCACACACTGGCATAGGCCACAGAGGTCAAGCTTGTATCGCAGTTGATCTAAGTGCTGGCAGAACACCCTGTGGTCCCCCTGGGACATGAGAACTTGGGAAGATTTCCAGGAGCTTTTCAAGGACATTTCTCACGTGCCTCCCTGGCATCCAGGGATGCTGTCATGAGACAGTGTCTCACCACCTGGGTTCTGAGGAAGTGTGAGGCTTTCTGCCTCGCCCTCTCCTTAGGGTACGACCACAGACTACAGAGCTGCTCAGCTGCCGCAGGGACCAGCTCCTCAGGAACAGGGCACCCTGCTACCCTGCCACATTCGCATCTGGTCACTCTTGCTTCAGTGTCATCTCCTGGGACAGGGAATGCAGGGAGCTGACCCTTTTGCTGACCTTGCTCTCGCTCTCTCTGTAATAAACTGAATCCAAAAAGAGCATGTTGTTTCTTTATCGGCCATACCTGTCAGCTTTTCTTAACATCCTCCAGGACAGGGAGGCCTTCTCCTAAACCCCAGCCTTCCCTGTGGCCTGAGCAGTCTGAAGTTAGCCATCTCTGAGATGAATGCCGATCACCACACTCTGTCGTTCTGGCAGCTCGCCAGTCTGGCACCCGCCCTGTGATCTTCCCCACGGTCTGGCCCATCTCAGAGACTGGGCTCAGGTTTCAGGACGCAGATGTCCCCTCTGGCCCACCTTAGTTCTCCCGACCTCCTAACTCATTTTCTGACAGCTTGAGGTTCCCAGATTGCCTTTGGTTTTACCACCACCTGGCTTCACACAGAGAGGGTCCTTTCTCTCCCCTTCATCCCATAATTCCCTAATGCTATGTAAATGCCCCAAGAGCCTCCTGGAACTGTGGGGAAAACTAGGCTGGGAAAGGGTTTAGAAATGTTCCAGATGACAGGGTGAATCACAAATGTGGTCCCAAGCATTGCACCCTGTGAGGGAGATGAGAATCCTCCCGTTATAGTCAGATACATGGGCTCAGAGGGCCTATGATTTTACTAAGATCAAACCCCTTGTGAGAGAGATGAGAATCCTCCTGTTATAGTCAGATACATGGGCTCAGAGGGCCTGTGATTTTGCTAAGATCAAACCTCCCTTCTTTAGAGACCCAACTCTCTCTAGGTGAATGTTCACCAGTAAAAGCTAGAGGTGAGTTATGATAGGCTGTCATTCCAGAACCTGAGGCTTTTTATCAGGGATAATCAGCAGTGAAAGTTCCTACCTACCTGGAGCATGGAGGAGATTAACATGGGAAGCATGCTTAAGGGAAAGCGTAGGATATTGAAGAGGGTGATGGAGGTGAAGGCCTTGTTTGCATCCAAAAGATTATTGCTATTCACCAGGACGTAAACTGAAAACGTGGTCACAGACACCTAGAAAAACAAGGTCATGAACAATTTATTCCTAAAAGGGCTCAAGCAGCCTTGTGCTAAATTTCAGGAACACAGTAGATTAGAACTGAAGGAATCTTAGAAATTATCTCGACCTTCTCATATTACAGATGAGAAAACTGAACCTGAGAGAAGTACGAAATATCTTGCCCAAGTCATAAAATCAATTAATGGCATTGCTGGGACTAGAACTTGGGTCCCTGGCTCCTTGATCTGTGTTTCTTCCACTTTCAACCCTCATGACCTTTCCAAGAAGACAAGAAACCCTCCTTCGCAGACCATTCCTGGAGATCACATTCATGTTGAATATCCTGGCAATGTGCTCTGGGCTCTCAGACCACCAAACTGTACTGAAGGGTGAAATTAGAGTTGGAAGCATGAGGGAGGAAGAGCAGCATGGGGAGTTGAAGAGGGGGGTGGGGTTCCCTGGATCTCCGGGTCAGGGCTAAAGGCTGTGGGCAGTCTACCTAGGACAGACCTTCTTCAGGAAGCTGACCCAGCCCAAAGACTTGTGTCACTCACCAGGACCGGAGTTGAGAATAGGAGAAACATTATCACAGCCTGCAACTGCCCAAAGGTGAGCAAATTCTTCAGCTCTTTCTTCCGAAGGTTGTGGACTTGGTTTATGAATGAAGGTTCCCAAGCAAAATATTTCAGGATCTAATGGGATAGAAAAGAGCACAGCTCACACTGTTGCCCCCAAAGGACACCAGGTACATCTCATCCACCCAGGTTTTAAGATATAGTCCTTAAATTTGGGGGATGGGGAGAAACCCAGATTATAAAGTATGAATATAGAAAGGTAGCTTGTTTTTGTTGACAACCTACAATGTACTAACATTTTATAGACATTATTTTACTTAATCCCTATAAAATCTAAGAGTCACTAACGGTTTCAGTTTGCTTGGGACTAGAGGCTGCTCAGGAGCAGGGCTCTCAGTCCTAAACCTGGAGAGTTCCGGGAAAACTAGGGAGAATTAGTTTCCTACTTTTGAAGAATTACTGTATTCATTTTAAAGATAAGAAAACAGGCTGAGAGAGGCTAAATAACTTGCCCAAAGTCACCAGCTAGCTAGTAATAGAGCTGAGACTCAAAACCAGGTGTTCATTCTGCCACACTAGCGGGAAGACATTTCAGAATTCTGTGGGGAGAAATATCAAGGCATTAAAAGGGGCCTCCATTTCATTTTCGAGAACTATGTGGTAACGTAAAATCCATTAATTCAAAACAACATATATATTTTAAAAAGATTTTATCCATTGCCTTTGGAGGATGAAATGCATTATTTTGAAAACTGATAGAGAAAAGAAGAAAGCATTTATTCTTCCTATTCTGTACAAATTTTATTTTAAGGTGATCAATTAATTGATTAAGATAATTCTTCTTTATAGAATTCCAGCTAATCAACACCAAAAGAGTAATAGGATTGAAATATCACCCTCTTGTAACTCCTAATGAAATAATAGATCAAGGCAATGACAGTGGTTTTTTAACCTTTGCTGCATGTTAGAATCACTTAGGGAGCTTTTAAAATATTATATATGCCTGGAGCTCACCCCTAGGGAGTCCATTTTAAATGGTTTGAAGTAGGGCCCAAGCCTCAGCGGGTGTAACAAATTTACCAAGGGATCAAAATGCGCTGCCAGGGCCACAGAGCAGTGCTCTAGGTGCAAGAGTGGCAGGACGTTTAACAAGGGTTGGATCTAGACCAGTGATGGGCAACCTTTTGAGCTTGGTGTGTCAAAATTCGCCAAAAAACCGAGCATAACTCGGGTGGTGTGTCACTTCGAGAAAAACGGCCTAACCGGAAGTCCCAGAACTAGACACTCTGTGCCAGAGTTCTGTTGTTTTGGCCTACAGACCTCCGGCACAGAGTGTCTACACTACAGCAAATGTTTTATCCTCGGGTACTGCACCTGGCCATGCAGGAGCCGAGGATGAAACATCCTTCTCAGCATGCAGCGCCATACTTCTCTGGTATGCGGCCGCCTGTCATCAAAAATGGCTATACGTGTCAGTGCTGACATGCGTGTCACAGGTTCGCCATCACGGATTGACAGCCCCTGGACCCTGGCACGCTCATTGCTGCTGATGTTTGGAAGTATGCCGCACAACCTGGAAACATCCTTACCTGTCCCCAACCCCAATATCATACCTAAATCTAGTCAAGTTTTAGATCTAACTACCAATTTACCTGAGATATAGAAAATAGGCAACCTGGTTCTCCAATATCACCAAATAAAGGTGGAGGGGGCACTATTGTAGATTAAAAGAACTATCAACTAAATGCCAGGTGTAGATAATCTTGGGATCCTTATTTAAACTTAAACTAACCAACAGGGTTTTTTTTTGTGTGTTGTTTTTGAGAGATGTATGAGGCAATTAGGGAAATTTCATAATACCAAAGAATAAATTGTTAATTTTTTTAGGTGTGATAATGGTATTGTGGTTATGTTTAGAAACTAAGTCTTTCTTTTAGAAATATATTCAGAGTGTTTACTAATTAAATGACAGGATAATTTGAGCTTTGCTTGAGAATAATTTATCAGGGAATGAGGAAGGGGTGGAGAGGTATAGATGAAACTAGTTAGGTCATGTTGATAATTGCTGGAGCTGCGTAATGTTCACAGGGGTTGATTATATCACTCTGTCTACTTTTATGCACATACAATAATTTGAAAGCTAATAATATAAAAACAAAACAAACCAGTTATGGTCAATAAATAGAAATCAAGGTTCAAACAAAGGTCTGAGAGCAAGAGAAGAAACAGGAGACTGGTGGGTAGAGGACTCAGGAATCACGCGACACGCAGGAGCCTAAAAGTGGGAGCCCCCAGCCTCCTCCAGGGTTTGGTATGGCCACGCCCCCAGAGCCGCTATCACTGTGCAGGGAGGCGGGCCACCTGCACTCGGCTTCTCACCTTGATTCCATTGAGAATTTCATTCATGATCTTTAAACGTTTGTCTTTCTGCTTCATAAGTTTTACCTGCCAGGTAAAAGGAAAACAAAAAGAAAACACTTCCATGTGAGAGGATCCAGATTTGCTGCAGACGGTAGGTCTGGGTGGCACGTGTGACTGTCACTTGGTAAGAGCTTGAGGTGCCCAGTGACCGGATGTTTCTCTTCTGCTCTCCTCTTCACCACTCTGCCCGGTCACGTCCCCTTCTCTCTGACCCTTGAACATGCCACTTTTGTTACTGCCCCTCAGTACTGGCCCGACCGAGCTCTCTTCCACATGGGGTTTATGTGGTTCAGACAGAGCTCGGCTCAGATAGCCCCTCCTCACAGAAGCCTTTCCTGCCTGGTCATCTGAAACAACCACCCACTCATTCGCTATCACGTCACCTTGTTTAATCCTCTGCGTAGTGCTTATCATGATCTGATATTTTTTCTTCCCGGCTTTTGTGTTTATGGCCTGACTCTCCACCCTAAGCAGAATGTAAGCTCCACACGAACAAGAGCTTTGTCTAACGTGCTGCTGTGTTCCCAGAAAAGCAGGCTGCATGATAAGTATTTTAAAATAATCTGTAACTAAATGAATGCAAAACGAATGAATATGTTACGCAGGCCATACAGTCCATCCATACAACCTATGATTTCTGGCAGAGCTACGGACGTCCACACACAGTGGGAGCAAGGTTCATTGCTAGGATTAGGTTTCAAGTTTAAGTGACTCCCGTGACTGCTGTGTGGATGGTTTGTATTGATTGCTACGAGAAGAAACAGGGTCAATAATCACTGTTCTAAGAAGTGCCCAGTGGAGCAAGGTGGAAGAGTTATGTTCAGGGTCCCTGGGAAGCTCTCCTCTTCTCTCTCCAATCAGGTTCTTCCCTCTAACATGAATGAAGACAGAGTATATAAACCCCAAGAGTGGTGAGAACATGACAAGGAAAGACAGAGAAAAGCAACTTCATTTGGGATGGTGGAAAGTCTTTTACCAGCTTTGCCTTGCCCGCACTGCCACCAAGAGTTAGATAAAATAAGCAAAAGACTTTAGACTTTGAAGAAGGAGTATGCATCCCTAGGGCGACTGTTTCTTTACCTGAATAGTCTTATTCTTGGTGGCCATTATCCCATTAATTGGTATTAGGAGCAACATCATCCCAATTCCCGCTAGGATAGAGGGTCCCAATTCTATCCACAGGAAGTAGGTGGATAAGGTAATCTGTAGAACATTGGACCACAGCAGGTGGATGAAGTTGGTCGCATCCATGAGCTTCTGGGCATCCACAGACATCAGGTTCACTGTTTCTCCAACGGTGTACTCCTTCCTCGCCTGGTTGGACAGGCTCAGTGCCTAAAGATAAAGATTGGGATTGGGATCCCTGGACAAGGCCAAGCATACTTGGTAGTAAAAGGAGAAACCCAGGAAGTGAGAACACAGCAGAAAGATGGGCTCCATATGGACATAACTTTTTCAAGAAGCTGTGCCTTCCTGCCTCCAAATTTTACACACAGTGTCCTCTCATTCTTGGCCATTTTTTCTGCTAGTCTCACCTTCTTCAACCTCCCACCCCCGCCTTACACACACACTTCTTTGCTCAGAAAATTCTTATTTATCCTTTAATGTCAGCTTAGACATACTCTGAGAAGACTTCCCTGACTTTCAAGCTTGGGTTGGATACCCCTCCTGTGTTCTCCCATAACATCCTGAGCTTACCTCTGCCATTACCTTTGTTACACTGAACTGTAATTGTTGTGTTTTTCCATTTCCCCACCAGATATAAACCCTGTGAGCACAAGGCTGCATCTGTCCATTTCACTACTGTGTCACATGGTACACAGTAGGGAATCCATTACTGAAAGATGGAACAAATGGAGGTGGAAGGGAGGAAGCATGTGCTGATTCTGACCTTGCAGACTTTTGGTTTCGCAATGTTATTTGGAGCCATACTCTCATGAGGAGGTTGCAACCATTCCCAAGAAGGACAGAGATTTAGAGTGGAGAGGAAAGCTGCAGGTTTACACATTTGAAGCAAAATGATTTGTTTATTGTGAGAAATTTTCAGGCAATGTCTAAATACCTGAATCTTATTGTATGAGCCTCCTGTTCTCATGTTAAAGAGATCAGAAGGCTGATACCCATAGGTCTATCACTTACAACAATGCCTGGCACAGCCTGACCTGTGATGGTACAGTGGATAGAATGCCAACCTGGAATGCTGAGATCGCTGGTTTGAAACCCTGAGCTTTCCCGGTTAAGGCTCATATGAGGAGCAACTACTACAAGTTGATGCATCCCTCTATCCCCCTTTCTCCTCTCACTAAAATCAATAAATAAAATATTTTTTTTAATGACACAAATGCACCTGACCAGGCAGTGGCGCAGTGGATAGAGTGTTGGACTGGGATGCGGAGGACCCAGGTTCAAGACCCGGAGGTTGCCAGCTTGAGCACGGGCTCATCTGGTTTGAGCAAAACTCACCAGCTTGGACCCAAGGTCGCTGGCTCCAGCAAGGGGTTACTCGGTCTGCTGAAGGCCCATGGTCAAGGCCCATATGAGAAAGCAATCAACGAACAACTAAGGAACCGCAATGAAGAATTGATGCTTCTCATCTCTCTCCTTTCCTGTCTGTCTGTCCCTATCTATCCCTCTCTCTGACTATCTCTCTGTCTCTGTTAAAAAAAGAAACGACACAAATGCACCTAGCTCAGAAACTTGGGTTGGAGGCAGGGTTATTGAAACTAGCTGGCACTATGCTCACCAAGTCACCATCTTCCAGGAGAAAGGAGAACCTTCTTCTAATTTACACAAAGATATTCACCTCAATGCTTTACCTAGAAGATTTTCTGTCATCTTAATTCACCAATACATTCTTCTTTGCAACATACCAGGATTCTTGGTTGTACAGTAAAAAGAGGGAAATTTCCTAAAATGTTAGGCTACCAAGGTTCTAAAGAAATCAGTCCACTTCTACACCTCCCCTTAGATATGGAAAACAAACAAACAAAAAGGTAACATTCAATCAGCCTTTACGGTAATCATGATGCTTTTCTTTACTCAATAAATCTCATTAAAGTGGGAAAGTCTTTGATTTAGTCTCACTAGTCCCTGTGTTGTAGCAGGTGTTGGCTATGTGACTGTAGGCACTGAGTTGCTCAAAGCCTTACTTCTCTGTAAAATAGGGACAATGCATAAGGTTAAGAATAGATAATAGATGTAAAAAATTTTTTCAGGGAGCTAAAGATTATTTCATAGGGCTGAGGATTGATAATAGATGTGAAAAATGTTTCATAACATTTCATAAATGAAGCATTATCTAAACATAGAAAATTAGTCAATTTTAATTCTATTTTAGTAGTAATATTTATTTGTCTCATTAAGAACTCTATTTTACAAATTCTTTATGGATCATAACAGTTGCAAACCCTGAAATATATTAGGAATCAAAATAATGGGAATGAATTATCACAGTTGTAAAAGTGTACATTCATAGAAATGGCTGAGACAGCCTAGTCAGTGACCCAATATCCTGCAAACCAGCAGAAATCATAGATCTCCAAAGGAATAAGGGGATTAGAACATGAATTCGGGAGAAGGCAAATGCCAGTGTGAGCTTACCTCTGCCATTACCTTTGTCACAGTGAACTGTAATTGTTTTGATTTTCCATTTCCCCACCAGATGTAAATTCTGTGAGGACAAGGCTGCATCTGTCCATTTCACAACTGTGTCACATGGTACATAGTAGGGAATCCACTACTGAAGTTCTAAGGACTAGATCAGACCTCTGACCTAAAGATGTTTGGATTACCTGCCTGGATCCCTTGATGAGTCAACATCTACTCAGGGAAGACAAAGACACATTGGTGTTGTAAGAGAGGAGAGCAAAGGAGACTCCAGGGATTGAAACAGAGAAATCGCTGTGATGGAACTCTCTCCTGGTGGACAAAAACCAGGAAGAAAAGGCAATGATGTTCTGACCTATAAAAATTCCTATCTCCTCATGTTGGAATTTTCTCCCCAGGTTTATATAATCATTGATCATAACTATTTTATTTTCATTTCCTTCTTTCTATTTATTTCTTCTTTATTGAGATACAATTGACTCTACTTTTATTTCTTAGGGACAGAATGAGACTTCAGCTTAGTATCTAGAATATAAGAAAAATACAGTTGCCCTGAGAAAGTTCAATGTTAAAAGCGACGTATCAGAAGAAAGGTAAGTAAAATCATCTTAAGGAGATGGGAAAGCTCCCAAGTCTGCCAAACTGAGAAGGCAGAGTGGATGTATTTACAAAATAAATAAATAAATAATAAAAAGGAATAGGCAGAGAAGGGGTTGGTCACTCACTAAAGATTTAGAAAATGAAGTCAGTAGGCAAAAGTGTGTTTGGGGTGATGGAGCCCTGGTCCATACAGCATTCTAGTCTATGGTAAAATTGTAATTTGATGGATGTACCAAGCCTTATACATGCTGTTTTATGTAGTATTGGATTAAAATGTTGGTGGTTTTCAGAGTCTGTCCTTGGTCAGCTTCTTTTCTGACTTTACATCTTTCCCAAGGCATTTCTACCTTGTTGGTAGAAGTAGGGAGAAGGACAGATAGGCAAACCTTCAAGGCCAAATGGCAGATGCTGGGCAGAGAACAGCTTGCAGTTTTTCCATGGAATTACCGCCCCCCCATGCACACCCTTAGGTTTATGTACACACATTTCATATTTGAATTTCCAAGAAATATCTAAAGAAGGCTGTGTGGTTAGTCAAAATCCAATGTTGACAGACAGAATGGGAAGGCAGAGAAATGCAACCCAAATGAATCAAGAGAAATCCCCAGAAAAGAACTTGAATGAGTCAGATATAAACAAATTACTGGCTTCAGAGTTTAAAATAATGATTGTTAGGATGTTCAAAGATCTTAAAACAGCAATAGATAGACATAATGAGAACCTAAATAAAGAGATAGCAAATATAAAAAAGGACATTGAAATAATAAAAAAGAATCAGTTAGAAATGACAAATACAATATCAGAAATGATGACCACAGTGGAAAGAATTAAAAGCAGGATGGATGAAGCTAAGGATTGAATCAGTGAGTTAGAGGAAAAGATAAACGAAGGCATAAAAGTGGAGCAGCAAAAAGAAATGAGACTCAAAAAGTCTGAGGAAACTCGAAGAGAGCTCTGTGACAATATGAAGAGAAATAACATCCTCATCATAGGGGTTCCTGAAGAAGAAGAGAAAGAACAAGGGATAGAAACCTTGTTCAATCAAATCATAGCTGAAAAATTCCCTAAACTGATGCAGAAAAAAATCACACAAGTTCAAGAAGCACAGAGAATTCCATTAAAAAGAAACCCAAAGAAATCCACACCAAGACACATTATAATTAAAATACCAAAGCTAAGAGATAAAGAGAAAATATTAAAAACTGCTAGAGAAAAAAAAGACTATCACCTACAAAGGAGCCCCCATAAGGATGACATCCAACTTCTCAACAGAAACACTTGAGGCCAGAAGGAAATGGGAAGAAGTATTCAAAGTAATGTAGAACAAGAGCCTACAACCAAGACTACTTTATCCAGCAAGGCTATCATTTAAAATTGAAGGAGAAATAAAAAGCTTCCAAGACAAAAAAAAAAAAAAAAAAAAACTCAAGGAAATTATTACAACCAAACCAATGCTGCAAGAAATGTTAAGCAGCCTGTTGTAAACAGAACAAAGGAGGAAAAGAATATAGTAAAAGAGGAAGACAGCTTTAAAGAATAAAATGGCAATAAAAAACTACATATCAATAATAACCTTAAATGTAAATGGATTAAATGATCCAATCAAAAGACATAGGGTAGCTGCATGGATAAGAAAACAGGACCCACACATAGGCTATTTATAAGAGACACATCTCAAAACAAAAGATACACATAGACTAAAGGTAAAAGGATAGAAAAAAATATTTCATGCAAATGGAAATGAAAGAAAAAGCTGGGGTAGCAATACTTATATCAGACAAAATGGATTTTAAAACAAAGGCTACAGCCTGACCAGGCGGTGGCACAGTGGATAGAGCGTCGGACTGGAATGCGGAAGACCCAGGTTCGAGACCCTGAGCTCGCCAGCTTGAGCGCGGGCCCATCTGGCTTGAGCAAAAGCTCGTCAGCTTGGACCCAAGATCACTGGCTCCAGCAAGGGATTGCTTGGTCTGCTGAAGGCCCGCAGTCAAGGCACATGTGAGAAAGCAATCAATGAACAACTAAGGTGTTGCAACGGCAATAAAAAACTAATGATTGATGCTTCTCACCTCTCTCTGTTCCTGTCTGTCTGTCCCTATCTATCCCTCTCTCTGACTCCCTCTCTGTCCCTGTAAAAAACAAACAAAAAACAAAATCAAAAGAACAAAGGCTACAGTAAAAGATAAAGAAGGTCACTACATAATGATAAAGGGAGCAATTCAACAGGAAGATATAACCATTGTAAATATCTACACACCTAATACAGGAGCACCTAAATACATAAAGCAGATTTTGATGCATATAAAGGGCAAGATTAACAGCAATACTATAGTAGTAGGGGATTTCAATACCCCACTAACATCACTAGATAGATCCTCAAGAAAGAAAATTAACAAAGAAACAGCAGACTTAAAAGACACACTAAATGAACTGGATTTAATCGATATCTTCAGAACCTTTCACCCTAAATCAGCAGAATATACATTCTTTTTAAGTGCTCATGGTACATTCTCTAGGATAGACCACATGTTAGGGCACAAAAGAGGTCTCAACAAATTTAAGAAGATTGAAATCATATCAAGCATTTCCTCTGATCACAATGGCATGAAACTAGAAATCAACCACAACAGAAATACTGAAAAATACTCAAACACATGGAAACTAAATAGCATGATATTAAATAATGAATAGATTAACAATGAGATCAAAGAAGAAATTTAAAAATTCCTAGAAACAAATGATAATGAGCATACAACTCAAAATTTATGGGACACAGCAAAAGCAGTACTGAGAGGGAAGTTCATAGCACTACAGGCATACCTTAAAAAGCTAGAAAAAGCTCAAATAAACAACCTAATCCTGCATCTAAAAGGACAGCAAGTAAAGCCCAGAGGTAGTAGAAGAAAGGAAATAATAAAGATCAGAGTGGAAATAAATGACATAGAGGCTAAAGAAACAATACAGAGGATCAATGAAACCAAGAACTGGTTCTTTAAAAGGGTAAAAATGATCAATGAACCTTTAACCGGACTCACCAAGAAAAAAAGAGAGGACTCAGATAAATAAAATTAGAAATGAGAGTGGAGAAATAACAAATGACACAACAGAAATACAAAATATTGTAAGAAAATACTATGAAGAACTGTATGCCAAAAAATTAAACAACCTAGGTGAAATGGACAAATTCCTTGAAACATATAATCTTTCAATCTGGAAAAATCAGAAAACCTAAACAGATCAATTACAACAAATGAGATCCAAACAGTTATCAAAAAACTCCCAACAAACAAAAGCCCTGGGCCAGATGGCTTCACTGGTGAATTCTACCAAAGATTCAAAGAAGAACTAACTCCTATCCTTCTCAAGCTATTTCAAAAAATTCAAGAGGAAGGAAGACTTCCAAGCTCCTTTTATGAGGCGAGCATAATTCTGATTCCAAAACCAGGAAGACAACACAAAGAAAGAAAATTACAGGCCAATTTCCCCAATAAATTTAGATGCTAAAATCCTTAACAAAATATTAGCAAACTGGATCCAGAAATACATGAAAGAAAAATCATACATCATGATCAAGTGGGATTTATTCTGGGGAGGCAAGGCTGGTACAATATTCACAAATCAATCAATGTGATTCATCACATAAACAAAAGGAAGGAGAAAACCACATGATAATATAAATAGATGCGGAAAAAGCATTTGATAAAATCCAGCACCCATTCATGCTCAAAACTTCCAGCAAAGTGGGAATACAGAGAACATACCTCAACATGATAAAGGCCATTTATGACAAACCCAAAGCCAACATCATAATTAATGGGCAAAAATTAAAAGCATTCCCCCTAAGATCAGGAACAAGACAGGGGTGCCCCCTTTTACCACTCTTATTCAACATAGTTCTGGAAGTCCTAGCTACAGCAATCAGACAAGAAGAAGAAATAAAAGGCATCCAAACTGGAAAAGAAGAAGTAAAACTATCGTTATTTGCAGATGATATAATATTGTATATAGAAAACCCTAAAGTCTCAGTCAAAAAACTACTGGACCTGATAAATAAATTCAGCAAGGTGGCAGGGTATAAAATTAATACACAGAAATCAGAGGCATTTTTATACACCAACAATGAACTGTCAGAAAGAGAAAGTAAGTAAACAATGCCCTTCACTCTTGCAACAACCACAAAAAATAAACTACCTAGGAGAAAATTTAACCAAGGAGGTTAAAGATTTGTACTTGGAAAATTACAAAACATTGATAAAAGAAATCAAGGAAGACACAAACAAGTGGAAGCATATACCGTGCTCATGATTAGGAAGAATAAACATCATCAAAATGTCTATATTACCCAAAGCAATTTATAAATTCAATGTAATACCAATTAAAATACCAATGATATACTTCAAAGATATAGAACACATATTCCAAAAATTTATATGGAACAAAAAAACAAAATAGCCTCAGCAATCTTGAAAAAAAAGAATAAAATGGGAGGTATCACACTTCCTGATATCAAGTTATACTACAAGGTCATTGTACTCAAGACAGCCTGGTACTGGCATAAGAACAGGCATATAGATCAATGGAACAGAACTGAGAACCCAGAAATAAACCCACACCTTTATGGACAATTGATATTTGACAAAGGAGGAAAGAACATACAATGGAGTAAAGACAGTCTCTTTAACAAATGGTGTTGGGAAAATTGGACAGCTACCTGCAAAAAAATGAAACTAGACCACCAACTTACACCAGTCACAAAAATAAACTCAAAATGGATAAGAGACTTAAATGTAAGTCGTGAAACCATAAGCATCTTAGAAGAAAACATAGGCATCAAGCTCTCCGACATCTGTAGCAGCAATATATTTGCTGATTTATCTCTATGGGCAAGTGAAATAAAAGGCAGGATAACAAATGGGACTATATCAAACTAAAAAGCTTTTGCACAGCTAAAGACAATAAGAACAGAATAAAAAGACAAACCACACAATGGGAGAACATATTCGACAATATGTCTGACAAGGGGTTAATAACCAAAATTTATAAAAAACTTGTAAAACTCAACACCAGGAAGATAAACAATCCAATCAAAAAAATGGGCAAAAGAAATGAATAGACACTTCTCCAAAGAGAACATACAGATGGCCAATAGACAGATGAAAAAATGTTCAACATTACTAATCATTAGAGAAATGCAAATTAAAACCACAATGAGATATCACCTCACACCAGTCAGAATGGCGCTCATCAGCAAAACAACACAGAATAAGTGCTGGCGAGGATGTGGAGAAAAGGGCACCCTCCTGCACTGCTGGTGGGAATGCAGACTGGTGCAGCCACTGTGGAAAACAGTATGGAGATTTCTCAAAAAATTAAAAATGGAACTGCCTCTTAGCCTGACCAAGCAGTGGTGCAGTGGATAGAGCGTTGGACTGGGATGCGGAAGGGCCCTGGTTCGAGACCCTGAGGTCGCCAGCTTGAGCGCAGGCTCATCTGGTTTGAGCAAAAGCTCACCAGTTTGAGTCCAAGGTTGCTGCCTCGAGCAAGGGGTTACCCGGTCTGCTGAAGGCCCATGGTCAAGGTACATATGAGAAAGCAATCAATGAACAACTAAGGTGTCAAAACAAAAAACTGCTGATTGATGCTTCTCATCTCTCTCTGTTCCTGTCTGTCTGTCCCTATCTATCCCTCTCTCTGACTCTCTCTCTGTCTCTGTAAAAAAAAAAAGAAAAAGGAACTGCCTTTTGACCCAGCCATCTCACTTTTAGAAATATATCCCAAGAAAACCATATCACTGATTCAAAAAACGAAATGCACCCCCATGTTTATGGCAGCATTGTTCACAATAGTGAAGATCTGGAAACAGCCCAAGTGTCCGTCAGTGGACGAGTGGATTAAAAAGCAGTGGTACATATATAAAAAGCAGGGGCCATGAAAGAGAAGGAAATATTACCTTTTGCAACAACATGGATGGACCTGGAAACTATTATGTTAAGTGAAATAAGCCAGGCAGAGAAAGAAAAATATCAAAATATCATATGACCTCACTCATTGGAGGAATCCAAGGAACAATGTGAACGGAGGAATGGAATTAAACCTGAAGGGAAGGGGGGAGGGAGCTATTAGGAGGGGGGAAAGGGATATGTTGAGGGGAATACGGGGGAGTGGGGATGCAATGGGGCGACACTACAATCTATGTAAACACAATAAATTTTTAAAAATCCAATGTTAAGGTTCATTATCATTTTCATCAAATTTTCCTCAGTCTTGGAATAAGGGCTCATGTCCACTAAGGGAGCTTTCTTTGGTGATGCCCGACACAGTCCACTTACCTTTCTGTATATAGAGGCCATGATGGTGGTCCGGACGTTTACGCCCAGCTGGAAGCACAGCTGAAAGTAATACTGAAGGGAGAACGACTGGAGGAGGGCCACCACGAAGAAGAGGATGGAATAGATATATCCGGTCCACAGGTAGCTGTCACGCTCATTTGCGAAGGAGATGAGTAATCTGCCAGAGCAAAACCGAGTGAGTGACGGCCACCAAGCCCCTGAGGGCTCCACACGCCACGTGCACAGCAGCTGCCCACCCTACCCTGTGGGTAACAAAGGTGGCCAGAATTGCCCAAGGCTCTTAGAAGACTGAGTACTGCAGTCGGGCCAGCACTGTTGCTTAGGTTTGAAGAGGAGCAGGAGGCAGTGCGTGGGGTTGATGGCCATGGCTGTGGGAGGGGCTTGGTCCCTGTGTTCCCCCCAGCTCCTGGGAAAAGAGGCTGTGTAGAACAAGTCAATTCATTCCTAGACAGTGCAAGTCTGGAAAGGAATTAGGATATGTATCCAGAATGAGTTAGAAAGGCTTCCCATGGAGGATAGTTCATTCCACAGATCCAGGTACATCTTTCATGATGAATCTGAACCTCCCATTTGAAGGCTGTGAATGTGGAGCCATGCGGTTACAGACACCAGGAACAGGTCTCTCCTGGGGTATGCTGCCCACCTCTTGGATGTGGCTCAGCCCACAGCAGTTTTGTTTAACATGAAAGAGTCCCGAACAGGTATCTGGCTTCCTATTGGGTGGGGAGTAGGGGAAACATGGAAAAGAGGGAAGAGGCTAAAGCATCGTAGATTTTGAAAGCTGCCTTGTACTTTTCATAAACACAATGCTGTAAGGTGGAAGAAAATTGTGAGCGTTTTTAAAAATGAGAATTTAAAAGATATGTAATGGTAAGCTTCTGCCTGCAGACACAAGGGACAAAAAGGAGAGTGACAGACGGGCCCTGAGCTGCCCACGGCTCCGAGACTCACTTCAGCAGCTGAGGGTTCAGAAACATGAGCAAGTCGTGCACTAGCTTCACCAGGAACGCTTTCAGGATTACGACGTAGAACGTTTTTAAAAGGCTCTTGATCAACCAGGACTTAGGATAGTCTTTTTTGGTCCCAGACTTCATTTTTTTCTCTTTAGCTTCTTCCTAGGCACAAAACCAAGCAACAGGGGTCCACAGAGCCGTGGAGTGGAAGACTCCGTCCCCCACTGAGCAGTTCCTGTGTGGTAAGCCCCTGAGCCCCATTGCCTTCCTTGAACAGGACAGGGTTAGGTGATACTCAGTAGATATTTTCAAGTGGAAAAGTAAATGAATTAGCTGCTATTGCTAAATTCCACCAAGGGACAAATTCTAGTAATGCTAAGGTATTATTTTATTTTATCATTCTATTTTAAAAAGCATTCTATTAGAGAAAATTTCAAATATATGCAAAAGGAGAGCAATTAGTACTTTATACCCCACATATATCCACCACTAAGGTATTATTAGTATTCTGAATACTACTAATAATATAAAACACAATGCAAAATATAAAGTGATGTAAAAAATGGGAAGACAGAATCATCATGACACTGATGTCCTCTCTCCTGAAACACACAGCACATTTGCCCAGACCCTCAAGGGATAGTTACCAGGACGAGGATATCTTGGCTTTGACTCTGGTTCTTGTCCAGGCCATGCAGCCTGGCTTCTGAGTGGCTCTGGGCTCTCTTCTGCCGCCGTCTCTGGAGTGCCCGTCTGGCCTTTGACAGCTCTCCCGCCATGCACTTTTCAAATTTGCTGACTACACTCTGGGTTTTACTCTCTTGGTCAACATCCCAGACATCTTCAAGTGTCAGAGGTTGCTTGTAGCCTTTCAGAACAATGCTGGAATAAGAGCGACCCAGAGGCTGAGACCCTGCAGGCTCCGTCAGAGGCCTCTATCAAAACCCACCTCCCAGTTCTGAAATGGAGGGGCAGAAAAATAAGACTTCTCTCCCTTGCTACACCACCCCATCTCCTAACCCTTTCATCTTGACAGAAGAGTGGGGAGAGCAGGAGAGGGATGCAGAGTGGGGTAGCAGAAGTTGGTAGGAGACAAGAGAAGGGAAGGGGAGCGGCACTACTGAATCAAAAGCCAAAGAGCATCGCCTCCCCCACCCCTGCTCAGCCACTGGCTGCCTTGCTGCTGCTCCAGCATCTCCCTGAGGGGCCTCCATGATGCCCTTGAGAAACTGAGCAGACCTGGGGGCCACCTTCATACTATCTCCCTAGATCAGAGAGCTCCTCAACCTAAGATTTGGGAAAATGAATGAAAAACAAATCATGTCTTTCTTCTTTTTTTTAAAAAATTATTTTTATTTATTTATTCATTTTAGAGGAGAGAGAGAGAGAGAGAATGGGGGGGAGGAGCAGGAAGCTTCAACTCCCATATGTGCTTTGACCAGGGAAGCCCAAGGTTTTGAACCGGCGACTTCAGCATTCCAGGTTGATGCTTTTATCCATTGCGCCACCACAGGTCAGGCTCATGTCTTTCTTCTTAAAGCTTTGAACTGATACTTCGCCTTTCCCTCTACTGTGAGCGAAGGCCACCAACTAGAGTTGTAAAAAGGAGTACATATATATGCCTTTGTCCCTGGGAGAAATCACTGATGTTTTCATGTCTGATTTATACTCATCACTACTTTGAAATTATGGCCATTAATAGACCTATCACTGAATCTTGTTATTTAATGCATTAATAAAGAAGCATTTGTATTACTATATCACACGTTTGTTTTTTACAAAATATTTGAGCAATTGTATTTCAATATATTTATTTTCCTTTATAATTCTGTACCTTCTTTAATTTTTGTATTTTTTTTGTATTTTTCTGAAGTGAGAAGCAGGGAGGCAGAGAGACTCCCACATGCACCTGATCGGGACCCACCCGGCATGCCCACTAGGGGGTGATGCTCTGCCCATCTGGGCAGCTGCTCCATTGCAACCAGAGCCATTCTAGCACCCGAGGCAGAGACCATGGAGCCATCCTCAGTGCCGGGGCCAATCTATATTTTTATATTATGCATTCAAAACAATCTCTGAGAAGGGGTTCGTGGTTGTTACCAGACAAAAGGGTCTATGAAACTACAAAGGACAAGAACACCTGCTCCAGATCCTCTGGGAGCCCAGGCCAACTAATTAAACCTTAACCCTCCAAATCTGTGCCATTCCACATGCCCACAGTGCCCTGTTCCTATACTAACACCTCCTTTTCTTACAGTCTTTCCTTTCCTCCAGGGAACCCCCAGGTTACCAAGGGCAAATCTCCCTCCATCTTCCCTCAGCGTCCGAGACTGCCCAGTGAAGGGACTGAACTAAATCAATCTGTAAGCTTTAACCTTCTCTGATTCTCAGTAGAAGCGAAATGGAGGCCACAGGGAGCATGTTGACAAAGGAAGGTGTCCATCACTTTCAGAAGAGTGAGGGGTGGGGATAGAGTCAACCCTTCCTCCAGGTGTTTCTTACCTGTCATACCAGCTGAAGGTAATTTTACTCAAAAATGAAGCCGTGGATGATGGATTCTGCAAAACACACACACACAGGCACAGAAAATAAAAAATCAGAAAATATATCTACTGGAAACAGAAACTCTATGGGCCTCTAAAATCAGAAACTGATATAATTTTGTGCTAGAAACTAGATATGATACTAAAGTAGGCTGGTCAACATAAATTTATTTGGAGACCTAAAGGTAACTAGCTGGATGATAATCAGACCTTCTGGCATAGATGTATGAAATAATTGTCTATAGTAAAGATTAGTGGGCTAATGTCAAAGTCAGTACTCCCACATTCTGTTTCCTTGTGCCACTCTGGGCTTGAGGGACCTGTATGAGACCTAGAAACCTCACCCTGACACCTTATAGTTGTCAAGATGCCATTCAATTAAATAATCTATGAGGTGGGTCTATTTCAAGTCTCACATCTGATGAGTCATCTTTTTCTGAAAACGCTGAAAGAATCAGGATCAGGATCTGGAGTGCATAGCAGACGAAGAAGAGGCAGGAATAGGCTAGACTGGAATTGTTGCCCTGTGGGAAAACAAAAAACCAAACAAAGAGAAAATGAGCTTTTTAATCCAAATTAAGTCTAAACAGCCCACATATGTCCATATTTGTAATCAAAGCCTGTATCAAATCCCCTAAATACAAGTCTATCTTGAGCTCAACTTACTTTATTCCATTGGCTCCAACTGAGAAGTTGCCTAGCAGTTTCTCCTCCCATCACCCTCTTTCCTCCTCACCTTCAGGAGCATCCTGATCAGAGTCTGCAGTTGGAAAGTGCCACAGAGTATTGAGAGAACCCAGAAGAGGGACAGGATCCAGGAGTCCTTCTGCACACACCATAGTCTGCTATGATGGACCAGCAAAACCAGGAGCTGGAGAAAAAAATCACATCAAGTTCTGAAAAATATTGTCACTAGCCAAGGACAATAGGCAAAAAGAGTGTCAGAAAACAGAGGAGGAAAGGAGGGATAGGGGAGGAGACTGTTGGACTGAATCTGTCCGGGCAGAAAGCACACAAGTGCCTAATTGTAGATTTCTTCCCTGACACCGTCTAGCTTTCTCTTGTCACGGCCTCCATGATTCCCCCGGGTCCCCTTCCCCACCCCATCTCTGTTCATCACACGTGGGTGGAGAGTTAGCAAAAAAGGCAGAGCGTCACCATCTGCATTTTAACGGAGTTACTTTGGGAGCCAGGAAAATGTTTTCAAGAGCCAAGCACATTAACTTCAGGCACTACAGTAGGCAGGTGGTGAAGGCGGATTCTGCTGGACAGGTGCGAGGTGTCTGAATCATGAATTTCTAATGATATCACAGACTAAGCAATTAATAAAAACAACTTCCCTTGTAACATTTCACTTAGATATAATGAATTAAATGTTGGTTTTCTAAACTCAGTAAACCCATATTCTGGAGGGTGGGGGGAAAGCCTGTGATTTGTACCTGTGCTAGCAAAACAATATTCTGGGGCGGGGAATAAAGCCATGATTTGTAGCAGTTGCCAATTTCCAAGGCAATTGCCACTGTAGTGGGTTCCAAGTTTCAGCATGATGCCGCTGGATGCAGGGTTGGCAATAGATGCCCCCAGTCAGCTTAGAGAGCCGCTTAGACCCTTCTTTGTTTGTTCTAAACAGAACTAACAAATAATATGCCTGCAGTGGCTGGGCAGACCATATCACTGACTGAAGTGTGGGAGACTGTACTGAGCACATGCCTGGTCTCGTGGGAGCAACTGCTACTCAGTCCTACTTGACCATTGCCCTGTGGGAACATAGGCCCAGACATCCTGATTTTTCCAGATAGACTGGAAATCCAAATAATTATGAGGCATCTTCCTCTTTTAAAATGATGGCATCTAGGGGAGGAGCAAGATGGCGACGGAGTAGGCGGACGTACCAGCTTCCAACTCCCAGAACCAAAGTGGATTACAACTCAATTTTAAGAACCATCACCGAGATAAACCAACTTTGAACAAAACTAAGTGGAATCTTCAACCAAGGAACACAGAAGAAGCCATATTGAGACTGGTAGGAATAGCGAAAACGCGAAGAGGGCTGCCCAGCTCCCCGGAGCAAACGGCAGCCCAGAGAGACCCGTGTGGCGGGAGGAGAGTTTGGCGGAGAGGGAGGGACCTGGGTCCCAGGAACCAAGCCCCAGCCTGCAGTCCCAGAGCCTAGAAGAGGCGTATGGACAGTATTGAGCTGTGAAACAAGTGAGGGAGCTCCCAGGCCTACAGTGTGGAGTATTAGGTCCCTTCCTACTCTGCTGAGGGCTGCTTAAGGTTTTGGGGCGGCAGGACGCTGAAAGGTGGTTCTGTCGGCGTGGGCAGAGGCCAAGCCGGTGGGAGATCGGTCTAGCCCAGAGGGTCGGAGGGGAAGCGCGAGAGTGGTCCGGAAGCTGCGGCCCGCCTTTAATCCCACTTACGGGGACAAAGCGGGAGGCCAGGAACGGGCAGGCCCTGCGCAAGCCGGCCCTGACCGCGGGGACCGGGCTAGGACCAGGGACGGGCAGGGGCTGTGGCTGAGCTGACGCTAACAGTCCCCCACCCCCCCACCCGGGCCGGAGAAACCGCGGTTGGCCAGTATACGTGCGCGAGCGGGCTCCGAGCGCGGGAATGGGGTGGACCCCGAGACGGGTGGAGGCTCGCAGCTGAGCCCACGCTACTACCCCCGCCTGGCCGGAGAAAACGCGAATAGCATTCATACGTGCACGAGCGGCTCCGAACGCGGGGGCGGGGTAGAGTCCGGGACGAGCGGAAGTACGCAGCTCGGCGGAAGCCAGCAAACACGTCCGCCCCAATAAACCTTGGTTTCCGACCCTGCGCAAAGGGCCCTGGCCTTGAGGGCGGGGCTAAAGCTCCTGACGGGCAAAAGCTTACAGCTGAGAGCACGTCAAAAGCCCCGCCTAACCCGCGGAACTGTAGCGAGCAGGCTCCGACTGCTGGTTCTGGGCGGAAGTCCGGAAATAGGCTGGGTCCGCAGCTGAGGAAAAGTGCTCACCTCTACCCTTGGTGCTAATCTTGTGGCTTCAGTCAAAGCCCCTCCCACGGAGGAGAGGCAGAAATCATAGCAAAAGCCACAGTGGGCCGGCACTGGCAACGCTCATACCCAAACACCCTAGGCACCGGCAGAGGGGGTGGGGGGCCTGCAGATAGACCACACCTAGAGATCACAAAGGCAACACCTACTGGACGCCAGTGGCCACAACTTGCTTATACACAGAAAAAATGGGCAGGCAGAGGAATGCAAACCAAATGAACCAAGAGAAATCCCCAGAGAAGGACCTGAATGAACCAGATATAACCAAATTACCAGAAGCAGAATTTAGAATAATGATAGTTAGGATGCTCAAAGAAATTAGAGCAACAATGGATAGTCATTATGAACACCTAAACAAAGAGATAACAAGTATAAAAAATGAAATTGAAATAATAAAAAAGAATCAGACAGAAATGACAAATACAGTATCAGAACTGAAGACCGCAATGGAAGGAATTAAAAGCAGGATGGATGACGCTGAGGATCGAATAAGCGAGTTAGAGGACACAATAAACAAAGGCACAGAAGCAGAGAAGAAAAAGGAAAAGAGACTTAAAAAATGTGAGGAAACTCTAAGGGAGCTTTGTGACAACATGAAGAGAAACAACATTCGCATCATAGGGGTGCCTGAAGAAGAGGAGAGAGGACAGGAAATGGAAACTTTGTTCAATCAAATCATAGCAGAAAACTTTCCTAAATTAAGGCTGGGAAACACTCCACACATTCAAGAAGCACACAGAACTCCATTAAGGAGAAACCCAAAAAAATCTACACCAAGACACATCATAGTTAAAATACCAAAGCTAATGGATAAAGAAAAAATTTTAAAAGCTGCTAGAGAAAAAAAGACTATCACCTACAAAGGAGCCCCCATAAGGATGACATCGGACTTCTCAACAGAAACACTTGAGGCCAGAAGGGAATGGCAAGAAATAATCAAAGTAATGCAGAACAAGAACCTACAACCAAGACTACTTTATCCAGCAAGGCTAACGGTTAAAATTGAAGGAGAAATAAAGAGCTTCCCAGAAAAAGAAAGCCTGAAGGAATTCATAAAAACCAAACCAATTCTGCAAGAGATACTAAGGGGCCTCTTGTGAACAGTTTAAAGGGAGGAATGAATAGAGCAAAAGAAGAATACAGCTTTAAAGAATAAAATGGCAATAAACAACTACATATCAATAATAACCTTAAATGTAAATGGATTAAATGATCCAATCAAAAGACATAGGGTAGCTGCATGGATAAAAAAACAGGACCCATACATATGCTGTCTACAAGAGACACACCTTAAAACAAAAGATGCTCATAGACTGAAGGTAAAAGGATGGAAAAAAATATTTCATGCAAATGGAAATGAAAAAAAAGCAGGGGTAGCAATACTTATATCAGACAAAATGGACTTTAAAACAAAGGCTGTAGTAAGAGATAAAGGAGGACACTACATAATGATAAAGGGAACAATTCAACAGGAAGATATAACTATTGTAAATATCTATGCACCAAATATAGGAGCCCCGACATACATAAAGCAGACTTTGATGGATATAAAGGGCGAGATTAACAGCAATACTATCATAGTAGGGGATTTCAATACCCCTCTAACAACACTGGATAGATCCTCAAGAAAGAAAATTAATAAAGAAACAGCAGACTTAAAGGATACACTAGATCAACTTGATTTAATAGATATCTTTAGAACTTTTCACCCTAAAGCAGTAGAATATACATTCTTCTCAAGCGCTCATGGTACGTTTTCTAGGATAGACCACATGTTAGGACACAAAAATGGTCTCAATAAATTTAAGAAGATTGAAATCATATCAAGCATTTTCTCTGATCACAATGCCATGAAACTAGAAATTAACCACAAAAGAAAAAATGAAAAATACTCAAACACTTGGAAACTAAATAGCATGTTATTAAATAATGAATGGATTAACAATGAGATCAAAGAAGAAATAAAAAAGTTTCTAGAAACAAATGATAATGAGCATACATCAGCTCAAAATTTATGGGACACAGCAAAAGCAGTTCTGAGAGGGAAGTTTATTGCACTACAGGCATATCATAAGAAGCTAGAAAAAGCTCAAATAGGCAACCTGACCCTGCATCTAAAAGAACTAGAAAAACAACAACAAATAAAACCCCAGACAAGTAGAAGGAAGGAAATAATAAAGGTCAGAGCAGAAATAAATGACATAGAGGCTAAGGAAACAATACAGAGGATCAATGAAACAAGAAGCTGGTTCTTTGAAAAGGTAAACAAGATTGATGAACCTTTAACTAGACTCACCAAGAAAAAAAGAGAGAGGACTCAAATAAATAAAATTAGAAAGGACAGTGGAGAAATAACAACTGACACAACAGAAATACAAAGCATTGTAAGAAAATACTATGAAGAACTATATGCCAAAAAATTAGACAATCTTGGTGAAATGGACAAATTTCTTGAATCATATAACCTTCCAAAAATCAATCTGGAAGAATCAGAACACCTAAACAGACCAATTACAGCAAATGAGATCGAAATAGTTATCAAAAAACTCCCAAAAAAGAAAAGTCCTGGGCCTGATGGCTTCACAAGTGAATTCTATCAAAAATTCAAAGAAGAACTAACTCCTATTCTCCTCAAGCTATTTCAAAAAATTCAAGAGGAAGGAAGACTTCCAAACTCCTTTTATGAGGCAAGCATAATTCTGATCCCAAAACCGGGCAAAGACAACACAAAGAAAGAAAATTATAGGCCTATATCCCTGATGAATTTAGACGCTAAAATTCTCAACAAAATATTAGCCAACCGGATCCAGCAATATATGAAAAAAATCATACACCACGATCAAGTGGGATTTATTCTGGAGAGGCAAGGCTGGTTCAATATTCGCAAATCAATCAATGTGATACACCACATAAACAAAAGGAAGGACAAAAATCACATGATAATTTCAATAGATGCAGAAAAGGCATTTGATAAAATCCAGCACCCATTCATGCTCAAAACTCTCAGTAGAGTGGGAATACAGGGATCATTCCTTAACATGATAAAGGCCATCTATGATAAACCGACAGCAAACATCATACTAAATGGACAAAGATTAAAAGCAATCCCCTTAAGATCAGGAACCAGGCAGGGTTGCCCACTTTCACCACTCTTATTCAACATAGTTCTGGAAGTCCTAGCTACAGCAATCAGACAAGAAGAAGAAATAAAAGGCATACAAATTGGAAAAGAAGAAGTAAAACTGTCATTATTTGCAGATGATATGATATTGTATATTGAAAACCCTAAAGTCTCAGTCAAAAAACTACTGGACCTTATAAATGATTTCAGCAAGGTGGCAGGATATAAAATTAATACTCAGAAATCAGAGGCATTTCTATACACCAACAATGAAATATCAGCAAAAGAAATTAAGGAAACAATTCCCTTCACTATTGCAGCCAAAAAAATAAAGTACCTAGGAGTTAATTTAACCAAGGAGGTTAAGGACTTGTACTCAGAAAATTATAGAACATTGATAAAAGAAATCAAGGAAGATACAAACAAGTGGAAGCACATACCGTGCTCATGGCTAGGAAGAATAAACATCATTAAAATGTCTATATTACCCAAAGCAATTTATAAATTCAATGCAATACCAATTAAAATACCAATGACATACTTCAAAGATATAGAACACATATTCCAAAAATTTATATGGAACCAAAAAAGAACACGAATAGCCTCAGCAATCTTAAAAAGAAAAAATAAAGCAGGAGGTATCACTCTTCCTGATATCAAGGTTTACTACAAGGCCATTGTACTCAAGACAGCCTGGTACTGGCATAAGAACAGGCACATAGATCAATGGAACAGAACAGAGAACCCAGAAATAAACCCACAGCTTTATGGACAACTGATATTTGACAAAGGAGGAAAGAACATACAATGGAGTAAAGACAGCCTCTTTAACAAATGGTGTTGGGAAAATTGGACATCTACCTGCAAAAAAATGAAACTAGACCATCAACTTACACCATTCACAAAAACAAACTCAAAATGGATAAAAGACTTAAATGTAAGCCGTGAAACCATAAGCATCTTAGAAGAAAACATAGGCAGCAAGCTCTCCGACATCTGTAGCAGCGGTATATTTGCCGATTTATCTTCATGGGCAACTGAAATAAAAGGCAAGATAAACAAATGGGACTATATCAAACTAAAAAGTTTTTGCACAGCTAAAGACAATAGGAACAGAATAAAAAGACAAACCACACAATGGGAGAACATATTCGACAGCACATCTGATAAGGGGTTAATAACTAAAATTTATAAAGAACTTATAAAACGCAACACCAGGAAGACAAACAACCCAATCAAAAAATGGGCAAAAGAAATGAATAGAAATTTCTCCAAAGAGGACATACAGATGGCCAATAGGCATATGAAAAAATGCTCAACATCACTCATCATTAGAGAAATGCAAATTAAAACCACAATGAGATATCACCTCACACCAGTCAGAATGGCACTTATCAGCAAAACAACACAGAATAAGTGCTGGCGAGGATGTGGAGAAAAGGGAACCCTTCTGCACTGCTGGTGGGAATGCAGACTGGTGCAGCCACTGTGGAAAACAGTTTGGAGATTCCTCAAAAAATTAAAAATTGAACTGCCTTTTGACCCAGCTATCCCACTTTTAGGAATATACCCTAAGAACACCATAGCACTGATCGAAAAGAAGAAATGCGCCCCCATGTTCGTGGCAGCATTGTTCACAATAGCGAAGATCTGGAACCAGCCCAAGTGTCCGTCAGAAGACGAGTGGATTAAAAAGCTATGGTACATATATACTATGGAATACTACTCAGCCATAAGAAACGATGACATCGGATCATTTATAACAAAATGGATGTACCTTGATAACATTATACGGAGTGAAATAAGTAAATCAGAAAAAAAGAAAAACTGAGAACAGCATGATTTCATACAGAGATGGGACATGAAAGTGAGACTATGAGACATGGACAAGAGAGTGGTGGTTAAGGGGTGGGGGGGAGGGAGGGGAGGATGGGATAGGGAGGAGGGGAGGGACACAGGGAAAACCAGATAGAAGGTGACAGAGGACAATTTGACTTTTGGTGATGGGTATGCAACACAATTGAATGATAGGATAACTTGGAGATGTTTTCATTGTACATATGTACCCTGATTTATTGATGTCACCCCATTAGAATTAATAATAATAAAAAATATATATATTTAAAATGATGGCATCTAGTATAATTGCTTTTAGAACACTGCATAGGCAGACCCCCAAAAATATGCTTGTAAAAGAAATGTCAGTTGCTCCCATCAAGCTTATACAAACAACTCTAGACAGTGATCCACTGAGTCAATCAATTTAAAAATAATGTTTACAGCATTTAAGAAAATTCTTTTGGCCTGACCAGGTGGTGGCGCAGTGGATAAAGCATTGAACTGGGACACGGAGGACCCAGGTTTGCAAGCCCGAGATCACCGGCTTGAGTGTGAGGTCACTGACTTGAGCAAAGGGTCACTAGATCTGCTGCAACCCCTCCAGTCAGGGTACATATGAGAAAGCAATCAATGAACAACTAAGGAGACTAAGGAGCCACAACAAAGAAATGATGCTTCTCATTTCTACTCCCTTCCTGTCTGTCTGTTCCTATCTGTCCCTCTATCTGTCTCTGTCTCTGTCACAAAAATATAAAATAAATAAAAATAAAGGATAAGAACTATTTACAAGGAAAAAAGAAAATTTTTTTGGATTACAATAATAAACATATTTCACATGTGATCCTTAGATGGCAAGATATGAGAGCATGAGATACACCTATTAGCCACTAAAACTACTACTTACCTTAACGACAAGGCTCTAGAAACTAGTGTTCAAAAGAAGATGAAAAGCTAAAATTCGTTTCACTCCACTATAATCAAGCTTTGCAAATCACAGATCCCTTGGGTAGATGAAATTGAACTTTATTTCATTCCCAAAGTACATTTCAGCTAGATGGCTATGATTAGAGATATGATAAACAGGGCAGAAGTGGTGATGGGCCTTACCCATGTGCCCAGGTAGAGGCTTGGATTGGTATAGCTAATGGCAGGGACTGTGGCTAGTCCAGGGTCTTCTGTGAGGACAAGGGCCAGCTCTATGGCTGCTAGAATAAAAAGAAACCCAACAAGCACCTGAGAAGGAAAAAAGACCACTGTTAGGAGGAGATCAGTCTTTAGAATAAAACAGTTCCAGTAAATATACAGTGATTCAGATAACACATTCAATAAATATTTCTGGCATGAATGACACATGTAGTTCAAGCAATGGAATAAAGTTCAAAGTATGCTATAAGCGTTTTTGAGGAATGTTGAGTATGATGGCTTTAAAATAAGTCCCCACATTCTTTGATCCTCCCTTTAAGAAAGCTCCCCTTACTTTGACTGTGAGCTGAACTTAGTGACCTGCTTCTAATGAGTAGAACATGTGGAAGTGACAGTGTGTGACTTCCAAGTCTAGGTCAGAATACAATGTGGCTTCCTCCTTGTTCTCTCTCTAGATCACTCACAGCAAGAAAAGCTATCAGCCTCATCACGAAGTCACTCAAGTAGCTCTATGGAGAGGTGCACTTGGTAAGAAATGAAACTTCTTGCCAACAGCCAGGTGAGTGAGTTGTCTTAGAATCAGATCCTCTAACCACAATCAAAACTTCAGATGACCTTAGTCCCAGGTGACTATATTAGCTTCGTGAGCGATCCTGAAGCAGAGCCCAGATAAGCTGCTGCCAAATTCCTGACGCAGGGAAACTGTGAGATAAAACTGTTTATATTTAAGCTGCTAAGTTTTGGTGTGACTGGTAACACAGCAACCAATAAGTAAGACAATAGATTTAAAAAGATCCCCACCCCAGTTGGGATGGCACTATACCTTTCTTTGGTTGGTAGTCCCAGCCTTTTCCCCGTATAAACTTTGAAGTTAATATTGCAAACAATTGCAACTCTGTCATCCTAAAACAGTGGTTCTCAAAGTGTACTCCAGGGCACACTGGTGCACCCTAGAAGATTTCCAGGTGTGCCCTATGGTATTCCAGAGAAATATGTGCCTGTTGGGGACCAAAAAACCAACAGGGTTTTTAGAATTTAGATTTTTGGGGGACAGAGGTGTGGGGAATTGGCTGTAAGCTGACAGTCTGCCCAACCCCCCACCTCACTTGCCTGATTAGGTTGCAAAAGGCTGTTAAGCTGTGGTGTTGGATTGTTTACCACTACCCCCCATGTTCCCCAGAAAGACTGGAGGCAAGTTTCTTCTATCCTTTGTTTGGTGTAAAGTTAAGATGATATGTATGGTGGGGATTTTCTGCACTTGGTAAAATTCTTGGGTTGCCTTGGAAACATGATCAAAGATCTCATTGATTTGATAATGGCCCACTTTGCCTTATAAATAAAGCAAGATGTGGTTTGGGGGCACACTTTGTTCTTGCCAGCAGCAATCACAGGGCCCTCCCGAACCCGTATTTTCTTAATTCTGCACCGTTCCCACTCGGGACCTGGAATTACTAGCTGTACTGGTTTGCGGCATGTGCCCAGATATAAAAATAAATATAGTTACTCTATTATACCATTTCATTATGAAAATACCACTCTTTTTGTTAACACATCATTATTATATTTATTATTAACACATCATTATATTATTTTTAGATAAATACACCCAAATAAAATGGATAGATTTCTCAAAAAGAAGCATGATATTGAAGAATCCGATTCTGGAAATGAGCAAAAGTTAAGTGTAAATAAAACAGGACTTGAAGGCTGATGGGTAGAATTTAATTTGTAGCATTTTCCATCACTTAACACTGAATAATCGATTGGATTAGAAACTCATTCATGGAAGCTTCAAGTGATTTTGGTTTAACATTAACAGAAGAACTGGCAGCTATCTCCACTGATTGTGGACTGATGATTAAACATAACGAATTGTCTCTTGAAGCCTTTTGGATTTCTATAAAAGAATATGTGATAATATCTAAAAAAGCTTTGAATATTTTACTACAATTTTCAACATCATATTTATGTGAATTAGAATTTTCTACCCTCAACACAATTAAGAGTAAAAAGAGAAGAATTCTTCAGTGTATTAGAAATGAGAGTTTGCCTTCCAAATATATGCCCAAACATTGAAGAAATTACTAGGACATATCAGGCTCATGTTTCTCATAAACACAAGAATGAAAAAACTTAACACATTCATGCCAGAACCTGCCAAATTTACTAAATCTTACTAAGAATGTACCTATATAAAAAGATAACTTTTTTGTCGTTTTTTAATTTTTTAACCCCTCTTTTTACAAATTCTAAAAAGCATAACTCAAAAAATGTAACATAAAAATGTTTTTTAATGTCAGAATAAATTTAATTTTGTCGTATTTATTTCATTTAATTACCATAAAAGCACTCTTGGACTTTATATTTTTTCTTTAATATTTGACTTAATTATTATAACATATTTCTCAGAAATTTGTATATAGTGTGCCTACAATTACTTGTAGAATTTTAAATGTGCCCCGACTTCAAAAAGTTTGAGAACCACTGTCCTAAGATGACTCCAACGCAATCAATATTTGTCCTATGAGCTCGAGACATGTTCTGAAGGACCCCCCCTCCCCCCAATCAGGATGGAAAATTACTACCTCTGCTGAGGAGGCCCACCAGTATTTTAGCCCTAAAGAAGAAGATCTTTAATATTATCTTGCCTACCCTTTCTACTCCCGTTCATCTATTCCTACTCATTGCTATGTCTCATTCATCCAGAACAGTAGTTCTTAACCTGGGTTCTACTGAACCCTAGGGGTTCGATGAGTCGGTCTCAGGGGTTCGGAGAAGCCTCTGCCGCGGAGGCCAGAATAAAGTAATACTGTAATTTGTTGTGAGTTCATGCACTTTGTTGGTTTTGTTCTTTGAGCAAGGTGATGTTCATGCATGGCTCATTTTGTGCACCAGTAAAAAAACATACACCTATGTCTTGAATTTGGAAAAAAAATCATATTTTATTTATCACTAAAGAAGGGTTCGGTGAATGCGCATATGAAACTGGTGCGTTCGGTACCTCAAAAAAGGTTAAGAACCGGCCTGACCTGTGGTGGCGCAGTGGATAAAGCGTTGACCTGGAACACTGAGGTTGCCAGTTCAAAACCCTGCACTGGTCTGGTCAAGGCACATATGGGAGTTGATGCTTCCAGCTCCTCCCCCCTTTCTCTCTTTCTCTCTCACTCTGTGTCTCCTCTATAAAATGAATAAAATAAAAAAGAAATTTAAAAAAAAAAAAAAAAAAGGTTAAGAACCGCTGATCCAGAATCACTCAGGCAAAGATACCGGGCCTTTTGTAATGAAAATCAGCCAAGGTGGGAGATGAAGCACTTTTAACTCGAGGACTGGTGTTATTACTTAACAAGGTTAGAGTCAAAAACACGTTAAGATTGCGTCTCAGATGGGTGACTTTGTATCAAGAGACTTCCTTGTTTGTATAATTGGATTAAAGGTTTTGAATCTGCACTGTAAGGTGGGGCAGGCCAGGAGCTTGCTCTCTTGGTTCCTGAAGTATTAGAAATCAGAGCAGATTAAGGCCACGTGGAGGCCAGGAGAAGCAGCAAAGATGGCAGAATGCTGAGGGAGAAGCCAGTTTGTTAAGAGTTTGTGCTGGAGAAGGAGATGGGAAACAGAGGTGAATAAGTCTGGTGAGCTAGAAACCTTTGATTCTAGGAAACTCGGATAAGTCAGTAGCTTTGTGAGCACTGAATGAATGGGTTTTGGAGCCCAGTGCGTGTTTTTGCTTGCCCGCCGGGTACAAGCTAGAATTAAAGCTGATAGCTCACCAAAAAAAAAAAACAACACGTTAAGAAGGGGAATATAGGGGAATATGTGTTTTTCAACTATATAAGACACTATACAGTATTATGCTTTGCTCGCATGAAACTGTGAATTTATTTAATTTTTAGTATTTTTAGAAAAAAAATAATTGCTTTTGAAGTAGAAAGCTACATTTGAGTTTAGATAAATTAGGAGATGAAATAGAGTATATTGGAGCTAAGGTACCCACCCTTGAGAGTGACGAGAATACCAACCAGCAACCAGCCCAGCACCCCCAGGCCAAGGGGAGGGAGGGGCCTCACCAGGGACGTGTGTGTATGAAACTTGTACGAGCTGATTGGAAATACACAAAGCAATTCATATCAAAAAGGACCAATTTACGTTATAAATAACTCCTACAAAGCAATTTTCAAAAACCAACAAAGCAACATCTGATGTGAAAAGTAGGATATAAATGGATAATTTAAAGGAAAAAATCACAAAAGCCTTTTAAAACATATAAAAAGATGTTTAACCTTACTAATAATAAAAGAGTGCCATTTCAAGTGATGACATACCATTTTTCACTTAACTGATTAGCAAATATCAAGCAGTTTGATAATAAAAAGTTGTTCAGACAGAGGGAAAACCTTGATGAAGGGAAATTTACACTACCTATAAAAATTGTGCCCTGGCCAGTAGCTCAGTGGATAGAACATCTGCCTGGCTTATGGACATCCTGGGTTCAATTCCCAGTCAGGGTACACAAGTAAAGTGACCATCTGTTTCTCTTCCCCTCCTTCTCTCTCTCTCTCCGTCTTCCCCTCTCACAGCCAGTGGCTGGACTGGTTTGAGAGTGGCCCCAGGCACTGAGGACGGCTCTGTTGGTCCAAGCACCTCAGCCTCAAGTGCTAAAAATAGCCCAGTTGATTTGAGCATTGCTGGGTAGATCCCATTTGGGGAGTATGTGGGAGTCTGTCTCTCTATCTCCCCGCCTCTCAGTCAAAAAAATGAAATGTGAGTCCATATACCCTTAACCCAGTAATTTCATTTCTAAGTGTTTATCCTAAAGACACACTCATATGTACAAAGCTATTTATTGCTGCATTGCTTATGAAGGTTAGAAACCATGTACATTTTTTATCATTAGGATGCCTAAATTATGGTACATCCAGATAACAGCATCTCAAGTAGCCAATAAAAAAAAGAAGCAAATCTTTATGTGCCAAGTGAAAAAATCTTAAAGATACAGAAAAGTATATATGTGACATTAGCATTTCTGTGAGAAAATATATATAGGCAGTTATTTGTACACACAAGTTATCTCTGAAACTGGTATTGATGGTTGCCAACTGAAACAGTGATTAGAGTATCATGTACTCTTTTGAACCTTTTAAGTTCTGTAATCCTCCGTAAATTATCTATTAAAAAGATAAAAAGTTAGCCTGACCAGGCGGTGGCGAAGTGGATAGAGCGTCGGACTGGGATGCGGAAGACCCAGATTCGAGACCCCGAGCTCGCCAGTTTGAGCGCGGGCCCATCTGGCTTGAGCAAAAGCTCGTCAGCTTGGACCCAAGGTCGCTGGCTCCAGCTAGGGGTGGCTCGGTCTGCTGAAGGCCCGTGGTCAAGACACATGTGAGAAAGCAATCAATGAACAACTAAGGTGTTGGGATGACAAAGAAAAACTAATGATTGATGCTTCTCACCTCTCTCTGTTCCTGTCTGTCTGTCCCTATCTATCCCTCTTTCTGACTCTCTCTCTGTCCCTGTAAAAAAAACCAAAAAACAAAAAACAACTATGTTTAAGAATAATGCTAACACAGGGAAATGCTTTTTATATCATCTGAAGTGAAAAAAGCAAACTACAAAGTTGCATATACAATGAGTTCAATTATATTTTAAACACATGAATGAAAAAGGCAGTAATTTCCTGTCCAAGATGCCATGCTCAGTACCTATATCTCCCATTCTTCCCAAACCTATTGAAGTAATAGCAAAGTATCCAAGAAATAAATCTATAACAGCACTGAGAATATGAATGAAGAAGGATGAGCTCAGTAGACCAGGTGAATTTTAGCAAAAAATTTTAGTATAAAAAGCAAACGTGTCAACAGTGACAGGTAAAAGCAGAGAAAACCATGACCCAAAACACACACAAGAAGAGGCAAGATTAAAGGGGGGTTGAGATCAACATTACCAGTTGCTGCTGCTTGTATATTCTGTTGGTCCCACCAGATTCACTCACCTCTCTCTTTCCTCCAATCCTAGAGTGGTAAGTTTGCATGAGTCCAGGTCCCCCTGTAAATATGACCTCCTCCCATTAGTTTTGCCCCAGCCATCTGTTTCTGTTGGGACCCTCCCTGACTGGTAGAGTTGCCTCTTCAAAGCCATTCTCCTCTTCCCAACAAAACCTGCCTTTTGTGAAATATCTACTATATTCAGCTCAGCCATATGTTTGCATGGAAGCTGGACTTATTTCCAACACCACGAGGAAAATTAAAACCAGCCATGCTGATCCCATTCCCCTGGCCTGTGACTGTTTTAGCCATGCATATGTGACACAATTCTAGTCAAAGAGAAGTGGGGGACAGCTTGTGGGAACTAGCTAGTGGAGACTTCTTGGATATGTTTTCTTCTTCTGAATTTATGTATCACCATTCAGAGTGATACATAAATTCAGAAGATAAAGAATGCTTTATAACTCCACAATAAAAAGTAAATAACACAATTTAAAAATGGGTAAAGGGCCTGGCTTGTGGTGGCGCAGTGGCTAGATTGCTGACCTGGAACGCTAAGGTCACAGGTTCAAAACCCTAGACTTGACTGGTCAAAGCACTTATGACAAGTAACCAATGAACAGCTAGAGTGAAGCAACTACTAGTCCCACCTCTCTGTAAAATCAATAAATAAAATCTTTTTTTAAAAATGGGCAATAAGTGCCTGACCCGGTGGTGGCACAGTGGATAGAGCATCGGACTGGGATGTGGAAGACCCAGGTTCGAGACCCCAAGGTCGCCAGCTTGAGTGCGGACCCATCTGGCTTGAGTAAAAAAAGCTCACCAGCTTGGACCCAAGGTCGCTGGCTCCAGCAAGGGGTGGCTCGGTCTGCTGAAGGCCCGCGGTCAAGGCACATGTGAGAAAGCCATCAATGAACAACTATGGTGTAGCAACGGCAATGAAAAACTAATGATTGATGCTTCTCATTCTTCTGTATTCCTGTCTGTCTGTCCCTGTCTATCCCTCTCTCTGACTCTCTCTCTGTCCCTGTAAGAAAAAAAAAAAAAAGGGCAATAAGTTTATTCAAATAATACATTTTTCCAAAGAAGGTATTCAAATGGCCAAAAGCATATGAAAAAAAAGCTCAATATTATTAATCAGTAGGGAAAGGCAAATCAAAAACCACAATGAGACATCACTTCACACTTAGGATGGTGAGAATCAAAAAGAAGGGCAAGCCCTGGTCAGATAGCTCCGTTGGTTGGAGCATCATCCTGATAAGCAGAGGTTGCCGGTTCGATCTCTGGTCAGGCACATACGGGAGTAGATCAATGTTTCTGCCTCTCTCTATCTCTCCCTCCTCTCTCTCTCAAATCAATAAATAAAAATAAAATTAAAAATAAGATGGACAATAACAAGTATTGATGAGGATGAGTACAGTAGTTCCCCCTTATCCTCAGGGGAATATGTTTCAAGACCTTCAGTGGATGCTCAAAACTGAAGCTAGTGCTGAACACTATATAAACTATGGTTTTTGCATATACGTACATACTCTTCATGGCTTCACTTTGGCAGATCTGAACTGCCAGTATCACTACTCTTGCACCTTGAGGCCATTATTACATGAAATAAGCATTACCTACACAAGTGCCCCAATACTGAGGCACTCAATCTGATAACCTGGAGGGCTACTAAGTGACGAATAGGTGGGTAGTGTATACAGCGTGGAGACAAAGGGAGGATTCCCATCCCAGGCAGAATGGAGCTGGGTGGTGAGAGATGTCATCCCACTATTCAGAGCAGCACACAATATAAAACTTATGAGTTGTTTATTTCTGCAATTTTCCATTTAATATTTTCTGGCTGTGGTTGACCGCAGGGAAAGCAAAGGACAAGGGGGACTAGAGGGACTGTTGTGTTAGAAACTCATACGTTGCTGGCAGGAATATAAAAGAGTGCAACCACTTTGGAAAACAGTCGGTCAGTTCTTCAAAATATGGAGTTTCTATAGAGTTACCAAATGAATCAGCAATTCTACTCGTATTTATATATCCAAGAAAATTGAAAACCTGTGTCCACCCAAAAACTTGTGCACAGATGTTCCTAACATCATTATTCAAAATAGACAAGAAACAGAAACAACCAAAATGTCCATCAACCGATGAATAGATGAACAAAATATGGTATACAGTACCACTACAATGGAATATTTTTCAGCCATAAAAAGGAATGAAATATTAATACAAGCTACAACTTGGATGAAACTTGAAAACATAATGCTAACTAAAAGAAGCGAGACACAAAAGGCCACATATTTCATTAATGCATTCGTATATGAGCTACCTACACTAAGCATATATGGAGACCAAAAGCAGATTTGTGGTTGCCAGGGGCTTGGAGAAAGAGGGAACAAGAAGTAACTGGTTTATTGGTACCAGATTCCCATCAAGGGTAATGAGAAAGTCCTGGAACTAGATAGTGGTGATGACTATACACCGCTATGAATGTATTTAATGCCACTGAACAGTATACTTTAAAATGGTCAAAAATTTTATCTTATGTGTATTCTACTGCAATAAAAAAAACTTTAGAAAATGAAGTACTGATTCATGTTACAACATGTATAAACCTTGAAAAAACATATGTTAAGTGAAATAAGGCAGACACTAAAGGTTACACATTGCTTAATTCCAAGTATATGCAATATCCTGTATAGGAAAATTCATAGACCCAAAAAGATTTATAGTCACCAGGGACTGGAGAAGAGGGGCCCTGGGAATAGGATGTTTCTGCTTAATAGGTATAGGGTTTCATTCTGGAGTGATGCAAATGTTCTGGAATTAGACAGCGGTGATGGTGAGTATGCTAAAAACCACTGAATTATATTTATTTATATATATATATATATATATATATATATATATATATAGAGAGAGAGAGAGAGAGAGAGAGAGAGAGAGAGAAAGAAAGAGAGAGAGAGAGAGAGAAAGAGAGAGAGAGAGCCTTTAAACAGGTGACTTTTATGGCATGTGGATTATATCGCAATAATTTTTTTAAGCGATAAGGACACCCGGCTTCTTTATCAGCCTCTGGACACTGGCATAAGAACATGGTGCCTGGAGCCGCTGCCCCCACCCTGCAGTCAGGTGCTAGCCCCATAATTCGCTCATATATGTGGAGACTATTAGGAGAAGGATGAAAACAATCAGCTACCTGTTGATGTTGTTGAGCTGCTCCATTAACAAACCCTGGAGTTGCATCCGCTCTGAACTGCTCCTCATGTAAAGTGATAAACTATTTACTGTTTAAGCCAACAAGTATGACATGCAGATGAGAGAGTCGTCACAGAGATAAATCTATTCTCTGTAGTCAGGCTTGGCGGTAAGAATGGGAAACGGGACAGAAGTCAGAGTCTTAACTGAAATTCTGTGTGCGGAACTGGTACAGCTCCGCCAGTCACTTCCTTCTCCAGCCTTCACTGCAGATCCACTGGCAACTGTACGGACTCCCCTCCCCCAACAGTCTAAAGCGGAAGTGCTCTCTAAAGAAATTGAATCTTGCCCCCTGAAAAAAACCCAGTGGGTAGTGTGGGTATTGGTGACCCAGAGTAACCTGGTCCAAGTAAATTCATATGGCGCGCAGTAGGGGTGGAGAGGTACAGCTCAGAATCCTGCTCTCGGGAAAGCCGGTAAGTCCAGGCAGTCACCCAGGGCGCTGAGCTCATGGGCCGTCCTTCCATCGAGAAGAGGCCAGAGGGGCAAGCCGACTTATGTAATGGCAGAGGGGCAATTATTCCCACCTACGTTCATTAACATATAAACATATTTTTAAAAACAGAACACTAATAAACACCAGAAAGTTGAGAAAAACAGTACTATCAAAGAAGATAATCAATATAATTAATCAGAACAATTGATTCTGGGATGAAACAAATTATTAACTGAAAGAAAACATTTTTAATTATTTCAAAATTAATGTTCTATGAGAGATTTAAAAAGATACTGCATCCATTAATAAGTTGCTGTATTTTTTTTCAAAGAGGTATATTCAAAAATTAAGAAGAATGCTTAGAAGTCTAACCAGTGACTGCTAAAATAAAAGCTCTTTAGGATGACAGGAAGAAAAAATCTCTCAGAACTTGGTGGAAAAGAGATAAAGAAATTTAAAAAAGAGAGAAGTTGAGGAGGTTCAGTTCAGAGTCCAACACCCATCTAAAAGAAGTTCTGGAGACTCACCTGTGGTGGCGCAGTGGATAAAGCGTCGACCTGGGAACACTGAGGTCGCCAGTTCAAAACCCTGCACTGGTATGGTCAAGGCACATATGGGAGTTGATGCTTCTAGCTCCTCCCCCCTTTCTCTCTCTCTCTCTCTCTCTCTCTCTCTCTCTCACACACACACACACACACGCACACACTCTGTGTCTCCTCTCTAAAATAAATAAATAAAAATAAATTAAAAAAAAAAGTTCTGGAGAAAGAGAGTTTCAAAACTGGAAGGAAAAAAATGAAAGGAGTAATAATATATGAAACTTTCTCAGAGATAAGAAAGACTTGAGTCCTTAGGCTGAGAGCGTAGAATCCTTTGAATAAAAAAAGACCCATATAAACAGACTCTCATTAAATTTCAGGACATCAAGAATAAAGAGAATAAAAGCTTCTACAGAGGATAACAAGGAATGAAAAAACTCCTAATTCAGTAGCTCAGGATTCTGGGGCATATATATGATATAGAGACATCTTCAGAGTTAAAACATTTTTTTGGTTTTTGAGTTTAACATTCCATATTCAGATGAACATTTCTAGAAAGCAAGGGTTTAGAGACTATTTATTGTTGTGCTTTCTGAAATTTTAATTTGTGGATGTTCTCCAGATCCAAGAAATTTGGGGGCACTAATTCTCTCGTCTCACACAAAGAGGCATCAAGATGTAGAGTCTAAAGTCGATGGCAGGTTGTTTTTAGCTATAAAGTAACCAGAACTGGAAATAGTCATACAGAATGGAAAGACTGAGAGAAAGAGGAGAAGAGGAGAAGGAAGCTGGGAGATGGGTCAATAAAAGCAGGAATAGATTTTTTTAAAAAATTAATAGATCAAGAAAAACAGGATAAATACATTATTTGCAGATATGGAGGTAGTCATCAAAATAATTTTTAATGGAAGCCTGGACAATGGGACTGGGAAGGAGTGGGGTAAGAGACTTTTTCTTTTCTTTTTTTAATGTTTATTGTATTGATTTTAGAGAGAGACAGGGAAAAGGAGAGAGGGAGAGGAGGCAGGAACATTGATCTGCTCCTGTATGTGCCCTGACCGGGATTGAACTATCAACCTCTGTGCTTTGGGATGATGCTCTAACCAGCTGAGCTATCTGGCCAAGGCAGACATTTTTTTCTTTTCTAAGAGAGTGGAAGAAAACATACCAAAATGTCAACAAGAATATATCAAAGTGATACTATTATCAATAGATTTAATTTTCTTCCTATTTCCCAAACTTTCTACAATAGCCAAGCATTATTTTTAAAATCAGAATCATACACATACACTGCTTATTTAGGATTAGGGAAATCTTGTGTTTGTTTAATGATTACCAGGTCATTAACAGTCTTTGCCCTTGATCTCTGATTTATTGGAAGAACTTCAAGAGCACATGGAGTTTGCTAAACTCAACTTCCTAAGGAGATATAATTACATTGGGATTTTAAAAAAAAAAGAATGATTTGATCGTGTTTAACCTCTCTCCATCTCTTCATAGCCCTCTTTTTCCCAGTTTGTAAGTATGTATTTATATAATTCTCTATTTTATTGATTGATTTTAGAAAGAGAAGGGGAGAGAGAGAGAGAGACAGGAACATCGGTCTGTTCTTGTATGTACCCTGGCAGGGATCGAACGCCAACCTCTGTGCTTCTGAGCAATGCTCCAACCAACCGAGACATTCAGCCAGGGCTTTATAGTACTTTTTTGACAAGGTACTCTGGTTAAATCTTTTACCTGTTACAGAGAGAGTCAACTTCCATCACTTCCTGGCAGACAAATGTCTAACTTAAATTTTAATATTTTCAGGGACCATATACCCTAACAGTCTTCTAGTCTATTATCAAACAGCTATTACTATTAGAAAGTTCTTTTGTATATTCAGCCCACTTCCCTGGAACAGCCTCCATCCATTTACTTTGATCTTGCTCTCTGAAACTTATCAGAACAAGCTAGGCAAACTTCTATATTATACTTCTGCAAACACTTGAAGATGATTCCCACATCTTACCGGCTCAACACCAAGCTCATGTTTGTTGCACGTTTTTCTTTCCCCTCTGCACTTCCACAACCTCCAGAACCAGATTCCTCTTCTGTTCCCCTAGGACTTCGAGCTCATTCAGACATTCATTCACTCATTTTGTAATTCAGTTCATTCAATCACCTACTGTGCACCAGGTCCTTTCAGTAAGGACACACCTTGAAACAAGTAACTGCAGTGTCTCTTGTCAGCATGGGCAAACAATGGACTTAGTTCAGATCAGGTAATCACTGCGTTAGTGACTAACCAAGAGTGGCAGTAACAACTATTCAGGAGAGTGAGAGAGGAACCAACAGCCCAAAGGTAGGTAGTAGAGAAAACAGAGAAATAAAAAACAAAAATCAGGTTGAGGCGTGAGTTTAGAAGAAGGTTCTCGTAAAAGGAGTGAAGTTTTACTTTGTGAGGACTTATACTTCTGACTTTTTCAGAGACTAGTTGTGTTTTGAAAAATTTAAGAGAAAGTTAATCTGTGTCTGTCACTCTCAAGGACAAAAAAGTAAAATATAAATTATAAATGGAGCTCCTGAGACAATGAGCAAGGCTGAGTGGTGGTTAATTCGCTATAGAAAAAAAAGAAAAGCTAATACATTGCCTTTCTTTTTCTCCATAGAGATTTGTGTTTATAAAAGCTCAACAAAATGTGACATATTCATATGGTGGACTATTATTCAGCCATGGAAAGGAATGGAGTACTGATAAATGCTATAACATAGTTAACCTTGAAAACCTTATGCTAAGTGAAAGAAGCCAATCATAAAAGACCACATGTGATTCCATTCATATGAAAAATCTAGACTAGGGAAACTGGAGTGACAGAAAGTAGATTAGCAGTTACCTAGAGCTAAGGGTTATAAGGAGATAGGGGATTTTTTTGAGGGAACAAAAATGATCTAAAATTGCAGTAATGGCCTGACCAGGCAGTGGCGCAGTGGATAGAGCGTTGGACTGGGATGCAGAGGATCAAGGTTCAAGACCCAGAGTTCACCAGCTTGAGCGCGGGCCCATCTGGCTTGAGCTAAAGCTCACCAGCTTGGACCCAAGGTCGCTGGCTTGAGCAAGGGGTTACTCGGTCTGCTGTAGCCCCATGATCAAGGTACATATGAGAAAGCAATCAATGAACAACATAAAATTGCAGTAATGGTTGTACCTGTGAATATACTTTAAAAAAAGAATTGTAAATTTAAATAGGAGAATTGTATGGTAATATGAATTACATCTCAAGAAAGCCATTTTCTAAAAGCGAATTAGCAGCCTGAGCAGGCAGTGGTGCAGTGGTGCAGTGGATAGAGCATTGACCTGGGATGCTGAGGACTCAGGTTGGAAACCCCGAGGTCACTTAAGCATGGGATTAAAGACATGATCCCATGGTCACTGGCTTGAGCCCAAGGTTGCTGGCTTGAGCAAGAGGTCACTAACTTGGCTGGAGCCGGCCCCTGCCTCATCAAGGCATATATGAAAAGCAATCAACGAACAAAAGTGCCGCAACTACAAATTGATGCTTCTCATCTCTCTCTCCTTTCCTGTCTGTCTCTGTCTCTCCCTTGCTAAAAAAAAAAAAAAAAAAAAAAAAAAAAAAAGTGAATTAACAGCTATGATTAGGAAATGATTTACTCATTTTTACTCATTAGCTAGGCTTTTCTTGGTCGCTCCAGAAAGTGGCAGAATCCCCTCAATTTGACTGACTATATAAAGCAAGAGCGAAGTGGACCTTTGGGACACTTGACAATCCAATATGGAGTTACTGTCGACCATGACAATTATGTCAAGTGCTATGTCAAGACTGAGGCAATGAAGTAAAACAGGAACACCCTTAGGAGGGGCCCAGAATGCCCCAAACCACAAGGCTGGATACTTGAATAAGGACTCCACCTGGACAGGAGTGGGACCTCCGCCTTTGTGGGCTATGAGAACTTAGAGCCCTGGCCACCAACATTTGAACTTAGCTGTGCCAAGGGTTGCACTTGGAGCCATGCCAGACTCCTACCTGGGCCGCCACTGCAGCTACCTGGTTTGACACTCACACCTCCTCTCTACCTCGGGACACCCCAGTGACTGATACTTCTCGCAAGACTCACCCTGCTGGCTCCTATGCTGTAAGCTCACCCTCTCTGTGTGTAACCTGCATGTGACTTTATCGGCTTATTTGGGAGGTCTCCCCTAATAAAGCTGGTTCATGGAAAGACACAAACGTGTGAGTGACTGAAAGACACAAATGTGTGTGAGTGATTCCTTTCAGGTGTGCTCCCATGCTCACCATGCTGACTGACCAAAAGCTCTGACTCGTTTCCAAGGGTACTGAAGTGTGTTGTTCATTGTTCAGTCTAAATCACTCTTGCCTCAAGCCCTATTTCTACAGTGCGTTTACTACCAGCATTCAGCAAATGTCTAACGAATGCTTGGTCCTGTGCTGAGAACTCTGGTCAGCAAGGCAGGCAGGGACCCTGCCCCAGAGTCTCAGAGCCCTACAAAATCGCCGCCAGCCCCACCTCACAGTGACAATGTGAATCCTATTTCCGTTGGCCAAGTTCCTTTCTTTTTTCCTGTTAGAGGGCAGATAGCCTCACATTGTTGGTGTGTATGCTCACAGATCTCCAAGTCTAATTTACCTTTCTAAAACCCTGTTTAATGATTAAGACAGCCTGACCAGTGGTGGCGCAGTGGATAAAGCATCAACCTGGAAATGCTGAGGTTGCTGGTTCAAGACCCTGGGCTTGCCTGGTTAAGGCACATATAGGACTTGACAATTCCAGCTCTTCCCCTCTTCTCTCTCTCTCTCTCCCCTCTCTAAAATGAATAAATAAAATCTTAAAAAAATTTTTTTTAATAAAGATCAGGACGGATAGGGAACAACCTAGTGAGAAGGGCAGGTGGATCTTCTGAGATAACAACCTCAGCTGAGGGTCTTTCTTTTCCTACAAGACACTCTCTGCTTTAATCAGTGCCGCTGGCTGAGGGGGCTCCTCCCCTCACTTCTCCTAGGCCAGTGGTTCTTAACCTGGGTTCTATCGAACCCTAGGGGTTCAATGAGTAGGTCTTAGGGGTTCGAAGAAGCCTCTGCCGCAGAGGCCAGAATAAAGTAATACCGTAATTTGTTGAGTTCATGCACTTTGTTGGTTTTGTTCTTTGAGCAAGGTGATGTTCATGCATGGCTCATTTTGTGCACCAGTAATAAAACATATACCTATGTCTTGAATTTGGAAAAAAAATCATATTTTATTTATTATTAAAGAAGGGTTCGGTGAATGTGCATATGAAACTGGTGGGTTCAGTACCTCAAAAAAGGTTATGAACCACTGTCCTGGGCTCTGACTTGCAGGCCCTGCCCTGTCCTTGACATTATTTTCTTGCTCAGGCATGTCACTGTGAGCACTCACCCTTCCTCCCTCTACTGTGAGCGATCACCTAGACTTATGGAAGATTGTGGCACAATGAGAGCCCTATTTCAGGTCCAATTTGGGGGAGATGATGATGATGGTCAGATCATCCACTTGGTGCAGAGGACACATTATATAATTTATTTTCACCTCATGGTAAGTGCCAACTGAATTACAGTCTCCTGGTGTATTAGAACAGCTTAAAGATAGGAAATCCAGTGTTTGCTTCTCAAATACTGAAAGGATAAGAACTACATGTTTGACTCATTGAATACCCATTACTGCTGTTTAGAATGTCCACTATCCAGAATATTTCTGAGCCACTAGTTTTTTGCAAAAATTAAAGTCACCTTAACTAAGAAATCTGGCAAGGGGCCACCAGTGAGGCATGGGGCAGGTAGAGAGAGGGACCCAGAGAACATGAGACACCAGTACCTGGGAAAGCTGGTTAAAGACCAGGAAGAAGACTCCTTAACCACCAAGAAATGTCTCTGTGGTGCACCAAGGAAGTAATTAAAAAATAGTGGGGTTCCCATACCTGTTTAGCAAGGTAGAGTTTGCCTATAGATGATCTCTCGGTCCTGGTTCTATACACATGGAGAAGCTGCCAAGGGGCCAGGAGCCAAAGGAAGCCCAAGGGGACCCATACCAGAACAGTTTGCTCAAAGCAAAGTGGCAGGTCTGCCTCCGGGCTATTCAGCAATGAGGAATTCTGGAGGACCAAAATGTAAAGATTGTTAAAGACAGAAGACCAGCCCTTACCCACACCCTCTACCCCTAACCTGTTTCCAAACAATGCTAACTTGGTTCTATACAGGGGGTTCTTGGGTTATGACAGTCTCAACACATGACGATGTTTCGAATTGACAATGCTCATTTCCATAAAAACTTTTAAAAATTGAGACGTGAGTGTTTTGGCTTACACCATTAGCGTCATACTTACGGACTACGTGGGCGGACTAGTTTGGTTGTGCACAGCGAAAGAATACTCAGCACGTAGTACAGTACAGTCTACTTATGTCCTTTTACTTTTTCTGTGGCTTAGTTGTGTTTTTATGTTCTAGGTTATGATTTTACAACTGTATTAGGATAGGTAAGTGACTTAGGCTAGGGTGTGTTTTGACTTACACCAAAATTTGGGTTACGTTACTGTCGTAGGCACAGAACTGTGTCATAACCTGGGGACCCCCTGTACCTGCATCCAGCCTGGCCCTTTGACTAGCTGTAATTTTCTGTTCATCTCCATTGATATAAATATACTATTTAATGACATTTAGTGACTTGTTTGGCCAATGCAAACTTCCTTCCTGTGATTCTAAGTGAAATTTCCCCACCAGTTATTCTGACTACACTTTGCCACTGCATTTGCCAAGTTGTGAAGAGAAGAGAGACCATTCCACAACCCAAAGGGGAGAATGGTTCCTTGGAATAGGAAAATTTCTTGTTCAGAGTTTTCAGCTCCGAATGAACTCTCTGGCAGACATTCAAACATGCAGGCCGGCAGAATGCTTGGTCATACTATGACATCTAGACTCCCGAGGGCTGCTTATCACAGAGCCCGAGGCAGCCTTTGGCACAGAAGCAGCGATGACACTGCCGGATCGAAGGCTTATTCCCAGGAAGTTGTGCGCTAGGCTTTGCATTCTGCAAAGCGTTTTTGTGAATCGAAGGTGGGAGGCGCTAGTTCTTATATCTGAGTCATGTGAGGGTAGGTTTTTCTCTCCTAATAAGTAATGTTAAATTGTTTTGTACGATGGTTTGCACAGATTCTTTAGAGAAAAGGTCGAGGTGCCCTGACCAAGATGATCTGCTAGATAATTCTCAGACAGAATTCTCAGAGTCTGGCCTATTGAGCCCCTCCTTCCTGGGGCATACATCTCCTGGCCTTGAGGGCCTTGAGGGTCTTGGGGCCCAGGTTCTTTGTAAGATTGAAAAGTGCTGCCCATGTGCTCTGCTATCTCATTCCTGCTCTTCTTATCTCACTCTAGAATTAAGAAGACTTATTAAAACTGTTCTAACAACCTAGGTTATTCTGATGCTGATGGTAGGAGTTTGTAGACCACACTTTTACAAAATCACTAATTCTTATTCTCTCTTCCACTAAACCATGTGGTTTTGTTGCTCATCCTGCTTTATTGAAATTTTCTGTTCTAATGTTTCAAAATATTGTCTCAGTGTCCCTGATGCCCAGATTTGTATCTCTGGCCTCAACTTCCAGTTCATGTGGCTTATTGCCAGTTCCTCCAGAATAGCGCATTATTGTTTCAACATTAGCATATCTCAACAGTAATCAATCAAAGGCTTTCTCTCCTCCCTCCTAGCCCACAGATTACAAAGTTTCCACTCCTAACATTGATGAAATTGGAAGCCATTCCCTATTCCTCTTTAGAGAGGCAATGTTGTGGGTAGCTTGTTCAAGAAAAGAGTCTGGGATACAATAAACATATGTTACAAAATAAAAATATTACTTCTCCCACAAACAATATTCTCTAGAGATAGTAATATGTTTTTATTTAAAAAATTTTCCCTGAGCTTTAGAACAACTGCATATCTATTTTTTCTGGTCCTTATTGGTGGCCACTCTAGGCTAACCTACAACTTGTTCTGAGTTTGAGAGGAGGATAAGGGTATCTCACCCAAAAAGTAGAGTTGCAGAACTTCTCCAGCATGATTCCTGGTCTTCTGCAATGAAGACTGCTGTATGACTCTGTTGTTTCTTATTTACTGTTCCTCAGAGATCGTGGAAGGCGGTGTGTCAGCTCCAATTCTGATGTTCCAACCGGAGGCAAATCTCCTGACCTTTCATCCCAACAATTTAATCGTTAACCTCACACAAAGTGATGTTTACGTGACCCCAGTGGATACAATACAACAGAGGAGACCTGGGACAAGTAGTCTGTCCCCGTTCACACAAATACCAGTACCTCTATAGCTGTGTCAGTGGATGGGTGTGCACCCTAAATGTGCACTTTCACTTCTGTTTTAGGCCGGAGAGTTCACTGACATTGAACTATCCTACTCTATGGATTTTTAGTCAAGAACATAGAACTTAATTATGGTTAAAAATAGTGTAAACTTTGAAAAAGTCAGGTTATAAAATAGCATATTCAATGTGAATTTATGCATGTATAATTTATACATTTATGCAGCAAAATGGTAACTTTAGCTGTAGGATTGTGGGTGATTTTTATTTTCCTTTTGCTTATCTGTATTTTCTGTTCTTTCCATAATTATCAAGTATTATTCATATAATAATATTTTTAAAGCAATTTTTTTGTATTGTGGTAAAAAAAATTACACATGGTGTAAAATTTGCCATCCTAATCATTTCTAAGTGTGTTCAGTAGTGTTAAATATTTACATTGTTGTGCAATTAATTTCCAGAACATTTCATCTTGCAAAGCTGAAACTCAATACCCTTTAGACAACAACTCCTCCTTACCTTCCCAAAGACTTGAAAGACTTGATGTGGCAGGATAAACACACAATACAGTGTACAAAGATGTGTTGTAGAATTGGGTGCCTGAAACCTGTGCAATTATGTTAATCAGTGTCACCTCATTAAAATTTAATAAATAAATAAAATTAAATCGGGGCATCCTAAAGTAATAGCAGCCAGACATGTTTGCCAATATATTAAAGGGCAAACACCATCATTTGGAGGATCATGTGGAATCATTTTGGTCATCAGCACAAAAAGAAAAAAATTTCTGTGTTCTGTGAGTATAACACAGACTGTATCTACAGAGATTAACAAGAAAGTAGTGTATATCTTAAGTATACATACATACATACATACAGAGTCTAATGTATACTTAACACCTGGCTTAAGGATAACTCTATCTCTGGTTACTTTAAATTCACAAATAATAAAAATATTTACCACTGGTATCAGTGAATTTGTTCTGGATTATTAACATTGAAAGATACAGCAATTTTATTAGGACATTTATTCAATTATATCCAATGAGACTAAAACCATAGATCAGGGGTCCCCAAACTTTTTACACAGGGGGCCAGTTCACTGTCCCTCAGACCGCTGGAGGGCCGGACTATAAAAAAAAAACTATGAACAAATAAATCCCTATGCATGCTGCACATATTTTATTTTAAAGTAAAAAAACAAAACGGGAACAAATATAATATTTAAAATAAAGAACAAGTAAATTTAAATCAACAAACTGACCAGTATTTCAATGGGAACTATGGTTGCAGATGCATCCTGTGCTCCTCTCACTCACCACCAATGAAAGAGGTGCCCATTCCGGAAGTGCAGCGGGGGGCCGGAAAAATGGCCTCAGGGGGCCGCATGCAGCCCGCGGGCTGTAGTTTAGGGACCCCTGCCATAGATGGACTTATACACTTTTCTGTGTGTCTCTAACAGGGTTAAAATGATTTAGGCCCTGGGATAAAGACAGATCCCAGGGCAGATGGAGGCATACTATCGGTATACTGGCTTTAGTACAGACCTCTGACCAATCCAACAAAAATAACCTGAAAAGATGACAATCATATATTTTTTAAAATTCATCAGTGAAGACAGAAAGAATCCTAAATGAACCAAACCAGGAGTTGATTTGGCCCATGGGCCAAATCCAGCTGATATCTGTTTTTGTCTGACTCTTGTTTTTATATTTTTAACCATAAGATGTGAAAAAGGCTATTCAACATGAACAGTCTTTCCATAAAAACTCTTGGATTTTGCCTCTTAGCCCACAAAGCCCCAAATATTTACTACTTGACCTTTAAAGAAAAATTTTGCGCCTGACCAGGCAATGGCGCAGTGGATAGAGCGTCGGACTGGGATGCGGAAGACCCAGGTTCGAGACCTCGATTTCATCAGCTTGAGTGCAGGCCCATCTGGCTTGAGGAAGGAGCTCGCCAGCTTGGACCCAAGGGCTCCAGCAAGGGGTTACTCGGTCTCTGCTGAAGGCCCGCGGTCAAGGCACATGTGAGAAAGCAATCAATGAACAACTAAGGTGTCGCAACGGCAATAAAAAACTAATGATTGATGCTTCTCACCTCTCTCCTTTCCTGTCTGTCCCTATCTATCCCTCTCTCTGTCCCTGTAAAAAAGAAAATAAAACAAGGAAGGAAGGAAGGAAGGAAGGAAGGAAGGAAGGAAGGAAGGAAGGAAGGAAGAAAGAAAGAAAGAAAGAAAGAAAGAAAGAAAGAAAGAAAGAAAGAAAGAAAGAAAGAAAGAAAGAAAGAAAGAAAGAAAGAAAGAAAGAAAGAAAAAATTTTGCTAACCCTTGAACTAGACTCGGGGGATGGCAAGACCTTTGTAGGGTAGAAGGGTGCCATAGCAGCTTTCATCTCTGCCTGAAACAGCAGGGAGGAGAAATCCACCATAAATGGGGTTCAGGAGAAACCAGCCTAACTCCTAAGAAATTCTTCCAGACCCTTGTGGAGCTGGCATCGCAGAATCTAGAAAAGCCCAGAAAGAGACTGTACTATCGCCAACTCTTTATCACACTGAGCTTCATCAACTGCTGAGATCAGTACTACAAAATGGGAGGAAGCAGTTAGGAGGTCTGAGAGAAAAGCCCTAGGCACCCTAAGCTTTCACCAGTGGAAGAGTTGATGGAGACTCCCCCAGTGCAATCCCATCTTCACAGAGAGTGAGGCAGCCCCAATCGTTCTTGAAATGGCAAAGGGAAGCTGCAGGCAGAAGGGGTGAATGAAATCTCCCAAGAAAATAGAAAGCAGGGGACAGGACTCAAGACAAATAGGTCTCTACAACCACCCAGAGAATTTTATCAACTTTTTCTCCTTCTGAGCCCTACCATTAGAATCAAGAGAAGTATGCAGACTGAAGATGCACCTTGATCCAGCTTAGATCATGTAGGTCCACAGCTCACCTTCTCTGGCTCCTCTGGAGAGTAGTATGTATACATAGTGATTGAACATTTTGGCTCTTACAAGCCAAGTCATTTTCCCTATTTGCATTTATTTAATATTCTTCCCCTCTGGTGTCAATGATGTGGGGTTTTAGTTCTCTAACCATTGGTGGTGATTTCTGCCAGGTGGCATTCAACAGGAATCTATTCTGTGGCTAGAGGCAGAGAAAAAACAATTTTGTCAACTTCGTTTGTTTTTGTCTATTTGCCTTAAAGATTTTGGTTATTACCTGGCACTTATAATGTAATGATAAGTTTCAGAAGTTAATATTGTGTGCTTCTGATCAGAGAGAATGCACTGTGGATATTTGCTCTGTATGAGCACAGACATGAGTTCCTACAATTCTAAGTATCAGAGCCTCTTCCTCCCACTTAACCTCTAAATGTTTTTCATTTTTACCTATTAGTTGTCAATATCTGAAAAATGGAATTCCTGTACTAGACATGATGAAAATATATATAGGTCTCTAGAGGAACTTTGAATTTTAATAAAGGACGCTATCTTAGGAGAGCCTTAAAAGACAGGAACAAAATCCTTAACATACAGGGGTCAGCCTTTTTTTGATTACCATAATAAATAAACCCAAGAAACATCAAGAAAGACAGAAACATAATGCAAGCAGTTGTCCAATTATTTTCTCACATGATTATGTTTTATAATTTGTCTACACCCAAGGTATTTATTTGTTCTCCATGATTAGATTAACTAAATTTAGACAGAATTTTTTCATGTATACTTTCTCATTCTTCAATGTGCACACTCAAATGGTCTTCTTGTACTTATCACATAAATGTATAAATACATAAAGAAAACCTGGGTAGAAACAGGGTGACAAATCCTTGTTAGGGACCTATGATTGTCCTCATACTTGCTGCCTTCTTCAATGTTAAATATCTGAATGATTAAATGTTATATGGCCATTATCCCAAGTCAACATCCAACTGATGATATTGTCTCAATAAGGGAATAAAATCCTCTCATTAGAATTCATTCCTTTAGGAGCTAATTTTTTTAAAACCATTATTTTATTTTTTTTAATTTTATTTATTGATTTTACAGAGAGAGGATGGGAGAGAACAAGAAATAGCGAGTCATAGTTGCTTCACTTTAGTTGTTCCTTGATTGCTTATTGTACGTGCCTTGATCGGGCAAGCCCAGGGTTTTGAACCAGTGACCTCAGCATTCCAAGTCAATGCTTTAAAACACTGCACCACCACAGGTCAGGCTTAGGAGCTAATTTGACCAAAGAGGGACAATGAGCAATTCTGATGAAAGAATTAATGGTACTAACCTGGCTTACCTAAAGTGGTGATGCAGCAGGCATTAGATAGCTTGTCACGCATGCTTCAAAGCCAAACTCCAAAGGCTTTTCAGAAAATTCACAAATATCTGAAAATGGTTTTCCATGATTACCCAGCCAGCCTTCTCAACACTGGCATTCCCATACTTTACCTCTTATGCTTATCAGCTTAAAAAAAAACACCTCACTGTTCCCAAACTGTACATTTTCCTCTCTTCCCATCTCTTTCATAAAGCCTAGTTTTGCCTTTGTGTGCTGACAACAGTGTAATAACAATCTCCCTCATGTATAAAAGAACTTGCATACAGATATCTAATTAAATATCTAAGCTGTTCTTTGACAGTGATGTCAGTCCTCTACCTCTTTCATTAGCGGATGGAAGAGTATCTATTGACTTGACTGGATTTGTATAGCAAGTAGTTGTAAAAGCAAATTGGTTATGTTTGGAAATGTTCATTGAGACTGAAGAGGGGACCTAGTGAGTGGTATGGTGTGAGGGGGACCACTTTCTAAAAATAAAATGTAAGCCCCCTGTGATGTCTACTGCAAATAAGAGGAACAAAAAGTGACTGATAGGAATTATAATCATGTTTAAAACAAGGAGGATTTGTACTTGTTTGTGCTTAAAACATTCTGAATAGCCAATAAAGGAGAAGGTGAAGGATCTCAGAGGTCCCCAAACTACGGCCTGTGGGCCAAACCGTGGCCACCTGAGGCCATTTATCCGGCCCCTGCCACACTTCCGGAAGGGGCACCTCTTTCATTGGTGGTCAGTGTATGGAGTACTGTATGTGGCGGCCCTCCAACAGTCTGAAGGACAGTGAACTGGCCTTCTATGTAAAAAGTTTGGGGACCCCTGATCTAAGTAGTCATTAAAACAAATGTTTTGGTTATAGATATATACTGACATGGATAATGACTAAGAACTTCTCCAAAATTAATGTGAGACACCAAAGTACAGATACAGGAACCTCAGAGAACACCAAGCAGGATAAACACATACACAGAGACACAAAACCATACCTAGTCATATTATATTTAAATTGCAGAAAATCAAAGATAAAGAAAAAATCCTGATAGAAGCTAAAGGAAAAAAATATCTTACCTATAGAGGGGCAAAAGTAAGAATTACATCTGACTTCTCCTTAGAGATTATGCAAGCAAGAAGAGAGTGAAGTAAAATATTTAAAATGTTGAGAGAGAAAAAGCAACCTATAATTCTGTACCTTGCAAAATTATCCTTCAAAAATGAAAGAGAAATAAATACTTTCTCAGACAAACAAAGGCTGAATTTGTTGTCAGTATTCCTGCCGTGTAAGAATTGTTTTTAAAAAGTTCTTTAAAGAGAAGAAAAATTATAAAGTCTGAGAACTTGGATCTACATAAAAAAAGGAAGAGCATTGAAGAAGGAACAAGGGTCAGCAGTAACTTCAGCACCTTCAACATTGTTGTCAATGACTGATTGGCATGAAAAGAATTCACTTCATTGGTGTTTATTATATGTTAACCTCACACACAGATTTCTTAAATAATGAACATATTTCTATGTTAGGCACTCTAAAATTTTTGTCTCATTTAATTCTCATAATAATCCTACGAGGTAGGTATTTTTTATTCCCATTTTACCAATTAGGAAACTAAGGTTCCGAAAGGTTAAGAAAACTGAACACTGAAGAAAGAATATATGCTCTGGGTAGAAGGTCTGATTAGAAGATCTTGAAGATTTTATGATTTAATATATATAATATTTACGCAAAAGACAAAATACTGTGATGATTCCCTTTACCTAAGGATACACCATTAGATTTCTTTAAATCACAAGCTCTCCTAGTGCCCTGAAAATGGGATCTGAATGTCAAATATATGCAGGTTTTGAGGAATGCCATTCTATCAGAGAAGGTGTTCTGTGAATTCCCCCTTTTTAAACTGATAAGAACAGATAACTACACTTAATCTTAGCCAAAAGGCTAGGAAGCGATTCCCCCCTCTTAAATGTTATTGGTATTCAAAGACTGCACTAGGAAAGACTGCAAGATGTACAGAAGTTAGGAAACCTGGATTCTGGCCTGAGCTCCGCTGGTCTTATGTAAAAAGATTTCTCCTAAATCTCTTCTTAATGGTCTCCAAAAATCTTAATAGTTCAATGTGTGTGGCTATAAATAATTGATTGCATAGAAATAACTCAGTAGGAATGTTTGATCACAGTGACTCAGGAGAAAATATGCTGAATCATTTCTACTAAGTAAGCAAATGTTAATAAGTGGCTGAATTTCAATAATTGAAAAATCTACAAAAGTTCAATTTCAAGGTAACCAAAGAGTTGTATGTTTTTAGTTAATGATTACAAATAAGACTTAAAAAGAGTTTTTTCTCTTGTGCAACATCTTTTTTTTTTTTTTTAAGTAAGTGGAGAGGAGATAGTGAGACAGACCCTGCATACGCCCCAACCAGGACCCACCTGGCAAACCCATCTTGGGCCAATGCTTGAATCAACTGAGCTATTTTTAGCACCTGAGGCTGATGTGCTTGGACCAACTGAACCATCCTCAGCACCCAGGGTCAATGCTCAAACCTATAAAGCCACTGGCTGTGGGAGAGGAAGAGGGAGAGAAGGAGATGGTCACTTCTCTTATGTACCCTGACTGGGAATTGAACCTGGGACATATGCCAGGCTGATGCTCTACTATTGAGCCAACCACCCAAGGCCCTTTAATAATTAAAACTTGAAATATAGTGAAATTCTTCTGGAAGAATTAACCAATTGCAAAAAGAAAAACAATTTAAATAATGAATGAACTCACTGAATTAGACTTACAGCTTCCAAAAAGAGTCAACTACAAAAGATTTATGTACTTTAAAAAAAGAATATACTGCATACTTTAAAAAATAATAAAAGTTATCCATCATACATAATAATGTTCCTAATATAGTAAAAGGATATGCTTTTAACTTTAGACAAACTAGAGAGAATGGGATTAACTAATCAATGTTTTTTGGACAGCACCGTATCAGCATAAAAATGTAATTAATTTAGTTCTCTACTTCATATTATTAAATATATTCTTGATAGGTTATAAAACAACAAAAGAAAATGGTCTAACATAAAAAAATGCACTGGAGAAAATACTCTTCTGAATTCTGGGAGAAAAAGGAGGTGATAGCAGAAAACAGAAATGTCTTCATAATTTCCTTTAATTTTCAAAAGAATTTTATAAAACAAATATTAACATGAAAGCAAACACATGAGAAATACATCTGACAAAATAACATAGGGAGCTGTTTATGGCAGCATTGTTCACAACAGCGAAGAGCTGGAAACAGCCCAAGTGTCCATCAGTGGACGAGTGGATTAAAAAGCTGTGATACATATATACAATAGAATACTATGGGGCCATGAAAAAGAAGGAAATATTACCTTTTGCAACAATATGGAGGGACATGGAAACTATTATGTTGAGTGAAATAAGCCAGGCAGAAAAAGAAAAATATTATATGACCTCACTCATTTTTTTTTTTTTTTTTTTTTTTTATATATATATATATTTTATTATTATTAATTCTAATGGGGTGACATCCATAAATCAGGGTACATATGTACAATGAAAACATCTCCAGGTTATCTTATCATTCAATTGTGTTGCATACCCATCACCAAAAGTCAAATTGTCCTCTGTCACCTTCAATCTGGTTTTCCCTGCGTCCCTCCCCTCCTCCCTATCCCATTCTTCCCTCCCTCCCCCCATCCCATAACCACCACTCTCTTGTCCATGTCTCATACCCTCACTTTCATGTCCCACCTATGTATGTAATCGTGCTGTTCTCAGTTTTTCTTTTTTTCTGATTTACTTATTTCACTCCGTATAATGTTATCAAGGTACATCCATTTTGTTATAAATGATCCGATGTCATCGTTTCTTATGGCTGAGTAGTATTCCATAGTATATATGTACCATAGCTTTTTAATCCACTCGTCTTCTGACGGACACTTGGGCTGGTTCCAGATCTTCGCTATTGTGAACAATGCTGCCACGAACATGGGGGCGCATTTCTTCTTTTCGAACAGTGCTATGGTGTTCTTAGGGTATATTCCTAAAAGTGGGATAGCTGGGTCAAAAGGCAGTTCGATTTTTAATTTTCTGAGGAATCTCCAAACTGTTTTCCACAGTGGCTGCACCAGTCTGCATTCCCACCAGCAGTGCAGAAGGGTTCCCTTTTCTCCACATCCTCGCCAGCACTTATTCTGTGTTGTTTTGCTGATAAGTGCCATTCTGACTGGTGTGAGGTGATATCTCATTGTGGTTTTAATTTGCATTTCTCTAATGATTAGTGATGTTGAGCATTTTTTCATATGCCTATTGGCCATCTGTATGTCCTCTTTGGAGAAATTTCTATTCATTTCTTTTGCCCATTTTTTGATTGGGTTGTTTGTCTTCCTGGTGTTGCTTTTTATAAGTTCTTTATAAATTTTAGTTATTAACCCCTTATCAGATGTGCTGTCAAATATGTTGTCCCATTGTGTGGTTTGTCTTTTTATTCTGTTCCTATTGTCTTTAGCTGTGCAAAAACTTTTTAGTTTGATATAGTCCCATTTGTTTATCTTGCCTTTTATTTCAGTTGCCCATGAAGATAAATCGGCAAATATACCGCTGCTACAGATGTCGGAGAGCTTGCTGCCTATGTTTTCTGACCTCACTCATTTGAGGAATCCAAGGAACATTGAGAACTGAGGAAAGAGATTGAGACAGAGGAGGGATCAAAGGGACCAGAGGAAAAGAGGACAGAGGGAAAGGGGAGGATAGGATGGGATAAACCTGAAGGGAAGTGGGGAGGGCACTGTAGGGAGGGGGACAAAGAAGGTATGGAGAGGAATATGGGGAGGGGGGATGCAGTAGGGATTACTCTAGAACAGTGGTTCTTAACCTGGGTTCTGTCGAACCCTAGGGGTTTGATGAGTTGGTCTCTGGTTCGGAGAAGCCTCTGCCGCGGAGGCCAGAATAAAGTAATACCGTAATTTGTTGTGAGTTCATGCACTTTGTTGGTTTTGTTCTTTGAGCAAGGTGATGTTCATGCACAGCTCATTTTGTGCACCAGTAATAAAGCATGTACCTATGTCTTGAATTTGGAAAAAAAAATCATATTTTATTTATCACTAAAGAAGGGTTTGGTGAATGCGCATATGAAACTGGTGGGTTTGGTACCTCAAAAAAGGTTAAGAACCACTGCTCTAGAATCTATGTAAACACAATTAATTAAATAAAAAAAATAACATAGGGGGCAATATAAATAATTATTATCATATGGTAAAACATATAATTTTACTAACAAGAAATTGTTCATAATGGTTGATTTCAGGAATAAAACAACAAGCTAAAGGAAAATACAGCCATGTGCCACATAATGACATCTTGGTCAATGATGTACAGTGTATTACCATGGTGTTCCCATAAGATTAAAATGGAGCTGAAAAATATTACCTAGTGACATCATAGCCGTCATAATATAGTAGTGTAACATATTATTCAAGCGTTTGTGGTGATGATATAAACAAACCTACTGCTTTGCCAGTTGCATATACAATTATACATGGTACAGAATACTGGGTAATGAGACAAAGTGACTATATTACTGATTTATGTATTTACTATACTATATATTGTTAATTTATTTTACTTCATTTTTTGAGAGAGAGACAGGAAGGGAGAGATGGGGAGGTGAGAAAGGAGAAGAATCAACTTGTACTCACTTCACTTTAGCTATTTATTGATTGCTTCGCATATGTGACCAGGGGCTCAAGCTGAGCCAAGTAACCCCTTGCTCAAGCTAGTGATCTTGGGCTTCTAGCCAGCTAGCTTGGGATCATGTTGATGATCCTGCACTCAAGCCAACGAGTTTGTGCTCTAACTGGCGAACTTGGGGTTTTGAACTGGGGTCCCCAGTGACCCAGGCCAACACTCATCCACTGCATCACTGGTCAGGCTGTTTATTGTTATTTTAGAGTGTACTCTACTTGTAAAAATGTTTGCTGTAAACAGTAGGTCCGTGGTTTGCCAACAGCACTTCATACATCTCATATTCACTAAGTCTCTTGATTGCATCATATCTCCTGTGTTTGATTTGATCTTGTGTTGTTTTGCACAGTAACATGCCCTGCTGTTTGTAGTCTAGGAGCCAACAGATTATACCATAAAGCCTTAGGTGTGTAGTAGGCTATACTATCCAGGTTGTGCAAGTGCACTTTATGTTTGCACAAGGACAAAATTGTCTAACGACACATTTCTCAGGACATATTCCCATCATTAAGTGATGCATAACTATATATAAGATGTTGAATTTGATACAATTAGTCCCTCCAAAGCAGTAGCAAACAACTTGATCAAAACCTGTTAATAAGACAAAGCTTGAGTATCATTGTCTTATCACAGTAAGAGAAAGCACACCTTGCCTTTTTACTATGAAGTTGTTTAAACTCATAATACCAAATGCATTCTTATATAATTTATGGTTGGATTATTATTATTATTATACAGTTTTAGTGAATTGAGAACATGAAATGCTCAAATTAGTGGGCCAAAAAAACTTTGCTTAACAAATATTTAGCCTACTGCCAAGACTGTAAACTACGCATTTCTCTGCACCTTTACATATATGTTCACACATACATGTAGAAATTTGGGGAGAGTGCTTTTATTAGCACTTAATGAATATATTTAAGAAGAATTACCAAGTGTTAATCTTGAAGTGACCCATGTTTTATTTAAAGGAAAAATCTGTCATTTCAATGATATAAATGATATAATTTCAACTATTGATTGCTTTCTCACACGTGCCTTGACCCGGGCCCTCAGCAGACCAAGCCACTCCTTGCCAGAGCCAGTGACCTTGGGTCCAAGCTGGCGAGCTTTTGCTCAAGTCAGATGGGCCTGCGCTCAAGTTGGCAACCTCGGGGTCTCGAACCCGGGTCTTCCGCATCCCAGTCCGATGCTCTATCCACTGCGCCACTGCCTGGTCAGGCCCATAATGACTTTTGACATGAGAGACTACTGTTTCCCTTTGACCAATAAACAAGGTAAAGGTTATCTCTTCAGCATATTATGAGTGGCTCATTTTTAAATGCGTTGAAAAGTCTTCATAGAAATTATGACGCCTGAACAAATTCAAGGTATAAAGTTCATTCCATATATAAAGTATATGGATGTCCAAAGTTGGCTGAACTCTGACCACCTTAATTAAAGCCATAAGAAACTTAGAGGCCTTTGAGCTCAGTCAAACCAAGTGACTTACCAGTGAGATTATTTTTCTAAAGCTAGGACTTCCCTCGTAATCGTCACACTGTACATACCGAGATCTTAACCTTACTAAAGATTACTATGAACCCTCATAGCAATTGCTGAAAGGGAAAAACTGACATTCTCCAATGACATGTATACCCTTATCAAAGGTATCCCCAACTTAAAGTGATTTGAATGAATTTATTGTTTCAGATAATCAAAAACCTAGAGATAGTACAGTTCTCAGGATTAATTTATTCCAATGGCTATGCCTCATTTCCCTCACCTTCTTTTGGCTTTGCTCTCATTTGGCGACACCTTTATTCTCAAACAGATCAGCGAGGTGCCTGAAACAGTTTCAGGACTCATACCCACACATCATAATGTATAGCAAGAGAGAGAAAGGATCACTGTCAGGTGTCCTAGAAATAGAAGCCACCAGCAAATTTTCTCCTGGCATCTCAATGGCCCAAATTCCCTCATCAATTCCTGGCAAGGAGAATTTTACCCTTAAGCAGGCCCATCCCTGAAGATGTGGGTGACTCAGCCTTCGCTAATGCTCATGGGTGATTTCTACAAGATCAGAATCGGGAGAAGGAAGGAGAAATGAAGCATAGATAGGAAACCAGTGATGTCCACTAGGAGCAAACTCTTAGTTTTGTTCCAGTCCAGATTCAGGATAATATGGGAAACAATGCCTACTATTTACTGCCTTATCATAAAACAGATTTGAAATGGCTTACAAAAATACATAAATTATAACAAGATTAAATGAGTGGAAAGAAATAGGAAAAGAAATTGAGACAAAATTTATTCACTATGATGTTGCACATGGGATGTAAATTGGACTCTTGAGCTTCCTATCTGTCGATGAAAAGAGGAAAACCTTATCCGTAACCGTACCTGTCAGCCCTCTTTTGGTTCCTAGCAGCAGAGATCCAAATAAAACTGGTGTAAACAAAAAAGGGAAATTAATTTGCTCATTTAATAAAAAAAACCATGAATGGAACTGGCTTTAGACACAGATGGTCCAGAGACTCAAATAATGTCCTCAGGGCATTACCTCTGTTGATTTCATTCTCAAGTAGGCTCTTTTCATTTGCTGGCAAAGATGACCATCAAAGCTCTAAGCTTACAGGGTTCTGATGGCCAGTAGTAAAGAGAGCATCTCTTCTCTGAGAACTCCAGAAAAATCTTTGGTAGGATTCTGAATGACCCTGTTTGTGTTGTGTTCCCATCTCCGGACCAATCAATGTGGACAAAAGAACGAGGCACTCTAACTGGCTAGCCTGGGTCCTGTGCCCTCTCCCAGGGGCAGGGAAAGTGAAGCTAAGTGACTGGCAATCCCTCCAGGATGGCATCCTTTCAGGAGCCACTGCAGAAAGGAAAACAAGCAGATGCCTGACCTGTGATAGTGCAGTGAATAAAGCGTCGACCTGGGAACACTGAGGTCGCCAGTTCAAAACCCTGCACTGGTTCAGTCAAGGCACATATGGGAGTTGATGCTTCCAGCTCCTCCCCCTTTCTCTCTCTCTCTCTCTCACTCTGTGTCTCCTCTCTAAAATGAATAAAATAAAAAAATTAAAAGAAAAAAAAAAAGGAAAACAAGCAAAGTAAAATGTCTTGATAATGATGTAATTCCATATACATAAAATATAAAACAAATCAATTGTTTAGAAGCCTAACTACTTTTCAGACTAACATTTAAGAAGAAAACAGCCTCCACTAGGTCTTCAATAACACATCTATATAAATATTTTATACTTTTTTTCTATTATATCATCAATATAGACAAGTGGCCTAATGTCAACATGGTTTGATTTTTTTTAAAAATTCTACAAAGGACTCAAGCAATACCACTATTTGTGATTTTATCCAAGGATAATATTTAGCATCTATACAGGGTGGGGCAAGAGTAGGTTTACAGTTGTTTGCATGGGAAATATATAATAATTAACAAAGAATGGTATAAGAATAAACAGTTTGTTAGTGTATATTCACAACTATAAATCTACTTTTGCCCCACCCGGTACAAGAATGGAAGAAATGACTATTCTTCAGGTGTTCCAGTCACAATTCTCGGTTGCAGGGAACAGAAATCTATTTAAATCAGTGTAGCCAATTTATTGAACGATGTAAAACTAATAGAAACAAGAAGTATTTTGCTTCTACTATTGTCTTAAACCATGCTATGTTAAAACTCCTCTCCTGCCCTTGACCACATCTCAAAAAGATCCTTTAACTTTTTGGTCTCTTTCAGGTATTAAAAGGTCCAGGCTAATCAATCTAAAACATTCTTGGATTCATTTTTTAATTTTATTTTTTTCAAATTTATTTATTGACCTTAGAGAGAGGAAGGGAGAGAGAAAGACAAAAACACCAGCCTATTCATGTATGTGTCCTGACCAGGGATTGAACTGGCAACCTTTGCGTATCAGGACAATGCTCTAACCAACTGAGTTATCTGGCCAGAGCTCACATTCGTTTCTTTTTAACAGTTTTATTGAGATATGAACTCCATACAATCCACCCACTTAGAGCATGTAATTCAATGGTTTTTAGCATATTCATAGAGTTGTACAATTTTGGAACATTCTTATCACTTACAAAACAGACTCCTATCTAATTTAAAGCCCCTCCTCTTTCTTGGCTCCGGGACCAGCCACTGCTGAGGGGAGAGGCGTCATTCCTTTCATCATTTTCCTTGTTATTCCATCAACCTTCTCTCTTTATGTTTCTTTCAATTTACACAGTGGAAGGCACAAAGTATTTCAATACTCAGTATGGCTTCCTGGGAAGGTCTTTTAAACTATCGAAGATAGATCCTAGAAGATTAACCTAGACATTTAATGGTTACTTATCATATATTTGAGGCTTTAAAATATCATTTAACCAAAAAGCATGGATTAGATATTATTCCTAATTTACAAGTGAGAAAATTAAATTTCAAGAACTTTAATTCTTCTTGAAGTCCAAGAACTGTCTAAAGCCAGTTCCCATGCTTAAATCTGGATACCAGGTGGCTGATCTGCCCAGGAGTATTGCTCTGTTTCACATCTACAAATCAGAAGCACCTTAAAGCAGAAGATTAGAAGTTAGTACAGTGGTTCTTAACCTTTTTTGAGGTACTGAACTCACCAGTTTCATATGTGCATTCACCGAACCCTTCTTTAGTGATAAATATGATTTTTTTCCCCAAAATTCAAGACATAGGTATATGGTTTTTTACTGGTGCACAAAATGAGCCGTGCATGAACATCACCTTGCTCAAAGAACAAAACCAACAAAGTGCATGAACTCACAACAAATTACGGTATTACTTTATTCTGGCCTCCGCGGCAGAGGCTTCTCCGAACCAGAGACCGACTCATCGAACCCCTAGGGTTCAACAGAACCCAGGTTAAGAACCACTGAGTTAGTAGCTTAGTATTTGAACAATGTTAATTTGTTTTTAAACTCTGAGCTACTCCTACCATCTCTCAAATCCCTAGCTAATCTGTTTTAATAGAACAGAGCTTGATAATACAATAAAGATGGTCAGCTCTTGTCTTTAGAAAACCATATAGTAAAGTCCAAGCATGGGGGAGGGTTAGGCCAAAATATTAAATATGATTATGTGTGTGCATGTGATACTTACACATCTGTTTCTATATTCCAAAGTCCATTATGAAAACAAGTTTTTAAAATATTATCTTTAGTAATAGTCTGAATAAGCAAGAAAAGAAATCACTAAGGTTATTGTTGGTTTTTAAAATAGTTGCCTCTCATTTTTCATAAATTCCTTAGTTGAATTTTACATTGAAATTCTACTTGAACAAGGGAGGAAAGGAACAAAGATTTAAAGGTGAGGGAAGGGACACTTTAAAATAAAGGCAAGGTTCTTAGTTTATACATTCATAAGTACCCAAACCTGTGCATGCTATTTCTAGAGGCTCCATTAACTAGTTTCCTAACCCAGGGCAAGCTCTTTATAGGATGTTTCAGTTACTCTCCTTAAATAGACACAACAGTTCTATAAAAGTGCATTGTTAGTATAAAATGATAGTATAACTGTGAGAAAGACAGATAAAGCTAGTGATGAACTTCACCATGTGGGACCTGCTCATAGGAAAATTATCTTTCATCATTAGACTGCATATCTGTAGCCTCAACTGAAAGAAATATACGTGTATAGTAGCTATTTTGATAACTTCCCGAGCTTCCCCTACTTTTATGGTAGGTCTTTGTAAACTGTCCGATGAATGTTATAATAAAGCCATTTTTCTATCTGGAACAGAGGTAGAGGTAACTTGGCGAACACCACAGATCACTTCTGCTTTATAAAGTCTGGGAACTTTAACATCCTGCATCCAAAGCCAGGGAATTTTTGTGCTGTATCATTTTATTCTGTATCCTTGGCATCTTGCTCAGGGCAACACAGCTAATGAATACATAATGAAAAGAAAAAATTAAGGGAAAAACAAAACAAAAATCTTTCCTTTCATATTTGGTTAGACTATATTCAGTGTAAAAATAAGAGACTTCACTATAATAGTATTAACAGTTTAATTTTACAAATGAAAATGCAAAATAGAGCTATGATATTGGCCCTGAAGTCACTCTCTGAATTCATACTTTGCAGCTGAATTTTCTCAGTTCATCGATTAATTCTACTGAAAACAAACTAAGCCCTTGTCTACGGAAGAAGCATAGACCAGATTTAACTGTGACAATGGAGGTGGCTGGCAAGATGAAGCAAAGAGAGTGATCGTAGCTCTGTTTCACATTCTTTTTCTTCTTGGAAACATTCTCCATGGCCAGGTGAGACTTAAAACAAAGACCATGACTGTCCTGGCCAGAGCAGAAGGGAAAAGCTGTGTCATAGAGAATTGTAAACTACTCTTCTGCCTTCGTCTTGCGTATCCATGTCTCTCAGAGAGGTCTGGCTAAACCAGAATATTCTTTGCGATAGCATTCAAAGTCCTCACTTTGGTCACATCTGTTACCTTCAGAGAATATTCTGAGCTAGAAAGTGAGGCTCCCATGGCAACAGAGGAATTTCTGCAACAGAAATAAAGAAATAGATAATTATAAATTGCTAAATGAGCCCTTTTACTGGCATTTCATTTTATAAGCTATTTCATGGCCTAGAACTTATAAATTTGTATTATTACTTGAAACATTTAGTAGGCAAATCTACCAGACAGTATAATTGACTTTGTATCTAGAGATATAAGTTCTAAGGCATTTGCATTCATTTTTCCCAATTTATAAATAATCAACTGCTAACTATCAAGTTATAGGAGTTCTCTGAAGTATAATAAAAAAACACATAATAGTTTCAATTTCTTAATGGTGATAAAATTTCAAAATAACTGAAAATACAGAACACAGGTAAGGGAGAAGTATTAAAGGTAGGAGGGACAAAAATAACTATGACTCTTTCATCCTTACCCCCCAGTTATTAAGTCTGCTAAAGGAAAGCACAGGTGAATGAACACAAAGACTTATCCGATTCATCTGAAGCTTAGCTGCTAAATTAGCTTATTATTAACTAATATAAGTGGAACAATAATTTAATGATACAATGGTGACCTATGTTCAGAAGAGCCTGCTTAAAGCACAATAAGAACCATTTTATTTTGAAAATTGCAAAATGACTGCAATGCTTTTGTACTAATCACAACATTCCATTCATTTATCATGCCATTAACTAAGGTTTTCCTATGTGGGGAAGTAAAGATTAATCTCATCCCTTCTAGTATGAGTCAAAGTATACACTCTTACCGAAATTTCATTGCTGAATCTCTAGCAGACCGAGCAGAACAGTGGAATTCTGTAGCGCCTGAACCCTCAAGGATTCTTTGTAGATTTCTTTCTGTTATACCACCCCCTGTTGGAAAAAATAAGCAATACATTAAGTAGAATAGAATTTTGCATAAAATTTTATGAATAATGACTGCTTGTTCTACATAGAATCCCAATACTGAAATTTCTCATTAATTCAATAATTATTCTAACTAAGCTAGAATATTAGAAAAGGATGATGAAAGACAAACTACAGATTCTGAAGAATTGATAAGGTCATAGAACCTATGATGGAATCTTGTATGTCCATTGGTTTATATAACAATGTTATATGCTACAGACTTTAAATCTAAAAAGATTATTCTAGGGCCAGGAAAATTATCAAACACTCTATTCTTGCTCACCCTCAATTAAAGAGATCAGATAGAAACAAAAGGCGGACAGGCTCGAGGACAAGGCTGCAAAAGCACAGCCTCAGAGACGTGTCTGAGAGAGAACCTCCAAGATTCTCTCTGGACCAGTATTCGGAGATTACCCTGATGTCATGGGAAACAGGAATAAGGCCAGGTGTTATACAGTTATTCACTACAATATTATTTTGTTTCATTTCACAAAAGAATCTGAATCTACTTTATTAAAACTGCACAGTCAAGTACCTTATGATGACTCATGTGTTTTGATGAACAATCTCTATATTTATAAAGAATTGTATTCTCAACTGATATATTATAAATATAAAATTAGATTATTCATTTTTATATCGTTGTCTCCTAATATATGAGTATTCAATAAATAATTTTAATGACTGATAAAATATGTACTTTGTATCTCAAGCTGTTCAAGCTGCTTAAGTAACTTGATTTCACATACACTTGAATTCATTAACGTTTTCTTTCTTAGTGGTACCTTAACATCAATGAGTCCTAAGAAGTAAAAAGATTACAGACTGTGAAGTCAGATTTAGATTGGAATCCTGGCTTCACCACTGTAACTTTTCTCAGCTATGTGATCTTAGATAAATTATTTTAAACCACTGAGACTTAATTTTTTTCACCAATAAAAGAGGGATAATTGCCTACTTTAGAGCTTCTTATAAGGACTGAAACACAAATAAGTTATTTCCTTCTAACACATAAGATACCTAACCACTGAAACCATGGTGCTCCAGTTCTCAGCAACTTTAGGACATAGTTAATACATTTTCCAAACCTAGAGAAACACATCTTTACAGCTAGAACCTAAGAGGACAATTAGTTCACTATCCTCTCTCTACAGATGAAGAAACTGGGGCCTAAATATGTTGTAAACTTCATTATGGAAGGTCCATAGAAGAAAACTTCTATGATCTACTTATCTTTATATATCTCAATGATAAATACTCATTAGGCATTCAGTTTTATTTATCTAGGAATTTTGGCTTGTTGCTACTTATTTTAATGAAACTGTAATTATTTATAGATCTATTCTGTGAGCTTCTCCAGTAAAAAGATCACTCCATATTCATTTCTTTCTTTTCATATCTACCACAGAACCTGGCATATAATTGTCATGTTCTTCGTAAGGTTTATTAAATAACCACAAATATTTCTGTATACAGTGTCTTCTCACCTAAGATTGTTGGCTTCTTGAGGAAGTAGTTTCTTGTATAACTGAATCCCACATAATGCGTTGCACATGGCAGATAACTTAATAATTACATAATAAGCAAAGGCAATCTTATATTAACAATGTCTAAGTCTGGCTATTAGTTGTCAAAACTAAATACATTTAGTCTTAAATGGAATTGCATTAGACTCAGTTAAGTCTCTTTAACAGCCCCTGATTAATTAATAAAGGGTCTCAATTTGACAGATAACATACTTTCTATTTGCTCACGTTTCAGGGTCTTGCTACAGGTTAAAACTTTCCTAAATTTCTAATGTTGTCCCTTTATCTGGCCTCTTTTTAAAAGTTGGCATTTATGTGGCTATTACCATTTTGATCCCTGGTCAGGCTTGGCATCACTGGTAGTGAGACAACCATACACTGCATGCCTTCTGAAGTGATGATATATACAGTATTACCCATGAAGTATTCTCATCAAAAATATTTAACCAAAATCTAATCAAGCCTTACTTTCAGCTATCAGTTTATAGGAAATGCAGAGGCTAGGAAATACAAACTAAACAATAAGAAAAGGAAACAATTTGATAAATCCGGAAAGTAGGACATTTTATAGGGTAGGTGGCCCAAACTTTCTAAATTTCATTTTTTAAACACAAGAAAAAGAAAACTTCTATATTAAAAAATATTAAAATAACAACTAAGTGCAATACTTATTCTTTGAAAGAATCCTGATTTGAACGTATCAGCTATAAAACACATTCTGGGGACTAGAGAAAGTAGAATATTGACTGAATAGTAAATGGTATTAAAGAATTGGTGTTTACTTTGATAAATATAATGGTATTGTAATTATACTAAAATGCCCTTATTTTTTAAAAATGCATAAAGATAAAGTATCATGATATCTTTAATTAAACTTTAAAATACCTCAAAGTAAGAAAAGATGAGGCAAATGTTATGAAATAGTAAATGTATGGAATGAGTACATGCTATTTTCTAAGAAAAAAATTAAGATAGTCATTATATTTGCCTCCCTCTGATTCTAGGTTGCCTTATCTAATTCTTTAAAAATTGCTCATTTATAATAAGCCATTGTGTACTTAATTGATCTTATAATTATTGTCATGAGCACAGGCTCCAACTGTTCTGACTATAAAGAAGACCCTGGTGAGCAGAGATTTTCAAGAACGGAGTATTATATTTGTCCAAGGATACTGTTTACTCTCACTTTCTAACAGCTTGGCCACTTGGCCCTGCCATAGTGCAGTGGTAAACCTGGTGTGCCTCAGAGATGAACATCCACACTCACAAACTTCTCAACTATGGCAGAACAAACACGGAGAAAGTCCAACTCTAATCTACCTTTCTTTCTTTTTCTCCGAGCTTACCCTTGCTAGAATGTTTTCCTCTTTATGTAATGTTTTAAATTCTAGCAGAGATCTACCAATCTTAAGCATTTTTATCAAATGATGCGTGTATTCTTCTTTCTGAGCACCGCGTACTAAGACTTTCTCCCACACTGCCCTTCCTCCACTACAATTCAGTGTTATACTAGTGAAAGGATAGATAAATAAATACCTGGTATTACCACAATCCTGCCTTTTGCCTGAAAAAAGAAAAAATAAGTACATTTTAACCTTTCTCTCAATGAGATAAGGCAGTGAAAACAGAAAATAAGTATATTAAATTTTAAAAATTACTATTAGTGTTTAATTTTCAATAGATTATTTGTTTCTTTGGGATCCTCGATAAGATGTTCAGCATAGTAACTCTTTCCATCCAGTTACTTCATTGTATTACTTTTAAAACTTGTACTGTTATGAACACAAATAACAGAAGAATACAATATAAATACTGAGTAATTCAATAATACCTCCTTAAGAAAAGCCATTACTGGAAAATAACACTAATCTGAGTTCTTGGTATGTGATGGGATGGAAGTAGGTGAGCTTAAACATGATTTCAGCAGGAAAGAAAGAACACAGTGTAACTGTAAATTACTGGGGAAAAAAATCTACTCAAATTTTGTATCCTCAACTAAATTTTCTAGCTTTCCATACCAATTAAATAAAACCATAGGTCCATTTAATTGGGTTTTAAGTAATAAAATAGGACTACATGAATTGATTTAGTTTATCATAATTCTAGAAAATAGGTATTGAAATTGCCTTACTTTTATTCCAATTTCCATCATATTTCCTAAATAAACTTTGGTGATATATCACTGAAAGGCAAAAGGAAATCATCCCATTATAATGCATACTTTGTGGAACTATTAGTAGCAGATAGGCAACAAAGACAGAATAAAAATTACATATTATGTCAGGTTCATTAATTTGCAGAACAAAATATAACTCTGGCCAGGTGGCTCAATGGATACAGTATCATATTGGCGGGCTGGGGTCCTGGGTTAGATCCCCAGTCAGGGCACAAGAGCACATGTGAAAAGCAACCTATGAGTGCACAACAAAACAGGAACAACTAAATGGAGTAAAAAGTTGATGCTTCACTATCTTTCCCTCTTCCCTTCTCTCTTTCTCATACAAATGAAAAAATAAAAAATAAACTAACCTTTATACATAAATTTAATTTTTTTTACATGTGGATTCCCTGATTTTTTAAAAATTTATTTTGAATCAGAGATGGGTTTTTAATACTAGACCAGACAATCCCACCGACCCAACACAATTCTAAGTCCTTCGCCTCAACTATTCAGGTTATGTATCCATGCAGCCGACACTATTCAACTCAGGGTTGGGCTAGACCCATGATAGCAAACCTATGACACACGTGTCAGCACTGACACACATAGCCATTTTCGATGACACGTGGCCGCATGCGGCTGCACACCAGAGAAGTATGGGGCCGCATACCAAGGATGTTTCATCCTCAGCTTCTGCACGGCCATGTGCAAGTAGCCAAGGATAAAACATTTGCTGTAGTGTAGACACTGTGTCGGAGGTCTGTAGGCCAAAACGTTTTTGTTATTTAAACTATAAATTTCATGAAATTATTTTTTTTTCTCAAAGTGACACAACACCCGAGTTATGCTTGTTTTTTTGGCGAATTTTGACATACCACGCTCAAAAGATTGCCCATCACTGGGCTAGACAATCTTTCTTCTATCAAGTGCTAATGAACAACAGAAAAAAATTCAGTTAAGAACCACCCATAACTTGGTTTCTTTTTCTATAAAATTATAAAACATTTAACTAATGTCTCTGTGTGTATAGTGTGTGTGTGTAATTAATTAATGTTGAAAAAAATACTTAATTCTACATCATAACCAGCTAGGACAAATGAGGAAACTAAAGATGGGCTTAGTGTGGGGAAGAGAAATGGGGAGAAGATAAAAATAGGTACCGTGGCCAGTGTGAGAAGAGGGGCAGAAGGGTAAAGAAGGAAGAGGATATAAAAGGACTGAAGAAAACAGAAACCAAAAGAAGAAAATAAAATTGACTAACTCCAGAAATAACAAATGCAAAAAAAAGGAGCAGGGCAGAAAGTCTCAAAAGCAGAGATAGCATAAAAGTAGTGAAAAGGGAAGGTAATAAGAGTAGGGAAGAGAATGGAGAGAGTCATGAGTAGAGGGAGAAACAACCTTTCTCCTCACTAGTCAAATACTTTAATGAGCTCTATGTAACTATCAGTGTAAAGTTAAGGAGAATGTTCAATATGATTGGCCCTTGAGGGATTTCATATAGCAAAGCAACAAATTTTAAGGCAGCTCCAAAGAGCCAGACATACTGTAGAAGACATCTAAAAGGACTCCAAAAATTTTTTAAAGACAGTGAGGGTAAGAAATGATTAGTTACTGCAAAAAAGGTTAACAGAGACCAATAAATGACTTGAAAAGAGTGGTCATCACCAAAAATGGACTGATACAAAGTTACATGTTACAATATTAAGGTATAATAAAACCCCCTACTCTTTTGTAGAGTATGAGTCAACAACAAATTGTATCCTATACTATGCAAAATTAGAACCCCCAAACTAGAATTTAAGTAACAGAACTTCAGTAAAATGATCAAAAGTGACCTCACACCCTAACTTCTGGCACATATGTCACTGAAAAGGTAAACAATTTCTCACGGAAGCTGGGTTATATGTCATTTTGGAAAAATAGCTCCAAAATTAGCAAAACAGATCATATGTAAATATTATTCTATGAAAATATGTAGATTTTAGATTTTTCAGAGAATTCCCTTTTGAACAATTTTCTTTAACTCTTAATCAAACTGACCTTATTATGAAAGTATTTATCAAATATCATTTGCTCGCCTGACCAGTGGTTCCACAATGGATAGAGAATTGATCCGTGATGCTGAGGTCCCAGGTTCGAAACCCCAAGGTGCCAACATGAGCACAAGGTCTCTGGCTTGAGCAAGGGGGTCACTGGCTCAGCTGGAGCCCTCTGGTCAAGGTCTGTATGAGAAAGCAATCAATGAACAACTAAGGTGCCACAATGAGTTGATGCTTCTCATATTTCTTTCTCTCTTTTTCAAAAATAAATAAATAAATAAAATGTCATTTACTCATTTGTCCGTCCATCTATCAAATACTGATTAAGTGCCTACGAGGTACAGCAAATACTGTGGCTAAAGGGGCCCAGAACATGCCACTGTGGCATAAACATTCTGAGCTGAAGGCATTTGAGTTGCCTAAAAGTAGAGCTTCCCAAAAGAACTAAAACATTAGAACTTAATTGCCATAAATCCCCTCCTTGGGAACAACTAATCAGTATTACACCCAAACAGACATTGTCATAAAACTGTATCTCCTATTTATTCTCCTAAGGGTCCATTTATCTTTCCAAAAAGTCATTTGTTTTTCCCATAAATGCCTTTTCTATTTCTTCTAAGTCCTGAAGTGCTCTTTCCCTCCTCCTCTTAGATGGTACAGAAGCCCCAAACTCTAAGCACCTTTCTGAATCACATTTCTTTGTGAACTTTCATACATTAATACCTATGTAGTTAGAATCTGTATTTTTCTCGCTACTCTGTCTTCTGTCAGTTTAATTTGCAGGCCCTCAAATACTGAACATAGAGGATAAAGAAAAAGTTTTTCTTCCCTGACATGGTGAACAAGAGAAAGTTCCTACTTTCACAAAGTTTACAAGTCCAAGAACACAGACAACAGACAGGTATATTTAATAAAATTTCAGGTAGCAATAAGTACAATGGGAAAAGAAATTAAGCAAGGTATTGTAAAGTAAAAGGGGAGGGGCTATTTAATAAAATTTAATAATTGTTAGAGAAATAAGTGGAACAAGTCTTTAGTATTTTCAAATACTAAAGGAAGCATCCATAAGCCTGACCAGGTGCTGGCACAGTGGATAGAGCGTCGGACTGGGATGCAGAGGACCCAGGTTCGAGACCCCGAGGTTGCCAGCTTGAGCGCGGGCCCATCTGGCTTGAGCAAAAGCTCGCCAGCTTGGACCCAAGGTCGCTGGCTCCAGCAAGGGGTTGCTCAATCTGCTGAAGGCCCGCAGTCAAGGCACATGTGAGAAAGCAATCAATGAACAACTAAGGCGTTGTAACGGCAATGAAAAACTAATGATTGATGCTTCTCACCTCTCTTCATTCCTGTTTGCCTGTCCCTATCTATCCCTCTCTCTGACTCTCTCTGTCCCTGTAAAAATAAATAAATAAGTAAATAAATAAAAATAAATAAAGGAAGCATCCATAAAACAAAATGTTTACCTAAAAAGCTTAAATAATTTTAGGAGGGAAAGGTAACATTTAACTGTTTCTTCCAAGTGAAAGCTTTCTACAACCCAGACAAACGACTTAAGGACACAACAGTGAGGGGATTGCTGGGAGTCAGGGAGGGAATAAGGGGCATAAATGGTGATGGATGGAGACTTGACTTGGCGGGGTGAACACACAATATGGTGTACAGAGATCTGTTGTAGAATTGGGTATTGGAAACCTGTATAATTATGTTAGTGAGTATCACCCTAATAAATTCAATAAAAAAATCTACAGACAAATGATACTTTTTAAAGAGATTAATTCTATCACTTTTTTGGATTATTTAGAACTATATGCTTGCCTAAGTTTATTAAAGTAAGTTAACAATTTAAAGCACTAAGTGTCACACATTGCACTATTATCTGAAGTAATCCATAACTATTCTAGGACATAGCTATCATTATTTTGCTAACTTTGTAGTGGAGGAAACTAAAGTTCAGGATGGTTAAGTAATTTCTCCAAGGTCACTATAAATAAGAGGGAAAACTAGGACTTAAACACAGACCTTCTAACCCCAAAGCCTAGGTAGGCTTTAACTAGTATATTATATATCTTTAAGATAATTACTCTAAGATAAAGTTAGCATGATCCCACTTATATGTGGAATCTAAACATGCTGAATACACAGAAGCAGAGAGGAGAATGGTGGTGACTAGGGGAGGGGAGCTGGAGGAAACAGGGAGATGCTGGTCAAAGGGTTCAAAGCTTCAGTTACATAGGATGAGCAAGTCTAGAGCTCTAATGAAGAGCACTGTGGGGGTTCAGGACAAGTCACTCAAGATGTGACTTAGTGGTATGCTGATTACTGTGAGCCACATGACTTTAGCAGCTCCCTCTAGCTCCTGCCCCCCTTTAACTATTTAGAAGATCATTAATTAGGGGCCTTGTCCATAATAAGCTACTACCAGAGATACTTTCTTTTGACCTAGCTATAGGAAGGGCCAAGTTCAATTTACTAAACCTCTGTTCTTATCATCCTGCATGACTCTCTGAAGCCCCCAAGGTGCATTATTAGCTCGGTATGTCTTATATAACCCACATTCCCTTTCTACCTCTGAAGCTCTCCTGCATGGGGGATCTCTGACTCACTCATGTATGTGGGGTTCCCAAACATAAGTACTGTATTTCCCCATGTATATGATGCACCTTTTTGGGAAAAAATTTGGGGTGTAAAAACCAAGTGTGTCTTATACAGTGATTGTAGATTTTTAAACTTGCATTTCCTGCTTTTTCGCGCTTGTTTTTTTTCTTTTATTTAATTTTTTTATAGGAACAGAGAGAGTCAGAGAGAGGGATAGACAGGGACGGACAGACAGACAGGAACAGAGAGAGATGAGAAGCATCAATCATCAGTTTTTTGTTGTTGTTGAGACATCTTAGTTGTTCATTGATTGCTTTCTCATATGTGCCTTGACCGCGGGCCTTCAGCAGACGGAGCAAACCCTTGCTCAAGCCAGCAACCTTGGGTCCAAGCTGATGAGCTTTTGCTCAAGCCGGATGGGCTTGCACTCAAGCTGGCGACCTCGGGACTGGAAGCTGGGTCCTCCACGTCCCAGTCTGACGCTCTATCCACTGCGCCACCACCTGGTCAGGCTCGCGCTTGTTTTTTGTGCTCATTGTCATCATCGGACACAGATGAGGACAAGCTAATGGATAGGAGTTTTGACAGTGATGAGGAGTTGTATGAATTTTATGAATGAATAAAACTTGAATTCAATAATTTTATTAATACATTTCTTTTCAAATTTTGGGCCCCAAAATTAAGGTGTGTCTTATACATGGGAGTGTCTTACACATCGGGAAATATGGTATGTATTAAATTTGGTTATTTGCTCTTGCTAATCTGTCTCATACCTATTTGATTATTAGACTAGCCAGAAGAACCTTGAGGGATGAGGAAAGCATAATAGAGTTAATAATGCCATATTGAATAGTATTGAAAATTTGCTGAGAGTAGATTTCAGGTACTCTCCCCATTCACACACAAACCCACACACACTAACTATATAAACAAATATGAGCTTGACTGTAATCATTTTATTACATGTATAGCAAAACATGTTATATACCTTAAATACATAATTTTTATTTTTTAAAAAAGTGTATAATAATATTCAGCCCAGCTCTTCCTGTCAATGATTAAATTACAGATCTCTTACACACACACACACACACACACACACACACACACACACACAGATTTTCAAAAGCAATATGTGACAATGGCAATTATTCTCTACTTCATGGTAAAGAAAAATTTTCGAATGGAAACCTGATTCATCAACTCTTCTAATTAAAAACCCTGTGGCCTGACCTGTGGTGGTGCAGTGGATAAAGCATCGACCTGCAACACTGAGGTCACCAGTTCAAAACCCTGGGTTTGCCTGGTCAAGGCACATATGGGAGTAGATGCTTCCTGCCCCTACCCCATCTCTCTCTCTCTCTTTTCCTTTCTCTCTCACCTCTCTAAAAATTGAATAAGTAAAGCCTTAAAAAAAAATTACCCATACCACTAAAACCCTGTAGACTTCCCAAGTATACTAAGGATGAAATACAAACTCTTAAATAGTACTCTGGACTATATTTTTCTCCTCACATTCAACATTACAGTAATTCTTCATTATCGTAAGTTATGCTCACTTTTGTTCCCATTTCTTTGCATATACTATTTCTTCCACATGGAGTATTTCCCCATCTCCCTTTCCTCCACCCCCTTTTACATGGATAACTCCTAATCATCTTTCAAATGAGTAAGACATTGCAGTGTAGATGTCTTTTCTTGGGGGAAGCTAACTAATGCCAATCCCCATCCCCCAAATCTGGAGTTAATTCCTCTCCAATGTGCTTCCATAGTACGTTTTTTATAGCATTCTATGAAAATTGCTTGTTTGCCCTGACTGGTTGGCTTAGTGTATAGAGCTTCGACCTGGCATGCAGATGTTCCAGGTTCAACCCCTGGTCAAGGTACACATGAGAAGTGATCATCTGCTTCCTCGCTCTCCCCCCATTCTCCCTCTTCCCCTCCTACAGCCAGTGGCTCTGTTGGTCAAGTGTGGGCCTCAAGCGCCTAGGATAGCTCAGTTGATTCCAGCATCAGCCCCAGATGGGGGTTGCCAGATGGATCCCAGTCGAGGCACATATAGGAGTCTGTCTCTATCTCCCCTCCTCTCACTTAAAAAAAAAAAGAAAATTGCTTGCTCTATTAAAAGTGCCAACTGTGCACTAGCTTGTAAGGGCAACAACTGCACACAAACACACGCCCCTTGGCCAACACCATAATACAAAGCCCTGTACCTGAGACTAACAAAGTCACATCAGATCCTTATGCGAAATTTCTAAAAATTATTTTCATGGCTATCGAAAGCAAACATAAGCAGGTGTGCAGATGTCTACCCAGAAGTACTAAATAATACTATTAATAAAAGTAGTAGTAATAATAATAATAATAGAAACTAATATGTATTAAAATGTTTTATATGTGAAGCCCTGTGCTAAGGCTTTTAGGTATCTTATCTCTACCAGCCCTTAGAGCTTTTAGGTATCTTATCTCTACCAGCCCTTAAAGCAACCCTAATTAGGAAATATTAAACTTATCTCAATTTCACACTTGAGGAAAACAAGGTTTAAAGGTAAGTAATCCACTCAACATTACACAGCAAGTAAATTTCAAACCTGAGTCTCAAATCCAAAACTCTCTCTTCTCAAAGTCCATACTTAGTAACTTAGAATGCCCCTGGACTGACGTCAGAAAAATACAGACAGGCCCCAATTACAAAGCCGTATTCCAACTGCTCTACAAATGATGCTAACGTTTCAGGGCATCCAAGAGAAAAACACTGTATTTCCTCCTATCATGATATATAGAAAGAAATGAGAATATAATTTCAGTTTTGCCTAAAAATAATTGTTTCAAGTTTTATATGGGACCCCTGAGTATACTCAGACTGCCATTGAGATGATGTGGCTGAAAACTAGGCAATGCTATGACAGAGAAAAAGTAAAATTTGCTGTGGTCACCCAAATTACATAAGATCCTTAGGCACTGTCTATAATCTGATCTTAAGAGCCTTGGTGCCTCACCAGGCAGTGGCACAGTGGACAGAGTGTTGGCTTGGGACACAGAGGACTCAGGTTTGAAACCCCAAGTTTGCTGGCTTGAGTGTAGGCTCACCAGCTTGAGCATGAGGTTGCTGGCTTGAGCATAGGCTCACCGGCTTGAGCACGGGGTCACTGGCTTGAGCGTGGGATCACAGACATGACCCCATGGTCAGTGGCTTGAGCCCAAGGTCGCTGGCTTGAGCAAGGGGTCACTTGCTCTGCTGTAGCCAACCCCCTCACCTTGGCAAGGCACATATGAGAAAGCAATCAATGAACAACTGAGGTGCTGCAACAAAGATTGATGCTTCCTTTCTGTCTGACTGTCCCTCTCTGTGTCTCTCTCTTGCTAAAAAAATAAAAGGGGGGGAGGCCTTGGTTACTAAAAATGCTCATGTGAAAGAAATAAGAATTATATATTTTATTGCATACCTACTTTTTCCTATAGAGTAAACACGATGTCAGTAATACATATTTAGCTTTACAACCTAGCTGAACAGCAGAATATAAGGAGTAACCATAAAAGTATTAGGAAGAAAAGAAGCAAATGTGTGTACCTGATCCACGAGTTGCTTTATTAGAGGTAGCCCTTCTAGTGCGGAACAGTCACATCCACTGGTCAATACTCGTTCAAATCCCAAGGTTAAGAGAGTCTCTAGAGCCGCCATTGGATCGTGAACCATGTCAAAGGCTGAAATAAATAAAATTAATTTGAATTTTGAACAGATATCGCTTATACCATGCTTTCTAAAATGTATCATATACTCAGTGGTGTGCTGGACTTGGCTTGTAAGAGTCAATAGTTAAATACTCGGAAATTTTGCAAGCATAATTATTAATCCATTGGGAGCTTAAATTCACTTAGGGTAGGGGCAGTTAAACTATAGAAGTCAACAAATCAGGGTTCTTTTCTTCCTAAGACCCAGTTTACAACACACCACAGTATGCATACAACTGGCAATATGCATGATCATTGAGGTGGTACACATTTGAATAGATGTGTTTACTTAAATGCAGATTAGAGTAAAAAGTTTCCATTTTTCATTCATTATAAAAGATTCTCTTTAAAATAAATTTATTTAGAATTTAAGAAAATTGTTAAATAAATTTGCACAGGTAGCAATCAGGTATGGTAAAATGGTAAATGTGATGGGCAAGTAACTCAAATTTGGGAAATTCAGCCCTAAGGCTTTAGACAAACTAAACAAGTAGAATGAAACATTACTCACCAGTCTAGAAAATGCCTTGGTTCACATCCTTGTTATTGACTAATATTTTATACTAATCTACCTACCCTGCATACCCAAGGCTCACTGTACAAAGACAGCTATTTATAACAGACTCTATGAGGTTTCAGTTCCATCCTACTTTCTTTCTTTTTTTAAATTTTATTTATTCATTTTTAGAGAGAGGAGAGAGAAAGAGAAAGAAAGAAAAGGGGGGAGGAGCAGGAAGGATCAACTCCCATATGTACCTTGATCAGACCAGTGCAGGGTTTTGAACTGGTGACCATAGCGTTCCAGGTCAATGTTTTATTCATTGTACCCCCACAGGTCAGGCTCCATCCTACTTTCTAAGAGACTTCTCTCCTCCTCAGAGAGGAGAGTGGCACTAAGAACCCCAAAGAGACAAGTTACTTCTGCTTTGGTTCTCAGCACTGCTACAGGATACGGAAGTTTAATAGATGGTGGGTGAGCTGCTAGGCCCCGTACTTTCCACCTGGGTGTATGGAGGCAGCTCGATCTACTACAGAAGATTTTCCCTTGTTGGTGGCAGCACTTTCTCATCAGTGATCACACTCATACTATCTTATTAAATACATGCATGAAAAAAAATGTGGAACCTAGGCCAATATAAAATTTTGGGAATAGTTTAATAAACTTATATAAAATAGGTTAGTATAAGTGCCTGCAGGTGTGACTGAAAAGTCAGTTCTGTGATTGCAAAGGAAAAGAACAGAAATTTAAAATGATTTTTAGTTTAAGAACAAAACAATACATTCAACATGAGTTTATTTTGAATTATTTAGCATGTTGAATTTAAATTATTTTTTCCAGATAAATGTTTACTAATTGAAATTATTTTTAATATTTAAAAACTTTTTTGACTAGCCTCAAAGTTCTGACTTTTATGCAATATAACATCTTTTAGTTAGTTAATGAGAAACAATGCTAAATAGCAAGTCAAGAAAACAGTTTTCTGGTGGTATTATCCATCTAAAGAAAAACAAGGTAATAAATATTTTACCTCCAGTTTATATAAATGGATGCAAGTGCTGGTGTCTAGTCTTATTTTAATCTCTAAATCCTTACTTAAAAGATCAGAAAAATATTCAACAATTTTTCAAGCATACTATCAAGTAAAAAAAAATCGACTGAGCCTGACCAGGAAGTGGCACAATGGATAGAGCATCGACCTGGGATGCTGAGGACCCAGATTTGAAACCCCCAAGGTCTCTGGCCTGAGCGTGGGCTCACCAGCTTGAATGTGGGATCACAGACATGACCCTATGGTCACTGGCTTGGAGGCCAAAGGTTGCTGGTTCGAAGCCAAGGTCACTGGCCTGAGCAAGCGGTCATTGTCATGGCTGGAGCCCCTCCTTCCATCAAGCAATTAATGAACATTAAAGTGCTGCAACTATGAGTTGATGCTTCTCATCTCTCCCTTCCTATCTGTCTGTCCATGTCTGTCTCTCTCTCACTAAAAAAAAAAAAGAAACTGACTGAACATTTATTGTGCAAAAGCAATGCTCTCTGAAGGCAAAATTGACACCTGATCCTTCATTTCACCAACATTTGGCAAAAGTATATGAAAATTATAACTATCTGATTTATAGATAGAAGTATTTTTTATAAGACTTTATTCATTTTACAGAGGAGAAAGAGAGAGACAGAGGAGGGGGAGGAGCAGGAAGCATCAAGTCCCATATGTCCCTCGACCAGACAAGCCCAGGGTTTCGAACTGGTGACCTCAGAGTTCCAGGTCGATGCTTTATACACTGTGCCACCACAGGTCAGACTACATAGAAGTATTTTTATATGAAATTAGATACATTTTAGAAATTATTCTGATGTAGATAAGCTATCAATAATGAAAAGCAATTTTGTGTATTACAGTGAACATTTTTATGTTCACTGATTATCCAACATCTATTTCTTCTTTCCTCCTTCCTAATAGAATCCAATTCTTCTTCAGATATCCACACCTTTCTGCCCATGAAACATCTTTTTCTGGGAAAGTTAATTTCACTCCTAGCTCCAAGAATGGTCTTGTCCAGCTTAAGCCAAGCAGTAAATTTCATTTCACTGGCCATAGTAATTTATTCTTTTGGGGGTTGCATATGACCTAAGGCAGTCTAATAAAAATGAATCTCAGGACTCTTGCTTGGCATGTTGTAACAAGTACATACACTTATGGGTAATACTTACTCTCTTCCTCTGCTATATCCCACCACCACTTATTTCTTTTTACCATTGTCTCTTTTTAACAATTCACAATGAATGCTTCATATATTCTAGAAATTGTGCATTTCTAAGTTTATAACTGTTAGTCCCAAGATAAGTATAAAGAAACCAATTGGTAACACTTTAACACTAAAGAATTGTGCTCCAATTAGAAAACTAACACTATTCAATAGAACTTCTAAAATGGAAATGACTCACCCCGGTGGAAAGTGACTGGCAGAGGACGGCACAGAGCTATAAAAGGAAGTCACATAACAGCATGAATGAAGAGGTCATCACTGATTGCTATGGATAGAATTCTCCATGTTAGATGGGATCTTTTATATCTTTTTCTCTTAAGTAAACTAAATATAAATGGCAGCCTTCCAAATTCAAAAGTCCTATGTTTCCATTAACTTCTGATTTTTAAATTAAAAATATGATCATCCACTCCTTAGAGGTACCAAATAAAAATTATATACTCTAGCAACTATAAGGGCAGCATTATACCTATTAATCACTCCTCTGGGAATCTTCAAGAAGTATCTGGCCTAGTAATAGAGATAGTTTGCTTCTGTCCTCTCCACAACTCCCCATCTTTACCAAGTGCAATAGCTTTTGTGGGTTTTGGTGCAATTATTAAAGGAATCAAGGTAAACTTTCCTTAAACCCTTTAGGAACAATAGCAAAACCTGGTCTGCAGCAATTAAAGAGTCAGGAAGGCTATACCACACATACCCTCTGCCCAAACAAAAAAATAACTACTGTTCATTACAGGTTAGTATTAGTGCCTGCAAGGGTGAATGAAAAGTCAGTTCTGTGATTGCAGTTTTCTTTATTAGGGAATACTAAATGTGATCATCATTACAGGCTTTTTGGTCTCAGATACAAATTCTTACCTAAAAAGGACATGCAGAGCTCTTTGTCAATGTGTCCATCTTCAGTCAATGCCCCAAATACCAAACCATCAGCACCATATAGCTTGGCAAGACGAATGTCAGCCTTCATCACCTCAACTTCACGATCTGAATATAAAAAATCACCTCCGCGTGGCCGAATCATCACAAAAACTGGGATCTGGACACACTGCTTCACTACTCGAAGGACACCTACAAAAACACGAATCAGACTAATTAAAATGCAAATATCAGCTAGAAGCTCAAGGAAGTCAATAAATAAAAGCACCAGAAATGGTAACTATACATGGATAAATATAGAGTTGTTCTCTTATTATCTCAATCTCTTTAAAAGATAACTTAATCTTTAAACAAAAATCACAGAGCTGTGAAAACTGTTGTGAACCTCACAGGCAGGTCAAACAAGTGTGGAATGATCAGATATAACTCAAAGATCTAAAAAATGGCCGACTGACCTGCTCTCTGCCTGTCAGTTTAGTTTCATTGCACTGACAATGTCAGCGGGCCACAAAGAAGTAACACCAAAACACACAGGAGGGAAAATCCTGGAATTCTTCTTCTAGGAGTGTAATACATATGTGCAAATAATGAAAATAACAACAACGCAGTGTGGAGTGTTTAGCACATGCAGAAGAAGTAAAATGTATGACCACAACACACAGACCAGAGGGGGAAATGAAGAAAAGTCAGTAAACTGAGAATGCTAAAATAGAAAGATAAGAAATCCTGGTCCTTAATATTAATGCACAGCAACTGAATCAATACTAAGAATAATTACCTATCTCTCAATTTTTTGATATATAAGGAAAAAACAAACCCTACTCGATCACATTTTGATAGACAAGTTTATTTACAACCATACACATTTCTTACTGATACAATATCCATAGAACAGTGAACATGTTAGTAACATCAGCAAAGGATTCCAATGAAACAGATTACCAATTGTCTCCAGGCAATCCAAAAAATGGACACTTACCCATGCTGGGTGTGGTTCCTCCTTCCAATAAACCAGAACATAATTCAATCCGACCAGCACCTGTGATTTAAAAAGAAAAAGAAAAAAGCATTGCTCAGCACAAAAGATTTTTTTTAATTAAGAAAAATAAAGTATTGCCCAAAATAAACTCTTATTAAATAGCAAACAATATTTTCTTCCAGCCTAATTAGGTGGTGGCGCAATGTATAGAGCATTGGCCAAGGATGCTGAGGACCCAGGTTCAAAGCCCCAAGGTTGATGGCTTGGCGTGAGCGTGGGGTTGGTGGCTTGAGCCTAAAGTCACTAGCTTGAGCAAGGAGTCTCTGGCTCAGCAGTAGCCCCTGAGTCAAGGCACATATGAGAAAGCAATCAATGAACAACTAAAGTGCCCCAATGAAATGATGCTTCTCATCTCTCTTCCTTTCTGTCTGTCCCTCTCTCCCTCCCTCTTTCTCAAAAAATAAAAATAAAATATTTTTTTCCAAATATAGAACAAAGAGTGTTAGAAACTGAAGAAATCAAATTATAAAACTAAAGTAAAAGTATATTTTAAATCCCAAGTACATTCTCCAACTGACATTATGTTACTGGTATTCAAATTTAAGAGTTAACTCAAGATAAGCTAGGTCTCAAATTTCTATATTAGTGTTGGCTTTTCATGTACAAGGAACTGACTAATGAAGTTTCTAGATTGACCATCAAAGAACTTTTGACTCTACATTAATAAGAAAATAACAATCTTTTTCAAGATAGTCTTTGTTATTTTAAACTTTAAGAAAGCAGTTATTTTAAATAGCTTAACTCAAGATAATTTCAATAAGAAAATACTGGAAGGAAAAGAACTATTAGACTATGGGGTCATGTCAAAAGGTCTCAGGAACCAGTTTAAAAGATCTCTCAACCAGGCAAAGACGGGACATTTTGAGCATCAACAAGAATAACTACAGTGTATTAAAATACATCAAATATGTCTGAATCTAGGTTCATAATGATAAAACACTTCACTGGAGAAGAGAGAACTCATGATCCCCAAAACAGTAAGTAAGGGGGGAAAGCAAGTATTTATTTTCTCTTATACAAACTGAACTTCAGTAAAACCAGTTGATAAGGGAAAATTCTTCTTTATAGAAGTATATGGTTAATAAATATAAATAATATTAGACTCAATATTGTACCATTTGCAACTGCTAAAATATGCATTTCTAAAATTACCAGGTAAAAGCTAATAAGAAACCTCATAAAGGATAATCAAGTTGACAATCTGAAGCCACTGATAAATCTTAGTATCACAAAAACAGAAAAAATGAATATGTTATCCCTCTAATGGGATGTAATAGGGAGGAGTAAAATATGTTATCTATAAATTAGTCTTATAAAAAGCTCGAATCTGAATCTGATTCAGCCTTTGGGTTAACTATAACTTTACTGGAAATATAGAGATCAGAGGAACATATTAGATAATACTACACATACAATCAGCAAAATTGAAAATGTAGGATGCTCTAAAAGATGAAAATCACAGTTTCTTTAACAAACTATAAAAAAGAAAGAAAAAAGAAGGGAAATATTAAAACAGACTTCAAAGACATATCAAACTAATGAAATATTTGGATGTAGATTTAAAAAACTGTATAACAAGACAAAACTATATAGGAGAAATCTAAAAACTAAATGGGTCTTTTTTTTTTACAGGGACAGAGAGAGAGTCAGAGAGAGGGATAGACAGGAACAGAGGGAGATGAGAAGCATCAATCATCAGTTTTTCATTGAGACACCATAGTTGTTCATTGATTGCTTTCTCACATGTGCCTTGACCGCAGGTCTTCAACAGACCGAGCAACCCCTTGCTGGAGCCAGTGACCTTGGGTCCAAACTGGTGAGCTTTTGCTCAAGCCAGATGGGCCCGCGTTCAAGCTGGCGACCTCGGGGTTTCGAACCCGGGTCTTCCGCATCCCAGTCCGATGCTCTATCCACTGCACCACCGCCTAGTCAGGTTAAATGGGTATTTTTGATATTAATAAATTATTTTTGGCCTTGGCCAGTTGGCTCATTGGTAGAGCATCGGCCACCATGTGGAAGTCCCAAGTTCCATTTCTGGTCAGGGCACACAAGAAAAACGACCATCTGCTTCACCACCCCTCCTCTTTCTCTCTCTCTCTCTTCCCCTCCCACAGCCATGGCTCGAATGGTCCAAGCAAGTTGGCCCTAGGCACTGAGGATGGCTCCCTGGCCTTACCTCAGGCACTAAAAATAGCTCGGTTGCCAAGCAACAGAGCAGTAGCCCCAGATGGGCAGAGCATCACCTGTTAGGGTGCTTGCCAGGTGGATCCTGGTTAGGGTGCATGTGGGAGTCTGTCTCTACCTCCCAGCCTCTCATTTAATAAAAAAATAAATTTTTTAAAAAAGGAACTACTGTTTTTAAGATATGTTAGTGATATTACGGTTATTATTAGTTTTAAAAATAGTCCTTTTAGAGATACATACTAAAATGTTTGAGGATGAAATAACATGATGTCTGGGATTTGTTTCAAAATAATGTAGGGGTAGAAAAAGAAAGGTAGTTACACAGATCAGGGTCAGCAAACTATGGCCCATCGGCCAAATCCCACAGTTTTTGTTATGGCCTACAAGTTAAAAAAGTTCACCTACCACACAATGCAGCCATTTTAAGTGTCCAGTTCCCTGGTTGCTGGTGTACTCCGAGCTTTGCAACCATCGCCATAATCAGTTTTAGAACAGTTTCATTAGCCCCAAATCCCTGCACTGTATAACAACCATGTCCTTCTTTCCTCGTGTTCCTCAGCCCTAACATAGCAGGCAACTGCTCATCTACTTTGTCTCCACAAATTTGCCTATTCTGGACATTTCGTATCCGTGGAATCATATAATGTATTTTTTTTTAGTTTTCCCCCCACTCAGACTAATCTTTCAAGATTCATCTATGTTGTAGCACGTATCAGTACTTCACTGTTCATTGCCAAATTAAGAACGGTTTTTATATTTTCAAAGAATTACTTAAAAAAAATAAAGAAGAGCCTGACCTGTGATGGCGCAGTGGATAAAGCATCAACCTGGGAACACTGAGATCACCAGTTCAAAACCCTGCACTGGCCTGGTCAGGGCACATACGGGAGTTGATGCTTCCGGCTCCTCCCCCCTTTCTGTCTCTCTCTCTCTCTCACTCTGTGTCTCCTCTCTAAAATGAATAAATAAATTTAAAAAATTAAAAAAAATAAATAAAGAAGATACAACAAAGATCAAACGTGGCCAGCAAAGCTGAAAATACATACTATGCTGCTCTTTACAAAAAAGTTTGCAGACCATCCCCTGCCCCTCACCTGGCAATATAAAGACTGGCCATGTACTGAAAGTGGGCGAGGCTAAGCAATGAGCACATGGGGAGTCATTACACTACTCTATTTTTATAAATGTTTAAAAGTTTCCATAATAAAAAGTTAAAAATTTTTTCCGATCCTAAAATGATGGGAAATTCTATGTAAAGCAAGTTTACAACCTGGCCTGTGGTGGCACACTGGATAGAGTGTCAACCTAGAATGCTGAGGTCACGGGTTCAAAAACCAGGGTTTGCCCGATGAGAAGCAATCAATGAACAACTAAAGGGAAGCAACTATGAGTTGATACGTCTTATCCCCCACCCTCTTCTCCTCTCTCTGTAAAATCAATAAATAAAATCTTTAAAAATAAATAAAGTTTACAATACAAAAAAAACTTTAAGGTAAAAATAATGTAAAAACAAAAAGAAAAGATAGCGGCCCTGGCCAGTGGTGCAGTGGATAGAGCGTTATCCTGGAGCACCAAGGTCACCAGCTTGAGCCCAGGGTCGCTGATTCTAAGATTGCCAGCTTGATCCTGATGTCTGACTTAATCCCGAGGGTGTTGGTTCCAGCCCCAGTCAGGGCACATATGAGAAACAATCAATGGCACAATTAAGTGGATCAACGAGTTGACACTTTTCTCTTCCCCCCTCGCCAAAAGATAAAAGTCCTAATGATGAAAATGGCAACAAATCTCTAAAATTACCTTTAAATCAATGGTTTGGAAAAAAATCTTTGCTAAGTTCAATTGAAAAAAAAAAAAGAAGTTGGTGAGTAAGCACTATTATTGTTAACACTGACTCAAAATGTGACCTACTAGAGGGGTAAAAGTAGATCATAATTTTCCAGGCCTTCTATTTCGTGGATTGTTTTCAAAGGGATTACTAGTATTCTTCCAAATTAGAAAGGCTCCCAACTTCAGTTCACAATATTCAATTTCAGACTTTCTTTAAAAAATGACTATTTTTTAAAGAAAAAGAGAGAGAGAGGAAGAGAAAGCACGGGGAAAGGAGAGGGAGGGGGAGAGAGAGAGAAGCATTAATTAATTGCTCTACTTAGTTGTATGTTGAGTATATTGATTGTTTCTCGTATGGGCCTTGACTGGGGATTGGGCCAGTGACCTCAGGCTCAAGCTGAGCCAGTGACTCCTTTCCCAAGCTGGCAACCTAGGGCCCAAGCTGGCACGTTGGGCTCAAGTTTGCAACCTTGGATTTCAAACTGGCAACCTTAGTGTTCCAGGCCCAGGCTCCATCCACTGCCCCGCCACCAGTCAGACAATTTTTCAGACTCTTCACAGGACTGTAAATTGTCATTCATTCTCTAATTCTCTTACCTCCTCTTTCTGCATTTTGGGCCGACTCCACTGAATCAACACACACTTCCATAAGAAATCCTTTTGCTGTCCCTAAAACACATTAAAAAAATGCAATGCCATGATAAGATTATTCATCCAGACCAAGCGACCACTAACATTTTATATTTTGCTGCCAAAATCCAATTAAAGGAAAGCAGGTAAGTACACTAGGGCTCATGAATGCAATAAAATACCATGTTAATTATAAAATTAATGTCTCTGGATTATGAAATAAGAACATAAACATATGTGTAAGAAATTATACTGAGAAAAATATATACTGAATGACAAATTAATCTTCCTAAAACACAGATCTCATCATCACATTCCAGTCCAAGATTCTTTCAATGTTTCTCAATAAATACCTGCAGAATATGTTTAAAGGATTTCAAATCCTGGCCCCACCATATACTTGTATAATTCTAGACAAATTACTTAGCCTGTTTTGTATAAAACCGATTAAGTTTTAGTACCTACCTCCAAGCAGTTAAGATAAATAATTCATGTAAAGTGGATATTACTAAATGTTAGTTTCATTAACTACATGGTCTTTTCTCTATATGCCCCCAGTTCTCCCTAATCCCCGTCCCTGCAGTTGCTTATGCCATCTCCTCAATCCACAAAGTCCTTCTAGCTCCGTCTCTGACAGCAAAACTCTTCGAAGATACACGTCAAATCATATTCCATATTTCCTCTTTTCCAAACTAGGATACTGTATCTCCCTTTTTTGAACTCACACAACTCTTTATAAGTTATAATCTTTACTCTTTTTTTAAAAAAGACTTCATTCAATTTTCAGAGAGGAAAGAGAGAGAGGGGGAAAGAGAGAGAAAGAGAGAGAGAGAGAGAGAAGAGGGGAAGGAGCAGAAGCATCAACTCCCATATGTTCCTTGACCAGGCAAGCCCAGGGTTTTGAACCAGTGACCTCAGTGTTCCAGGTCGATGCTTTATCCCAGTGTGCCACCACAGGTCAGGCCTAAGTCATAATCTTTAAAACACCTCTTCAAAACACTAATTATTTATTTTATTTTTTTAGCGAGAGAGAGAGAGAGAAAGGAAGGGAGAGATATGAGAATCATCAACTTGTAGTTGTGGCACTTTTAATGACCTTAGGCTCAAGCTAGCGACCTTTGGGCTCAAGCCAGAAACCATGGGGTCATATCTATGATCCCACGCTCTAGCTGGATGAGCCTGCACTCAAGCTGGTGACCTTGGAGTTTTGAACCTGATTCCTCAGCATCCTAGATCCATCTTCTATCCACTGTACCTGGCCAGGCCAAAAACACCACTTTTTTTCTATTATTATTTAAGTAGATAAATGTCTGATCACTCCTACTTGATTGAAGTTAAGTAAGGTCTTTATGTGAGAAATTTTTATTGCCATCCACAGCAAACAGGGTCTACCATGGTACACAATAGGCAAAGATCTACTAAAGGCTGAATATTACAAATTCATAAGTCACATACTTACACTAAAAAGTATGATGAGCCCTAGCTGAATAGTTCAGTTGGTTCGAGTGTCCTCCTAACACGCCAAGGTTGTGGGTTTGATCCCCAGTCAGGGCACATACAAGAATCAACCAATGAATGCATAAATGGTGGAACAACAAATCAATGTTTCTCTGCCTCAAATCAATAAATAAAAATTTTAAAAATTGTTTACTTAAAGAAGAATTATGAATGCATACTTCATGCAGTAATACCTGAAAGAACAGTTATCAGATATTGATAATGATTACAACTAGGTGCTGGGATTTGAAACACCTTTACTCTCTTTTTACTTTTCTATATAGCTTGATTTTTTTTCTATCTAACATTGCTTTTATCATTTTTAAAAAAGCAACTTTTAAAAAAAATTTTTTTGAAGTGAGAAGTGGGGAGCAGAGAGACTACTGCATGTGCCCAACCGGGATCCACCTGGCATGCCCACTAGGGGGTGCTGCTCTGTTGCAACAGGAGCCATTCTAGCTCCTGAGGTGGAAGCCATGGAGCCATCCTCAGCACCTGGGGTCAACTTTGCTCCAATGGAGCCTTGGCTGTGGGAGCCAGAGATAGAGAGGAAGGAAAGGGAGAGGGATGGAGAAGCAGATGGGCGCTTCTCCTTTGTGCCCTGGCCAGGAATGGAACCTAGGGCTTCCACACGCCAGGCAGACGCTCTACCGCTGAGCAATTTTTAATTTTAAAAACAAAAACACTGGGGAACAATTTTTTTTTTTCGTTTTCTGCTGCATGGGGTTTTAAAACTTTTTCTATATATTTCTGCATCGCTGATTCCAAATCTGAAATCCGTCTTTTGGTGCAAGCTCTAGTTTTTATGCAATTTTAATTCTTTTTGTTACGGTTAATGGCAAGTATTGGTTTTTAAATTGGAGTTAAAGGGCAACGACTCTTGGATTGAACATAACCACAAGTTAATTAATGCTTTACAAACATCACTTTTACATAATTGTAGTTGTTTTTAAATGTAAAAAATTATTATCTGATAAAAACACCCTCTTATTATAAGACTGAATCATGGCACCTGACCAGGCGGTGGCGCAATGGATAGTGTCAGACTGGGATATGGAAGACCCAGATTCGAGACCCCAAGCTCGCCAGTTTGAGCGCAGGCCCATCTGGCTTGAGCAAAAGCTCGCCAGCTTGGACCCAAGGTCGCTGGCTCCAGCAAGGGGTTGCTCAGTCTGCTGAAGGCCCACGGTCAAAGCACATGTGAGAAAGCAATCAATGAACAACTATGGTGTCACAACGGCAACGAGAAACTAATGATTGATGCTTCTCATCTCTCTCTGTTCCTGTCTGTCTGTCCCTATCTATCCCTCTCTCTCTCTCTGTCCTTGTAAAAAAAAAAAAGAAAGAAAAAAGATTAAATCATGGCTTCTTCGAGTAGGTGTAAATGTAAGAATAGTCCCGACACCTGTTATATATGTGGCTGTTACACACTTCAATGTCGAAGGTGCAATATTTCGTCATTTGTGATACACACATATATTGCCTATTTTCAAGTTCCCCTTGGTGATCCAGAGAAGAATTGGGCTCCTCATATTGTGTCATAACTGTGAGGAAATGCTTCGTGACTGGACAAAAGGAAAACGCAAAGGAATGCCTTTTGATATTCCCATAGTTTGGCGTGAACCTAAGGACCACAGCAGTGACTGTTATTTCTGTCTGATCCATACAGAGGGCATCGGCAAGAAAAAACAGCATATGATCGCATATCCTAATATTCCTTCAGCAATACGACCTATCCCACACTCTGAAACACTCCCGGTTCCAGTTTTCAATGGTTTTATTTCTTCTAAGGACGAAGAAAGTGAACATGGTGATCAAGTGTATTTTGATAAAATGCATGAGGAAATGGTTGTAGAATCTGAAGGGTCTTCTTCTGATGCCAAGCAGTGATTAACCCCTCTGCTGTTTAGCCAACCCAAATTGAGTGACTTAATAAGAGATTTGGGCCTGTCAAAGAAAGCAGCTGAGTTACTAGCCTCCAGGCTTCAAGAAAAGAATGTATTTCACCGGTCAGCTAAAGTATACCATTTCAGGAAGCATGAACAAATTTTTGTGGACTTTTTTTCTGAAAACAAACACTTTGTTTACTGTCATGGTACCAGTAGTCTTCTTAGCCAGCTAGGTGTTAGCACTTACAGTCCAACAGAATGGCAGCTATTTCTTGACAGCTCTAAACGGAGTCTGAAATGTGTTCTCCTACACAACAGTAATGTTTATGCAGTGGTTCCAATTGGTTATTCAACTCATCTGCAAGAAGATTATAATGACATAAAAATTGTCCTCAACTTACTGAAGTATGAGGAGCATAACTGGATCATTTGTGTGGTTCTTAAAATGGTAAATTTCTTGCTAGGACAACAGAGAGGTTTCACGAAGTATCCTTGCTTTCTGTATTTGTGGGACAGCCAAGCTCGGGAGAAACACTGGACACAGAAGGAATGGCCGAAATGTGAGCTCTGGAAGTAGGGATGCAAAATATTGTGAATGACCTTGTAGTTAATCGAGATAGGATCATTTTTCCCCCACTTCACATCCAACCTGGCTTAATAAAGCAGTTTGTTCAGGCTTTGAATAGAGAAAGTGAGTGCTTTCAACATATTATTTCTGCTTTTCCTGCCTTGTCTTTCAAGAAGATAAAAGCAGGTGTATTCCGTGGACCTCAAATTCGAATCCTCATACATCACGAAGAATTTGCCAGGAAGATGAATAAGGAGGAGAAAGCAGCATGGCAGTCTTTTGTGGCAGTTCAAAAAGAACTTCCTTGGCAACAAAAAAGCAGAAAACTATGAACTTCTGGTTCAAAGGATGCTATTGGCTTTCCGTGACATTGGATGGAACATGAGCGTTAAGATTCACTTCCGGAACAGTCATCTTGCTAAGTTTCCCCAAAATCTTGGAGCTGCTAGTGATGAGCAGACTACTGTCGGAGCATCAAACGACATTGTCCTCAACGAGTACACAAACGCAAAAGCTACAAACGCCAATTTTTGCCTGAATAGAATTTAAATAAGTTTTGCGCAAATTTTATGATTAAAATAAGTGTTTTAATATGTTCTATTTTAAAACTATTGACAAATTCTGATGCAATCATAGCTTTCAGTGTATTAGTATATTTACTGCATTATATAAATTATTATATTTTCACAAAGATGCCCAAGAAGACATTTTACTTCATTATGTTAAACTGAATGTTGAAAATTTTACAATAAGAAGACCTAAAATCTTGAATTGCAAAACTGTAGCTTACAGAGAAAAACTAGTGTCAGATTTGAGATCAGCACAGTTGAATTAGGTAAGAAGAAGTGTTTTTGTGGATGCAACAAAAATTTTATTCCCCAGTGAGATTTATCATCTGCTAACATCAAGTTGCAACTGCGTCATTTATTTAAAAGACTATGAGTCACAAATAGTGAAGGAGTTAAAAGTGACACCCTATGCTCTTAACCAACAGCACTGCATTAATTCCATGAGTTTCCTGATACCGCCCACACCAGCTGTCAGGTCAGACTCACTGGACAAGGCTGACGGGGTACCATCTGTCTCATGCAAGAAAGGGCCTTGGCTAGGAGAGGGTGCGGATGCACACTACAGGCTATGACAGAAGGCAGAGTGGGGCAGTTGTCCTAAGAAACGAAGTTATTTGTAGAGAGCAAAGAAAAAAAATTTTTTGTTTGGAGCAGCAGTTTTAACATGTGGTAGGTCAGTTAGCTCTGGGAGCCCTAGGGATCTCAGGATCTCAGAAGATCCTTTCAGAGCCTGCAGTGAAACTTTTCATAATGATACTAATTAAAACTTTGCCTTTTTCACTCTCATTGTTTCACAGTGGAGTCTTTGGAAGGTTACCTGACATGTCAGACTGAATGCAGGGGCGGGTGTAAGAATACAGGTATGAGAAGTCCATTAAGCCAGATAGCAAAGAGATCTGCAAAAATACAAAACATTGGCACTATTCTATTTTGTCTTTTTGTTCCCTTAGGAAAGTAGTACTTTTTCATAAAAAATGTTATTTGCGTTAACATGTAATAGGTTTATTATGCTTATTTTCTAGTTAATATTTACTTTAAAATTTTGTTTTAATTTCTAATACAGTCAATATCAATAGATTTAACTTATATAAATAAAAAGCCTTTGAGGTCCTCAATTTTTAGAAAGGTAAAGGGGACCTGAGATCCAAGTTCGAGGGCCGCTGGTTCGGAGGAACCAAGAGTTCACGGAGGAGGGACCTGCCATGCCATCGTACCCTGGCGCGGCAGGAAAAACTCGAGACTTGTGGCAGCCACAAGCTCTGCCCCTTGGTAGCTGCGTGGCTTTGGGGACAATCCCCGCCGCCGCTGTAGCCGCTGCAGGTTATTGAGCGGTCACCACAGACAGGTCAGCCACTATCACAGCGATGCCTGGAGGGGTGCAGGGGTCCTGAAAGTCGCGGAAAGCCCGTTGCGGCGACGGGAAACGTGAGGCTGAGGAAGTGAACCAACTTGAACACGGTCGCACGACGACGCAGGGTGGCGCCGGGATTCGAACCACACGCCTGGCTCCAGAGCCCGGCCCTTCTCGCTACCTGCTCCTTTTCAGGCCATCCGTTTCCAGGCGTTTAAAGCCGGAATGACAGAACGTCTCATGGAGGGGGCTCCTTGGGGAACCGCCATTAAACCACGGGTCAGAACCCCCTGCTGGCCCGCCCCTGGGAGCGAGGGATGGGCGACCGTCCCCTCTCCACCCCCTTCCGCACCGGCCTTTCCAGACGGTTTCCGCGCCCGTTTCCGCTCGGAGGGGGACCCCTGCTTCTCCATCTTCCACGCGTTCCTCCTTCGCGCGTAGACCGTTTCCACTCAGAGTCCGGGTTCTGGCGCGCGCGACCAGAGAAGCTCGTTCTCACTGCTGCGCGCGCCCCTGCGCGTCCCTGACGCCCCCCCCGCCCCAGCAGCGCCGGCGAAAAATCCAGTCGCTAGCGCAGGCGCAGTCACTGCTCACCCCGCAGTCTGAGGAGGAGGGGCTCGCGGTGTGACCCGGAAGTGCTTCTCCTTCCCCAAGCACAGACAGGGGACCGTGGAGTCCTAGGGTGTGGAGGTGCGGTCGTGCGCTGTCCTCAGCATGCAGCGATTACTCTTTCCGCCCTTGAAAGCCTTGATGAGGAGCCCGTGTCTCCGACTCCTGGTTCCGAGGGCGGCGCCTGGAGCACAGGTACCGCTCCGCAGCGGACTCCGAGTCGGGGAAACGGTCCTGGGGCGGAGGTGGGGAAGCCTAGAGAAAGATAATAGGTAACCCCACATGACTTTCCTTAGCTCCTTAGAGTTCAAAACGCATTTCCTTGCGTGTCCAGAGCCCCTGAGTTCTGAACTGGACCTACCATTTACTAGCTTTGTACTATTAGCCAAGTTCGGTAACCTTTCTGTGCCTCAATGTCCCCATCTAAAAATGGTGATAAGGACATTACTAAGTTTATTAAGACTGCTGGAAGGATTAAATTCTATATACATCATGCAGTTAGCACAGAGTAAAAGCTCGGTAAATTTTACCCGGATATTTGATTTTTGCTGAAACTTCCCAGGTAGTTGGGTTAGGAATTATAACCCCCTTTTACAAAGAAGGAAATTGAGACTTAATTTTAAGTTTTGTAGTTACTTAATTAGAAGCAGAAAAATAAATGCTGGTCTTTGACTCTGAGGGATAGAGTTAGAAGAGGGAGTGTATCCACTCAACTAGTAATTACTGTATTGAGTGATTATTATGTATTAGGAACTGGGAAGCAAAAGACAAATACCAAAAGGCTATTGCCCTGGAGGAAGCTACAGTTTATTTGTTTATAATTCCATTTAGTAAAGCTTTATTAAAGACCCGTTATGTAAGGGAATCGTGCTTGAAACAAACGAAGCAGGAGGGTAAGAACCAGTCTGACCAGACACTGCTGTCTGCCAGCTCATAGCTGAGTGGGAAATAGAGAGGAACCTGGAGTGTGTTTGGAATTGATAGTGGAGGAAAGTGTGCTGGGAGTGACCTGGTGCAGACCTAGAAAAGTCTGGGAACACTTCCCAGAGGAGGTGACATGTAAGCTGAGGTCTGCAGTAGGCACTACAGGCTTACCTCGGAGATCTTGCAGGTACACCACACCACTGCAATAAAGCAGATATCACAATAAATCGTGTGGTGTGAATATTTTGGTTTCCCAGTACATATAAAAGTTAATTTACACTATCCTGTAGTCTGTTAAGTATGCAATAGCATTATGTCCAAGAGAAAAATAATGTATGTACCTTAATTTAAAAGTACTTTATTGCTAAAAATTGGGGACCATCATCTGAGCCTTCAGTGAGGCATAATCTTTTTGCTGACGGAGGGCCTTACCCTGGTAGATATAGATGGCTGCAGACTGATCAGGGTGGTGGTTTCTGTTGGTTGGGTGGCTGTAGCAATTATTTAAAATGAGATATCAATGAAGTTTAGTACATTGATTGACTTCCTTTCATGAGAATGATTTCTGTAGTATGTGGTGCTGTTTGATAGCATTTTACCCACAATGGGACTTTTTTCAAAATTGGAGTCAATCCACTCAAATCCTGCCACTGCTTTATGAAGTAAATTTACATAATATTCTACATCCTTTGTTGTCATTTCAACAGTCTTCACCGGGAGTAGATACCATCTCAAGAAACCACTTTCTTTACTCATCCACAAGAAGCAATTCCTTGTCGATTAAAGTTTTATGATTAGATTACAGCAATTTGGTTATCTTTAGGCTCCACTTCTAATTCTAGTTCTCTTGCTGTTTCTACCACATCTGGAATTATTTCTTCCACTAAAGGCTTGGTTCCCTCCCAGTGTCATCCATGAGCAGCAGTCAACTTCTTCCAAGCTCCTGTTATGTTGATATTTTCTCCTTTTTCCATGAATCATGAATGTTCTAAATGGCATCTAGAATGATGAATCATTTCCGGGTAGGTTTTCAGTTTGCTCAATTCAGGGCTCCCACAAACATGCAATTTGTAAAAAAGAAAAAAAGTATTATCTGCAAAGTGCAATAAAATGAGGAATGCCTGTATTTTCAGTTGAGTCAAGTAGTGTCCCAGTCAGAAGTTTCGTTTAAAGACCCTCAAAGAAAGAAAAGAACCCGTATACAGGTGTGGAGTTAAGTGTGGGGGAAGTGTACAGAGACCAGGTACGGGTAGTGTGGGGATGGATTGGAACGAGGCCTAGACTGCAGGCAGGGAAACCAGTTGGAAGGAAGATGCAGTAATCCAGTGAAGAGATGATTTACCAGGACAGTAGCAGTGGAGATATTGCCGTACAGCATCCTCAACTCCAGAGTGGATTGAGTGTGAGCGGCAGTAGAGTGAGGTCTTTCCCTCTTTTCTCCAGTTGTAATTTATCTGTCTTGATTCTTAGTGTGGTTGCAGCTGTGGGCTGAGGAGCCCCTTGAGGCCAGGGCAATACAGCACCATCTCTGAAGTAGCTTTACAATCTGGAGGGGGTACAGTGTCCCTTCCCTCAAAGGCTGCAGAGCGGGTGGTGGGCCGATGGCTCCTGGTCTGCAGTGGAACAGTGGCTGGAGCAGTTATTCTTGGTGGAGTAACTAGGTGAGTAATTTTCTCTGAGTGTGTCAGTTGTTTGAGTCATTAGTAGTGGCAAAGAATGACCCAGTGGGAAGGGACCCCGGGAATCGTGTATTCTAGCTCCCTCATTTTACAAATGCAGAAACTGAGGCCTACAAAGGGAATGTGTCTGATGGCTTGCCCTGATAGAGAAGAGGTTAGAGTTCTTTTAGTAGGATCCCTTCACAAAGACTAGTATAGATCTTAACTATTAGCTATACATTGTGTATATTTCCTCCTACAACCAGAGTTCAAATTTGTCCCTAAAATTTTTGTACAGTTTGAATTCAACTCAGATAAGTTCCTTGCATCACAATTCTTACGCCTTTTAGTTCTCTTTAAATCTCCCCCGCTCCCGCCCCCAGCCGTGTCTTTGCAGTTTTTTTGTTGAAGAAACCCAAATCATTTGTCCTATAGAGTTTCAAGTCTGGATTTTCCTGACTGCATTCTGTGTTCTGTGGTGGTGGTTAGTAAGTCCCGTTGTCCCCTGTATTTCCTGTAAACTGGTCATTGCTTAATCAGATTCAGGTTGGGGCAGGGGGCAAAATACTTCATAAGTGATTATAACATTTGTAAATACCTGGTATCAATTAGAGACGTCAACCACCATCGATGATCATTGCCTAGATCCATTATTTCATGAGAGTTGCAGGACTGTAATATTCTATTAGCTCAGCTTTAAAGAGAAACTTCCCTCATCAATAATTGGGTTATCCTAAGGTACAATGTATATAGGAAAGGCAGGGTATATACTTGATTCTGTCCCTTTATTTACCAATTTTCAAAATAATAAATTGGTTCCCAAGCATCCTCCAAAGGTAACCAATAAAGTGTTTGAGTTTTTAAGTATCATTAGGAGCTCATAGTTCTAAATCTTAACCTTTTTTGAGGTACCGAACCCACCAGTTTCATATGCGCATTCACCGAACCCTTCTTTAGTGATAAATAAAATATGATTTTTTTTTTCCAAATTCAAGACATAGGTATATGTTTTTTTACTGGTGCACAAAATGAGCCATGCATGAACATCACCTTGCTCAAAGAACAAAACCAACAAAGTGCATGAACTCACAACAAATTACTTTATTCTGGCCTCCGCAGCAGAGGCTTCTCCGAACCCCTGAGACCGACTCATCGAACTCCTAGGTTAAGAACCACTGGTCTAAATATTCTTGGAATGTTTTATTTCATTGCAGTGATGATGCTTTGCTCAAACTGTCCCATCTTTAGGCTCTGAGAGCCTCTCAAATTGGCTCCAGAGTTGTTGTGACAGGACCCCAATAACCTTTGATTCCTTGCTTTCTGGATGGTAAGCTGTGCCAGGCTCTTCGTGTACAGTTCCTGCCTCAGGCCTTTTACTTCAGGAACCCGAACTCCTTTTGGTTTTAATAAAGTATGTGTTCTCAAATTCTCTCTGTATTTCCACGCCCTTATTTCATAATACTGTATGTATTATATAGGCCAGGGGTGCCCACACTTTTTCAGCTTGCGAAAAATGATCTACCTACAATAAAAATGCAAAACATAAATTTATTTCTTCTATATTATCATTATTTAAGTTACTATTATTACTATTTAATATTGTGTATTCTTTCACCTTTCTCCTTCTCAGCTCTCTTTTCGGAAGAAAGTCAATGTCATAGTTTTTATGAACAGTCCGAAAAAGCCACTCCACATTTCCCTTCTTTGGAATAGCAATGGCACACAGACAGATGAGGCAAACGCACTTAGAATATGACATAGTGAAAAAAATCCCCTCCCATTCTGTATGAAAGTGGTAGGTTTTAGGCTTCTTACTCGGACCAGCTACGGCACTCATTTTTATACCCTTTGTTGTATTTAGTTTAAATCAATTGAAGGCTAACTACGCAGCAATGTAACTGAACAAGTTAGCGCAGTTTAACGCTCATGCGTAGGGTGTCAAAAGTTCAGATGTCAGATTGGCTACCCTGTATGCCAATCAAAAGACAAATGTCTTTTTTTTTTTTTTTTAATTTCTTTTTATTTTATTCATTTTAGAGAGGAGAGAGAGAGAGAGAAAGGGGGGAGGAGCTGGAAGCATCACCTCCCATATGTGCCTTGACCAGACCAGTGCAGGGTTTTGAACTGGCGACCTCAGTGTTCCCAGGTCGACGCTTTATCCACTGCGCCACCACAGGTCAGGCAAATGTCTTTTTTTTTAAAACATTCCAAATCAATACTCTTTCAAGATTGTGCAAGGAGCCCAGTCTTTTTTTTAAAATTTATTTACTATTTATTCATTTTAGAGAGGAGAGAGTGAGAGAGAAAGGGGGGAGGAGCAGGAAGCATCAACTCCCATGTGCGCCTTGACCAGACAAGCCCTGGGTCTTGAACCGGCGACCTCAGTGTTCCCAGGCCGATGCTTTATCCACTGCGCCACCACTGGTCAGGCAAGACAAATGTCTTTTTAATGTCATGCGATATACCCACACTTCCTTCGTGATCCACCAGTAGATCGCGATCGACGTATTGAGCAGCCCTGATATAGGCTGTTATGAGAAACTGACAAATTTGAGTTTTACTATTTTTAAATTCCATCAAGAACCTAAAATGTTTTATACTTAAATCTCTTTTCCTTGTGTACATAAGGCTGGTTATGCATTTCGAGCAAGTTTCTTTGGTCTAAGGATTGATTTTGCTGTTTCTGTCAAAATTCTAAGTAGTAAGAAAAGAGGAAGGTATCAGAGGAAACGATGTGTTTCTCTTTAGAGGGTTTGTATCCAGATCCACTTGTTGTAAACCATCTGTGCGTGCGTGATCCAGCATTGTGCACACATGCACACTTTCTCAAATTCCTTTCCTAAGGTTGACAGAGTCTGGCCTCTCAATGGTAGATTGGCATTTGATAAAAGAGATGAAGCCACCCACAAGCCAAGGGGAATGGGAAGCAGAATTCCAAAAATATCAGCAGTTTCCAGAATTTAAAATGTAAGTATTATAGAAAACCAGGTAAACATCCCACGAGATCCACTCAGTCTTTTGCTTACTTAAACATGTCAGAATGATTAGATTCCATTATTTCTTGACATTTGGCTTAGCTATGTTTAGTGAGCTTCCTACTCTAACCCTCCAATTCCAAAGTGATAGTGAGGTCACTGATGAGGAAGATGGCAGACCTATCAACCTTTGAAGCTGAGAATGTTCCTGCATTCCATTGGGAAATAAAAGTCAGATGGATGTTTCCTCTTTCTTATTTTTTGACTTCTCTTTTCACCCAGCTTGAATCATGATATGACATTGGCAGAGTTCAAGTTCATCTGGTACATGGAATACTCACATCGAATGTGGGGTCGCCTTGTAGGCCTCGCATACCTCCTGCCTGCTGCCTACTTTTGGAGAAAGGGCTGGCTCAGCCGTGGCATGAAAGGACGTGTGCTTGCCCTCTGTGGGTTAGTGTGCTTCCAGGTGAGATTATTCAGGTTTGGGAAACCGAGATGCTCCTAAGAGCTTCCTAGTTGGCATTGTTTTGAAAGAAGTAATTTTATAACAGAGGAGGTGAGAGTGTGGATTTTAGTGTCACATTCCTGGCTTCAAGGCCCAGCTCTGCCACTTAGTAGGGCAAGTTCTAACCCCTGTAGTCTATGCTTTTCTTCCCTATAAACAGGGATCATAATAGTGCCTAACTCTTTAGGTTGCATGAATATTAAATGAGATCATGCATATAAAGTACCATATTTCCACATGTATAAGACGCACCTTAATTTTGGGGCCTGAAATTTGAAAAAAAAAATGTCTTACATAAAGTTATTGAACTCAAGTTTAATTCATCATAAAATTCATACAATTCCTCATCGCTGTCAAAACTCCCATCCATTAGCTTGTCCTCTTCTGTGTCTGATGACGAAACAGTGTCTTCAACAACAGGCGCAAAAACAAGCGCAAGAAAGCAGGAAATGCAAGTTAAAAAAGACTACAGCCTGACCTGTGGTGGCGCAGTGGATAAAGCGTTGACCTGGGAACACTGAGGTCGCCAGTTCAAAACCCTACACTGGTCTGGTCAAGGCACATATGGGAGTTGATGCTTCTAGCTCCTCCCCCCCCCCCCCCCCCCTCTGTGTCTCCTCTCTAAAATAAATAAATAAATAAATAAAAGAAGAAAAAAGACTACAACCACTGTATAAGATGCACCCAGTTTTTAGACCCCAAATCTTTCAGAAAAGTGGGCATCTTATACATGGGGGAATATGGTACTCTGGCTAGTGCCTGGAATCAATAAGCAGTAAATATATTTTCATGTCACAAACATTATAGTTTCTTTCCTACAGTGGCTCCCCTCCTGGGTTCTCCTCTCCTCCCTTTTTCTAACTTGCCTTCTCTGTGAGCAGCTGGATAAGCAAGTAGGAAAATTCCAAAACAGAGAAACAGTTTGTGGATGAGGAATCTTAAAGTAATGGCTGTAGCTCAGAGATGTTCAAGTACTGTATAAATGGTGGTTGAAATCATGTGAGTCGAACTCCTTTTAAGCAAAAGAGCATTGAAGAACTCTCACAGTTAAGGGGAGGCTGAAAGCCAAGAAAAGGAAAAAGTATACGGACCCTAAGAGAGTATCAGCATCAAAGAAATACCAAATTTGATCAGGAGAAAGTGCGTTGGTTCATTTAATTTAGATGTGCTGAGAATATGAACCAAATATTTAGAAGGAATTAAGCAGGGAGATGGAAGAGATGAAACAGAGGCAATCGAAACAGTAAGGAATGAGACATAAAGAAAAACCTAATAGGAAGTGGGGGGCAGGGGGAAACAAAACGAAAGTTTGTTTTAGAATGGGAAGAAGAAAGCCCCCTGAAGACACACTCTCAGGGAGCCAGGAAACTGGATGACAAATAGGTGATGGAGGGAAGAAAGTGAGGGCTTGCAAATCACACGTAAACCCCTTCATCGTCCCGTGACCAGTGCAGAGGAAATCAAGATAATTAACATCCAGGGTAGTCATGAGGGGGGAAAGAAATGTGCAGAAAGAGTTCAGGAAGAGAATATATTTAGAAGAGGTGGGAGAAGCCCTGGCTGGATAGCTCAGTTGTTTAGAACAACGCCCCTTAGCACAAAGGTTGCTGGTTCAATCCCTGGTCAGGGAACATACAGGAACAGATTGATGTTCCTGTCTCTCTCGCTCTCTTTCTGCCTTCTCACTTTGAAATCAATAAATAAAAATTTAAAAAAAGAAGAGGTGGGAGATTCCATTGGTGGGGTGAAAGGGCGGTATGTGATATGATTGGAACTGACATTTGCTTGCGTTACTTGAAAAAGTCAGTAAAAGCAGGAATCATAGAATAATAATACATTGCTTCAACTTTTAAACATGTATTTTTATTTATTTCATTTTTTATTTTCTAAAGTTTTACTTTTATTATTATTAAGTGAGAGGCAGGGAAGCAGAGACAGACTCCCACATGTGCCCTGACTGGGATCTACCTGGCAAGCCCCTACGAGGCAATGCTATGCCCAGCTGGTCTGCAGCTCCATTGCTCAGCTACCGAGCTATTCTATTAGTGTCTGAGGCCAACTTTGCTTGAACCATTGGAGCCATAGCTGCAGGAGGAAAAGGGGCAGGGTGGGGAGGGGAAAGGGGAGGGTGGAGAAGCAGATGGTTGCTTCTCCTGTGTGGTCTGACTGAGAATCAAACCTAGGACTTCCACATGCCGGGCTGACAGTCTACCACTGAGCCAACCAGCCAAGGCCTTTAAAATTTTTTTTTTTAATGAAGAGCTAAGGCCTATTCTTTAGTCCTCTGATTGAAGTTCAACCTCAGATCTCTTGCACCCCCATGAACTATCATTTTGTTTCATTTTCTTTAAAGAAGAGAACTTAGATCCTTATAATGCAATCTGACTGCAAAGCCTTACAGATTTTTATGACTTTCCCCACAAAACTTGTATAATTTCCTATTCCCACCTAACTTGACAGCAGTTGTAGGGGTTTTTGTTTTTGACCATAGTTTTTAAGCTTTCTCAAGTTTTCTGAAACATTCAATGTAGTTTTTATACAAACAGCTCTTTTTATTCTCATATTTCACTGATGTATATGTTAAATCATGTCAAGTAGATGTAAGGTTTTGCCCACAGATAAACTTTTTTGTACGCTTCTATATTTGACTATACTTCAATAAAATCTAATCAGTGGTTAAATATTTATGGAGCTGTATGTAGAGATGTGGCTAGCTCATTATTCCTAGGATACTGGGGACATGGGAGGGGTGTGGAAAGGAGGAATCAAGTGGGGAATACATCTGATAATTGATTACTCACTTTCTTAGAGAGTAAAGTTGAACAGATCTTTTCAGCTTTGTTTTATTTGCTTGTTCTCTTTTTCGGTTCTAGGGTCTGTTGGGGTGGTATATGGTGAAAAGTGGATTAGAAGAAAAACCAGATTCTCATGACATCCCCCGGGTCAGTCAGTACCGCCTTGCTGCCCACCTGGGATCAGCCCTTGTCCTTTATTGCGCCAGCTTGTGGACCTCGCTCTCACTGCTGCTTCCTCAGCACAAGGTAGAAGTCAGTCTGCTGTTACCGCATCTGCAAAGACTCGGACAAGGTCCGAGAAACAGTAATTCTGGGTCTAATAGGAAGTTGTATCAAAATGCACATATTCCCTTAGTGACATCTATCAGTTAACCAGAAACTAGATATAAGCAAAGGTTAGAGGAACATTGAAGTTGGGACTGGATAGCTTTGGGACTACGGAGTACAATGTGCAGAGTTGATTTGAGCTGGAGCAGCTCATGCAAAGGAGAAGTAGTCTTAGGAGCCTAATAGTTTGTCAGCATTGCCTGTTGGGAAAGGTGGAAACAAGAATTTTAGAAAAAGTGGGAAGGAGGACCAACAACAAGAGTATCCCCACTGCTCTACTTCTGACTCCCACAGGGATGGTAGAGGGCGAGGGGAGGAAGGCCAGAGCGAGACGATTTCTGGCCCCGTGGTGGTGCACAGAAGTGAATGTTTACATTTAACAAAATGTGCCATGTTGCGTTGTTTGTTCTGTAGATGGGGACGTACCATTCATCAAATCGAACAATACAGTAAACCTTAGTGATCTTGCTTAAAAGTATTTTCTCAGTAGGCTGATTAAAGATTTTTCTAGCTGTTGTTGTTTTTTTAATTAGTAATAGTTTAGGTGTTGAAATCACACTTGACCTGGATAACCTGTTCATGGAGTGGATTTTCGGAAACCAGAAGGACATTTAAGTAGAATCACCCAATAGGTACTTAGAGCCAGTGGCCGGGACTCCAGTAAGGATAGGAGATGTTGACTTGGCAGTCACCCCACAGGGAAGCCAGATGGAGCTGAAACACTGGTATAGTTGACAAGTCCACATCTGAATAATTCCTGTTCTCCTGGCTTTCAAAGCCAAAATCATAAAATGAATTGCTGTATCAATAGATATACATCCTGACAGCCCATTTCTTTTCCATTCTTATCATCTGGCTTCCTCGAACCCCCTAGCGCACAGAATCCCACATTCACCTACACACCCTCCACTGAAATATGGTACTTTGCAGGTTACTGATGACTTTTTAATTATCAACTAGTTGTTTTTCTCTTAAAATGTATTTATATTCCACTAATTACAGAAAAGGTTTGAGATGATAGTCCAACACACTAGCTAACTAGTTACATGTGGCTATTTAAATTTTAATTAATATTAAATAAAATTAACTTTAAACAAACTTGTTATTTACTTCAACTGTAAATAAAATAAACTTTTTATTTAATTTTAAGTTGCTCTAGCCTGTTTTAAGTCCTCATTATCCACATATTGGGCAGCACAGATAATAGAACATTTCCATCCTTGCAGAAAACTATTTGATAACACTGACATATTGTGCTATAAAATTTTAGTGATGAAACCTAATTCTTCACATATTAGATTATAAAGCATTTGTGGGCAGCACTCTGACCCAACCTTTCTGTATCTTTATGGTTACCTGTTTATAGAGTTCGTAGTATTTGTTGATTTGCTTATTAGTATCAGAAGTTAGCTATAGTAAAAAGAAAAAAAAGAAAAGAAATGCAAGAATCTCCACTCTAGGCATTTTATGCAGTTTTGATTCTGACTATATTTGTTAAGCACTAATTATCACACAAAAGATGAACATCCAGCCCTGTATCTTAAACCACATCATTTCAACCATGGTGAAGCATTTTTCCCTGGACCATGCAAATCATTCAGTCATTCAGCAGACACATATTGAGTACCTACATGCCAAGCCCTGGGCTAGGACTACTGTAATAAGACAGATGGCAGTTCCTGCTTTCACAAAACTCACAGGCTAGCAGGGAAGACAGATAGTAGATGTATACATTTAACAAAACATGATGCATGTCAGAACAGAATATCTTCTGGGAGTACCTAATCTGACCTCAAATTGTCACTTGGGTTTAGCCTTGGAGATCTTTGCTGCCTCTGTAGTTCCTGCAGTACAGTTAACCTGACTTTCTTCTTTAGGTGCCTGAAACCCGTCAGCTCCTGCGGTTGAGACGACTTGCTCATGGAACAACAGGCCTGCTGTTCCTCACGGCTCTGTCAGGTAGGACTCTTCAAGATGGCCCGCTAGGGTCCCTTGTCTAGTCCCTTTTCCGTTCTTCCCTGTGTCTCCATAGTTCCCTTTCACACCTGCCTCTCTCTCACCAATCATCTTTACCCTGTTTTCTGTTCCTTCCAAAATACCTGCTTTCCAGTCAGCTGAACAAAAATACTGATCGTGTACCCAGATCCATTCTGCATAGACTCAAATTCTGGCTTCACCACCTGTGAACTCTTTGATCTTGTACAAGCTGTGGAGCCTCTCTGGGCCTCAGTGACCTCATCTGTAAAATGGGGATGATGTTATAATAGTATGAGTAGAATATGTGAAGTGCTTGCAACAGTAACTGGCATGCAACAGGAGCTATTTAAGTGTTAACTGCCATTATTATGTAAACATTATTGTGATTATTACATATACCAAGAAGGGCCAGACAGAAGGCCTTCCCTCAAAGACGATCTAAGGTAGAGAGGTCGTTGGGGCAAAGAGACCAACACAGGTCTTTCTCATTCTTTAAATCACACTTTCTCTCTCATTCTAGCACTGTGCAACCAGTACAATAATTCCAGTCTCATGTGACTAATTTAAACTTAAATTATTTAAGATTAAATAAAATTTAAAATTAGTTCTTCAGTCACACTAGCTGCATTTCAAGGACTCAGTAGCCACATGTGGCTAGCAGCTGCTGTATTGTGTGGCAGATAAAGAACACTGCCATCATCCCAGAAAGTTCTATTGGACAGCACTGCTTTAAAATAGAACCGTCAAAACAGTGATCTCCCCAACCTTCCCTCCTTTTTTTAGTGAAAGAGAATGAATTTTGACTTGATAAATGGTAATTACAAAATAAGGAATGTGATCTAAATATCCCCAAATGCTCTTTGATCATAAATAATGGAATAATAAGTAATAGAATCAAATAATAATTTGACCTTAATAATAATTCAAGAATACACTGTTCACGTGTTTATGCAGGATTTACTTTATAAGGTTCTTTTCACTTCTCTGTTCGTTCAAACATTGAGCACGTGGGGAAGAGATAGACAACAGAAACAATACGCCAGTGTTCAGCCCTGTGAAGCCCGATAACGCAGAGGTGGGTTGGAGGGGTGCAGTCTTACACAGGATCATTGGGGAGGTCCCTGATAAGGTGACAGTCGAGTGGAGACCTGAGGAAGTGAGGGAGTAAATTATGCAGATGTCTGGGGGAAGGACACTCCAGAATAGGTCAGTAGTTCCCAGGGGGGCGGGGGTCACTAAGGGAGTTTTTCCAAAGTAGCATACCTCTCGCTAGAGCTTCTGGTCCACTTCTCTGGGGAGGCATGCCAAACTCGGCATGGGAACAATGAGGATGTAGTTGCTTTTCTTTTCGGTTCTCTTGGCAATTGTGATGTATATTACCTGTTTGAGAACCTCTACTGTAACTATTTCTATGTGTCATTATCTGGCACTTCCTCTTCTCTAACTCTGGGATAAACTTTTTCTGTGTCAAAATAGTATTTGGCCTCTTCTCTCATTTTTTTTTTTTTTACAGGGCCAGAGAGAGTGTCAGAGAGAGGGATAGATAGGGACAGACAGACAGGAACAGAGAGAGGTGAGAAGCATCAATCATCAGTTTCTCGTTGCCCTTGCGACACCATAGTTGTTCATTGATTGCTTTCTCACATGTGCCTTGACCGTGGGTTTTTAGCAGACCGAGCAACTCCTTGCTGGAGCCAGCGATCCTGGGTCCAAGCTGGCGAGCCTTCGCTCAAGCCAGATGGGCCCGCGCTCAAGCTGGCGAGCTCGGAGTCTCGAACCTGGGTCTTCCGCATCCCAGTCCGACGCTCTATCCACTGCGCCACCACCTGGTCAGGCGCCTCTTCTCTCATTTTAATAAATACCATTTACCTTGGCTTATAGGGGCTTTTGTGGCAGGACTGGATGCTGGGCTTGTTTACAACTCCTTCCCCAAGATGGGAGAATCTTGGATCCCGGAGGACCTCTTTACCTTCTCCCCCATCCTGAGGAATGCTTTTGAGAATCCCACCATGGTGCAGTTTGATCACCGGATCCTGGTAAGTCTGGCTGGTGGTCACTGGCTACTAAGCATAGGGAGCTTCTCACTGGCTTTGGGGTGTTCGAAGCACTGATGGTGACAGTGAGGGGGTAGAGTGGGCACTGGATTTCCTTTTTGTCTCAGAAGAAATGGAGGTGATGTTTTTCTCCTAATTACCCACAAACCCTCCAGCCAAACTCTGGCTTTTAGGATACTGCCAGCTTCTCAAAGTTCAAATCTGCCTTTTACCATCTGGCAAATAACCTCTCACTATCCTACACACATGTAGGCGAGTCATTGTAGCAGATACAGGCTGGATAGAGAAGAGAGTACACAGACAGTGGTTGTTGTCAGAGCTGAACCAGAAGCCCAGGGAGCCAAGAGCATCATACATACTTTGTTTCGTGTAAGCTAATGTTTGTAAGGGCCTACTGTGGGTCATGTTAAGATTGGCCTGGCCTGGGAGCCTGGGCATGACGAATGGGAGCAGGGGAAGGTCAGCAAGGAGACCGGGAGAAGCAGTAGTGCTATTGCAGCAAAGCAGGTGAGAGTGATGGGGCGCAGGGCTTCATGGTGGGGGTGGACAGAACAAGAATGATGAATCTGAGATATGCTGTAAGGAATAGAAGATGGGCTGTAGAAATGAAGGCAAGGAAAGATCAAGGGAGATCCCAAAGATTCCTCTGGGCAGTACGTAAACCATGACCAGCAAAAATGGGACTATTGGAATGAGCTAGAGATGGGAGGATGTCATCAGACTGAGGTGTGTTGAGTGTGAGCAGATAGCGTACATGTGAACAGACACGTCCAGAGACTCAGCTGTTCAAAGGGGTTGCTGGGGCCGCAAAAGTCGCCGTGTGTGGGCTCAGTCCCCATTGCCACGCATTTTAGATTGAGCAGAGTCTGGTTGAAACTGTCATTGTGGACAGCTTTGAGAAGGAGAAGCAGTGAAGCAGATGTATAATTATGACAGAGGAACATCCTCGACATCATGGAGGGGAATGGAGACCCTACTGCCAGTCCCAGACCTCGTTCTGAAGGGGCGGGAATGAGAATGAGAATTGGGATCTTTGCTAGCACTAGCTGGCACCACCACCGCCTCTGCTGCTCCCAGCCCAGGAAAACAGCCCTCATGGCTGGGGCCAGCCCTGCTTTAGAAATACAGGGTGAGAGTAGAGATAAAATTAGGGATAAGGGTACAAAGAGTGAATTCTAACATGAGGGCCGTGCCTGGGGGACACTGACAGTGAAAGGTGGGTAAGATCATGGAGAGTATAGAAAGTGGCACATACGGAAACTTTAGGTGGCACCCTGGGGGACAGCGACTCAGTGGCAAGCAGGCAAGGGGCGGAAAGAGATGGAGGAGCAGTGATCCAAGGGGCCTGCAGGTGGCGCTCTGGGACAGGAGAGTGCCTAGCTGTTCCTCATTGGTTCTCGAGGAGATCCGTGTAAGGTGAGCAGCAGTCAGGAGGGTGGGACGTGTCTTCCTGGCACTTGATGGGACTTTCTCTTTGCAGGGAATCTCTTCAGTTATTGCCATTACAGCGCTCTACTTCCTGTCCCGGAGAGTTTCCCTTCCTCGAAGGACCAAGATGGCAGCTGCGACTCTGCTAGCTTTGGCATATACACAGGTATAAACCACTCCTTCTCAGCCTGACGGTGTCCCCCAAACAAGGTTAAACAGGAAAGGTAACAGCCTAGGAGAAAATATTTTCAATACTTAAAATAGGCCAGAAGATTACTAACCAGAAAATAAAATAAGCATATCAATACACAGTTCTTACAAGAGGCATGAGGAGTGGCCAATAGATATGAAAAGCCGTTTAGTCTCCCTCGTGATCACAAAGGAGCGAGTGAAAACAATGCATGCCATTCCGTGCTTGTCAGATTGGGAAAAAATGAAAAAAGATAATCAGGTATTGGCACAGATATAAGAAAATGGATAGCTTCATGTATTCTTGGGGGTAGCATGAGTTTTGACATTTTTTAGAAGGCAATTTGGCAGTATCTTTTAAAATGTTAAATGTGTCTGTAAGGAAATTCATTATAGAATTGCTGTGATGGTGAAAGATTGAAAACAAACTCAGTAAACAACTATGGTAAATTTATGCTGTGGAATAGTGTACAGCAGTTTAAAATAAGATCTCGAGACATATATTAAGTGGCAAAAAGCCAGTGACCAAACAATGTATTTTTTTTAAAGCACAAAACTATGTTTTTTGAAAAACATTTATACAAAATTAGAAGTGTGTAGAAACCGGTAACAGAGACTCACATAGGGTGAAGGATAAAAAGGGAAATTTTATACTTGTTGGTTTTAATTTAATTCATTGTAAGTACACATAGTTGTGAAATAAAAATGTATTTCCAGTGTTCTGATGGGAGAATGTAGATCTAGGTTTGTGTATCTGGCTCTCGGTGCCCAGTGGTTTCAGCTCCGAACTTGTGGTTCCCGCTTTGCTTACTGCTTTCTTTCCTCTGTAACAGGCGGGCTTGGGCATTAGCACTCTGCTGCTGTACGTTCCGACTCCTTTGGCTGCCACCCACCAGTCAGGCTCCTTGGCTCTGCTCAGTGTTGCCCTTTGGCTCATGAATGAACTCCGAAGAGTGCCAAAATAATTCCAATACGACCAGCTGCGTAGGACCGAAATTGTGCGTTTGAGAACTCATAAGAGAGCACAAGGACGTGGGTTTTGCTAAGAGGATGACCTTGGCATATCAAGTGGTTTCTGGATTGGTCAAGCTTTAAACAATTCTTTATCTGTTTTTGAAAGTCACTAGATCAAGAATGTCATTAGGTATGGTTGCATTAAAGATTATTTTTTAAATCTGTACTTTCACATTGAAAATCAGTTTTAACTTAGAAAAAGATACACATTTGCTGCTTCTTAATAGGTTCTGTCTCAGGTTCCTCATGTAGACGAGCTTTTGGTTCTACATGGATCATCTGTCTTATTGATCTCCTGAGTCCTAAATTCTAAGTAGAAATTCTTTTTTTTTTTTTTTTTTTTTTTTTTACAGGGACAGAGAGAGGAATAGACAGGGACAGATAGACAGGAACAGAGAGAGGTGAGAAGCATCAATCATCAGTTTTTCGTTGCTGTTGCAACACCTTAGTTGTTTATTGATTGCTTTCTCACATGTGCCTTGACCGCGGGCCTTCAGCAGACCCAGCAACCCCTTGCTGGAGCCAGCGACCCTGGGTCCAAGCTGACAAGCCTTTGCTCAAGCCAGATGGGCCCGCACTCAAGCTGGCGAGCTCGGGGTCTCGAACTTGGGTCCTCCGCATCCCAGTCCAACGCTCTATCTACTGCGCCACCGCCTGGTCAGGCTAAGTAGAAATTCTTTATGATCTCCACTTCTATCAGGTGAAGATTCATAGGGAAAGATTGTCATACCCTAAAGTAGTCAGGTAGCCTTCAACAAGAAATAGCTACTGTCTTCTGGTATCCTGACTTAAAAATGGGTAGAGCAGATTTTGACGAGCTTGGTATCTGTGTGCAGCGAAATGGATTATCGGTACTTAGAAAAGGAGATAATCACTAGTGATCCACTTGGATTCATCAAGCACTAACCTATAGAGTGCTGTTACATTGCTAGGTCAAATGAATGGCATAGGTAATATAAATCGATTTCTGAAAGGGTTTCTTTGTGGATGAGAAAAATGTGGTCTTAATGGGGGACATGGACAATTTAAACAAATTGTTGATTAATGAATTGGTGTGATTTTTGTCTCTATTGTTTCACAGGGATCTCTGTCATAATCTACTTTATTTTTTAAACCAGTGTCTGCACGAAGGGATCAGAGCAGATCTGAGTATAAAACCCAACATTGCTAATATAACGGATGACAGTCACAGCTCAAAAGTTCCAAGAGTGACAAGATCAAAATGAAATTAGATCATAAATAGAACACCCTCATTTAAATTCAGTAGGTTGTATAAGCTTGGAGTGGAGAAACCTAGTTTCATATCATTTCATATAAAATAACAGGAATTTCATTGGCCATAGGCTCAACATGAGCCAACAATGTGATGACACCAATAAAAGTTAGTGGTTTCAGATTTTACCAATAGAAATGTCACAGCTATAGTCAGAATGTCTCAATGCAAGCATTGCATTTCACTAGGGTACCAAATTTAAGGGCATGGACCACCAAGTATATATTGAGAAGAGACCAGGATGGTGAGGAGTCCAGAACCCGTATCAGGAAATACTTGAAGGAACTAGGGGTGTGTAACTGGAGGAGAACATTTAGAGAGAGCACAGTTCTTCCCTTGACAAGTTGAAGCCCTCTCATGCAGAAGGAATGAGCTTCTATTGTGCTGTCAAGCTGGAGCAATGGGTGAAAGTTGCAGAAAGCTAGTTTTCAGTTTTGTAGATGGCAGGAGAAAGTCGGACCAAATCAGATGCGCGCTAAGCTCATTCTTGTTGAGACATGGCAAACTGCAGAGCAGGTGCCCCAGTTAGCGGGCTGAACTGCTTCTGAGCTCCGGACGTGATGCTCTGCATGGCCAGGGGTGTCAGATCCGATTTTTAAAAGAAGTCAAACATCTGAATTTTTATGTGAAAGCTCTCAAGTGCTGGCAACTAATTTCAAGCTTTTTAGGACATTATGCAGGGAGAACACATCTGGGAACTGGAAACGACCTAAGGTTTGCCCATTTATAGTCTGCACTAGAGCATCTCAGTTCCCTTTCAACGCCGATGTTCTGCGAGTTTCAGTGTGAGTGCACCATTCCCAAGTTGTTCTTAGCAAAACAGAAGTAGACAGTTTTCTTTCATTTTTAGAAAACCTCAGACCCTGGGACTTAAGCTCTGGTTAGAAGTGGTTCGCAACTTCACTCACATTAGAATGTTTAAAACTCCTAAAGCCCAAGGCTGGCCCAAGGCCAAATTAAATAATTTCTGGCTGCAGTACTAGACATACTTTTACGTTCCCCAGGTAATTCCAATGTGCTGACAAGTTTTTGGGAACCACTGGCCTAGGCCTAAGAGCCTTCTTACCTTAGAAAGTTTTCATCACTTTTCCTCATTCTCTCTAAACTTCCACCCCACTGTATCTTGTTTAATCTGCCGTGTTTATCCTTTTAATGGGACATCACTTTTCTTGACATAATTCTTTTAAAAAGGGAACTACAGTCACTGGGGTACATTCCTATACCATTACCTCCTGATCCCCAAACTAAGGTCCTCAGTAACAGTCAGCAGAAGGCAGTATGACCCAACCAAGAACCATATGCTAATACTTCTACAGTTCCCTCCAACAGAGTAGCAACAAATAAAGTTAAGTTCAAGTTTCAGATGTTTTACTTCATTTTTGTTTTATTAAAGATGAATAAGTTGGGAAAAACAGATCTGGTTGCATTTAGCTGTATAACTGTGTTATACCTACAAGCTCATGGTGACGGAGATCAGAACTGCTTCTATGTCTGCATCAGACACATAGCAAACATTGCATGAGTGAATGGAACATGATTACAGACTGATGTCTCAGACACAAATCCCGTACCTAGAAGATTAAATTTTCCATATTTTCAAAGGTCCCTCAACAATTCTGTCCATTTTTCAAACATCAAAGGAAGTTAAAATATCTCCCTTTCTTAATCACCTGGAATATTTTTGTCTTTAATTCATGGTGACAAATGCTGTGTACATGGCAGGGTTAACTATTAGCCTTAAAGTGATGCTGGTTGCAAAGACTAACACTGACGATCATGACATTGGGATAACCAGTTTCTGCAGCGATCCCGCCAGTCCTGGAATGAATGGTGGGTTGTGTATTGGCATATGGAACACATTACCCATACCCTGGCATAAGGGAGAATGCCTCCCCTAATATGCATTGCACATTTTGCTCAACAGTGATTTAACAGTATTGATCAGTGAGAATTTTAAGAACTGTTCAACAAAATCATTGAATGTGAGACATTAGAAAAAACATACAATCTTAGTAACCCCCAAAGGTGAAGCAATACAGGTAGCCTTTGGTGGTTTTTTTTAAAGCAAGAAAGGAGTGTCTATTGTGGGTCATAAGAAAAAGATGCCTTTCAATACTGCCGAGTCCCATCGCTCAAGGCAGAAACGATGGAGACAAGATATATACTTCACGGTGTCAACAAAAGAGGAATTGTAGAATAAAAATTTCAAACACGACATAATGACAAATACCAGAAATCAAAGTATTTGGGGTTCTTGCTTGCACAGAAAGGCTTATATGAAGCTAATAAACAGCAGAGCCTTCAGCACCAGTAGTCTTAACAGGGCAGACTTTAGCAGGCGCTCTGCAGGAGCTGCTTAGGGAAGCACCGGCCCCTTCACACTGGAGTGGCTGTGGCAGACTGTGGCAGGCCACTGGAGGGTGCACAAGTGGCTGCACTACTTCAAAAGAGGCTCAGGAGCAGATGTCTTCAGGCTTTCCTGACTCAGACAGGCATGGCTGTAAACATCCTGTGATTCAGAAATTTCTTTCAACTTTGGTTTTTTAAAAAGTGGCAAGCAATAAAGAAAAAAAAGGCAACCAATGACTGAATACATTTTAAAAGTAGAAAGCCCTTATAGTATGAGTAATACATAATTCATCTTACAAATAAAAGGACCTCCTTATTGGTTAGACTTCCAGAGAAACAAAATAGTCCACAAATATATTTCCCCTGTCCTTCCAATTAAAAGTACTGAGAACAATTAAAGCAGTGGTTCTTAACCTGGGTTTTATCGAACCCTAGGGGTTTGATGAGTCGGTCTCGGGTTCTGAGAAGCCTCTGCCGCGGAGGCCAGAATAAAGTAATACTGTACTTTGTTGTGAGTTCATGCAATTTGTTGGTTTTGTTCTTTGAGCAAGGTGGTGTTCATGCACGGCTCATTTTGTGCACCAGTAAAAAAAACATATACCTATGTCTTGAATTTGGAAAAATAATCATATTTTATTTATCACTAAAGAAGGGATCAGTGAATGCACATATGAAACTGGTGGGTTCGGTACCTCAAAAAAGGTTAAGAACCACTGAATTAGAGCAAAGGAAACACTTGGGAATAACACAAGGGAAATCTATTAGGATACAAAAAAAGAAGTCCTCATTTTTTTTAACAAATAGTTTTTGTAACACCAACAAAATTCTCAAAGTTTGAGAAAGCATATATATGGCCCAGGTGACAAGACCCTTAAGCTACCATAATTGCAGAGATGAATTTGGGAGAATTTGAAACATCCACTGCTTTGTCTACTTTGTGTGTGTGTGTGTATGTGTCTATGGCAGAAACACAGAGTCAGAGAGAGGGACAGACAGGAAAGGAGAGAGATGAGAATCATCAATTCTTTGTTGCAGTTCCTTAGTTGTTCATTGATTGCTTTCTCATATGTGCCCTGACTGCGGGGCTACAGCAGAGAGAGTGACCCCTTGCTCGAGCCAGTGACCCAGTGACCGTGGGCCCAAGCTGGTAAGCCTTGCTCAAAACAGATGAGCCCGCGCTCAAGCTGGCGACCTTGGGGTCTCAAACCTGGGTCCTCCGCGTCCCAGTCCGACGCTCTATCCATTGAGCCACCGCTTGGTCAGGCTAATTCTTAATCCCAACTGAAGTTCCATACCAGAGCAAGCAGGGGAGTTAGATGCCAGTTCTCAATATTATGAAGAGCTTTAAAGACAGCAAAGGGAATCCACTGTGTTTGTAAGAGAGTCTAGAAACTGCCCAAGAATTACAACCAAGTTCCCAAATGAGGTAGATCCAATAGGCATTTATGCCTTAGATAATTCTGATTGCAACCATCATATGAGTTACTTGATGCTGTGCTTGAGGAAATTGTACAAAATTAAGTAAATTGTTTAAAGGACTTCTAAAATGTTAAAGTGTTAAATACAGAAGCTAGAGCCTGACCTGTGGTGGCGCAGTGGATAAAGCGTCGACCTGGGAACACTGAGGTTGCCAGTTCAAAACCCTGCACTGGTCTGGTCAAGGCACATATGGGAGTTGATGCTTCTAGCTCCTCCCCCCTTTCTCTCTCTCTCTTTCTCTCTCTCTCACTCTGTGTCTCCTCTCTAAAAGGAATAAAAATAAATAAAGTCTTTAAATACAGAAGCTAGAATACATGTAATAAAAAGTTGGTACTGTTTCTAGCAAAGTATTTCGTATTTTATTCCTAAATATAAGCAAAGCAATCACAGTGAAGAGCAGAAGAATTATAAGGATTAGGCATGATTAGTTGCAGTCCACTGTATCATAACTAGATTCTACTGAAACACACAATATTCCAGAAAATTCTATCAATGAGCATTTCATGGCAGCTGTCACTACTAATAGTAACAGTACATATTACTACTGCTCTGGGACTCAGTTTCATCATCCATAAAAATCAAGGTTAACCAGACTTCCAAAATCCCTTTTAAAATCTCATGTTCTGAAATGTATGTACAGTGATGGCTGCTGGAAACTCCATTCCCATCAGGGAATGTCAGGGTAATGGATAAACTAGGATATGACCACTGGCTCTTGGAGGCAGCCTGGTTTTCTAAACCAAAGACCAAAATCCTCCTCCTGAAACCTTACCACTTTTCTATCTTCCCTCCTGCCTTTAGCACTTCAGGCCAGTGGTTCTGCGTTAGGAACTAACTTCAGGTCATTTTGTCTAGCCACCCTGTTTCAGAGATGAGAAATGAACCAGAGGAGGGTAAGTGACTCACCAAAGTACCAGAGCTTGTTAATGACAAAGCCAGGGCTGGAATCCAAGTTCATAAAGTCTACTGTTCTTTCCCCTAAATCATACCACCCACCTGTTTTTCACTCTTGTCAAAGAGCAAAATGCAAAAGTATGAAAATAGCGATGGGGGAATCTATTTAGATAATACAGGTGAGAAATATGTTATTTCAAAAAAGTAAATATGGATATGATAATGCCTAAAAAGATGAACTTAGCAATGGATGGCAGATTCAATCAACTATATTTTAATAATCACTTCCTTTGAAGTTAAAGGAAGCTTACGTAGGCTGAGGAAGGGAGAGTCAAAGTATTTTGGATGGCATTAGAAGAATAAATACAAGACCAGTGGAAAGTGATTAAAATTTCCTTGACCAAGGGAAATCAATTCAAGGAGCTAAGGTACAGAGAGAGAAAGATGGTAAAATTTCCCTTAGAATTAACCGGAGCTTAAGTGAATGCAAAGCCTTATAATTGCATATTACACATATTGTCCTTATGTTCTAGTGATAAGAATTCAGAGAAAAGTGATGGGTTTGCCATCTTAAGAATAATAAAACATCACCCCCATAAGCCTTTGACTCTGAGCTGGCATTTGTGATCTGTCTCAGTAATAATAAAGTACTAAAACAGCTCAGGTCCATTGTTGCTATTAGCAAAAAGACTGGTTTGTAGGATTCAAAGAAGCCTGTGGAATGTGAATTTTACGAAACCATAATTATTCACAGGAGTTACTCAAAATGCAGAACTGTAAATAAAAAACTCTTTTAAAGTCTTTAGAAACTGAGTACATAAGCAAGAATATGTCATTAAGAGAAAGCATACATATATATGTAACTTGCACTCAGCGGGAATAAATGGCTTCTGTTTCTAGCTAATGAGATTTCATTTAAGATCATTAATTGGGAGCAAGGGGAGAAGCACAGGAACCAATACTAAGGATCTATTCAGTTTTTCTGAGGGGCGTGATAAAAATTTGTCCTTATTTTTATACCATGGAACTCAAAACTTTTACAGTAATAAAGACAAGCCCAGATCCTATAATAGTAAAATACTGTACAGGATACAGCATACTAAACAAAAACTCAAACACTAATTAAAATAAATTAAGAACATGAAATACATTTACAGTGAAAAAATGATATACATAGGTCTCCTGAGTTTCTCAACTATGAAAAGAACAGTAAGATCAATCTGAAAGGCTGTCATAATGACTGAATAGTATATATAAAATTCTTAACAGAGTGTCTGGTACACAATAAATGCATAACAAATGATAGCTATTATTATAGCCAGGATGAAGACTAACTTCCTAAGAGCTTTCAAATTGGACTAATCACCTCCTCCCCGCTTCAACTTCATTTTGAAATACAAAAGTAATCACTTTCTTTTCAGACATTCTAATAGATTGAGCTTTTGACTAGATCTATAAGAAAAAGACAAATAGTATTTGGAAACCACGGTGAGGAGAAAAGAAAGAGATACCTGAGTAAGCAATGGCTGAGAAAAACATTTTTTGACATTATTTTTAAGCAGCATTCATAAGGTGAGGGCTCACTCACAATGACAGAAAGAAGTAAAAGAAAAGGCAATTTAAGTCTTAACCGGAGCTTAAGTGATACAAGTCCTAAAACAGCATTTCCTTAAAAAAAAACCAAAACTATACAATTATTTGCTAGAGCCATTATTATCTACTTTGGAAACAATTTCAAGATTTGTTTTCTTTATACCTGCCAACCAAGAGTCAGTACTCATTTTCCTATTTATTTGAAGAAGTATCTTGATTTCTTTTCCTCTGTTTTACAAAGCATTTAATTCCCTTCTCCCAGTAAGAAATTTATAATTTAAGAAATTCACTTTTTCCCCTTTAAAGTCAGGGCCCATTTCTCCTATTCATCTAATTTTAGAAATCAAAGATGACCAAAAAAAGCAAAGAAAGCTGCTTCGATTCTGGGAGTACATTCTTGGGCAAGACACACACGGCTACATACAGGACGGGATAAAGCATAAAGACGATTCCGTGGGGAGGGAAGGAGGGAGTTGATAATAGGGGGAGGGGAGGGGCACAAAGAAAACCAGACAGAAGGTGACGCAAGACAATCTGACTTTGGGTGATGGGTACGCAAATAATCAAATGTCAAAATAACCTGGAGATGTTTTCTCTGAACATATGTATCCTGATTTATCAATGTCACCTCATTAAAATTAATTTTAAAAAAATGAAATCCTCGTACAATGTAAAGGCTAAAGGAGGAGGAGCCAAGCTCCTGAAGGATCTGCTGAAAACTAATTATGGCTTTTCCTCTCTCGCCATTAGGGGAAATGCTGTTTGTGACAGAGCAATCTCCTACCAAAGGTTCTGAAAGTTTCCAAGTGGCTTATTTACAGATATATCTATTTATTCCAAAGATTAGAATTTGCTTCTTTTCAGACATTCCAAGTCAAACTGAGAAAATTTCTATTTCTCAGAAAAACATTAATAAATAAGAGCTTGGATTTTATTGCCTTTGCCCACTAACCTAATACTGTTCTTGCCTTCTTTAAAAACAATCCAAATACATCCCTTCCCAAACTATGTTTTATCTTAGCAGTGATATGAAGGAACTCCTTTGAATCTTCCTGCATATGGACCTCATAAAAATAGGCCTGGAGACTTGGGGTGGTGAACATACAATACCCTATACAGATAATGTATTATAGAATTATACACCAAAGACATAATTTTATTAACCAATGTCACCCCAATAAATTCCTTAAAAATGAAATTAAATTTTAAAAAAAATAGGTCTCGGTGACCTGAAACCAAACCCAGGTCTCCAATCCCCATCACAGTTTCTTCATTCTACAAGAACATTTAAGGCTCAAAAAGAAAAATTAGAAAAACTAATGCCCAAATAGCCTCTCAGGCACATAGCCATAAAAAAATTTTCTGTCCTGGTCATACAAGACATCAGATAAGATATAGTCAAAATCTTTGGTGAACCATTCACTTAGGAGAGGTTCTAACCTTTTAAAATCGCATGCTAACATCGACAACATTAGGTCAGGGACCCTGGATCACACTCATAATGGCTTCTTTGTCAAGGACACAGGCTGTGTTATTCTAGTTGCCTGTAAATTCGTATTTGTTCCACTGAACTGCAAATTATCTTGGGTCCCTACTGAAGGCTGTGGATCTCCACATAAATGACATCTCTGTTACAGAGAAAGAAGGGGCTGCTGCACTTGCTAGAATGTCTTTTTGGCTTTGCATCAGATGCTCCCAGTCTGGTTTCACTCCAGCTTCCAGCGTGCCCAATGCCAAACTTCTTGCTTTGGCAAGAGGAGAAAAGTCTAGATCGCAGGAACACACCAGATCTCTCAGATAAAGGAGAAGCATGCTTCGATTAGACTAAGGCTGGTCACCTTTGTCAGCACCAGTCTCCCATTCTTTGGTTCTTTACAGGCAAAGTTATAGCTTCTCTCAGATAAGAGGACCTGGAGATTGAGAAGGAATTAAAAGTAGAAATTCCAAGGCCAGATATCCATAAGCTCAGGCAAAGCAGCATCAGAAGCTAGTACAAGAAAGTAGTGGAATTCGATGAGCAGCAACTCTGGGGTACTTGAGTGCCTGCCCAGCCTCATGGCCCCACCTGTACCCCGATCATGGGCACCACCTCTTCAATCCACAGCAAGTTCAGTGGAGCTGAGGCTCGAGTCTGTCGGTGGTGAATTCTGCGCAGCCGCAGAAGGTACAGGATGATGGCCAGTAGCACCACCAGGATACAGGCGAAGAAGAGATAGTGGTTGTAGACAAAGGAAAGGCGGAGCCAGCTACTGTGGGCCTGTCGGACACCTTCCTGCCGTAGATCCCTAAGGAAGTTTGAAGGTGAAAAGAAATGTTAGTTTCAGAGAGAAACCATGCTGATTTAAAAGGCCCAATGATGTTAGCCCATTTATTCCATCCACACAAACATTCCATGGTGTCAGTTCCATAATGCACAGCCTGACTGGTAGTGGTGCAGTGGACAGAGCATCAACTCAGAATGCTGAGGTTGCCTGTTCGAAACCTGAGGTCCCCAGCTTGAGCATGGCTTGTCGGCTTGAGTGCAAGGTCGATGGATTGTTGACATGATCCCAAGGTCAGTGGCTTGAGCTTAAAGGTCACTGGCTTGGCTTTAGCCCAAAATCTGATTCCCCAGTCAAGGCACATACAAGAAGCAATCAATGCATAACTAAACTGAAGTGACTACAAGTTGATGCTTCTCTCTCCCGCCCTCCTCTCTCTCTCCTCTCCCTTCCTGTGTTTCTCTCTCTAAAAAAAAAAAAAAAAAAAAAAAGCCTGACCAGGCAGTGGCACAGTGGATAGAGCGTCAGACTGGGATGAGGAAGACCTAGGTTCGAGACCCCGAGCTCGCCAGCTTGAGCGCGGGCCCATCTGGCTTGAGCAAAAAGCTCGCCAGCTTGGACCCAAGGTCGCTGGCTCCTGCAAGGGGTTGCTCGAACTGCTGAAGGCCCGCGGTGAAGGTACATGTGAGAAAGCAATCAATGAACATCTAAGGTGTCGTAATGGCAACAAAAAACTAATGGTTGATGTTTCTCACCTCTCTCCGTCCCTGTCTTTCTGTCCCTATCTATCCCTCTGTCTGACTCTCTCTGTCCTTGTGTAAAAAAAAAAAAAAAAGCTGAAGTTTGTCCCCTGCCCCAGCACTGCTGTGTGATGTACTTTCCTTTCCAAGCTTAAAGAAGAAGCCTCACAGGCCTACACCCTCCAGAATCTGGGGACAAAATCAGAAGCCAAAAAATGAACAGTAGAGCAGAACTTAATAGTGGCCCCACACCACTCTGGCCTATATACCATCTATAAATATGGTATTAATGAGACTAGGGTGGCCCCTGATTCCAAACAAGAACTCAAAGCATGTCTAAAAAAAGTTGCAGTGCTTTTTGAGGATTTAGGTTATGGCTAAAGAAAGCCATCACCTGATCAATTCTATTGTAATCTCAACAAAACTGAGAGACATGTAAAGCTAAGTGCAGTGGTCTGCCCGTCTAGAACAGAAGCCATTCTTTGGTAGTCAAGGTACCAGATCGGTTTTGTCTTGTGTGACCTGCAGTGGGTTTTTGTTGTTGTTTTTAATGTGACTCTCCAAACTGAGAGACTGCATATAAAATATGGGTTTCTGGCTTCTCTTGACAATGAGAACTGGCAAATGCAGGGACAGCACTTGTGTGTGACAGTTGTAGAGCACACCTCTCTGGCTCCCCCTTCTCTGACATCTGTCTCCTACACAGCTTCTGACAGTGTTATGTGAAATAACCGAAGGGAGAGAGGACCTACAGACTACGTTAATTATCTTATGGTGCATAGCAGCAAGACATCAGGCTACCGTCACTTGAGAAAAATCCCGAACTCTGGCTTACCAAAAGCCTTCCTAAGCAATGACCGCATCTCCAGAGTAGAGCTGCCCCTCAGGAGAGATGGCTCTATTCAGCCTGCCCCAGTTCTCTGCTTAGATATACTTTCCAGGGTGACTTAAGAATGACATTTTAGTTTGTTAGTCGGTATCTTGGAGTGGCTAGTGAGAGTTCAATCCTAAAGACCAATTTATTGTGGATTAGCAAATAAAACTGAATTTCTGATACTGCAAAGATGAGGAACAGACTCCAGACCCACAATGCTCAACCTTCTTTCTGTTTCAACATGCCTGGTAGTAACAGCAGTTCATCAGGTAGTAATAAACAAAGTTTGTTTGTTTGTTTGTTTGCTTTGGGGCTGTCGCTTAAGAAACTTATTCTGAGGTGCTAACATCTTCTGAGCTCAAGACGCCAGCTTGGTTAGTCCACCTTACCTGAGTGGTAAGAATCGTGTTTTATACAGAATGGCCCCCAGCGTCCACTGAACCTCTCGGTCATATACCAGCTGGGCTGTCCGTAGGTTTGAGTAGTTGTAGGGAAAGTGGAATCCTTCATGAAGGACTTGGTACATCCAAGCCGATTTAAAACACTGATATCTGTGTGACAAGAAATAAATAATTTTTAAAAATTTTAAAAGAAGAAAAATCTAATGTTTTCCTTTGCACATTCCCACTAAATGTCAAAAAAGAGAAAAGAAAAAAAATCTATTCTTCTGACTCTACCTTCCTCACCTCTAGATGGAGCCAAATTTGAGTCTACTTTCTTTTAAAGTTAACCACAAATGTGAAGAACTCACTTATGCAGTAATAATATTATGGTTATGTTTCCTCTTCGTTTTTTAAGAATTCTTCAGAGAACACACTGAAATATCTACATATGTAATTAGAAAGCTGAGATTTGCTTCAAAATAACCCAATTATGATAAAAAGGGAGTCGTGGGCGCGAAAATTGATGGGACAAGATTGGCCAGGCGTTGGTGCTAGTAGAAAAGCTGGGTGATGGGTACAAAAAAGTTCAGGACAGGGGGTCCTCGGGTTATGACACAGTACCATTCCTACAACACTCACTCGAAACATCCTATGTCAAGACTGTTGTAACCCGAGGACCACCTGTATTACTATTTTTGTTTTAGATGTTTTAAACTAAAATGTTTACAAAACAGGAGGGCTACCTGACCTGTGGTGGCGCAGTGGATAAAACATTGACCTGGAATGCTGAGGTCGCCAGTTCAAAACCCTGGGCTTGCCTGGTCAAGGCACATACGGGAGTTGATGCTTCCTGCTCCTCCCCCCCTCTTTCCCTCTCTTTCTTTCTCTCTCTCCTCTCTAAAATGAATAAATAAAATCTTTAAAAAAATGGGAGGGCCAAGAAACCAAACTGACAAAATACTGATGTTTGCTGAAGCTGGGTGATAGTTACATGAGGGTTTGTTACATTATTTATTTCTACTTTTCTGTATGTTTGATATTGTAATGAATTTTTTTTTATAAAAGACCACCACTTTTGATTCCAAAACACTTGGAGAGAACTCTGGTAACCACTGGCTTCCTTTGGCTTTGATAAAATAGGCTCATTATTTGATCCCTATTGTTCAGGAAAAAAAAAATCAAAATCTGATGCCATCAATCCTCCTGCAACATATAATCCCACCTGTACTACTGCTCTCTTGCTCTCCTTCATTACACTCGAGCTACGTTTTATGCCCACGGCTAAGAGGGAAAAGGAAGTTCCTTACTTGAGTCGATGCTCATCTGCATGTGATGAAAAAAGGCCATTCTTGAATCTCTGAGTTAGCACTGACCAGGCCATGGCACAGTAATCCTGGAACCACAGAGAAACGGCGCAACATGAAGCTAGAGGAGAACTGACACCCCCCCCCCCCCCCCAGTCACAGCCATTCCAGTTCTAAAGTGACTTGTGGGCTACTGGTTGACAAAGGAAAACAGAGATGGCATATTCATTCACAAAACACTGTGCCAGGTCCCAGGCGACCCAAGTCCTAGAACTCAGGCTGCTGTGTGACCTGAGTGGTCAGAAATACTCCTTTTTATTCCTAGCACCTCCAAGTCCAGAACAGAACCAGCCTGAGGTGACTCCTAAGCCTCTTAGACTTCAGAGCCGGGTAAGGTTAGGACCAGGAATGCCAACATCAAAATCTGAAGAGAGCTTCACTCTGCTCTTCGCAGGACTGACACAAGCAAGTAAAGCAGCTGGAGCAGAATGGTCACACCCAGCACTGGCCTACCTCCACATGGCAATGCTCACCAAAGGAATCATTCCTTTTAGTTTGTTCAGTAAACTAACATTTCCCAAATGTCTGATATGTGCCAGGTGCTATTCCAGGTGCCAGGGGATCCAGCAGAAAATACAACAGACAAAATTTCTGCTGAATTTTCTGCATTTATCAGAAACTCATGTTCTAGTGGTGGGAGACAGATGATAACCAAATATCCATACATATGTATACACATGCATATATGGAATGTGTTAAATGACATAAATGCTCACAAGAAAAATAAAGCAGGAAGGCAAATAGGCAATAACGGGAGGGCTGCACTTTTGGATGGGGTGGCCAGGGAAGGTGTCACTGGGAAGATAAGAGTCAAAGTAAAAAAAAGAGTAAGGGAACAAAATCATCTCTTTTACCAGGGAAAGAAAGCACATTAAGCCACTACCAACTTGGGTAAGCAATGACTCGAGTCCTTTGGTGTTCAAGGGAATAGAATTTGAAAAAGTTTCAAAATGAGAGAAAAACTCAGGCCATGGACTGTCAGGGAGCCCAGCATGCTGGGAAAGAAAAGGGAATATGAAGTATTCCTGGAGGCTGGAGAGGAAAATGCAAACACAAACCAGGATTTCTTGGGGACTGCCTTTAGGGAACAGGACAGCACACATACCGCAGGTATTTATTCTACTGGAAGTCTTCCACCAAGAGAACCCCAGAGAATTACAATAAAGCAGAAAGGGAAGAATAAAAACTATAAAAGAAAACAGGTTCCTCCCCTGAGTTTCTCTAATAAAAAAAGATCAGAGAGATATACACAAAAATGCCAACTGACGAATCTAAATTAAAGCAGGAACTAGAGAAAGCTAGTTGAACTTTCACCTGTCCAGGTAACTAATGATTCAAGCCTATAGGATGCTTAAGTCCAATATATGCTCAAAGTTAATTTTTACTTCTGCATTTTAAATTTAAAGAATATTTCCACCACTGTTGCACATTTTCACACCTTTCTAATATTCTGAACGACCTTATACTACTTCAACTTTTTAATACCTCAAACTAAAAAAGTGAAAATGGACGTGCCCACCTGTGCGACATTATCCCCAAAAGCACATTACAATGGGAACTCCCAGGAAGGGAAAAAATACCTAAAGATGACACTACTTGGCCACAAACATTAAGCAAGATTATTGGTAACTTGGAGGGAGAACTATTAGTTGCCACAACAGTTTCAGACCTGGGTGAAGCTAAGTTTAATCAACTGAAGGCAGCAGAGCATAGCAGGTTCCTTAACTTCTCTAAGTGTTCTACTTCCTCATCTGTAAAATGAGGGCTCACAGGGCTCCTGCACAGAGTCAAGTGAAACCATGCATGCAAAGCTCTTTGCACAACACCTGGAGCAAGGTCAGGCACCCAATAAATAGCCCCTGATGGCATGAGTCATCTTCCTTATTAATAATTTACCTGAGCAGCCTTGGCAAACGTTGGGCCGTGGTAGTGGCCACCAATGCGCAGCACGTCCTCTGTACAGTAAAAAAACTCGGAGAAACCGTAGAACTCGCTGTTGTTGAAGTCAATTGGTGACTGGTAGATGCCATTTAGCGAGGCCTGGCTGGTGTTGGAGCGAGCCAGCAGGGGGCTCAGCATTGCCCTACAAGTGGCCCACTCTCCTTTCCCCCGGACATGCAGGACCTGGCTGTTCCTCTCCACCACGTCTGTGAGTCCCACGGGCAGGCAAGGGTCCAGAAACGGATTGTCAGGATTCAGACCTGTCTTCTGGCCCAGCAACCTACTCCGGTGACAAGAACAAAACACATCACTGCTGTACTCAATCTGCTCTAAGAGATGCCCAGTTGAACCTGGTCTAAGAATGTGCTTCACAGACATCTTGTTACAGTCTTACATGATGTCCCTAGAAACAAAGACAGAGTAAAACCATGGAGTTGAGTCACATGAATATTTAAGTTAAGCAAATTCAATTTAGCAAAAAAAAAAATGAAGCAAAAGAAGGAAAATGAGAGAAATATGCGATCAATTTTGTTCAACCTTTTAGTCAACGTGTATATTTCCCAGTGTAATGTAAAAATAAAATTGCAGATGTAAATCTGCTACCCTCCCACTGGGTCTTCATTCCTGTTTGCCTCTTAAAAGTGCAAAATCGCACCCTGCTGTGTGTGGTTCTAAAGTTTCAAAAAACAGCTGGGAGGAGGCGAAGTGGGAGGGGCTGGGGAGTTTCCTGAGGAGGGGACCAGGGCAGCTGTCAGTGTCAAAGGCTGGCAATAGTGAGGTGCACGAGCCTGGCTCTGAGTGGGGAGGGAAGGGGCAGGTTTGAGCCCCACCACGGCCATCACGCAGTTCTGGGTACTTAGTCTGTACTGCTGAGCAGCAGTATTCTTAGGTGGAGACCAAGGGCCTGCCAACTGCGGTTAGCTCTGCGGCGGTTCCTGCACAGACACTGACGAGCGCACCTCTGGGACGCACACCACACAAGCATAAGGCTGAGGCAGGGTGGGAATGCAGCGACACAGCAAAGTGCTTGGGCACACGGGACCTATTTTTGGGGATGTGACATCAACTACAAGGGAAACTTAGAAAATCGTTATTAATAAGAGAGAACGAGTAAGTTCTGACATCTCGGGAAACAGGTTTCTCTAGTACAGTGGTTCTTAACCTTTTTTGAGGTACCGAACCCACCAGTTTCACATGCGCATTCACCGAACCCTTCTTTAGTGATAAATAAAATATGATTTTTTTTCCAAATTCAGGACATAGGTATATGTTTTTTTACTGGTGCACAAAATGAGCCGTTCATGAACATCACCTTGCTCAAAGAACAAAACCAACAAAGTGCATGAACTCACAACAAATTACGGTATTACTTTATTCTGGCCTCCGCGGCAGAGGCTTCTCCGAACCCCTGAGACCGACTCATCGAACCCCTAGGGTTCGATAGAACCCAGGTTAAGAACCACTGCTCTAGTAGATGAGCAGCTGCACAAGAAGAGTGATCACTCTTCTGAATTCGGTGAATTAGGTACACGGTTAGAAAACGCGAATGCACAGGAAGGAGACCAGGCAGCCTGGCAAGGTCAGAGGCAGCAGAAAACGGAGAGGAAAACACAGAACAAGGAAGAAAGTGGAAATGAAAGCACAGTGGCTAATGAAGGAACAAAACTGGTGTGCAACTCTCATAATAATTGTTCAGATGTCAGTGCCAGCAGGAGTGATCCAAGCTCTATAACCCAAGCAACATTTGTGTGGTTTTAGGAGTACTTTCAGAATATAAACACACTGCTTGATTTTAATGCATTTATCAGCTATCCAGGATAACGATTCTGCCAAAACTTCTTGAACTCTTACTTACAAAAGCAAAAAAGACAAATGAGACAAAAGTTTTTTAACATGATTCCCACACAAGATGATTGAGTGGTGCAGAGAACTGGCATACACACCTGTACTTCTACAAATGGGATAATCAATACCTTTTCGAACTGTGTTTCTAGCTAAACAAATGGGGACAAATAATTGTACAGTGAAAAGAACTCTGCCATCTACTATGCTTTCCTTCAATATACACAATGATTAGATAATTTTAATGCTAAAAAAACCCACAACTACCTGACCTGTGGTGGCACAGTGGATAAAGCGCCGACCTGGAACGCTGAGGTCACCAGTTTGAAACCCCAGGCTTGCCTGGTCAAGGCACATATGGGAGTTGATGCTTCTTGCTCCTCCCTACCTTCTGTGTGTGTGTTTGTGTGTGTGTCTCTCCTCTCTGAAATGAATAAAAAAATAAATAAAATAAAATAAGCCCCCACAACTGTTTGTATATTATGCTATAATTACATTATCTGATACTTAAAATGAAAATCTGGTCCCTGCTGGAGGAAACACTGCAAATTCTGGAATTAACAGAACAGTTAAAGGTTAATTTTGACTACACATGCTTTTTATCTTTTAAAGCACACAAACTCCAGCATAGAATGCAACTCCACTATCATTCAACAAACATGTCTTGAGCACTTTCATGTAGAAGGAATTGCTAGAATCTACATTATATAGCACATTTAAAATTAACTAACCCTGTGACATCTGAAGAGAGGACACAGCAAGAGGTCACCACAATAAGCTGCTGTGCTTTTTTATGAGTCATAATAACAAAGATCAGAATGCACTCTGACCCAGATCCACTAACAGAGGGTCCCTGTGAGATGCCACCCCCTCGGCAGGGCTGGTCAGGAAGGAAGAGGAAGCAAGGGTGTATCTTAGTAGGATATGAACATTTCTAATACCTGCAGCCTGACAACATCGTATTTCAGAAGCACAGATCCCAGGTCAAACCTACCTGTTTTTGTTAAGAGTTTCATTCAGCACAAGGTCTTCATAGCGCTGTCGGGCAAAGTTGCCCCCAAAACCCAGAAAGGTAGTGACGTAAACCCTATACACATGTTCAGTGTGTTGCACATCACAGCCCAGGTTGAATTCAGCCAGCAGGGTCTTTGCAGCTTCTTCCTGAAATAAAACGTACGGGGAAACAAGGGCGTTTTAGTTTAGGCTGATTCCTAGAGCTATGACATTGCTAATACGCCAGGTTTCACTGGCTGGCTACTCTTTAAAACATAACATTCTTCCGTCCACAAAGCATTATTTTTTTTAAAAAAACCATAAAACGACAAGTTGTACAAGAAAGAGCAAATTGGAGGCTAAACACCAATTTAGAGGCTAAAACACATTTCTTTTTTTTTAGAGAGAGAGTGGAAGGGAAGGGGGACACGAAAGGAGAGAGAGAGAAGCATCAACTCGTTGTCCCACTTAGCTGTGGAGCCACTGATTGCTCTTCGTATGTGCCTGACCAGGGATTGAACCAGACCTTGGGGTGGAGCCAGCTCCTTCTGGATCAAGCCAGTAACCCCCCCACTCCAGGAAGACACTCCATCCACAGCACCACCAGCTGGGACCCCTAAAACACTATTTGCAGTTACATAGAAGGTAGAATCATTTCAGATGTTGTCACTACCTTGCATGTACTTTTCTCATTTTCTAATTCTCCAAAATGGAAATGTACTATTTTTGTAATTAGGGGGAAAAAATCCTCTGATAAAAACAAATTTAAGGAATTGGGGAGATTATATGAGATCTATTCTATGGGTTTTTCTAAAACTATTCAAGAAGTCTTAATGTTCCCTGTGACAGATTTGGAATTGGGAAAGTTCAATTTTATTGTAACTCCAATGAAAAGATTCTCTATCTATGTCAGTGGTTCTTAACCTTTTTTGAGGTACCGAACCCACCAGTTTCATATGCGCATTCACCAAACCCTTCTTTAGTGATAAATAAAATATGATTTTTTTTTCCAAATTCAAGACATAGGTATATGTTTTTTTACTGGTGCACAAAATGAGCCGTGCATGAACATCACCTTGCTCAAAGAACAAAACCAACAAAGTGCATGAACTCACAACAAATTACGGTATTACTTTATTCTGGCCTCTGCAGCAGAGGCTTCTCCGAACCCCTGAGACCGACTCATCGAACCCCTAGGGTTTGACAGAACCCAGGTTAAGAACCACTGATCTATGTATTTATTTTTGACTGATAATGAATATAAAGTTTCTTTTTGGGATGATGAAAACATTCTGGAATTCGACAATGGTGGTTGCATAATTATGTGAATGTAAAGAATTTTGGAAATTGTACAAAAAATATATTAGGCATTTAGGATGATTTAAATTTTTATAAGCACTACTGTGGTATGCCTTGTCTCCTTCCATTTTTCATGAAGCACTAAGATCCATCTTTATGATCCATTATATTGTTATGTGTAATTTGTAGTCCGCAAGTGTATTTTTATACCAATGTTGCTTTTTTAATCGGCACGCACAAGTCATTCAAGACTTTAAGGCCCAATGCTGTTACTTGCCCTTCCTATCAGATCCATGCTTTCATTTTACTGCTGCATACATACTAACAAGTAGAGACTAAAACATCCCTCGATCTAATTCCCAAAACCACCAACCTTGGCACAGACTTCTCCCAAAATCGCCAACCCTAACACAGACTTCTTGGCGGATAGCCAAACCCAAAGGTCCAGCTGTCTTGCAGGATATTTGGATAACTATGTTCATCAGATATTTCAGACTCAACGTACTCAAAAGTGAACTCAATGGTTGTAGGACTCCAGCTAGAGATTAGAAAGATGCTCTCATCCAAACCTGCCGGACATCCTGGTTTGCCTGGTTTTAATCCTGCCCTTTCCCCCTGTGGTCTCTCAGTGACTGGGCTCCTCGCCCTGCTGGTTAGTTCTCAGAGCTGAACCCTTGGAACCACTGGCCACCCCCCCGACCTACCCACACCACCCCATTACATTGTTTTTTCACTCTAAAATATCCCAAATTTGTCCCTTCCCTTCCATTTCTACTTAGAATGTCTACTATAGCCCCTTATTACTTCTCACCCAAGGTTCCCATACCTACATTTCTTTCTCTCTCTTTTTTTTTTGGTGACAGAGGAACACTGACACACAGGAAGAGAGAGACACGAGAAGCATCACCTCTTCATTGCAGCACCTCTTCTTTGTTGTGGCACCTTAGTTGTTCTTTGACTGCTTTCTCATACGTATATGCCTTGACTGGGGGGTTCTTGCAGAGCGAGTGACCCCTTGCTGACGCCAGCAACCTTGGGCTCAAGCCAGTGACCTTGGGCTCATGCCAGCAACCTTGGGCTTCAAGCTAGCAACCTTTGGGCTCAAACCAGCGACCATGGGGTCATGTCTATTATCCCACAATAAAGCCAGTGACCCCACACTCAAGCTGGTTAGCCCGTGCTCAAGCCCGTGACCTCGAGGTTTCGAAACTGGGTCCTCCGTGTCCCAGTTCAACGCTCTATCCACTGCACCACTGCCTGGTCAGGCCCTACATTTCTTTCTCTTAACACCAAAATTATTTTCCTAAAAAACAGACTGATTGGATCACAACCATGCAATTAACATAAGTCATAAAATTCAGAGCTGCAAAGGACCATCAGGGTTTAATTATTTCATAGATGATGAAACTGAGGTCCATACAAATACCCTATTCAAAACCCTTTGCGAATTCCCACTATTTGTGGCTATAAAAGCCTAATCACTCAGCATGGCACCTATGGCACCCAAGAGCCTCATGATTTACTTCATCTTATCTTTCCAGCCTTCTCTTCCACCTCAATGGAAAATCCCATACTGCAACAGACTATTCACCATTCCCTGGGCTCTTTGCTTTCACTGTGCCTTTGTGCATTCTGCTCACTCCACACATATGGCCTTTCTTCAGCCTCCACTATCATCACCCAAGGCCCAGGGAGATGTCTTACCTTTAATGAAGCTGGTATGCATGCCATTCAAGCCTTGCAAATGGAGTTACCCTGCCAGTTTCCACATTGCCACAGCTTTGTTTAGACCAAAAGTTCTCAAACACAGTGATTTTGTAACCCCAAGGCCACTTGGCACAATCTGGAGATACTTTTGATCAAATCTGGGAGTTGGGGGTGGAGGTGTTAGTAGCATCTGATAGAGGCCAGAGATGCTGCTAAACAGCATATGATACACAGAACAATCCCCACAACAAAGGCTTATCCAGCCCAAAATGTCAACAGTGCCAAGGACAAGAAACCCTGGTTTTCATCAAATTACAGCCCTGTCACGGTTTGCCTGTTATTGTACACTGTCTCCACTGACAGGCCACAAACTTTTTGGATCAGTGTAACATGTCTCTTTCCTTGAACATAATAGGTGCTCACAAATGTCTGTATTTTTTCTTTCTTCTCTAAGATAAAATTTCTTACTCGAAGTACATTCTTTACATTGTAGTCAGGTAAGGAATATTATAAGAATGATATTATTGGTACGGAAAAGGGAATAAAGTTAAATGAATAAGTATGTATCAAATACTGTGCTCTGGGATTTATTTGTACTATCATGTTTAGTTCTCAGGCAACCCTAGAAGACAGGCAGTATACTTATAATTGTTAAAATATATTAAACATTTATATGCTTGGCAGTTTGCTTAGTGCTTTACACACATGACAGTATTTCATCCTCACAACTTTATGAAGTAGATACTATTATTATTCTCTTTCTGCATATAAGGAAAGTAAGGCTCAGAGAGATCACACAAGCTAGCAAGTATCTGAACAAATACTTGTACCCAGGCAAGTAGGTCTAAATCCAAAGACAGTGTCCACCTCCCCCTTTTTAAGATTTTATTTATTGAGAGAGGAAAGAAGCGAGAAATATCGACTCATAACTGCTTTACTTTAGTTGTTCATTGGTTGCTTGTCATATGTGCCTTGACCAGGCAAGCCCAGGATTTCAAACCAGCGACCTCAGCGTCCCAGGGGGTCGATGCTCTATCCACTGCACCACCAAAGGCCAGGCACAGTACCCTTCTTTTTTAAATACTGACATTCCTAGCAACTTTCCCTAAAAGGTAAAATACCTGTTTTGGAGAAAGGGCAGAGGTTGAGGTAGGAACTTCATAAGCAATTTGGAGAGAGGCTCCTCCCATATCCAATATTCCTACTGTCCTTTTGCGTCCTGTTGCCAATTCCTGGGGAGCTTCAGCATCTGATTCTAAAATAAACAAGAGAACAGGAGGAGTCTAGTAATTTAAAACCAATATTAAGTCAAAAAATAAAAAAAACTAAAGCAGGAATCCCTTAAAAAATTAAAAGCAAACTGAAAGAAATTAACTGTATCAACTGTTATTTATACAGAGAAGAATTATTTCAAGTGACTTAAAACATGGTATTTTGATAATATATCACTTGTAGAATATATATATATATATACATATATATATATATATGTATGTGTGTGTGTATATATGTATATATATGTATGTTTTTGACAGAGACAGAGAGAGGGACAGATAGGGACAGACAGACAGGAAGGGAGACCTGAGAAGCATCAATTCTTTGTTGCGGCACCTTAATTGTTCATTGATTGCTTTCTCATATGTGCCTTGATTGGGGGAGTGGGGCTACAGCAGAACGAGTGACCCCTTGCTCAAGCCAGCAACCTTGGGTTCAAGCTGGTGAGCTGTGCTCAAACCAGATGAGCCCACGCTCAAGCCGTGACCTCAGGGTTTCGAACTGGGTCTTCTGCGTCATAGTCTGACACTCTATCCACTGCACCATCACCTGGTTAGGCTGAATATATCTTAATGACAAAGGAAACAAACAAATAACTTAAACCACATTCTAATAGTCTTATTGGTAATAGTATTGACATTATTATTATTATTTGGTGTGTGTATAACAGAGACAGAGAGAGGGACAGATAGGGACAGACAGGGAGAGAGATGATAAGCATCAACTCTTCATTGTGGCTCCTTAGTTGTTCATTGATTGCTTTCCCATATATGCCTTGACCCAGGGGCTACAGCAGAGCGAATGACCCTGGGCTCAAGCCAGCAACCTTGGGCCTCAAGACAGTAACCTTTGGGCTCAAGCCAACGACCATGAGGTCATGTCTATGATCCTATGCTCAAGCCAGTGACCCAGTGCTCAAGCTGGTGAGCCCACACTCAAGCTGGATGAGCCTGTGCTCAAGCCAGCGACTTCAGGTTTCAAACCTGGGTCCTCTGTGTCCCAGTCTAACGCTCTATCGACCGCACCACTGCCTGGTCAGGGTAAAACCATTAAACATATATTATGGAATGAAACAAATATTTATGTTGCCATCTTCAGCATAAGAGAAACAAGATAGAAGTATAAAAGCAAGTAAATTAATAACCTTATAACCTTAAATACGAGTTGGAGATGTCACTATAAACTCATGATTTATTTTTCTCTTTCTAAGAAATACAGATTGCCTAGGCCTAGAAGCAGTGATAATCTGGGAACAATGAGCACTCCTAGTATTTAGACAACAGCCTCTAAATATCATCTTCCACTAAAAGAATGACTTCTTAAAAAATTTTTTAATTGATTGATTGATTTTAGGGAGAGGGAGAGACAGACATTGATTTGTTGTCCCACCCAGTCATGCATTCACTGGTTGATTCCCGTATGTGCCCTACCAGGGAACAAACCCACAATCTTGGCATACCAATGAGCTACCCAGCCAAGGCTAAAAGAATGACTTCTATCCTTAACAAAAAAAAAAAAGGAAGGCTGACATCATGTCTAGGATAAAAAAATATACAAGATGTGGAATACCCTGGTGTGCCTATCAGCATGGGAAATATAAGACTATTGAGATCATGTTAAAAGGTACAAGAACCAACCTCTAGGTGTTCTTACTCACCAGTGATGCTACAATTTGTGATGTGATGGACTGTAACGCATCAACTACCTTAAAATCTACAAGTTCGTAATAATGCTGAAAAACACAACACAAAACCCTTCACTGGTTACCTATGTAAGCTGCTAGGATACCAAATCATTATTCAAAATTTGCTAAATAAAGGGAAAGAATCCAGGATTTATTCTGTCTTTCCCGTAAGAAGTATATTTCAGGATAACTAAATACTGTAATTGATGAAGAAGATTTCATTTTATAAAAATTCTAGCTGTTGGCCTGACCTGTGGTGGCACAGTAGATTAAGTGTTGACCTGGAATGCTGAGGTCGCCAGTTCAAAACCCTGGGCTTGCCTGGTCAAGGCACATATGGGAGTTGATGCTTCCTGCTCCTCCCCCCCTTCTCTCTCTCTATCTCTGTGTCTCTCTTCTCTAAAATGAATAAATAAATAAAAATAATTTTTAAAAATGTTAAAAATTCCAGCTGTCAAATGCACAAGGAATGACAGAATTAGCAAATTATTATTTTGCAACTTCCAGTGAATAAACAAATTTAAGCAACAGATGATAATTGCCTACTAAACCATTAGGTGAAAAGTGAGTGGGGAATTTTATAATAGATTATATCAGGCTGACAATACTTGAACCATGAACAAACACCTGATCAGCTTTAACATGGCTAAACGTGAGACAACCAGACATCCCAACCAGACTCCTGATGTGATGCAGTAGGAAACATTTAGCACCGTCTATGCTTTACTCTCTGGAAAGAATTGAATGGGTGTCTAATAAAGCTTCTAGCCTAACTAAATGGTGGTGCAAGGGATAAAGCATCGACCTGGGATGTTGAGGAGCCAGGTTCAAAATCCTGAGGTCGGGCTCACAAGCTTGAGCGCAGGGTAGCTGGCTTGGTGTGGAATTAGAGACATGACCTGATGGGCTCTGGCTTGAGCCCAAGGTCGCCAGCTTGAGCAAGGGGTCACTGGCTCAGCCGGAGCCCCCCGATCAAGGCACAAATGAAAAAGCAATCAGTGAACTAAAGTGCCGCAACTACAAGTTGATGATTCTCATCTCTCTCCCTTCTTTCTGTCTGTCCCACGACTCTCGCTAAAAAAATAAAAGTAAGTATAAAAAAATAATAAAGCTTCTATATCTAATCTCCAGTTTATAGGACATATAAGGGGATGAGAAACATTAAAGACCCCACAAGGATGCAGTCAACCACATTTAGAGCACAGCAAATTCAGTATATCTAGTGACTAGTTTTTTTTAAATAAATGATTTAAGAAAAAAAGAAGACAGGGGAAGGTTAACTGTTATAGATTAAAAGAGACGTACCAATCAAGTAAAATTTGTGAATATTTGTTTAGATTCTGATTTGAAGAAGACAGATATAAATAAATATTCTTGAGACAATCAGGGAAGTTTCTACCTGTGTATGCAATAGGTACTACATATTGGGAATTGCTAATTTTGTTAAATGCTAAATAAAATAAAAATGGCATGGTTCCTGATTGGTGGTGGTGCAGTGGGTAGAACATTGAGCTGGGATGCTGAGGTCTCTGGTTCAAAATTCTGAGGTTCCTGACTTGAGCCCAAAGGTTGCTGGCTTGGCTTGGCTTGAACCCCCCTGTCAAGGCATGTACGAGAGGCAATCAATGAACAACTAAAGTGAAGCAACTATGAGTTGGTGCTTCTCATCTTGCTCCTCTTTCTCTCCCTCTCCACTTCCTATCTCAGTCTCTCTCCCTCTTCTTTCTCTCTCTCTCTCAAAAATATGGCATTGCAGATATGTTTGTTTTTATTTTGTTTTGAAACTCCTTATCTGTTAGTGATATATACTAAAGTACATGAAAGTAAAATGATACGTCTAGAGTTTGCTTTTAAAAATCTAATAGGAAAGCTCTTTCCAGTGGGTACCAAGCCACAGGCATCTCTCAGAACAACTGTCACAGCACGACAAGACCAAGGACAAGAGGAAACTTTAGCATAAAAAGCAAAAATAGAAGCTGGGCCGCCCTGCTACCAACACTGAGACTGACCCCCACCACATAGATAACAGTCCACGTGTGGGGAGGCAACAAGAAGTATTGTGTTTTGAGGCTGGATGTGGGCAACTTCTCCTGGGGCTCACATTGTTGCGTGGGCAAAACAAAGGTTACTCATGTTGTCTACAATGCATCCACCAATAATCTGGTCTGCACTAAGACCTTAGTAAAGAACTCATGTGCTCACTGACAGCACACCATACTGACAGTGGTTTGAGTCCCACTATACACTGCCCCTGGTCGCAAGAAGGGGACCAAGCTGACTGAGGAGAAAGAAATTTTAAACAAAAAACGATCAAAGGAAATTCAGAAGAAATATGATGAAAAGAAAAAAGAATGCCAAAACCAGCAATCTTCTAGAGGAGCATTTCCAGCAAGGCAAGCATCCTGCACGCATGGCTCCAAGACTAGGCCAGTGTGGCCAAGCAGATGGCTTGGAGCTGGAGGGTCAGGAGCTGGAGTTCTAGCTGGGGAAAATCAAGGCCTGAAAAGGCAAATCAATCCTCTTTCCTCCTATCTTAGCTCATGTGATAAAGGTGTTTATTGTTCTCAAAAAAAAAAAAAAAAAAAATCCATTGGGAAAAGAATAACTTGTATTGTGTGGAAGGAGTATGAAGACTAAAAGATGGCCCTAGTCGTTTGGCTCAGTGGTAGAGCATCGACCCGGCATGTGGAGGTCTCAGGTTTGATTCCCAGTCAGGGCACACAGGAGAAGTGACCATCTGCTTTTCCACCCCTCCCCCTGTTCCTTCGCTCTCTCTCTCTCTCTCTACTTCCCTCCCTCCCTCCTGCAGCTATGGCTCATTCAAGCAAGATGGACCTGGGCACTGAGGATGGTACCATGGCCTTGCCTCAGGCACTAAAATAGCTCAGTTGCTGAGCAACGGGCCCAGATGGGCAGAGCATCGCCCCCCCCCCCCGTGGGCTTGCCAGGTGGATCCCAGTCGGGGCATGTGCGGGAGTCTGTCCCTCTGTCTCCTCACCTCTCACTTAATCAAAAAAACAAGACTAAAGATGGCAAAATGTTAGTAAGTGTTGGGTCTGGGTAACAGATTTATAAAGGTTCATTTTATTATTTACTTTTGGAATAGTTTCAAACTTTCCATATTAAAATGTTAAAAATAAATAAAAGGAAAAAAACAGGCTGGACAAGGAAGCAAATTAAGTTTTAAGAAACAAAAATGAAAACAACATATTAGCATTTAGATGCTATTGATAGGGTATGACTTAAACCTTTAGTCCTTCACAAGAAGACAACATTACTCACCATCCTCATGGTCGAATCTTCCCAAAACAAAGTTGATTCCAATCCATGCATAAACCCCTAAGAGAGAAACATAAAAGCCCTCACTTAATTCTCTACTGCTACACCATGTACACACCTCTCTGTCCGCAGGGCTGCTCTTATTCTCCTTTTCTTGGAAAAAAGTGCTAAAAGTATTTTACTCTACACACTCAGTGTATGAATTTAAAATCTTTTATCTTGTGATGTTTTTCCTTTTAAAACCATTTGCATTTTTTAAATTTCCTACAATGAATAGGAATCATTGTTGTAGAAATAAGTGTTAAACTAAGCTAATCTTGAAGTTCTGGTTTGGACAGATGGAGTAAGCACATTCCACTCCTACTGAACACAAGTATAAACTCTGGATAGATGTGGGGCAGCTTTCTAAGAATGCGGAAAGTAAATGATAGTAGACCCCCTGGGACAGAGACCAGGATTTAAAGAACCACTAAACCAGTAATGAGCTTTCCCTATTTCCCCTCTTATACTGCCTGGCTTGAGCTCAAAAGCAGCTTGACTGCAACACAAGAGTACACACCGGGTGTGGACAAGAAGAACTTTAAGACTTTGCTTTCTGTTCCAAGGAGAAGAAAAGGGAGGCTGACTGTACAGGTTTAGGGAGAGTGGGGGGAACCCCTTGCTTTTTTTCTTTTCTTTTTTTTTTTTTTTACTTTGTTCTCTCTTACCAGGCAATCCTACATCAACAAAGGTGAATGTTGGGCAGGTAACTAAAACCCTGATGGATGTGAATCCTTCTCTCTGACCAGAGGAGCTGCAGCCTCAAGAGTTGCAGCAAATCCCTATTGCATATTTTTTCCCTCTGTCTTCTACCACTCAGCCCTGGATGCAGACACAATCATGGGAATGGATGGCAGAATGGACAAATTAAAACCCACATCTTTCTGACCAGAGGATCACGGAAGCGAGCCCTGGGCAACCAGAAAGTACTGGGAGAGGTCATGGAGAGAAGGGAATGAAGTGTATGAACTCTGGGGCTCACCTCCAAGCTACACGTGCATGACTCTGACTCTAAACAATACGTCAAAGGCTTTAAGAACTGAGTCAGGGGTTAGACAACCCACTTGGTTGGACTGTACTCAGGACCCAGAATGGTCAACAGCTGGCACACACATGGGACAAGTTCAAACAGTGCCATGGCTTTGAAAAGTGAACCAAAAGAGTCACAGCCCACAGAAGGCAGGTCAGAACTTGAGGCCTGAACCTAGTCAACTGTCTGCTCAAACAAACATCAATATTCTTCTTATGACTGAAACAAGACCCAAAGTTTCATCATGTAATATCCAAAATGTATAGGATACAATATAAAATTACTCGGCACACAAAGAACTAGGAAAATGTTAACACATAAGGGAAAAGATGGTCAAAATGCCAACCATGGTATGACAGAGACATGAATTATCGAGGATATTCAAGCAGCTATATAACTAAGAAATAAAATCAGTCTTACAATAAATGGAAAGACAGAAAGTCTCAACAAAGAAAAAGAATATAAAAAGAGTCAAATAAAAATTTTAGAACTGAAAAATGCAATGTTGAAATTGAAGAAGGTAAATCTTTTCCCTTATGTAGACTGCAACTAGCAGACATACAAGGTCTTATTTTTCAAGAAATGAAAACATAGTTCACCACACATTCCACATTTGGGATATATGAGGACACACATTCAACTCCTTCTACTCCATCCCAAAACTACAAATCCAACAGTGTGTGTTTTTAAGGTGTTGGGCAGATAAAATATATTATGCTCACTTTGTTAAAGATGGCGCTGCCCACATGGAAGCCCATCGCCCAGGTGATGATATTGGTTGCCCTTCTTGCTTGGGATGGGCGTGATTATATCAATGGGGGGGGGGGGCTTTCACGCCAAAGGTTTTAAAAGGAAGAGAGATCACGTTGTTCCAGAAAAGAGTGATTACATTCTAGGAGGAGCCCATGCTGGAACAGAGCAGAGAAAGGCCATGTGGAGGAGAGAAGAAGCAGACAACATGGTAGAGTGCTGAAGGAGAAGCCAGTTTGTGCAGAGAGAAGATGGAGAACAGAGGTGAATAAGGCTGGTGAGGTAGAAATCTTTGATTCTAGGAAACTCGGATAAGTCAGTGGCTTTGGGAGCCCTGAATGGAAAGGGAAATGTTTTCCCACAGTGTGTATTTCTCACCTGCTGGGTGCGAGCTAGGATTAAAGCTAATGGCCCACCAGTTCTCGGCTCCATTGTTTCATTACCGTCTGTCTGAATCAAATGTGAACCTGCATGAGCCAGTGGCTGTGATGGTGGCCGTGGCTACTGGCTTTACATAAGGAAAGTATCAATACTGTATAGTAAATGCAATAAAGGGAGAGCCCATAAGAAAACAAAAGTACCTTATCCTAATCAGCTACTGGAATTAAAGGTTCCCCTTACTTTTACCTAATAATTTGTTTTACATTTGAATTTGGCAAACTCAGTACAACTCCTAGACCAGTGGTTCTTAACCTGGGTTCTATTGAACCCTAGGGGTTTGATGAGTCGGTCTTAGGGGTTCGGAGAAGCCTCTGCCACGGAGGCCAGAATAAAGTAATACCATAATTTGTTGTGAGTTCATGCACTTTGTTGGTTTTGTTCTTTGAGCAAGGTGGTGTTCATGCACGGCTCATTTTGTGCACCAGTAAAAAAACATATACCTATGTCTTGAATTTGGGGGAAAAAAATCATATTTTATTTATCACTAAAGAAGGGTTCGGTGAATGCGCATATGAAACTGGCGGGTTCGGTACCTCAAAAAAGGTTAAGAACCACTGTCCTAGACCTATGTATGTTTTCAAAACCACATTAGGCTAACCAAAGACCCATTTAGAATCACCATTAAATAATAATACATTCTTATTAACATAGTCCTTAGCACAAAGTTAAAAACAGATATCATTTTATGACTTCTAGAAGCACATTCTAACGCAGATACCAATGCATAACATGCAAATAATCAAATAAACTAGATAGCAGAATCAAAAAAATCACCGTCAGAAAAACAAAAATCAAATACATAAGTAATCCTCAACACTCATTAGAAAGACTATGTCATGGCTGGCTGGGAGGTGAACCAGCACACCCCTCAAAGCCCAGTACCTTCCTGCTTCCCAGAGATCACTTCTGCCTGAGACTGTGAAAAGAGGAAGTCAAACTCCAGTGGTAAATCTTTCACTAGATCAGCCAAGATAGCCAACTGCTTCCTGTAACAAAGAACAAAAAAAGTCAGAAGTTAGCTGTTAAATTCTCTTCCAATAAACACCCTCAATTTGACCTTCTATTTAGCCTTATTATGTCCCCACTGTTCACCAACGTCATGCCATCTCTTTGAGCCCTGCTTTTCTCTGGTACCTCCTTTGATGCCTAAAGTTTAAACTGCCTCCAAAATATAACCTCCTACTTCAAAGGCAATTATGGTAATAGCAATACTTTTCCTCTATATAATGTTACAATTCAAACAGTGTTAAAAAATGAGATTATGGTTTTCTGCCTCTCACAGGCTGCATAAGCCACAGGAAATTGAAACAGTTTCACAATCTGTAAAACAGATGTAATTACATTATTCCTAACTACTACAAAAAAAATCTGCTAAAGTGAGGAACACAATCTCAGAAACAAGGCCTCACTTCACACACAAGAAGCACTGTCAGGTCCACTGGTTTTTACACGATCCTTTATACAAGCTTGTGATAAACTTTTCAATCTCCCTTTCTATATTTCACAGTTGATTTTTTTTTCTTTATAAAATCTTACCATTTAAAAATCCCAGATCAGAATCAAAACCCAAAGGTCATAACAATTTGGGAATAACATTTGAAGCTTAGTTAGGGTTGTTTTTTTCTTCTAAAGTTTTATGTTATCAGTATTATCAGACAAAAAAAAGCATGAAACAAAGCTAAAAGTAATACTATGAATCTAGAGAAAATGGTTAATAAGGCCAATTACCTTGGATTTTAAAAATTACTCATTTCAAAATTTTTCTACCGGTTCAGACAGTTGTCCGCATGACTTGGTAAACAATGTTACCACTTCAAAGTGAAGAATTATATTTATTTATTTTTTTTTACTTCTTGATTTTTGTAGAGAGAAAGAGAGAAGGGACGGGAAGGGTGGGAAAGGATAAAAGAGAGAGAAAGAAGGAGAGAGAGAGAGAAATATCAATTTGTTGTTCCACCTAACCACACATTCACCAGTCGACTCTTGCACGTGCCCCAACTGGGGACAAACCCGCAACCCTGGTGCATAGGGACCACACTGCAATGAACCACATCACCCAGTCAGGGTGAATTACATTTATTGTAATAATCTTCCTGTATAATGTCAAATACAGTTTCTAAGAAATTGCTATACATATAAAATTTATGCAATATAAATTTCACATGGGAAACAGCAAGAGCTATTTTGCCCTCCTATGGGATATGCTTCTTAACTACCCCACAGAAGAGGGCTTGCTGGGTTGAGTTACGATACAGAAGAATGGAAGAAAGGAAGAATGGGCAACAACACACACTGCTGTTCGAAATGCAAATTACTGGTACAATCTTTCTAATGGGCAATCCAGACTGTGTATCAAAGATTTTAATGTGCTTATTAACCTTCGACCCAGCTGCTACACCTGGACATCTATTTCAAGGAAATCATCAAATAAAAATACAAAGAGTTCTGAAGAACACTGCAGCATTATTTAAACAATGAAAAACCAGAAGTAACCTAAAATACATAAATAGGAATTAGTTAAATAATTTATGGCATATCCACATAATGTAATACTTTGTAGATGGTTAAAAGAAATGAGGTCAAATTATAGCTGCATCTACTAACATGAAAATTTGCCCAATATATTTTGAGTTTTAACAGGTTACAAAACAACATGATATGATCCTAATTTATGTTAACAAAACACTAACTTCCATTTTCTTTTTTTACAGGGACAGAGAGAGAGAGTCAGAGAGAGGGATAGATAGGGACAGACAGACAGGAACGGAGAGAGATGAGAAGCATCAATCATTAGTTTTTCGTTGCCGTTGCGACACCATAGTTGTTCATTGACTGCTTTCTCACATGTGCCTTGACCGCGGGCCTTCAGCAAACCGAGTAACCCCTTGCTGGAGCCAGCGACCGTGGGTCCAAGCTGGCGAGCTTTTTGCTCAAGCCAGATGGGCCCGCGCTCAAGCTGGCGAGCTCGGGGTCTCGAACCTGGGTCTTCTGCATCCCAGTCTGACGCTCTATCCACTGCGCCACCGCCTGGTTAGGCTAACTTCCATTTTCTAATACACTCTATTTAAAAAATACTTTTAATGGCAAAATGTTGACAACTGTTGAAGCTGGGTGTTGGGTAAATGGGGATTCATTACATTGTTCTCTATTTTTATACATATGTTTGAAATTTCCCATAATAAAAAAGATTTTTTTCTTTTAAATATCACCTTGTATTATTACACCTTTGTATTTTTTTAAGCAAGAGAAGGGGGGGATACGACTCGTAGTTGTGCCACTTTAGTTGTTCATTGATTGCTTCTCACATGTGCCTTGATGGGGGTAGTGCTCGAGACGAACCAATGACCCCACGCTCAAGCTGGTGAGCCTGTGCTCAAGCCAGCGACCTCAGAGTTTCAAACCTGGGAGCTCAGCTTCCCAAGGCTGACTCTCTATCCACTGTGCCATCACCAATCAGGCACTTTTATAATTTTTTAAATGGTTTTTCCATTACAAAATAAAATGGAACAAATTCTGTCAGTCCAGGCCTTTGTCAAAGAAATTAATCCTAGTGCCAATAAATTCAAAATATAGCCTGACCAGGCGGTGCGCAGTGGATAGAGCGTCGGACTGGGATGCAGAAGACCCAAGTTCGAGACCCCAAGCTCGCCAGCTTGAGCGCGGGCCCATCTGGCTTGAGCAAAAGCTCGTCAGCTTGGACCCAAGGTCACTGGCTCCAGCAAAGGTTTGCTCGGCCTTCTGAAGGCCCACGGTCAAGGCACATGTGAGAAAGCAATCAATGAACAACTAAGGTGTTGCAATGGCAACGAAAAACTAATGATTGATGCTTCTCACCTCTCTCCATTCCTGTCTGTCTAACCCTCTCTCTTTCCCTATAAAAATAAAAATTCATTCATTCATTCATTCATTCATTCATTCAAAATATAGTCTAGCTAATTTAAACCCAATTCTGAATATTGTTCATAAAAGCTAATAAATTAGCAAACCATTTATATAAAACAGGTTTTTGCAGTGATAGTTAACACTTATGTCAACTACAGATGCCTCAGAAGTAGCAATGATTTCATAAACCCAGGATGGGGCCGGAGGAGGTCTATAGGAATTCTGTTCGGAGAGAATTTTTTTGACAAACAGAGGTGCAGCTGAGCAGTGCAGGGGATGAGGCAATCCTCTTGTGCTCCAGACGTACAAACCATGGCCAAACCATCGCCCTGCTGGCTGGCTCTAATTTCTGACCTGCCAGCCAGCTTTTCCGCAGGCCCTCCTGCCCCTCCTTCACTGTGAAACCTCAGGCTATTCACAGACGTGATGTGGCACTACCTCTGTCCTCTGTACTCTTCTCTGGGTTTCTAAAATTTTGAACAATGTAAATATTACATAAGTCAAAAATAAATTTTAAATTGTATGTGCATTATGATTGCAATTTGTACAAACTGTGTACAGATGTACAGAGAAGGGAATGTGACAAAATGAAACAGTTTTGAGAGCAGGATTATAAGTGTTGTTGTTTTGGGTTTGTTTTTTACTTTTATAATTTCCTTTAATGATGTAAGGTGGTAGGTATAATATTTTAGTTTGGTTTTAAAAATAAGTTAAAAAAAATAAAGAAATTTAAAGACCACAACATACGGGAAAAGAAGGAGCTAGAAGGCCTCTTATGCTGACAGATGGCTGTGTATAATAATCTGCTTCTCAACAGTAAATCAGACAGTGGACCAGCAACTTCAGTCTAAACGGAAGGAAAGAAGATCACGGAAAGCACTGCTGACACATGTTATACTGCCCGGCACGTCTGGATAAGCAGCATGGAGTCCTACAGGTATGGCTGAGGTTTTGTTGTTGGCCAAGTACACAAAATAAAATTTGTGGAAAAGGGAACTGCTATTTACCCAGAAAAATATTTAAGCTAATAAGAAATGCCTAATGCCTATGAGACTAAGAACTTCCAGAAGGATGGACTCTAAGTTAAGGGAGCTCACTCCCATCCCATGATCGTATCTGTGGAGGGGTCAGGGAGGTGGTCAAAGGAGAGGGGCTAACCTAGGTACAGCAGCTGCCTCTGCCTCCTCTTCTGCCAGTGAGGAAAGAGGGATCAGATGGCAAGAGGCCAGGCTAAACTGCCGAGGTCAACAGGAAAGACTTGACTGGCTGGGGCTGAAAAAACTGATATAAAGCAATGGAGCCTGAGCTTTGCAAGTAGCACCTACTGTCACCACGAAGCCAGGCAGTCAGAGAAAGCAGCATTTCTACCAGAGCCCTCTTACCGGCCCCCAGGTACGCAGTCCCTCCGGTGACCCTTTTACTAACGCATTATGCTCCCCCTCTAGGGGCCTTCTGATCCAAATTTAACACCGTCACCACTGCTCCAAACCCTCAATCAAAACTAAAGATCATTATAGCCATTTCAGATAGATGTGGATCTGAAAGAAGCAAATGAATGAGGGTGTGAACAGTGACTGTGAAATAATTGGATGGAGAGGTAGATCGGCTCTATTTTTTCAGCAAGGAGTCTTGTAGTGCCACCTCTCAACTCTGTGGTATACCCACACCCCACCTTCAGACCAGGAACCACAGAGGACACATAGGGAATCAGCCTTTCCCCCCTCTCGCCACCCATTTTCCCATGTTTCTCAGGCCCTGCATCTCACCTCTCAGGAAGCAGCCTCATGCCCGCTGTGCACAGAATGTAAAGGGGGGTCTCCTTGTGCTTCTTCACAGGCACATGGGCAGCAGCAAAGCTCAGCAGAGGACGAAGGTAATCACTGGCATGTTCAGGAGTGTCTGCCATTGCAGAGATTCCTTAGTAAAGATAAAATAGTTTCTTTAAAAAGCAGATCATATATACTCAGAAGACTAATAGCCCACAGGGTTCTGCTTAAGGTCCTAAACATTTATTTGAGGGGGCAAGGCAATGAATGAGATCTCTCTCCCACTGTCCAAGAATCTCAAGAAAAAAGGGTAGCTTTGCTCCCCCCCCCCACTTCTGTACTCTTCTTTCTCAAGCCTATAGCAGATAGAGATTGACAACGAAATGTATTCCAGTTAGTACCTGGCTTGATTTTTTTAACCACTGGTTGGCTGTTGCGGTCTCTCATCTGTTTGATGTCCAATAAGTCATGAGGGTTCCCATTATGTCTTGGCCAAAAATAAACAAAAATCCGGGAACCACTGCTGCCGCAGTCCACAACAAGTCCATAATTTAGATTTGGGTCTTCAGTGTTAGTGGCTTCAAGTTCCCCTACTCGAGCCAAATACCTAAGCCGGGCAAAAAAGAAAACTCAGTGACGAAGTCAGGTCCAAAGAAGGCACCGCCATTCAATTCATGGGTCATAATTCTTCATTAACTGTGTATATGTGCCGGGCACACGCGACTAATGGGTCCTAACACAGCAAAACAATATTGACCATATGTACAAATGCACACGAGACAACTGCTGGTCTGTTTGCCTAGAGGTCAATGAAGTTAGAGAACTAACAGACTCCTCCATATCTGGGGCAGCTCTGAAACTGACTGAGGTAACAAACCTTTTACCAAGCATTAACAAGTTTCTAGGCCCCAGTAAATAACTAGTTTTTCTTGTTATAAGCCACTAACTTCTGGGGTGGTTTGTCGTACACACTAAATAACTAAAATAATCCTAATAACTTCTTTTCTACCTATTTATCCTTTCAGTATATAAACATAAAATATAATATGGAGCCTGACCAGGCAGTGGCACAGTGGATAGAACATTGGACTGGGATGCAAAGGACCCAGGTTCAAAACCCTAAGGTTGCCAGCTTGAGTGCAGGGTCATAGACATGACACTATGGTTGCTGGCTAGAGCCCAAAGGTCACTGGCTTGAAGCCCAAGGTCGCTGGCTTCAGCAAGGGGTCACTATCTCTGCTGGAGCCTCCCGGTCAAGGCATATATAAGAAAGTAATCAATGAACAACTAAGATGCTGCAACAAATTAATGCTTCTCATTTTTCTCCCTTCCTGTCTGTCTCTATCTGTCCCTCTCTCTGTCCCAAAAAGAAAAAAATAATAATAATAATAATACACACACACACACACTATGGAATGACATTATCAATTAATATGTGTTTCTTAGTGGTAACATTTTCTATGAGATTTTTTTTTTGTTTTGCATTTTAAATTGCTACAACTGCATTAATAAAAGTATATTTCATAAAATAATTATTATTCTTTTCTACAATCTTTTAAAAGTTTTCTAGCTATAAAAAGAATATTCATAAAGTATGTAGTATATGGTATAAAGAAAAATAAACCAATGCCTTTGTACCTACCACAATACAGTGTATAACACTATAAATAAAATAATACACTGTGAAAAATAGAAGCTTCTAGGCCCTAAAACAGTACTCTGTGTTGAGATTTTCTTTGATTCTCATTCTAAGACACCTGACTAACAGCAGGAAGATGAAACAAGTAAAGCGACACCAAGGTTTGAGCCCCAGCTCTTAACACTGTCTACGCTGTGGGACCTCAGCAAATTCCCTAACTTCTCTCAGACTGTTCCCTCCGTGTGAAACAGGGCAGGTGGAGCCTCTGCCCTCAGACACACCGCGCCCAGCAGGCAGCACAGTGTGTTGGGCCCGCAGCTCTTACCGCATGGTAAGAGCGGGGAGCAAAGAGTAGAAGGCTCTGTGCAGAAAGGGGCTAAAAATCCAGAATGAAGAGGTGAAGAGTTGGTAAATACTCTGAGCTGAGACTTTAAATAATATTAAAGTTCCCTCTGAGCCCGAAGGTTTCACTTGAGAGGGGTCCTGTGAGAAAGCCTTTTAAGCTTATTATTCTGAAGAAGAAAGTTTTTCTTGGTGCTAAGAATATACACTACCTGGTAGACAGACTAAAATTTTTGTCTTCTAAATTCTTTTAAATTTGAGTATTATTGAGTTAATAATTGCATCAATGCCCTGAAAGCAATGCTGTGGAGTTTTTCAAATATTACAGCTCAACTCCCTTCCTTACAAAATATGTCCTACTCATCCAATCTGTCTTTTGAGCTAACTCCTAGATCACCAAGCCCTTTACACCGAACTGCTCAACTTCTTAGTACTAGGTTTGTAAAGCCCGGAGCTAATACAATTGGGGGGGGGGGGGGAAGGCATCTTTTTTAAAAAAGATTCAACATCACAAATATAAAAGGGGTCTATGCAAGTGAGGGGCTTAAGATGAGGTATCATTAGTTTCATAAAAGTGTAAGTATCATTAGTTTCGTAGTAAATTCACCTCTGATCAGAACACTAAGCTATGGCCATGCCCCTCAGAACAATCTAGCCTGTGCTTACTAGCAATTTCACATCGCTATACGGACAAGTTTCTTCGGACAGAAAAGCAAACTGGTTAAAAAGAACATGCAGAAACTATTCTAAAATATAAAAGTAGAGCTGAGTATCTTTCCTATTCTACAATGCAAAATGTTATCTTTTAAGAGAAGAAGACTTATTTGAGCTTCAATACAACGCTGTAAATTATTGCATAGTGTAGGGGGTCAGGTAGAACTTTTTTCTGGATTTGATATGAAAGCAAGTTATGGGAAATGAAACAGGTGGTAGAAATCTGTTACACAATGGAAAGTTTATTGTCCTAAAGATTCCATTTCACCACATTCTTTCCCAGGCTAGTCAAATTACCGGGCTGGAATGGACTCACAATCCACCAATCAACTTGGAACAGCTCACTTCCAGGACACGAAAGCTGGGCAGAGTTCCGGGTTTGTTATAGACCTCTTGCAAATACTGACTTCAAAAATACCACAGATAGATAAGTAACAGGCAAGATAATCCATCTCCAGCCCAAAGTGACTTTTCATTTCCCATCATAGTAACCTCTGTATGTCAGTGCTTCACAGAGCTTTCTCTGCTTCTCTTCTCTGAAAACCACCCTTCTGACTTCTCTCAGACAACATTCTGGATCCCATCACCTACTGCTTAATGAATAACCTTTCTTTAGTTCACTGGCTCTCAAACTTTTGGGGCCTAGGGCCCTTTATTTTCTTAAAACTAACTGAACCCAAAAAGCATTTGTGTATATCAATTACATCTATCTATATTTATTATATTAGAAAATAAAACAAGAAATTTAAAAATATTAATTTAGATATAACAGTAATAAATTTATTACATCTTAATATATTTTATGTAAGATAACTGTTTTCTAAAGCAAAAAAAGTGGTGTTGTATTATAGTTCTGCAAATCTCTTTAGTATCTGGATTAATAGAAGACATCTAGATTCTCATATTTGCTTCAGTACTCGAATCTGTTGTAATATGTTGAATTATATGAAGAAAATCAAGCTTCACATACACATGTTGGAAAAGGGAAGAGCATTTCAGCAGTCTTTTCAGATCATTTGGATATTCTTCTTTGATACAATACTAACACTCAAGTGTACTTTCTCAAAGGTTAGCTGCAATGTGGAATCTAAAACTCTACCTTGGAACTTTTTATATTCTGTAACATTAAAATCCATTGGTTATCTTGCACTTCGAATGGCTTTTACCCATTAATAATTTTGTGACATCATATATTGGAAAATACTGGTTCACTGAGCTATGCAAATCTTCCTAATGTTCACATATATCATTATATGGTATTAAAAAAACATTCACTAACATCACTACCAACTTTATCAAAAAAGTCTGTTAAGTATTGAAAAGCTAGCAAACTCAGTGGCAGCGCGAATTTTTCAAACTTATTTTAACTTAAAAGCTCAAATCTTATCATGAGCAATAAATACAATACTGACAGTTGTTTTCCTTAAAGTGACGGGCTTTTATTTCATTCATTCAAAAAAACCCTGGCCAGGTAGCTCAGTAGGTTAGAGCGTCATCCCAATACACTAAGGTTGCAGGTTTGATCCCAGATCAGGGTAGGTACAAGAATCAGCCAATCAATGCATAAATAAGTGGAACAACAAAATTGATGTTTCTCTCTCTCTCCCTTCCTTTCTAAAATCAATAAAAATAAATTTAAAAGAATTTTAAAGCAAATGTCTACGAAATACCCAAGTCTGAAAACCACAGTATTTTCTGGCCATCATTCTTTCAAGTAAAAACAGTATTCCAGGATGAAAGTACCTAGGTTTAGCTCATAACTCAAACAACTGCCTAAGTGCTTTTCCTTGAGACGATTTAAATATGCAACAGAAATGCTTAATGTATATTTCCCGTTTTGTTATAAAGAATACTGATATTTTTATTTTATTCAGTGAGAGGAGGGGAGGCAGAGACAGACTCCCCACATGCACCCCAACCAGGATCCACCTGGGGAGTGGGGGGGCGATGCTCTGCCCATCTGGGGCGTTGCTCCATTGCTCAACAACCAAGCTCTTCTTAGTGCCTAAGGCGGAGGCCATGGAGCCAACCTCAGCACCTGAGGCCAACTCGCTCCAATTGAGTCAAGGCTGCAGGAGGAGAAGAAAGAGAGAAAGAGAGAGAAGTGATAGGGGGAGGGGTGAAGAAACAGATGGGTGCATCTCCTGTGTGCTCTGTGAATCAAATTCAAGACATCTAAATGCTGGGCTGACTCTACCACTGCACCAACTGGCCAGGGCCAAGATTGATATTCTTAACTGGATATTTTTCCCCAATGCAACTGTGTGACAGTGAATACTACAATAACTACTAGTACAATTTGGTATCTTTGTCTTGATTTAAGGCACCAGTAGTTTTATCCTCTGTAGGAGAACTCACTATAGAGATGCAATATGGCTCCAGCAGCGGTGTCACTGGCTTGGCTGGAGGCACCCTTTCATCAAGGTACATATGAGAAAGCAATCAATGAACAACTTAGGTGCCACAACTATGAAGTGATGCTTCTCATCTCTCACCCTTCCTGTCTCTCTCATGTGCATATGTGTACAAAAAAAAAAAAAAGAAAAGGCTATGTGTCAGTTCTCTGGAATTGATCCTGAATTTGGACTTTTGGGGCTTTCCCCCAACACCCACCATTGCTCTAGCATCATCCATGTAAATGTCAACTAGTGAAAAGGTCAAGTAACATCAAAATAGCCAAAAGGTAGAAGCAACTAAAACGTCCATTACAGATGAATAAACAAAATGTGGTGTCTACATACAATGGAATATTATTTGGGCTTAAAAAACATCCTGTCACATACTACAACATGGTTGAGCATTGCAAACTTTATGTTAAGTGAAATAAGCCAGTCACAAAGACAAATACTGCATGATTCCACTTATATGAGTTAGGTAGTCAAATTTGTAGAAACAGAAAACAGAATAATGGTTACCAGGGTCTTGGAAGGAAAGAGAGGGAGTTGTTTACTGGGTATAAAGTTTCAGATTGAGCCTGGCCTGTGATGGCACAGTGAAAAAAGTGTCGACCTGGAATGCTGAGGTAACCAGTTTGAAACCTTGGTCTTGCCTGGTCAAGGCACATATGGGAGTTGATGCTTCCTGCTCCTTCCCCCCTTCTCTCTATCCTTCTCTCTCTCCTCTCTAAAATGAATAAAGTCTTTTATTTTTTATTTTTTTAAAACTTTTTATTATTTTTTTTTATTTTATTCCTTTTAGAGAGGAGACACAGAGTGAGAGAGAGAGAGAGAGAGAGAAAGGGGGGAGGAGCTGGAAGCATCAACTCCCATATGTGCCTTGACCAGACCAGTGCAGGGTTTTGAACTGGTGACCTCAGTGGATAAAACGCTTTATCCACTGCGCCACCACAGGCCAGGCATGAATAAAGTCTTTAAAAAAAAAAAAAAATTTCAGATTGGCAAAATGAAAAATCTCTGGAAATTGATTTTTTTTTTTTTTTTTTTAAACTGGGACAGAGAGAGAGTCAGAGAGAGGGATAGATAGGGACAGACAGACAGGAACGGAGAGAGGTGAGAAGCATCAATCATTAGTTTTTCATTGCCATTGAGACACCTTAGTTGTTCATTGATTGCTTTCTCACATGTGCCTTGACTGCGGGCCTTCAGCAGACCGAGTAACCCCGTGCTGGAGCCAGCGACCTTGGGTCCAAGCTGGCAAGCTTTTGCTCAAGACAGATGGGCCCACGTTCAAGCTGGCGAACTCGGGATCTTGAACCTGGGTCTTCCGCATCCCAGTCCAACACTCTATCCACTGCGCCACCGCCTGGTCAGGCTGGAGATTGATTATTTATTATTGATTATTGAACATTGTGAATACACTTAACACTACTGAACTGGACATTTAAAATGGTTAAGACAGTAAATTTTGTTTTTTAACACAGTTTTTTTGTTTGTTTGTTTTTGAGAGAGGGAGAGAGAGAGAAACAGACAAAGACAGACAAGAAGGGAAAGAGATGAGAAGCATCAACTCATAGTTGTGGCACTTTTAGTTGTTCATTGATTGCTTTTCATATATGCCTTAACGGGATGGGGGGTACTCCAGCTAAGCCAGTGAGTGACCCCTTACTCAAGCCAGTGACCTTGGGCTCAAGCCAGCAACCATGGGGTCATGTTTATGGCCCACACTCAAGGCGGTGACCACGCATTCAAGCTGGTTAGTCTGTGCTCAAGTTGGCAACCTCAGGGTTTCGAACCTGGGTCCTCAGCGTCCCAAGTCAATGCTCTATCCATTGCGCCACCGCCTAGTCAAGTTAACACAATTTTTTAAAAAGAGCAAATATCTTAGTATTATTATAAAATAGTTTTGGCCTCACAGATCCACTGAGAGGGTGTCAAAGACTCCAAAGAGTCAGTAAACACTTTGAGAACCCATGCTCTACTGTGACCTTTTTCTCTTTCTTAACATTCATCTGCTTCTCTACCTGTTCATTCCCCTTTCTCTTCTTTGACATGACTGCCGAGTCCTTAAGAAGCCTCCACTCCACGACGTGGACTCTTCAATAGTCATAATGAGCTGAAAAGGTCACCTCCTTCTGTCACAAAACATGCAGCATCATTATTCACTTTTTGAGCACTTTACTTATATTTCCGTATGAACGCTAACACTGCTTTCATATATGTTTGCTCTACCTCTCCATTTAGGCTATTCCTCAAGAGTAGGAACCTGAACTGCACTACCTCGATACTGTAACAGTGTTCCTCTCATTTCTCTGATATGTGATTAGTCTGGTCCTAGAGTTTGCAATACAGAGCTGTTGGTTTGTTATTTACTCCCCTCTATGTCTGTATCGCTAGTGTCAAAATCTACTGGTCTCCTTAGAAACTTTCAATGGCTTTCCAAAGAATCCTGTCACCCTCTTTGGCTCCTGTTAATAAATAACTTTAAAGCTCTAACTTGGGTGCAGTTCAACTTTCTTTCTCTCGCCTTAGAAATCTCCCTTTATACACTGGCAGAAAAATGGCAGCTGACAGGAGAACACAAAGGAGAAAGATAGGACCACAGGCATTTAGGTTACACTTCCCACTTGAGTCTTTGATCAATGCTACAGGCAGAACATCTCCGTTTTTCTCATTTTGCATACAAATGAGTAACTGAAGAATAATTTTCTCCTATGCGAAGTAATAATACCGCCTCTTTCTGGATCTCTTGACATCTTGTGACCTAATCAAATTTCTTACACTTTTCAGCCACCTGAAGGTTTTTCTCTGGCTAGGCTACTAACATAGATGGATCACTGGTCCTTCTTGGATGTTTTCCTTCATGATTTGCAGTCCTGGCCTTAGCCATCATGGTCAACTACTTGCACTAATGGACCCTCCTGCTTTGCTGATGCTGCACTAAATTAATCCCTGAAGAGGAACTAAAGCCCAAGAGAAAAGTTCTGGAATCCCTCATCTCTACCTTCCCAGGAGAGATCTGATTCACCATCACATACTTATCTCCCTCCCCCTCACATACACATTGTCTCTCTACTTATTTAAGAAACATTATTTCCCATCTGGTCACTGCTGAGTTGATGATAAGCAAGTTACCCACATATATATCACCCAAGGTAGAATTGGAAGACACTGGCTTTTCACTGCCATTATCCTGAACCATTAACAGCATTAGAGCAGTGCAGTAACTAACTGAACCATTACCTACCTTACAAAATCATATCTCATTATACCATTTCTAGAGTTCAAACAGAACTCAGTAATGTGTCAAAGGTCAATTAAAGTGTCTCTCATCAGCATGGGTCTACCAGGTCTTTGCTAAAAGCCACATATTTGGTCCTGGCCGTCAGCCCAGTGTGCAAACATCCCAGGTTTGAGTCCCAGTCAGGGCACACAGAAGAAGCAACCATCTGCTTCCCCCTCCACACACACACCCTTTCACTTTTCTCTCCCTCTTCCACTACAGCACACAATGCCTCAACTGGTTTGAGAGGGGTCTAGGGTCACTGAGGATAGCACCCTTGGAGTGTATCAGCCTCAGGCGCTTAAAATAGCTTGGAACTTGAGCATCAACCCAAGATGGGCTTGCCAGGTATATCCTGGTTGGAGCACATGCTAGAGTTTGCCTCACTATTTCCCCTTCTCTCACCCAAAAATAAATAGAAAGTTACATATTCTTCAACTCCATTCAAGGCTCAGAACCAATTATAATGACATTATATCCAAAGTAGCTGTGGATGACTGATGTTAGTAATACACGCCCAGAAAAGTATCTTGTAAGGTTACTCTATCTCCTAACAAGATTAATCAGAGCAATGAGGAACATTTACAAATTAAAGCTCTGCTTATAAAGACTACTAAGGATAAATAAGAGAATAAACAAATAAATGTGAATAAATGCCTTTAATTTCACAAGTAAAAATCTCTGAATTGTTCTATGGTACATAAGAACACTTATCTGCATATCCTAAAGTTAATAATACACTTATCTGCATAACCTAAAGTTGATAATTTTTTTTATAACCAAAAGCAATGCCTCTTTTTGACTTCCTTTAAACAAAACTGAAACTCCTAACTAAGGAAGGCCAGTACTGTTCTGTATCTGGCCAGTGAGCACCTGAAATGTGACTAGTGCAGTGAGGAACTAATTTTATTTCATTTTTTAATTTAAAATAACCCCTTGTGTGTAGTGGCTATTCTACTGGATGCCACTGAATAAATTCAATATTAATTAGTAAATAAGTGGATAGATGAGTGATTAGAAAATATAGAATGTAAAATATGTATTCAGTCTAAAGAAGTTGCTGGAGCATGTCTTATAATATATGGCATGCTCCAAGTGAAAAGTTAATGAAAACGCACATCTAATCAAAATTATTCTTAAAAACAGCTTGGCTGTGCATTGGAGTGGGGGGTGTTCAGGAGCTATAATGGAAATCTCTGTACTTCCTGCTCAAGTTAGCTGTGAACCTAAAACTACTCTAAAAAAATAATACCTATTAAAATAAAGCAAAACAGTCTGGATTCTATTCTTACTGATATCCCATCACTCTCTAATTTTTCCTTTCCCTAAATTTTAGTTCTAATGCAAACCTCCTGCTTTCTCCTTTCAGAAGCAATGTGGGTACATATTCATAAGAAAAATAAATGGCCTGACCAGTGGTGGCAAAGTGGATAGAGCTTTGACGTGGGACACTGAGGTTCCAGGTTCGAAACTGCAAGGTCACTTGCTTGGGTGCAGGTTCATTCAGACTGAGCGCAGGCGCACCAGCTTGAGTGCGGGGTCGCCAGCTTTGGCATGGGATCTTTGACACGAACCCACAGTCACTGACTTGAGCCCAAAGTCAGTGGCTTGAAACTCTAGGTTACTGGCTTGAGCAAGGGGTCATTAATTGGCTTGTCATGAACCTCTGGTCAAGGTATGCAGAAGCAATCAATGAACAACTAAAGTGCAGCAACAATAAGCTGATGCTTCTCATCTCTCTCCCTTCCTGACTCTCTTTCTCTCTCTAAGAAAAAATAAATAAATAAACCAAAAAAACTTTCAGTTTTGAAACTACAGATGGGAAAAACCCACACATAGGATTCTAAAGTAGTTCTGGGACACTATCATCTCAGAAGTGATATGCTAAGTTCCATCAATGGCTGAAGAAACTTCCAACTGAAATAATTTTTTCAATACAATGATAAAGATTTTATTAAACATTAGCTACTTTCATACATATTAACATACAAAGTTACAATGTGTAAGAGAGATTATAATTTCTAACTAAAGCAATGCCTCATTTATCAAGACCACAGAATGAATTCAGTGCTCTTATGAGCATATTTTCCTGATCAAGCGTTTCCAGACTTGCTCCTGTGAAGACACCTACAAGTCAGTGTGCCTGGCAGCAGAGTATAGTAGGTCCTACATAATGTCATCAATAGGTACTTGGAAACTGTAACTTTAAGCAAAACTAGTATAACACAACCAACTGGACCATAGGCTAATTGATATAAACAAGAGTTAAATTCCTATTGCATATTTCTGGTCACCAAAACATAAGCAACTTCTAAGTAAAAACCCCAAACACTTCTAATATTAAACACCAAAATAAATGTGAGCTATACATACATTTAAGAGAGATTAATAAAAACAAAAAAAATAATTATTTTGCAGCCCACTGACTCCAGTTCAAGGTCCCAGGTAGGCCGAGTCCATGCTGCAATTCAGGACACAAGACGGAGACCCACATGAACAAGATGCTCTTCCATGGAGGGCACACTCACACCCACCCACACTCACTCACATTGGGACTACTTAGACACACCAATTCACCTCATGTGCACACCTCTGGGTTGTGGGAGGAAATCAGAATACTCAGAGAAAACCCACACAGACCTGGAGATAATGTGCAAATTTCACACAGACCAGAATCAATTCTTTTTTCTCATCAACATTGAACGGAACAATGTTATTCAAGGACCTGCTGTACACTCTTTGTGGAACATCACAAAATACTGATATAATTCATTGTGTAAATTAGGAACAATTTAAATAGAAAAAAATATGACTATATTATATGTACATAATAAAAAAATCACAAACACAAGCATTATCTTAAAATATTTTATAAGCTGGTGAACTAAAGTGATAGATGCTGCCATTAATTCCTAATTATTTGCTTAATGATTTTATCATCAGCTAATGGTCACCAACAATTAAGCAGTAGCTGCTGCCACAAAAAAAGAAATTCTGGAAGGAAATTTTTTTTTTCTAATGATACTATTTTTTTAAATTTATTTTATTTTATTTTATTCATTTTAGAGAGGAGACACAGATTGAGAGAGAGAGAGAGAGAGAGAGAGAAGGAGAGAAAGGGGGGAGGAGCTGGAAGCATCAACTCCCATATGTGCCTTGACCAGACCAGTGCAGGGTTTTGAACCGGCAACCTCAGTGTTCCCAGGTCGACGCTTTATCCACTGCGCCACCACAGGTCAGGCCTGGAAGGAAATTTTTAAATGAAGACAATACTGCCTATTATCTTCAGTGTATATCTGTATGGCAGAAAAGAGAACTAGAAAACAGAAAATTCAAGATTAGCCTTAACCGGATAGCTCAGTTGGTTAGAGTGTCGTCCCAATATGCCAAGGTTGTGGGGTTCAATCCTTAGTCAGGGCACAAACAAAATCAACCAATGAATGCATAAATAAGTGGAACAACAGACTGATGAGTCTCTCCTCCGCCCCACTCCGACCCTTTCTTTCGATAAAAGCAATAGATTATTTTTAAAGATGTCAGATAGTATTATTATTATCAGTGCCTACATCTTCATGACCACCACACACTCCCACTCCCACCATTCTAATTTGTCACCTGCTGCGTTCTGAGACAACAGAGAACCCAGCTAATTAAAACAGTATGTAAAATAAAAGCAAACAGGCTCTCTATAAGAGCCTATCCTATCAGTAAAGTACAAGGGTTTTTAGTTCAGGAACTTAGAGATAACAAATTTAGTTACTCATGGGCCTTTTGTGATTAATTTCCGATTTTTAACTTTGTTCCTGATTCCTGAAAGTATACAGATTGATTCTCTATTCCTGATTCCATACAGTTATACATAAATTATTTTCTCACTGGGAAATAATTATTCCTTCGTGTCTGCTTCCCTAACAAGATTATGAACTCAATGAGTTCAGGGGCCACATTTTATTTATATCTGTACCTCAGTGTCTTAGCAATGTCACACACACAGCAAAGTCTCAACAAATGTTTGCTTCCTAAGTGACTCATGGGAGCTACCGTGAGTAATTTAACTACTCAAATAGGGTAATTGATGGCAATATGCAAATAACGTTTTATTAAAGAACAAGAAGCTTTATGCTACACAGCTGCTGGCTGCTCAGCCAGAGCATTATAGGGTGTCAAGACTTTGGTAAGGTCACCACAATGGCACAGTCTGAGTGTTCCTTAACCCTGCAGCTAAATTGTTTCAATTAATTCAACTTAACAAGTATTTATTGGCCACTTGAGGTCTAGTGGCAGACAAGACGTACAGTGTGTCCGTAAAGTCATGGTGCACTTTTGCACTCTACCTCCCATGTATCTTAACCCTCAAAAGCGTTTACTGTCACGGTTGCCAAACAAGTTCAGGGCACTGTCATCTCTCTCCTGGGGTATTCCAATTCATCTCCCTACTTTTATTCCCCTCTGATTCATTCTTTATAATGCCACCAAAAGAAGTTTTCATTAAAAAGCATTTCAGATCATATCTTTTTCAAAGTCTTTAGAAAGCCTTCCCTCTGCCCATAGAATAATATCCAAATCCCTTAAAATGGCTAAACAGGCCTAGCTTGGTCTAGCTCTTCAGCTGTATGACTCACTACTGCCTCCCTAACAATCTTCACTCTAGCCATATTCCATAAGCAGATCACGCTGTCTTCTGGTGGGACACTATGCTCAGGTCTATTAAAAAAATCCCAATAAGCATTAAGGAAACTCAAATTATGGATTTGGTTCTTGAAAGCTAACAAGCTTCTTAAGGCCAATTATTGACAACTGTAATCATCTAAATAAGTGTTTCCTCTTCTAGAAAGCAAGAGTCAAAAATATAACAGCACTACTAAAGGAGTAAAGGCTGAAAACATAAACTTCTTGAGAAAAGGTATCAAAGTCTCCATGGATTCATACCCATTATCTCCTGGCACATAATGGCTGCTCAATAAACATTTGTTGAATGAATGGATGAATGACCAAAGTGAACAGGAAATGGAAAATTATGGAGACAGAACCACCCAGAAATATGAAGGAGAGTAGGTATGTGTCCCAATTCTAACCAAAAAAAATTCAAGGAGAGTGCTACTAGGGGGTTCTGGGAAGGGTCTTCATTCTTACAGGAGAGCACGGAAGGCCTATTTCTCTCCTACAGGACAGGAATGAGGATGCATGCAGCCCGTGTTGCTACTGGACAACTGAGACAAAAACTCCCACCCTGCCAGCCAATGTTGAACTTGTGGTCCTGCGACCTCTAGACTTTGAGTGATATGAGCCAATAAACTTTCTTAATATTTAAGCCAGTTTGACTGTTACTTGCAGGCTAAAGCCTTCTAACTGATACACATGAGTATTAGAGAAGAAATCACGATGAAGATGAACATAACGTATCATCATTTCATTTTATAGTCTAATCAGATGCTAAGCTAAAAAAATACTAAAATGAATCACTCTTATAAAGAAATGTAGATAGTCTATGCAATAGGTAAGTCATTGAAAGTATATAAAATAATTCAGATGTATTTTCTGTGAAAAGAGGTATTATTCAGCTCACTGGATAATGGTAGCTTATTAGATTCTACAGAAGAACATACTAGTGTACTAGAAGGCAGAGCAACATAAAATGTTCAAAAAGAAACACACAGAGAAGAAAGACAAAAAATATAGCGCATCCGTAAGCTGTGGAAAAACTTCACATGGCTCAATATATGTGTGCTTAGAGAGTCCAAAGATAAAGTAGGAGAACACAGAAAAAGTATTTGAATAAATAATGATCAAAATTTTTCCAAATTTGATTAAAAATTATAAATTCAGGGATTCAATCATTAAAAAATCACAAGCACAAGAATCACGATGTAAACTTCATCAATGAACAACATAAGAAAACTGCTTAAAACCAGTGATAAAAAGAGTATCTTAAAAACAGAGGAAAATACATGCTGTGTACAGAAAGAAAGAAAGATAAAAATGACTACAGACTCCTCCTTAGAAGAAATGCAAGCCAGCCTGGCTTGTGATGGTACAGTGGATAAAGCATCAGCCTGGAATACTAGGCTTGCTGGTTAGAAACCCCTGGCTTGTCTGTCAAGGCACATATGAGAAGCAACTACTTCCCGCTCCTCTCCACCATCTCTCTCTTTCTAAAATCAATCAAAAAATAAAAATAATAAAAGAATGTAAGCCAAAAGACAGAGGAGCATCATCTTTAAAGCAATAAAAGAAAACTATTCGTCCTAGAGAACTATATCCTCTGAGCATTTCTTTTAAAAGGAAAGCAAAATAAATATTTTTTAAGTCGTATAAAATTGAAAGAATTCACCAATCACAGACACATACTACTAGACATGTTAAAGGAAGTCCTTTAGGCAAAAGGTCAATGGTAGTAGATGGAAATATGAATCTACACAAAGTAATGAAGAGGCCCAGAAATAGTAAATATGCAAACCTCTTCTTCTTATTTTTGAAATCTGTTTAAAAGATAATTGTATGTTTTTTTGTTTGTTTTCCGTGAGAATGAGAGAGAGAGAGAGATAGACAGACAGACAGGAAGGGAGAGAGATGAGAAGCATCAACTCGTAGTTGCGGCACCTTAGTTGTTCATTGACTGCTTTCTCATATGTGACTTGACTGGGGGCTTCAAGCTGGTGAGCCCGTACTCAATGTGGCGACCTCAGGGTTTCGAACCTGGGTCCTCAGCATCCGAAGCCGACACTCTATCCACTGCACCACTGCCTGGGCAGGCAAGACAACTGAATGTTTAAAATAATATATGGTGGCACTTATAACATATGGATAAGTAAAACATATGACAACAATGGCACAAAGACCAAGACCAAAGGGACAGGTTCTTATACTATGTGTGAAAAGGTATGATATTACTTGAAGGTAGACAATGCTAAATATACTATAAAGGCTAAATCCTAAAGTAATCACTAAAGAAATATAAAAAGAATATGTAATAAGCCAACAAAGGAGACAAAACAGAATCATAAAAATAGCAAGACAGATGTAAACCTAAACATAACTGATAATCAAATTAAATGCAAACAGCTTAAAGACCCCAAATAAAAGGCAGATATTGTCAGCTGTGATAAAAAACAAAATTCAGCTAAACACTGCCTATGAGAAGCCCACTTTAAATATAAAGACACAAACAGGCTAAAACTAAAAGACGGAGAACCATCTGTCCTGCTAACACTAATCAAAAGAAAGCTCAAGTAGCTAGATTAATACCAGACCAGTAGATTTCAGAGCAAAGAATATAATCAGAAACAAAGAGTCATTTAATAATGATAAAAAGGGTCAATTCATCAAAAGTACATAACAATTTTAAACACTTATATACACAATAAGTCAGCACACCAAAACAAGAAAATAGAAAGATGCCTTTCATGGTTAAAATGCAGCATCATCATTTCTAAGTAAAAACTGAAAATTGTCAGGATCTTTATGTAATAAGTGGCATGCAATTTTACTCATAAAAGTTCAGTATTCTCTAAAAGGGTCAAAGGTAGCTATGTGTAAAACAGCTTATCAAAATATTTATGACTTCAACGCAAAGCTGATTAAAGTGATCTAAAGCTGACTCACCTTTCATATTGCCTGTCTCGTGGTAATGAAGCACCCCAATGTCGAAAGTCCACGATTAACATAAGTAAAAGGAGACAGGATATGAAGAAGAGTCCTAGGAATGCCACTCGCTGACGGGGAAATGGGCTCACTGTGGGCACAGTAAAATACCAGGAGGCTGGGCAGAGGTAGGAAAAACTGATCCTGAAATGAGACAAACATTATTAAGAAAATTCTCTACAACTGAATAATAAACAATATCCTTTAAACTACATAGATTAAACCCCTCCCTAATAAAGGCAAAAATTCATGCCACCAGAAATTTAAATGTTCTTTTAGTCTCAACCTTAAGGAAAGGGATTTATATGGTTCATGGCACTTTTACTACATAAATCAGAAAAGGTATGATCTGATCTTTTCCCAAGTCTGCACTTTGGTGTGCAATTCAAGGAATTAATCTTATTTTAATGAAAACATCATCAATCTCCCTGAGCAACCTCATAACACTGAAGAATCAGAGTAATATATGCACATAGTAAAAAAAAATATCGAACAGTGTAAAAGGATACATACTGGAAAGTGAGTCTTGTGTCCTAACCCAACCATTTCCCTCTAAGAGGCAAAATTACTACACAGGTTCTGTGTATTTTTCCAGGGATATTCTATGTATACAGAAGCACAGATATGGATCAGATATGGTAAAATACGTGTGTGTGTGTGTCTCCATTCCCTTGGTTTTACACCATACAACTGTTCAGGATCTTTCCCCACTTACTCTATTTGACAACTGTCCTATATTCACAAATCCACATTAATCTTTTCTGAAAGCTTCAGAACATGTATGAAAAAGTTTATTCAACTGTTGAGTTCACTTTCTATATTGATTCAAAAGGACCTCTTTTCAAAGTTCATTGTAAAAAAAATCTGTTTAACCTCTTCGAGAGAAACTTAGCCTCTCTCAAATGTCAATTTGAAAGAACACTACAATCTAGCACATCACAGAGCTGAGCAAGCACTAAGGTGAGTACGAGGTTATGGGCTGGAAACGATTCTATCTGCCTACAAAAGATTGAAACTTTGATCTCTGCATCCATGTGTCCAGATGCAAAGTTCAGATGCAGTCCTAGGGCAATCTTTACTTGTAACAACTTCCCAGGACCCCTCAAACTGCTTGCCGCCCCCCACCGAACCCCCAGCTGAGAAGAAAGTGTGCAGCCTTACCTAGCCATGGGTTCCCTTCAATGGTCTCAACACCTGTCACCTTCTTTTCCTTTTGCCCTGAGAAGGTGGTCTCCTTGTCCCCGACATCTCCTAAGCCTGCAACCTGGAAAGAGTTGGTTGGATTTCAGACTTAGCTCCAGTAGTGCCCACTAAACCAGACTTCCATGAGAAGGCCAGCGCGCCCACCCCTTCCCGGAGCTCTCATTCCAGATATGCGCGCCCCTGTTCCTGTGGCCCAGCGCGACCCTACCCCAGCTCCCCGGGAGCGGGGCGTTCGCAGGGGCCAGCGATGTCCTCGAGAAACCGGCAGTCCTCTGGAGGCAGGGTGAGGCTCCCCACTTCCCTTCACTTCCCTCCAGGCGCCGCAGCTCTCCAGTGTTTACACTCACGGGTCGAGTGGCCCGCCAGCACCTTCAGCACTTCTCTGCTCGGTTCAGCGCGACTGTCCACGGCCTCTAGCCCAGCCGGAAGAAGGTCTGCGCCGACGGCGGCGCCACGTCCCCAAGGAAACCGCAGGGAGCCAATGTCTGACGGGGGATCCAGGGCCACCAGCGAACCAGCTCCGTCGGCCGCGCGTCCGTCCATCAGGGTGGCCAATCCTCAAGAGTGTTCGATCTCTAATGCCCGCCCCAAGATTTCGAGTGCATCCAATCCGGAAGGGCGTCGTGCGAGGCTCCTCCTGGAGGGGCGGGCGGAGGGCTCACAGGTGAGCGGTACAGGAGCTCTGGGATCCCTGCGCTGGGTCCCCTCTCGGCGGCCAGATTAGTCCGTCCGCTGCTTTCTCTACAGCAACTTTCAGAACGCGGCGACACCGGTGGGTGGGGCTCGGGGTGTCTGCGACAGCAGTGCATCCCTTGCCCATAATCTATTAGAGGTTTTGTGTCCACCAAACCTGCCCCTCAGAATGACAGTTCTCCCACCTCAAACCTTTCCTGTAGCCTCCCAAACTGATGCCTCGGCCTGTTCTCTTCCATGGGGAGAAAAAAACCCAAAACAACATATAAATTGGAGACAGTGACGTCTACACTGAAGCGCATATATCCATTCATTCAACATTAATTGACTGTCTACTATATGCCACACATACTGAGCAGCTGTGTCCATACCTGCCCAGACCTTACACTAATATATACAAACGTAATGTTTTCTTAATTCTGGGTTTTGTTTTCCCCCCTTGCTTACACAAGCCGTTTTATTTCCAGGAGGAAGCCGCTTGGAAAGGATAAAGTCCAGCTCCTTACAAACGTGGCACATAATATGGCTGTCCACGACCCGCCCGTGCAGCATCTTGTGCTGCTCCTTATCTCCCTATTATGCTCCAGCAACGCACCTCTGTGGTTTCGGCCTTCTTTGGTTTTGCTCATTCTGCCTCTCTCAACCCCTTCAGCTGCCTTGCATATCCTTCCCTGACTTTTAGCCAGGCCAAAACCATCCCTGAGCACCCTGCTTAAGCGTTACCTCTTCTAAAGGCCTTACTTGACCTACACCTCTTTATATATGCCTGGTGTTCCGTTTACCACATTGAATTACAATGCTGTTTATGTGTCTGTCAAAGTGGACAGAATATTCTTGAGGGCGAGGGACTTACCTGCTTCCACATCAATGCTGGGCACTGCCTGGCACATGAAATACACTAATATATGATACATAAGTGAACAAATAACTGCGGAATTAAACGAAGGCAACTCAAGTAAGAAAAAAGAGGCTATTTATTCCACACCTGCTATATATAACAAGGTAGTCAGCCACCATCACTTGCGTCAGGCTGAGACTCAAGGGTATTGGGAGTGGGAAAGTTAAAAATGAAAAAAAAAAAAAAAACACAGGGGAAGGTTTCACTTACGCTCTGATTTGAGAGTATTAGCATGAAGAAGCTGGAGGCGACTAACTAGAAACAGGGCAAATTATGTAACTGTGTTGGGTGGAGAGCATATTTGGCTTTCTCTGATTGGTCCTGAGTTGGAGGAGGAGGGGCAAAAAATAGGGAAACAGTCATTTGACCAGTCAAGAGTTTAGGCTGATTGCTGCAGAGGTTGTGGGTCAGAGTTCTAATTGTCATGTATCCGGCCATTATCCAGTTTTTATATTGTCTCTCATGACTACAGTTGACTCTTGAACAACACTGGTTTGAACTGAAGAGGTCCGCTTACACATAGATTGTTTTCAATAAATATGTACAGTATTATAACATATTTTCTTTATGACTTAAATAACATTTATTTCCTCTATTTTATTGTAAGAATACAGTGTATAATACATATACAAAAACGTGATAATGGACTATTTATGTTATCTGTAAGGCTTATGGTTGACGGTAGGCTATTAATGGTTAAGTTTTGAGGGAGTCAAAAGTAATATGCACTCTGGCTGGATAGCTCAATTGGTTAGAGTGACATCCAGATGCACAAAGGTTGCCAGTTTGATCCCTGGTCAGGGCGCATACACAAACAGGTTAATATTTCTGTCTCTCTCTCCTTTTTTCTCTCTCTAAAATCAAGAAATACATTTTTTAAAAGTTATATGGAAATTTTCAACTGCATAAGGTCAGCACCCCTAAGCCCTTTGTTGTTCAAGGATCAACGGTATTGTTTTTCCCTTCTATTACCTCCCAACCTAATTGGCTTTCTTGTAGGAAAATGGCTGAGAGATTAAACTGCAACCTTGAGACAAGTCTTTGGTGTGGACTTTGGAACGCCAAGCCCTGCTGTCTCGGCAAGTAGCGTGGAACAGGAACCAGACCGGAACAGGGACCGGATTGGAACAGTGACCTGATTGGAAGAAGGATGGCCAGAGTGATAAAAGGAAATAACTGCTGGACCCTGAGGTCAAATAGAGGCCTCAGTTCAGTCCATCACAGGAAAGTGGTAAGGACATCCTGGGAAAATACAGGGTAACAATGGGGAACAGGACAGTGTTATGAAATGTCGTCCCTATATCTGTTTCTTAAAGCAATTGTTGAAGGCTGGCGGGGCTAAAGCCAGTGAAGTGAAACTTTTAGACAGCCTAAAATAAGAGGCCATAGACAAGGAATAGAGTATCTGTCACATCTTCTCTAGTAATTACTCTTCACAAAAACCTTCTCTCTAAACCCCAAGCAGTGCCTTTAAAAGGGATAACAGATAAGCATGTTTGGATTAAACAGTGGCCATTAACTAAAGAAAAGTTGGAGGCTTTTCAAGAATTAGTATTAGGACAATTTAAAAAAGGACATATAGAGGAATCATGGAATTCTCCAGTGTTTGTGATCAAGAAGAAATTGGGAAAGTGGAGATTTTGACAAATTTACGTGCAGTAAATGCAGTAATTCAACCTATGGGAGCTTTAGAACCAGGGTTACCAAATCCATCTTGAATACCTAAGTGTAAAGCCAATAGCTGCGGCCACCATCACAGCCGCTTGGCCCATGCAGGTTCGCATTAGAGTCGAACAGACGGTAATAAAACAACGGAGCCAAGAACTGGTGGGTCATTAGCTTTAATCCTAGCTTGCACCTAGTGGGCAAGTAAAAACACACACTGGGCTCCAAAACCCTCTCATTCAGTGCTCACAAACTACTGACTTATCCAAGTTTCCTAGAATTAAAGGTTTCTACCTCATCAGTCTTATTCACCTCTGTTCCCCATCTCCTTCTCTCTGCACAAACTGGCTTCTCCTTCAGAATTCTACCATCTTGGCTGCTTTTCCTCTCCTTTGCTCTCCCCTCTATAGCAAATCTCAGGAAACGAAGGAGAGAGAGCAAGCTCCTGATCTGCCCCACTTTATAATATAGAAATCAAAACCTTTAATCCAATATACAAAGAAGGAAGTCTCTGATAAAAAGTCACTTATCTGAGGCATAATGGGATTCCTCATGAGAGTGCACCACCCTGCATCAAAAACGGTGGGAAAGGCTTAATCTTAAAACTAAACCTTAGGCTATAAGGATTCTGCCCGCTTACAGCCTGTACCCCCAACACACATTAATATAATCACGCCCATCCCAAGCAAGAAGGGCAACTAATATCACCTGAGTGACGGGCTTCCATGTGGGCAGCACCATCTTTAACACAGTGAACATAGTATATTTCAGGGGTTGGGAACCTGTGGCTTGTGAGCTAGATGTGGCTCTTTTGATGGCTGCATCGGGTTCACAGACAAATCTTTAATAAAATAAATAATAACATTAAAAATATAAAACATTCTCTGCCTGACCAGACAGTGGCGAGGTGGATAGAGCGTCAGACTGGGATGTGGAGGACCCAGGTTCGAGACCCCGAGCTCGCCAGCTTGAGCGTGGGCCCATCTGGCTTGAGCAAAAGCTCACCAGCTTGGACCCAAGGTCACTGGCTCCAGCAAGGGGTGGCTCAGTCTGCTGAAGGCCCACGGTCAAGGCACATGTGAGAAAGCAATCAATGAACAACTATGGTGTTGCAACGGCAACGAAAAACTAATGATTGATGCTACTCATCTATCTCCATTCCTGTCTGTCTGTCCCTGTCTATCCCTCTCTCTGACTCTCTCTCTCTGTCCCAGTAAAAAAAAAAAAAAAAATATATATATATATATATATATTATTCTCATGTATTACAATCCATTCATTTCCTACCACTCATGTTCATGGTTGCGGGTGGCTGGAGCCAATCACAGCTATCCTCCGGGACAACACCAAATTTTTATTGGATAATGCGTAATGTACATGGATCATTGTGAGGTCAGGAAGTAAACTTCCCTCCTTTTAATCAAGTAGTCAGCTAGCTAATTGCAGAAACCCTTTTGATGAAGAAGATGGTTAAAAGAAAAAAAGATGAGCAGTATCATACTTTTCAGCAGGAATGGACAGAGGAATTCGCCTTTGTGGAGAGAGCAGGTTCTACAGTGTGTCTAATATGCAATGATAAAATTGCATCGATGAAACGGTCAAATATAAAGCGGCACTTCAACACACGCCATACTACATTTGCATTGAAATATCCAGTGGGGGACAGCAGGAAGAAAGCATGTCAAGAGCTACTGTGCAGAGTGCAAGCTAGTCAGCAGCAATTCCGTGTTTGGACCCAACAAGGTGACTGGAATTCGGCTAGCTTTGCTGGTGCTTTAGCAAATGTGAGAAATGGAAAGCCATTCACAGATGGGGAGTATGCCAAAACATTCATGCTTGATGTTGCCAATGAACTTTTTGACGACTTTTCGGATAAAGACAAGATAATCAAATAAATAAAAGATATGCCTCTGTCGGCAAGAACTGTTCACGATCGTACCATCACGATGGCAAATCAAATTGAGGCAACACAAGTAAAGGACGTAAATGCAGCACCATTCTTTTCTCTCGCTTTGGATGAGTCAACAGATGTAAGCCATTTATCCCAGTTCAGCGTGATTGCAAGGTATGCTGTCAGTGACACACTATGTGAGGAAAGTCTTGCTGTTTTGCCTTGAAAGAGACAACAAGAGGGGAGGATTATTCAAGTCTTTCACGGAGTTCGCTAAAGAAAAAAATCTGATGGATAAACTTATTTCGGTGTGTACTGATGGTGTTCCGTGCGTGGTGGGGAAAAACAGAGGATTTGTAGAGCTTCTTCGTGAACACGAAAAGAGACCCATCCTAAGTTTTCACTGCATCCTACATCAGGAGGCGCTTTGTGCTCAGATGTGTGGCGAGCAGCTTGGTGAGGTGACGTCGCTGGTCATTCGGGTGGTCAACTTTATTGTTGCCCGAGCTTTAAATGATCTCCAGTTTAAAACACTGCTGGATGAAGTTGGGGATAATTATTCTGGTCTGCTTCTGCACAACAATGTGTGTTGGTTGTCAAGAGGGAAGGTGCTCAGTCGTTTTGGGGCTTGTCTGAGCGAAATCCGGAATTTTCTTGAAATGAAAAACGTCGAGCATCCTGAGTTAGCTAACACTGAGTGGCTCCTGAAGTTCTACTATCTTGTGGACATGACTGAACATCTGAACCAGCTCAATGTGAAAATGCAAGGCGTTGGAAATACAGTCTTATCCCTTCAACAAGCAGTGTTTGCTTTTGAAAACAAGCTGGAACTCTTCATCACCGACATTGAAACAGGTTGTTTACTATACTTTGAAAAACTGGGAGAATTTAAAGATGCATGCACAGCAAGTGACCCTGCTCAACATCTTTATCTCCAGCAGCTAGCGGGCTTCGCATCTAATCTCCTGCAGTCATTCAAAGTGCGCTTTGGAGAATTTCGTGAGCTAACTTGTCTTTTTAAGTTCATCACCCATTCACACGAGTGTGCAGTGGACAGCGCCGACCTGAGTTATATCCCTGGTGTCTCCGTCAGAGATTTTGAGCTACAAGCTGCTGACCTAAAGGCCTCACACATGTGGGTGAATAAGTTCAAGTCACTGAATGAAGATTTGGAAAGACTTGCACGACAGCAAGCAGAGTTGGCAAGCAAACACAAGCGGGGAGAAATGAAAAAACTTCACCCACGGACCAACTGATTGTCAAAACTTGGAATGCGCTTCCTGTCACATACCTATACACACTGCAGCGTGTGAGTATTGCTGTGCTGACAATGTTGGGCTGTACGTATGCATGTGAGCAGTCTTTCTCTCATCTAAAGAACGTTAAGACCAACCTACGATCACGTTTAACAGATGGAAGTCTCAACGCCTGCATGAAGCTTAACCTCACCACGTATCAACCAGACTACAAAGCCATCAGCAAAACCATGCAGCACCAGAAGTCGCATTAATGGTAAGAAGTACTTTATTCATTATTGGTTAGCAACAGCATAACAACGTTATTAAAAATAATTCAGAGACTTATTGTACTTTAAAAGTATTGGTCTTACATAAAATGCACACATTTACTTGTATTTAGTGTTAAACATATTGTATGGCTCTCACGGAATTACATTTTAAAATATATGGCCTTTCTCCCTCAATTGTCAGTTTCATTTTTTTTTTCAGATGCAGTATATATTTCAGTGAAGTTTGTTTTTTCATGTAGACATTTGAAAAAAAAATGAAAGGAAATGTGATCAATTTAAGAGATTCGGAGCACATAATGATCTCTAGGACCATCATGAACACAAGGTACTGGCACTGCTCATGAGTGTGTGCAGGTTCAGAGCCCAGGTTTATGTTCTGATCAGACCGGCCAGGCCCCAGCCTTCCCACTGTTATCCTGCTCTACATGGAACGGCAAGTAGGTGCGGGTGGAACAAACCCCCGTCCCCGTGTAGAGGTAAGAATCATCCAGACCTATACAGAATGTTTACAAGAGTTCATTTGAGCTAAACTGACAACGTATGCTGGGGAGCAAAATCTCAAATGCTCCAATTATCAGTTACAGTGGTCATCTCTGTCCCTCAATCCCTATTCTTCTTCAAGTGTTACATTTTCTCTGAACCCCCAGAAATCACATTGAGTAAAATAGTTGCAGAAAGTCACGTTTAACCACAAAACTATACAAATGTCAGGTATTTTTATTATTCTAGAGCCCACTTCAATATCCAGACAAAATAGACATGGAAAAAACAAATCTCTTTAACGTTTAAAAAAAATTATTGTTGCCTGCCAACTGTGCAGTTCTAGGTCTAATCTAAATGTATTTCAAACTCCAGTGTTCCACCAAATGGGTGTTTTTGAATGGAAATAAAATTCCTACTTATGTCTTAGTACTTAATTCATATGGTTTATGAACTGTATTAACTTAGAACTTGAAGGTGCATTGAAACATCTAATTTACAGTTCATAACTACTATTATAAAACAGAAGAAAACCCTACATTTTAATCCCAACACTTTCTCCTTATACTTTTTTATCTGCCTGGTTTGGACAATACTTTCTTCAATAAGTCCATCTAACTTCAGGCATTTGTAAAGCATGATTCTTTACAAAAGCCTGTGATGTTTATCTGATTAACAGCTCACTGGGCTAAGTTCTGAGGTTTCCAGTCAGAGAGCCAAAAAAAGGGGGGGAAGGTGAGATCATTTCTCCATGTCATTTGCTGTAACTCAACATGTTGAAACAAATTACAGAAATCCATATTTCAAAACAGGTTTTTAACTGCTTTTTAAAGGCTTGTCTACAATTATACGTGCAATTTTCTTGGGCAGTTCTTGACTCTACCCAGCCCTGAGCAAAATCAGCCAAACCAGTCGCACACTAGGTGTCAATTGTCTGTGTTGCTCTATTTCTTTCACCAATTTTCCTTCATTCCACACTACGTTCTGCCCTAACCTCTAAAGGAGTTTAAGTAATGTGGTCTGCACTCTCTCCTCCAAGTTTGTTCATCTCTTCATGTGAATTGAAGGCACCTCACTCACTGTCCAAGACCAAGTTCGTTGTCTCTTTACTTTATCTGCCCAAACCTCCTGTTCATATTCCCAACTTTGATTAAATAGCCTATGAGTCACCTAAGCAGAAATCTGCAAGTCATTCTAGAATGTCTTCCTTCTATGTCCTTGCACCATTCTATCCAATTAGTCACTAGGTGTTCTTAATTCAAGTGCCTAAAATTTCCAATTTCTTCTGATGAAGGCATCTAACTTGTGGCACCGCCTCCAGATCCACGCCCCTCCGCAGTACCCTCCATTATGGTACCTAGTGAAATACAACCATACCTCTTCCTGTTTTAAAATCTTTCCGTGATTCCCCATCCCAATGGGATATAGTCCAAGTTCCTTGGCATGGTGTGGAAGATTTTGCTGACTGCCTACCAAAAAAGCCAACAATCTCTCTTCTACCTTGGTAACAGAATCCCAATTTCATTTGCATAACTATACTCCTATACTTTGCCCTGTGCGTAAAGAGTGCGAGGCTCCAACCCAGCCCCAGGGAGCAACTTAACTATAGTTGGTCTGAGTCAATCATGGTGGCCCATTCCCTCACCAAATATTGAGCCTGGACATATGATGCAATCTAGCCAATGATACTGAATGGAAATCAACTGTTGGAAGGAATAAGAGGAGGAGAAAAGACATTTCTGGGAAAGGTTTTCTACAAACTCAAAAGAGTGTAAGTCAATAAAATGTTTACATGAGAGAAAGAAAAGAAAAACCCTTGTTCTACCTAAGGAAGTAATTTTTAAGATATGTTTACTGTAGTGTCTTACAGCTATGCTGGGGGGACAAGCCTGGGAATAACAGAATAGAAATACCATACAGGAAAAACCTGGGTCCTTGACAATATCATTAAGTGGCTAAGTTAACCAACATGGAGCCGCTTTACCAAGGGACTCATCATTAGAGACACTAAATTTATTATTGTTCTTATTTTTAAGTCATTTGAATCAGGGGATTGTTACCTGTTATCTCCTGATGCATGTGGCTTACAATGCCTGATGTGAATGAAATAGACCCCAATATCTTCCAAGCACCCCAATAGGTATTCTTACCTACAACCCATATTTACAAGTCTCAGAATTATGCCTTTTCTCACCTCTGTGCCTTTGTAAGTACTCTTACTTCTGCATAAATGACTTTCATTTCTCTGCTAAATGAACTCCTACTTATCCCTCAAAACACAGCTCAAATGTCCCTTCTTCTGTGCACTCCCTCAGTCAGCTTAGGCCTTTTTCCGCTTTGCTCTTATAGCACTTTGTTCATGTATACTTCTATTAGGACAGAATAACTGGTTCAAAAGCTGGCAGCTGTGTGAGTGGACCTGCTACCAGTTGCCTGGTAGGAAGACAGAATATCTAGGTTGTAGACCTCAATGAGTATGTTTGGTCAGAGAAAGTGGGATCTCCTGGCTTAGCCTAAATGGGAGAAGTTTAGACCAAGATAAATTACTCTGCATAATATGTATAATACAGGAAGTTTGAGCATTCTCTCTAGAGACTGGGGAGTTCTGGTAAGGAAAAAAGGAAAAAATAGAAGAGACCCATGCAAGGTAGCAGCAGACAGAACTGAAGAAAAGGGCCTATGAGAGAGTCCCTGTATTATTTGTCTACAGTTGCCTAACAAATTATCATCCTGGAAAAGACTTTTTTTTTTTACAGGGACAGAGAGAGAGTCAGAGGAGGGATAGACAGACAGGAACGGAGAGAGATGAGAAGCATCAATCATTAGTTTTTTGTTGCCATTGCGACACCATAGTTGTTCATTGATTGCTTTCTCACATGTGCCTTGACCGCGGGCCTTCAGCAGACCGAGCCACCCCTTGATGGAGACAGCGACCTTGGGTCCAAGCTGGTGAGCTTTTTTGCTCAAGCCAGATGGGCCCGCGCTCAAGCTGGCGAGCTCGGGGTCTCGAACCTGGGTCTTCTGCATCCCAGTCCGATGCTCTATCCACTGCGCCACCGCCTGGTCAGGCCATCCTGGAAAAGATTTAACTGTTTGATAATATATTGTTAGTAAAGGGATAAAAAACACTCCATTCTTCCACATGCTCAGGTCCAAAATCTTGAGAGTTATCCTTAACCCCTCTCTTGCTCCCAACCCCACATCCAGTCTATGAGCAAAACCTGTTAGCACGACTTCAAAAATGTATCCAGAATCGAGCCATTTCTCACTAACTTCACTGCTACCACCCTGGTCCAAATTACTACCATTTCTTACTGAATTATTGCAGTAGCGGCCTACCTGGTCTTTCTATACTACTCCTGCCCCCTACAGTCTATTCTGAACACTACAATCAACATGATCCTTTTAAGTGTAAACAAGATGTTACTCCTTCAAACTCTAGTACCTTCTCACCTCAGCGTGAAAGCTCTAGTCCTCATAACAACGAACAACATACACCCCTCTAACTTCCCTAAACTTATTTCTATTATTCCCTTTGCTCACTCTACATCAGCCACACAGGCCTCCTTACTGTTTCTAGAACATGACAGGTCCTCTCTTGCTTTAAGTTTTGTAATTAGTGTTCCCTTCTCCAGAGATTTTGTACATCTGTTCTCCCTACCGAAAGCTTTGTTCTCTAACCTCCTTCAGTATTTCCTAAAGCATCAACTTCTCAGTGAGACCCACTGTGATATAGTCATTCAGATGAGCCAAATATATTTCTGAGATGTATTTGGTCTTCGTCCACCGTTCTTGGCTCACAGCTCCCAATCCCCTTGGAATTTCCTGATGAGAGCAACAATAATTTTTTATTTATTTTATGCTACTGATGTGACTTTTGGACTCCACCCAAGGGTATAAAATGGATGTCAGTAGGAGCCAACCATGTGATAAGAAGACTGGAATGTCCTGCCCTACCCTGATTGTAAGGAATGGGGATGGGGCTTGAGGTTGAATTTCCACCAATGGCCAATAACTTAGTGAATCATGATTACATAAAACCCAGCAGGACAGCTCATTGGTCCTTTTCCAGAGAGCTTCCACACTGGGGAACCAGAATCATTCTGTGTGCCAGTGTGCCATGTCCCAAGCGTCTGGAGGACAGAAGCACCTTCATTCAGGACTGCTCCTTACATATCTCATCTGGCTGTTGATTCATATTCTTTAATATTTTTTGTAATAAGTCAGTAATCTATTGAGTAAGTAGGTTCTCCTGAGTTCTGTGAACCATTCTAGGAAAATAGTCAAACCCATGGGGAAGGTCTTAGGAACCTCTGATTTATAGTCAGTAGTATAGGTAACATCTGAATTTATGATAGGCATCCTGAGTTGGAGGGGGTCGTTGGAAGCTCCAATTTGTAGCCAGTTGGTCAGAAGCACAGTTAACAACCTGGGGTTGTGACTGGTGTCTGAAGTGGAGGGTAGCCTTGTAGAACTAAGCCCCTTTGCCTGTGGAGTCTGATTCTATCTCTGGGTAGATTGTGGTGAAATTGAGCTGAATTTTTGGACACCCTGCTGATGTCCTAAGAATTGCTTGTTTGTGTGGGGAAGCCTACACACACATACTCACTGGAATTGGGTCCAGGAATCCCTTTATACCCACTCTAACCATCTTATTTAAAATTATAACTGTCCTTCCCACTCATACTTCCTGTATCCCATTTTCCTTGCCCAATTACCATTTTACATACAATATGTTTTTCTTATTGGTTAATTGTCTGTCTCCCTGTAACTAGAATTTAAGCTCCATCAGCACAGGTATTTGGCTCTAAAAATGAATAAGGAAGCTCTTTATATATAAGAAGATCTGAGACTTATTATTAAATAAAAACTGAGAGCTAATGAAAAACCTCATCCCATATAAAAAATTAATTTGAAATAAATCAAAGTCCTTAGTGTAAGGGCTAATACTGTATAATTTGTAAAAAAAAAAAAATAGGAGAAAATCTTAGTGTTCTTGGGTTTAACAAAAAAATTTTAGGCTCAAAAGCAAAAGCAATATCTACAAAAGAAAAACTTTGTAACTTTATCATCATTAAAACTAAGATTTGTTCTTTAAGAGACACTAAGAGAACAAAAAGATGAGCCACACACTGGGAGAGGAAATATTTGCAAAACACATATCTGATAAAGAACTTGTGTCTAGACTAAAAACAATCATCAAAACTCACTAATAAGACAACAAATAACCCAATTATAAATTGGACAAAAAATATCAACACCTCACCAGAAAGATATACAGATAGCAAAATAAGCACATGAGATGTTCAACATCATTAGTCTCTAGTGCCATGATGGCGAACCTATGACACACGTGTCAGCACTGACATGCGTAGCCATTTTCAATGACACGCAGCCGCATACAGCTGCATACCAGAGAAGATGGGGCCGCATGCCGAGAAGGACGGTTCATCCTCGGCTCCTGCACGGCCAGGTGCAGTAGCCGAGGATAAAACATTTGCTGTAGTGTAGACACTCTGTGCCGGAGGTCTGTAGGCCAAAACAACAGAACTCTGGCACAGAGCGTCTAGTTCTGGGACTTCCGGTTAGGCTGTTTTTCTCGAAGTGACACATCACCCGACTTATGCTTGGTTTTTTGGCGAATTTTGACACACCAAGCTCAAAAGATTGCCCATCACTGCTCTAGTGAAATGCAAACTAAAACCACAATGAGATACTACTCCATACCCAATAGAATAACTATAATCAAAAAGACATGCAATAATTTTCCAAGAAAGTCATGAGGCCCCTTAAGCAGCTCTCTGGAGAGGTCCACATGGTGAGGAACTGAGGCTTGCCAACAGTCAGCATCAACTTGACAGTCGTGTGAGTGAGCCATTGTGGAAGTGGATTCTCCAGCCACAGTCAAACCTTCAGAAAACTGTAGTCCCAGCCAACATCTTGACTAAAACTTCATGAGATAACCGAAGCCATAACTACTCATCTAAGTCGCTATCAAATTCCTCACCCATAGAAACTTATAATAAATTAATTGCTGTTTGAAGCCACGATGTTTTCTAGTAATTTGTCCTGTAGCACTAAATAATATAGAGCCACATGATTAAAAGAAATATATATGTTGGCTGGCACACAGTAATCCCTTCATAGAAGTTAGTTGTAATCATTGTTATATAGTGCATGCATGTCCTTTTTCACCAACAACTGCAAGTTTCATTCCCTTTTTTGCACTATCTACCTCTCCTCATCCTGCTCTGCCCCTTAGCACACTGCTGGGTACACATGTAACAGAAGCCCAATAAGTAACTCTCAAAGGGGGGGAATTAAATCCAAAGGTGAAACAATTTACCTTTGTCACTGTGAATATAACCTTTTCCAAAAATATCTGATTATCTCCTTTGTTGCAGTCAATGTAAATGCTGGAGCTTTTATATGCTAGTTTGTAATTAGTAAGATGAAAAGGCAAGGGGTGAAGAAGAGAGACTCGACTGATTAAAGAGGCATTGAAAAAATGAGTATTGGGTTAAGCAGGAGACTAGGAAGTGCTTGTAGTAAAGAGTAAAAAAATGGGAATAGGACCTGGAGAACAGCCAAGGAAATCACAGAAGTAACTCAGGGTGTCAGGGTTCACGGATTTGAGGTTCCCCTCTGCTGCCATAATTAGTTTTCTGTCAATGATGTTGTTGTTGACAATGTTTGATGCCTCCATAATCCTAGCTAGTTGCTTTGAGAATATACCCTACATTTATAAAGAATTCAATACCACAGAGCATTAAAAATACATCACCAGTACTTAGATAAATAACCCAAACCTCATTCCCTGCTGATAGCTTATCTTATTTGCATGTCAAGGACAAAAGACATTACGTTATTTGATAATATTCAAGGAAAGTTTTGTAATTCTAGCCATTTTACTTAAGGAATTAAAAAAATATTTGTTTACTCTTTATGATACAAAGTTCATAAAATAGTTGAGGTCATTATAACATGCCTGAAGCAAGGTTATTGTTAGGAGAAAAGGCAGTTTGTGAGATAGCCCAAATTTGTTGTTCTAATCTACCAACAAGTTGATTGTGCAAACAGGTGCCAGTGACTAGTAGCCATCTTGATTTCTTGCTTCCCAATTAGGTAACAACATGATGCCATCAATTTCTGTGAAGGGTGGACAGATATTTATAAAGGAAAACGGTCATAATAATTATAATAGTAATAATAGTCAACATTTGTTGAGTTCTAACTACTATATAGCCTAATCCTGTTAAGAACTGAATATTCTTTTTCTAATTGAATCCTCAAACAATCCAGTGAAGTACCTGTTATTGCTATTACCTTTTACAGATTAGGTAACTGAAATTTAGATCCAGTCATGGAACATTAGCTACTCTGTTTCCTTCTTCATTCTGACATTTTCTGACAGAGTCATGACCAAGTCAAAGGCAGGGTGAATCAGACATAAGGCTCTGTGTTTCTTCCTTTTTAAAAAAAATTTTATTTTAACTAACTATTTTGGTGGTTTATTACTTGGTAAGACAAAGTTTGTTGATTGTAAACAAAGACCTATTTCAATTATTTAGGTCATGGTAAAGTGCCTTAAGATATTACAGATGGGAGCCTGACCTGTGGTGGCACAGTGGATAAAGTGTCGACCTGGGAAAACTGAGGTCGCCAGTTCAAAACCCTGCACTGGTCTGGTCAAGGCACATATGGGAGTTGATGCTTCTAGCTCCTCCCCCCTTTCTCTCTCTCTCTCTGTGTCTCCTCTCTAAAATGAATAAATAAAAATAAATTAAAAAAAAAAGATATTACAGATGGGCAGAAATTGGTAATGTAAAAATATTACATACAGGTTTATCATTTTATTTCAAGATTTGAACAAATTTAAAATCAAACATTAGACAGCACTAAAAGAACATGTCAACCTTTGAAGAGAAATTAATTATAATGAAATGAAACAATTTTCTAAAGTTTAGGACATTATATCCTAGATTATACTTCGGAAACACTTTGTTTTACTAACATAAGTAGATGCTTTTAAGTTTGCAAAAGACTTATATCCTAGATGACATTTTGGGAACACTGCATCTTACCTACCAGATACATAAGTAAAAGTTTTTTAAGAGTGGAAATAAAACAGCAAAACAGAAGGTATTATATGACTAGTAGGTGCAATGTAAAAATAATTATTTAGGGGTATTATTTACAGAATGTACAACATGTTTCTGCCCAGGTAAGAGGTATGATAGAAATTAATAACTGAGAGGGGAAATGAGTAGCAGGGAGATTTGTGCCCAAATAAGAATGAATATGGATTTACCATATCGAATAGTTTTTTCTAACTGTGTCTTTCTCAACTCAGAGTATGTAATGAACCGGAACTTCCTAATAGAAAAGAACCAGTGAAGTTAAACTAATTTTTCTGGATTTTTGCCTGCGATCCAAAAATGACATTGTTTCTTAGATAGATCAAAATCATCTATCTGAATTTTCCTGGCTTTGCCTTTTCTGGCTTTGCCTTTTCTTTTAGAAATACGATCCTTTAGGAAAAACTTTAATAAAAAAGGATGTGACTACGGTTGCTGCCACCCCCCCAAAAAAGATGTGCAAAGGGAAACAGTTTATTGCTTAAAGGATAATGAAACTGAAGATGCAAAAGAAGATAGTCTTCAACGCACCTCAATTAGATCTTCCACATTGTAAAAAACAGCTTAAGATAAAATTCTTATACAATAAAATTCACCCCAATTCAATGTTTTATTTTGTTTATTCATTCACAGGACTGTGCAACTATCATCACAATATAATTTTAGAACATTTGCATCAACCAAAATGAAAGTGTATCCTTTAGCAATCACTTCCCAGATCTTTCACTTTGGTCCAGTGGTTCTCAAAGCATGCACCCTAGATTTCCTGGTGCGCCCTATAGTATTCCAGAGAAATATGTGCCTGTTGGGGACCAAAAAACCAACAGGGTTTTTGGAGTTTAGATTTTTGGGGGACAGAGGTGTAGGGAATTGGCTGTTGGCTGACAGTCTGCCCAACCCCCTACCTCACTTGCCTGATTAGGTTGCAAAAAGCTGTTAAGCTGTGGTGCTGGATTGTTTACACTACCCCCATGTTCCCTGGAAAGACTGGAGGCAAGTTTCTTCTATCCTTTGTTTGGTGTAAAGTTATGATACGTATGGTGGGGGTTTTCTGCACTCAACACAATTAAGAGTAAAAAGAGAGGAATTCTTCAATGTATTGATGAGGAAATGAGAGTTTGCCTTTCAAATAAATGCCCAAACATTGAAAATTGCTAGGACACATCAGGCTCATGTTTCTCGTAAACACAAGAATAAAAAAAACTTAACACATTCACACCGAGCCTTGCTGAATTTACTAAATCTTATTAAGAATGTATATATATATATATAGAGAGAGAGAGAGAGAGAGAGAGAGATAACATTTTTTTCGTGTTTTTATTTTTTAACCCCTCTTTTTTATGAATTCTAAAACATGTAACTCAAAAAATTAAACATAAAGATGTTTTTTAATGTCAGAATAAACTTAATTTTGTCATATTTACTTCATTTAATTATTGTAAAAGCATGCTTGGACTTTATATTTATTTCTTTAATATTTGACCTATTTACTATAACATATTTCTCAGAAATTTGTATATAGTGAGCCTACAATTATTTGTAGGATTTTAAATGTGCCCCGACTTCAAAATGTTTGAGAACCACTGCTTTGGTCTCAAGCAGATTTTCTTCAGGTTGATGTTGGGCCATGTGGGAGTTACACGACTGTTTAGAGCCCCTGGTTGGAGTTAACAGAGGCATAAACATTTGAGAAGACAAGGAGATACTTATTCATCTGTTGGGTGCTCCTCAATATTTTGGTTTTTAAATTGAAATGAAAGTTGCATAACATAAAATTAACCATTTTAATGATGTTGATCTGTGAAAACTAAACACATATCTTACCCTAAAATTCCAGAAGTAATGCAAAATATAAAATTGAGGGCCCTGGCAGGTTGGCTCAGCGGTAGAGCATCAGCCCGGCATGTGGAAGTCCCTGGTTCGATTCCCGGTCAAGGCACACAGGAGAAGCACCCATCTGCTTCTCCACCCTTCCCCCTCTCCTTCCTCTCTAACTCTTTCTTCCCCTCCCACAGCCAAGGCTCCATTGAAGCAAAGTTGGCCTGGGTGCTGAGGACGGCTCCATGGCCTCTCCTCAGGCACTAGAATGGCTCCAGCTGCAACAGAGCAATGACTCAGATGGGCAGAGCATTGCCTCCCGGATGGCATGCCGGGTGGATCCCAGTTGGGTGCACGCAGGACTCTGTCTGCCTCCCCGTTTTTAACTTTGGAAAAATTAAAAAAAAGTGTGTGTGTGTAAAATTGAGACCCAAGCTGAGATGAGTAAATGAAGAGTATTGTCAGCTCTTCCTAGTTTCTGACCAGGGGAGGGACATTGTACTTTGTAGCACATTATTACATCCTACGATGCATTTCTAAAAATCCTGAATATCCTAGTTCCTAGTCCCCAGATAGATGACATAGACCTTGCCATGAATGTCACCTGAGTGAAATAAGGCTCTACCACTTTTAATATCTAATTATGGTCTTTTTGCTTTTTTCTAAGTGGATTCTCCCTAAGAAACAATGTATTCTTGCCTGGCTTGTGGTGGGGCAGTGGATAGAGTGTCAACCTGAAACATTGAGGTCGCAAGTTCTAGGCCCTGGGCTTACCTGGTCAAGGCATATACAACAAGCAAGCAATGAACAACTAAAGTGAAGCAACTATGAGTTGATATTTTATGCTCCCCCTCCGCCACCCCACCTCTTCTCTCTGTAAAATCAATAAATAAAAATCTTAAAAAAAAATAAAATGTATTCTTTGGTAAAAGTCAAGGATTAGAACAGATCATGTAAATTAAAAACCCTCTGCTGCACTGTGCAATATATGTATGCACTGAATATCCCCCAGGGACTAAAATCCTCTCCTAAAGCCATGTTTTGCACTAAGAGAAATTTATATAAGTCAGGGGAACATAGGAAGTCTAGTTATACCTTGATTAAAGAGAGCCTGTTAACACTAGGATTGTTTGGTTACTTGGAGGCATTTACACATCAAGGGAATGAACTATACCAAGACGAAGGGTGGGTAGAGGTATACTTTCCTTTTGTAAGGTGGGAGAACAGGCTGAGAAATGGGAGGAAGGAAAGGAGAGCTGCCTCAACTGCTTCCTCAGAAAGATGAGTTTTAGGAAAGAAGCAGATGATGAGTAAGAGCAAATTGATTCCCTTGAAATTGTTCCCCACAGACCCTTTGGGAAGCCTTCCTGTATACATTCTTCTGTTTGAAACTGCTTAGATGTATAATAGCTTCTCATCCCTTCAGTCCTCACTGATTGTCCCGTTTTTGAATTCCTACAGCTATTATGATCTATTCTTCATAATTTAGGAAGCAATTTCTCTTTAAGTGACTGTTAAGAAATCAGTCTTATGTTCATGTGTGGCTGCTGGAATCCATGTCCTCCTATACAATAATCCTACCTCATGCTGGTTATGCACAATGGCAGTTCAGGGAAAGAGGATAATATTAACTGGGAGGAGTAGTGGGATCTTTAACAATGAAAATTTTGTTTAGAGGGAGAATATAGTCTGGAGAACAATATGTGTTGGTTAGAATATAACTCAGCTGCTAAAGCAGAGATTCAGACTAACATACGTGAGTTCTCTCATGTATCAGAACATGAGTAGTCGAATGGTACTACTGTTATCCATAGGCAGCAGGTTTCATCTACCCTTTGCTCTGCCACCTGCTGAGGTTCAGGCCTTGTCCTTATGGCCAAAAATGGTTGACATCTTCTGGGTATGTAGACTTGATGACAAGAAGGGAGAAAATGAGGAAAATATTCAAAGAGGATATAATATTTCCTTTTAAAGGTGGAACCTAGATGTTTTGTGTCACTTACACTCACACATCCCACTAGCCCAAACTTGGTCACACAGCCAATGCTAGCTGCAAGGGAAGCTGGGGACAATGTGGACTTCATCAGGAAAGCCATGGGCCCAAGCTTGAGGTTTTGATTACTAAAGAAAATAAATGAGACTTGATACTGAGACAACTAGTAGTCTTCATAGATAGATGAAGAACAGAAAATGACAGGATCTAGAAGGGAGAATGTAGAAAACAACTGTCCTAGGAATATAAGAAAGTAAGTCTACAGTGCCTAAATAAGGAGTTGCACTGTGGGAAGCTATTGAGGGTTTAGAAAGAATATTACAAGCCCTGGCTGGAGAGCTCAGTTGGTTAGAGCATTGTTCCAAAGCGCAGAAAGAATATTACCGAGAAAGTTGTTTCTTTGCTTGCTAATTTGCTTTTTAGGAAGGCTTAGTGCTTTAGAGGTATAGGATAGTGTGTAGATATATTGAGGGTATATGCCAGATAGTCAGGATGTATTAGGTCCTTGCTATTCAAAGTGTGGTCCGGGATCTCACAGTATCAGCCATCATCTGGGGGCTTGTCAGAAATGCAGAATCTCAGCCCTGACCCAGACCTACAGAATTCTAATCCGTAGTTTAGCAAATTCTTCAGGTAACTAATATCACATTAAAGTCTGGCTGAGAAGCACTGGATTAGATTACGCTATGGATGGAATAATCCTAAAATCTCTATATTTTAAGAACAACAAAGATTTATTGCTCATGCATACGAAAAGTCCATCTGGGATGAAGTGAGTGCGAGTTAGGGGACTCTGTTTGTCATCCTTATTGGGCTGATAGAGCCTCCACCATTTGAACATCAGCACTCATATGGCAGGACTAGTTAATATGTGTCTCTCATGCTTCTCTTATACTTCATTGGCCAAAGCAAACCCCATGACCATGCCTATCTTCAAGGAGGTAAGACGAATAACCTTACTAGATACCAGGAAGGAGGGAAATCAAAATGCTGGTAAAGCTAGAAGATCCTTGAGGTAGGGAGGGCTTTCAAAGAGTTATTACAACAGAGATGTACAGTGATCAGAAACTGAAAACGTATATATCAATAGAAAGGAAAAGGGGAGTATGAAAAAGGAATATTTCAGAATAATTACTCTGAAGAAGTAGTCAGAAAAGATTTTCAGCTTTAGAGTCTGATTGGGCAAACAAAAAGGACTTTCATAGAGAAGAAATATTTGGGAGGAATTGGTTTGGGTGGGAGTAGAAAGACAGATTGTTTTGGATGCGCTGAGTCAGAAATTAAGGTGGATATTCACCTTCTGCCTACTTTACAACCTCATCTTGTATCATTGCTACCCTCTCTCACCGTGCTCCAGCTACGCTGACCTTTCTGTTCCTTCATATTCCAACCCTGTTCTCTCCTGAGGGTGGTCATATCTACTGTTTCTTCTGGAATGCTCTTCTCTGGATCCAGCATGAGCTCCTGTCAATCAGAACTTGATACTATCATCTCCTTTGAAAGGCCTTTCCTGCCTGACCAGTGGCAGCACAATGGATAAAGTGTCAATCTGGGATGCTGAAGTCCCAGGTTCGAAACCCTAAGGTCACTCACTGGCTTGAGTGTGGGATCATCAGCACGATCCTATGGTTACTGGCTTGAGCCTAAAGGTCACTCACTTGAAGACCAAGGTTGCTGGCTTGAGCCCAAGGTCGCTGGCTTGAGCAAGGGGTCACTAGCTCAGCTGGAACCCCTTGGTCAAGGCACATATGAGAAGCAATCAATGACCAACAAAAGTAACGCAACTACAAGTTGATGCTTCTCTTCTCTCTCCCTTCCATTCTCTTTCTTTCTCTCTAAAAAACAAAACAAGCCTTGGCTGGTGGCTCAGTAAATAGAGCATCAGTCCAGCGTACAGACATCCTGGGTTCAATTTCCGATCAGGGCACACAGGTGAAGCAATCATCTGCTTCTTCTCCCTTCCTCTCCCCCTTCTCTCCCTTTTCCCTTCCCTCAGCCAGTTTGAGCGTGGCCCTGAGTGCTGAGGATAGCTATGTTGGAGTATATCAGCCTTGGCCACTAAAAATAGCTCAGTACTTGAGCATCAGCCCGAGATAGGTTTGTCAGGTGGATCCCAGTCAAGGTGCATGCGGGAGTCTACCTCACTATCTTCCCCCCTCTCACCTCAAAATAAATAAATAAATAAATAAATAAATAAAAAGGGCCTTTTCCTGGTCATACAAATGTAGTCACCGAGTCACATTTTATCACGCCTCCCTATTTTACTTATGGGCTTAGTACCTGATATTTTTCTTATTTGCCTATGCCTTTCCCATTAAAAAGTAAGCTTCACGACTCCACTTGTCTTGGTTACAGAGCAGCCTCGATTTTGCTCTGTGAATAGGCTCCAGGGCCCCAGTCCCCGCCACCCTGGATAGCGCACCAAGACCCTCAGGGGTTGCTATGGAGGTTTCTACCAGCCCACAAGCAAGAGTTGGCAGCCATCCCTTCCACTGCCTCCCTCATGGCTACCCATGACTACTTCCAGTGCTGCCTGCTTCCACTTCCTTCCTGTGGAGGAGCCAGTGCCCTGGGGAAGCCATCCTCCTACCACCCTGGTCTCCCCAAGGCTGAGCCAGCTCACTGGTAGGAGAGCTGCTTTTTCAGGACGCAAACGCTCCCATTCATAGACTCCCCAGTGTTGACGTCCCCAGAGCACTCAGAATCTCCCCAGGCCTCCAGCAGCAGCATGATCACCTGTTATTTGACTTGGGAAGCCACAAGAAAGCAGCCTGGCAGTCAGCACAGCAAGGCCAAGGCTGGGCCCCCAACCTGAGTGGCCACCACCAGCCACCAGACTTCCAGAGGCCCTGGGCTCTTTTGAGCCCCTCGCTCCTCCAACCCCACTTCCCCTCCTCCCCACCCCACTGCATCCCAGACTAGGCAGGCTGCCACAAGCACAAACAGTTGGCTTCTTGTCTATCTAAACAGCAAAATACCAAAAAGGAAGTTGAGAGAACCCGGCTCTTCCCAAGCCACACACAGCCTTCCCAACAATTGTAACTGTTCCTTGCACCAAACAGAAAATAAACAACAAGCAGCCAGCACAAGAAAAAAAGTAAACTTCCTGAGACCATAGAGTTGATCCTGTACCACCAGCTTCAAGTACAGTGTCAAGACTGAGGTGGTACTCAATAAATATTAACTGAATGATCACATGGAAATTTCACTTAAAAAGTATGCAGTAATAGAAATATACATACAGCTCGAATGAAGAAAACAGATTTGGAATGGTAAAGTTCTTTAAGATGTTAGAGGAACAAGGAGCATTAAACCTTTAGGAATGTTCCCCCTCAATGGGTAGAGAGGTATAGGAGACGGATGTCTAAAAGGTAGGACGGAGTGATTCCTCAAGCTAGGAAGAAGTTTCAGTGAGAGATGGGTCAATGGGGGGCAACTGTTAACTCTTTGTCAAGAATAAGGGAACTAAGAAAAAGACCATGAGATTTGGAAAGGTGATTTGTGACCACTGAAGAAAGGTGTAACAATGTAGGGTTTTAGAAGGGAAAGGACATAGCAGGTATAAATCATTTGTAGTTGAATCAGTAGTAGTTTGTGTAAGGTCTGTGTCTAACAGGGGAAGGTCACGTGGGGAACCCAGGCCCAGGAACTTTGTCTAGGACCGCCCACAACTAAGCCAGCCAAGAGGGGTTTCCCAGAAGTCATTTGGGAAAAAAGCAACCGGCTGTCAGCCAGTGAGATTTCACTATGTCATATTAGCTGGACAACCCCAAAGGACCCCAGGAGGACCCCTTTAAATCTGGCTCCACATGGTCCCTCGGGGCAATATTCCTGGCCTCCATCTTCCCGGCCAGTGAGTGTCGTCCGAGAAGCGCTCTGTATCAAATAAAGCCTTAATATTCCACACTTGGTGGCTACACTCTCTTCCTCGGCAGGGAAAATACCTTACAGTTTGGCACTCAAGAGAATTAGTACTCTAGCAGGATGAGTGTGTTTCTTGAGACCTATTCATTTCCAAGGGAAATGAACTAGAAAAGAGGGAAGACTGGACGTGCTATGGAGGAGAGTTTCTGTAAAGCCAATGCCCGCAGCCACTATCAGAGCTGCCTGGCTCATGCATGTTCGCATTAGATTCAGACAGTCGGTAATGAAACAATGGAGCCAAGAACTGGTGGGCCATTAACTTTAATCCTAGCTTGCACCCGGCGGGCAAGTAAAAGCACACACTGGGCTCCAAAACCCACTCATTCAGTGCTCACAAAGCTACTGACTTATCCAAGTTTCTTAGTATTAAAGGTTTCTACCTCATCAGTCTTATTCACCTCTGTTCCCCATCTCCTTCTCTCTGCACAAACTGGTTTCTTCCTCAGCATTCCACCATCTTGGCTGCTTCTCCTGGCCTCCATGTGGCCTTACTCTGCTGTCCTACAGCATGAGCTCCTCCTAAAACGCCATTACTCTTCTCTAATGCTAATCTCAGGAACCAAGAGAAAGTAAACTCCCGGTCTGCCCCACTTTATAGTGTAGAAATCCAAACCTTAAGCCAATCTACAAATAAGAAAGTCTCTGATACAAAGCCACTTATCTGAGGCATAATGGTATTCCTCACGAGAGTGCACAACCTTACATCATGCAATCAGTCAAGGGCGTGGGGAAAAGCTTAGTCTTAAAACTAAGCCTTTGGCTATAAACAACCCTGCCTGCTTACAGCCTGTCCCCTGCACACACAATAATATAATTATGCCCATCCCAAGCATAAGGACAACTAATATCACCTGGGAAACGGGCTTCCATCTGGGCAGCGCCATCTTTAACAAAGTGAGCATAATATATTTTATCTGCCCAACAGTTTCTTAACCTGAGATTAAGGGGCCATTTAGGGGTCCACAAATCACTTCTAGAGATTCTGCAAACTCAGAAATTACATGTGTAATTTTGTGCGTGCACAGCACATGGGCTATGGGGGAAGGAGATGAGGATTTGTAGCTTCATTGTCTTCCACAGGTCGTACTCAAAGGTTAATAACCACTCGAAAGAGAAAGACAATAGATAAGTTTAAAAATTATTTTTAACAAAAACGCAGAGGCCCAGAGAAGGGTTAAGTTTTGGAGAGAAAAGGGAAAACCTCCTTATCTAAGGAAAAAGCTTTCGTCAGAGCGGAAAGTTCACAATTGCGTTATCTTCTCAGTGAAACGTAGTCAGGACAGCCAGCCGGAAGCAGCGCGGAGGCCCGTGCAAGCCCGCTCCAGTGAATGGACTATGCTGCCGGGAAGGACGGAGTGGGGAAAGCGCCTGTGTTACTCAACTAGCCTGCAGAGGTCCCGTGCAACGTCACGGCCCAGGGGGTGGTGCTCAAGGCTGGGAATTGCCGGCATTGTTCTTGAACCAGTCAGCACCCCTCGGATTCCAGCCGACCCACCTGGAAGGAGCGGTCTTTTCACAAAAGACTTTCATCACCAGGTGGTGGAGTTGTCATCAGGACGTCAGCTCAGGGAAAAGCTGTGCATCCGCGCTTCCCTAGAGTTTCTGTACTTTCCCCGCTGTTTAAGCAGCTGCCTCCAGTCTGGCCTCTCCACCTGTGGAAATCTTAGAATCATCCCGCCCTATTTTGCCACCTCCCTTCCCTGCCTCTAGCTCTCCGCCAGGCGCAGGGCCCGCTGACAGCCGGCACCTGGAGAACTCATTCATTCAACAACTGCGCGATTTACTGGGCGACTTCGGATGCAAGCTCAGCGCGGCGCGCTCGAGCCCGAGGAACACCGGGCCCTCAGGAGTCAGCTCACGCGCGGCCCTGAGGGGCGGACACTTCACACCCGACCGGAGTCTAATGGGTCGCCGCCTGTCTGTCGCAACAGGTTCCGTAACAGAGCCGGGGGCAATGACTGAGGATATGCAGCTCCCGCCAGCTCGGACTCACGCCAGCCCGAGATCCCGCGGGAACAGAGCTCTCGGCCTCGGGACCCGCGCGTCTCGGGACTTGGGGCGGGCGCTCGAACGCGGGTTTTAACGGCAGCAGTCAGCGGTTTGACCTTGAGGCCGGGCACCGCTCCCCAAGGCGATCCGACGCGCAGCGGCAATAACTCCACAGGTGCCAAGCCCGAGGCCCAAATCCAGCCTCTATCGCCCCTAGGCGCTTCGCTCGCTTTGCCCCTGTAGCCAATCGGATCCAAACGTGGTGCGGGCCAATGGCCGCGGTCAAGTATCAAGGGTGGTTGAGCCTATCAAAGTTCAGCCTTAAGTTTTATATGTAGGCCAATCAGTGGCCAATAAACAAGAAGCTTCCAAGATCAAAGGGGAAGGGGTGGGATCTCAGTGGTAGCAACGCCGCGGGACGGAAGAATGACAGTCAAGTTCACTAATAGCGCAGAGATATTTTTTTACGTTACCAAAAGGGCGGGGCTAATTTGGCGGCGGCACCAATGGCTCGTTGGAGGCGTGTCCGCGGGGCCAAGCCGGAGCAGGAGGCCCGGGGCTCTCTGGGCAGCGCCTGAGGCAGACGCAACGGGGCCAGGGGGCGGCGGCGGCGGCGGCAGCGGCGGCGAGGGTGGGCGCCGCAGCTGGCCCGGGTGGATGGAGTTAGAAGGGCGGGGTGCTGGCAGTGTGGCGGGAGGGCCAGCGGCTGGGCCGGGGCGGAGCCCCGGGGAATCGGCGCTGCTGGACGGGTGGCTGCAGCGGGGCGTGGGCCGGGGGGCCGGCGGCGGGGAGGCCGGGGCCTGCAGGCCCCCGGTACGGCAGGATCCAGACTCCGACCCGGACTACGAGGCGCTGCCAGCGGGAGCCACTGTCACCACGCACATGGTGGCGGGCGCCGTGGCAGGGATTCTGGAGCACTGCGTGATGTACCCCATCGACTGCGTCAAGGTGAGACTTGGACCGGCTCCGAACCCGACCTGGGGCTGACCCGACCCCTGGTTCCAGTCCGGAGCCAGGATCCCGGCCGAGAGCCGGAGCCGACATGAGTTCCTTCCTTGCTCCTGCTACCACCACACTATTCGACAGATACTCCATGCAAGCAAGGTCCCGGCTGGGAGTTGATCCCAGTCAGGAACCAGGACCCATTTGTAACCGTCAGTGAGATCTGAAGCGGGACTCTGGAACGAAAATCTGTCAGCCCAAGCCCTGGATCTCAGCTGGGACTAAACAGGAATAGGGTGGGATGGGATGAGAACAGGTAAGTGCTTCTAATTTGATTAAGGTGAAAGCCAGCTGGCATGAGTCAGACCCTTAGTGGCTTGAGACGTTCTCTGGGCGAGTGCTTTTACAAGCTCCTTGCTGTGTCTTCCCTTAAAAGTGATGGGTCAGGAACCAGAATCTGGGATCTCTCAACTATATGTAGATGAAAGATTTACTTAAGAAATTTAGCCCATGAGTGATTGGAAACGTTGTGCAGTCCAGATTCAGACTACCAGACTGGAAATAATGTGGAAAAGACTTGTTCAGGAAAAGGTTTCGGTTTCTCTGCAGCAAGGGTGACACCCCACCTATTTCCTGAGCGTGAAAATTGAGTTGGGATCAGGACTGTGTATATGCAGGGAGCACATCAGCTCCCAACCGAGAAGTGGAACCAATAGCATAGTTTTTTAGCCACCTGAAGTTGACAGAAAGGGAAAAGTTGCCTAGAAGGGAAGTATTATGATATCAGAAAGTGGATGTAAGTGTGAAGAAAATGAAAACGGGCTCCATGTGAGGTCGTGGTTTGGATGAAGTTAAATCTAGTAATTGCATCCACGGCCACCAGGCAGTTTGTTAGTGGATACACAAATCAGGTGCTTCTGAAAAAAGCTGGATGAGGAAGGGAACAGTTTATTCTTTACAGTTTTTATTCTTGTACATGAACTAATGTACCAACCACTAAAAAAAGTGAGAACTAAAATTAAGTGAGAAGTAAACTCAGAATGTCTCTGACAGACTGGTGCTTCCCTTACATGTTGAGGGTGGAGTCAGACAATATGCAGTCAGCTCCTTGATGCACGTTTTCTTATCATTTTAGGAAAATGTTATATATTTAAAAGGAGGGGAGTATCACCTTGGGAAATGCAAAGTCTGTCTCCTGCTTTTCCCTGGTTCCAGTCCTGTTTCATGTTTTCACCGGTAATGTGGATGAGGAAATGGAGAAAGGGCTCGTTAAGCATTGTGGATGACATTGAGTTTGTAGGAGTATTCTAGCACATTGGAAGGTAACTCCTTAACAAGGGTCATACCCATTGAAAGAGTGCTAAATGCCCTGGAGAAAGTGGACATTAGAATTTTAAATGCACTTGTCAATTGGGAATAGGAATAAACAGTAAAATCTATCAGAGAGAAGTAAGAAGAGGTTAATGCTCTAACAATATTGAAATGCTAAGTGGATAACTACAAATAAATAAGATTCAGACATTTATGTAATAGAGCCTAGGGTGAGTGACTGTGAATTGTTAATGCTATATATCCAAAAGTTAATACACTCTTAACTGCAAAATAATGTCACTATACTTACATTGTGAGTGAAGAGCAGTGTCTAGGGTGCTGTGTTTTCAGCCTAGGTATCAAATGAAAATTAGAACAAGGAACACAATAAAAATTATTTAATGACTTGAAAAATGTGATATAATATAACTGACTTAGAAATATTACTACAACTTATCAAGTTAAGTGTGTCTCATTACTTTGGGAGGCAATTTCCTTACGCTGTGGATTTGCATAATGCTATTGTTTCTGTAAACATTTTACAAATTTCTCTGTTAGAAATGTCTCTAGAATATCTGGGTACGTATCCTTACTGGGGTAAATCTTTGTCCTGTGTCAAGACGGAAAGGTAACAGAGACGGTTCAGAATCAAGAATGTCTGATGAGGTGGGAAGTCAAAATGGGTTAATACTGGTTAGTGTCAAAGATAAGGTAGGACCAAAAAGCAAGGAGACTGATTAATTCCTGAGGCTGCTAATCTGCTGAGGGAGCCATTTCTGAAAAAGAGTTCCAGTAATGTTTTGCATAACCACGGAATTGCTGGGAGTCCTTTCCAAGGTAGCCACGGTATATTTGAAGAGCAGTTCTTACTCATTTACATAAGCTTTGGGATTGTTTTTTTAATTTATTCATACAACATAGTCATGCCTCAGAACCTTACATTAAAGAAACAATGTTTTGATCTGGAATAAAAAATGCTCAGGAGTCTTCAAAAACACAGAAGCTGTTTTAGAAGAATAATTTTCACTTGCCATTAATGCTGGAATTCAAACGACTACAGGGAAGACCTAGGTGAGTCCAGTAGGATTTAGTGTCAGCAAGTATGTTCACCACTTGTGTAAACATGAAAGTAAAATTCAAATCTCTTCCTTCAGAAAAGGCTTCCTAGTTCAGCTGTCCCTGGGCAGTTCTTTCTCTTTACCATAAATGAGTGGTAGGGAGGAAGAGCAGCCCAACTGTATACCTTAAGAGGAGAGGCAGGTATTCCTGCTGGCCCCTCTAGGGCAGCCACAGTGTTAGCAAATGAAAACTGACATTGTTTCTTGGCACGCAAACCTGTGTACCACCAGCCACTTATCAGGGTCAAGCGGATTTACAGTATCTTTGGGGAGGGACCATGGGAAGTCAGCATAGCCTTGCTAGGCCATAGTTATTCAGCCAAGTATTTTCATGGTCATAGGGCTGTTTGAGAGCCCAGATAAATCCCAGTTTTCCTTTTCTGCACCTTAGAGGCAAGCACCAGACTTCATCTATAGGGACAGGCTCTGCAACTCAAAGTAGTCAGAACTCTTCTCAAAACCATCTGGCGAAATACGCACCAAGGTGCTGCTTTTTGGCTCTGTAGTGAAGCAAATAATCTACTCCCATAGTAAATTAAAGAGGGGAAGAGCAAAGGGAAATAATTCTTCCAAACTCCAAATGTAAATGGTTATCTATACACATTTACTGATGAAAGGTTAAGAAATGGAAACATTGACTTACTTGATTTTCTTGTATATAAAATTAATAATAAATATTCAATAAATGGCAATTGTTCTTATTTGCCAAGCACTATCTGACATGACTTATATTCATTTTTTCATCTAGTCCTTGAAACAACTTCATGAAGTAGACACCATTTTCAATATTTTACAGATGAAGAAAAGGAGGCAAGTTAAGTAACTTGTCCAGGGTCACATAATTTAAGTGTCAGAGTCATGATCTGAATCCATTCTGACTCCCAAAACTTCCATACAGCCTCCCAAAAGCAGATTTCTAGAATCAAGCAAGGCACAGAATTTCATGGTAATACTCCTAAAAATGACCTTCAGCTTAATAGCTGGACATACAAATAATTGTAGCCATAGAGAAACTTTAAAATGAAGACAAAATATACTAAATTAAACCCGATCTCTAAGTGGTTAAGGACCAGTTCGTTTCCCATGCATATTTGTGAAATGACTTATACAAGAGACAACACTGCCATGATCTGTAAATTCTAAAATATGACTAATATTTCTGAGAATCCTGTATGAATACAATAAAAAGCCTTCTATTCTAGCACCTTATAAATTACTAGTGGGTTTTATATGCCCTAGTTCTTTGAGTCCTCACAATAGCTCTATGAGCCAGCCATTCTTGGTCTTATGCTATTGGCGGTAGTATTGAAGCTCAGAAAGGTTGACATACCCAAGACCACACAGCTAGCTAAGCTGGGGCTTAAACTCAGGCCTCTGACTCAGTGTGGCTTGTCTTTTACTAAGCCACTTATCTCCCTATTTGTTTGACTTTTCTTCAAAGCCACGGTTTTTATATTGAAGCTATTAAGTCTTAGAGATGTCATCTTTTCCCAAAAATATAGACTTATTGGCCCATACATTTGGGGAGCCATATTCATTTTTATAGTTGGCATAGCTTATGCCTGGTCCTTTCTATAAAGGTTTATTTTCATTGCATTAGAATTGTGAGTTAGATTTAGACACGTGTGTAAAATGCTCGGAGTAACTTACCTACCGTCCAGGTTTCTGCTGGGGGTGAAGGCTCCCAGACCTCTGAGGCCAAATCTTTCAAGACTGGTTGCCTACATATGCTATTGACTCCAGCAAAACAGTGCAATTTCTGAGCATTGTCCCTGTAAAAGACCAGCTTCAAATGTACAGAAACACATAGTTGTTCAGCCACCAGGCCGTGTATTTTTTAGTAGCCATAGCCAACAAAGACTTGTAGTCTCTGAATAACTCATCTGATGGATATTATACCCCCTGGGTGATGTGAAAGATCAGTAAGCACACCTTTTGTTGGATATTTATTTTCTGAGATTTTGGGTTTTTTGAAAAGTGGAAATGAATATGTAAAGTTATATTAAGTAATATAATACTGTTGTATTTCTGGTTGAACTTCCAGTAATTAACCTTTCAAGCTTTGTTGGTAGCAGGCAGGAAAAATACTATAGAGGACTATGGATTGCTCATGGCTAACTAGGGCCTGTTAAAAACCTGGTTAGTTTCTGTTAATCCAGTTAGTTTCTTTGCTCCCAGCTCTTGAGAACAGGTATTAGTCTTGGATTCCAGATGGCCAGCTGGAAGGTTTACTCCTTAAAATGCAGATTCAATCAGTGGTTAGAATGAAGTAGGAATTTAAACTGCCCTTGGGCATCAACCCCTACTGGCTCACTAGTTTCTGATTTTCTTCTTTCTGAACTGGTGCAGAAACAATGAGATTCTGGCATTCTTTCATTTATTTGTTCAGCAAACACATCTTGAGTGCCTACTGTGTTCCAGGCACTGGATATTGATTTTATATTAACTGTTTGTCCCAGTGCCACCTTAACCTTTAAATAGGTCAGTAAAGAGATCTTTGTTGGGAGACACACCCTTTAGAGGCACTTCCCCTTTGGGAAGTGTTTCAAATAAGGTAAATTTCCCACATTTTAATAAAACTTTGTCTAGGAATATAAAAATATCTGCTGGGAGCATTGAGAACTTGTTCCCTAGCATGTGTTGTCAGTGTGGCTCAAATATACTATAAAAATGTTTCTTTGGGTTTGGACAATTCTTACATTGACAAACACATATAAATGGCATCATGCAGTATGTACTCTTATGTCGGCTTTTTAAACAGGATGCCTGTGAGATTCAGCGATGGGATTACATGTAACACAAAAAGAAAAAGTGACTACCATAAACTTTTATTATAAACTTGGAATCCTCTCGAGATTCCAAGGATTGTATTTCACTGAGAATGATTTTATTCACTGGTGGCCAATTTTTGGATTTGGTCAATTTAGATTGGAAATCTGGAAGTCCATTCAGTTTTAGAGACTAGGTCGGTTTTCACCTTCATAGTTTCAAGGGTAAACTTTCTTCCCAGGAAATTAGCATCTATGACGAATGCTACAGTTGCCAAGATTTTATCTTACAGGTCCAGCTGCCAATGTCAAATACTGTGAAAAAAACCTGATAATCATCTCAGTTTTTTCAAAGGATGAGCCATCATCGTCTCATTAGTCATTGTAGTATTTGGTCAAGAAGCAGGCCCAGGATCAGTCTTCAGAAATGTGTAAAGTATGTATAGGTGATAACTACTTGATTTTAGAATCCATTTGTAAAGACTTCTCAGCCTGAGTTAACAGGGAACAAAGCAACTTCTGAAACACAGGCTTGCTATTTGTTGCTGGGGCTATGAATCGTTTTGGAGTTCAAGGACACTTACCAAGGGGTGATATTCTGGGGAAAAATAATGGTATTCTGTTCTTAGGGTCATAGATGACTAGAAAAAGAAAAGTTCAAGGCTTTGAAAGATTGGATATAGCTTTGGAAGGAAGTAAAACTGGATGCCAGGTATCACTCCTGCACACTGGCATGATTCCACCAAAAAGGAAGGTCTGCCCAGTGCCCAAAGCCTGACTGTTGAGGTTGAGCAAGAAGTTGGCATCACTGACATTGCACTTCTCCTTTCTGTAATTTCAGACACGAATGCAGAGCCTACAGCCTGACCCAGCAGCCCGCTATCGCAATGTGTTGGAGGCCCTCTGGAGGATTATAAGAACGGAGGGCCTATGGAGGCCCATGCGGGGGCTGAATGTCACAGCAACAGGCGCAGGGCCTGCCCATGCCCTCTATTTTGCCTGCTACGAAAAGTTAAAAAAGACATTGAGTGATGTAATCCATCCTGGGGGCAATAGCCATATTGCCAATGGTATTGAGCCTTCCTGTGCTGGTCCCTCCATTTTCCCAACTCTTTGGGCTTTGCTGCTGTCACTGCTTTCCAATCTCAGCATGGTTTGGAGCTGAAGCTTTGGGCTGGGGTAGGCCAGATTATAGGGGAGGGACTTCCAAACCTGATGTTCTCAAACAACGGGCTGCTTCAACCCCACCCTCCTTTGGGGCACCTCAACAAAGGGTTACAGTATCCTCTCTTACTACCAGCTTGACTCTGCCCTCTCATCTTCTCCCTGGCATCAGCTCCTAGTGCCCTGGTAAAGTGGAGACACACTCAACTACCCCCGCCGTTCATTTCTAATAGTCGGGTGGTGTCCTGCTCCTCAGGGCAGGATTGGAGGTGCCCAAGGAAGACGCTAATGGAGCCCCAGCTCTTCGCCTCACCTTTTCAGGATCCCAGCTGACCAGAGGCAGTTTTTATCATTGAGGACATGACAAGGCCTCAACAGATGAATGGGGGGTGGGGCCCAGGGACTTCTGTATGGAGAAACGAGAGGGTGGAAGTAAGGGAATGATAGCAGCCTGGAGACTGAGGATTGTCCAAAAACCAAGCTGAATGTAGAGAGCAGAGGGTAAGGAATACAGTAGTTCAGGACCTGAGGAAAGGTCTGTGTGGACGGGTGTGAGGATTTGCAGAAGGGCATCAGGATAGGTGAGATTCTGTGCTGAAGGTCTGGCGACCTACCCCTCATGTTCTCTCTCCACTGAAGGCCACTGCTGTGCTGACCTCCCTTCAGCAGCGTGTCTGCTTCCTCGGGGCACGAACCAAATTTATTCTTGGGACCATCTTTATTGATGAAGTCAGCTGCTTGCTTTGATCCCTCCTGCCCGTGGTATTCTAGATATAGAATGTACATTGGTGGCCTTCCTGAGTTCTCAGAACAGGAGTTTAAGAGCAGTGGGTCCCCATTTTCTGAACTGGCTCTTAGCATTCCCTCACCCCTGTGCGTTACCTCAGCCACTTCCCTTCACAGGGACCTCCGTGAATCAGTGGCGCTCTCCAGGCCCTCCATGTGGCAGTTGTTTTCTCCTTTGCAGGTGCAGCCGGGTGTGTAGCAACGTTACTTCATGATGCAGCCATGAATCCAGCTGAAGGTAATGATTCCTCAACCTTCCCCTCTGGGCAGCTGCATCTGCATCTGCATCTGCATCTCGGCTTTTGTTTTATTTCTGGTTTGCAGAAGAAAGCTGAGAAGCACCCGAGTTTTGGTGGGAAATCCTGCCATGTTACCTTGTCGTACCACTAGAGGGTGCTCCATCCATGTCCGAACTTAGAAGGAGCCCCTTGGACAGGTAGCATATTCATGGAGATTTAATTCATCTTTGGAGCTTCCCTGGAAAAAGATGGCTCTACTTGGCCTGTTTCTGGGCCTTCTTGAAAGTCCCCTTTGTACTGGAATTGATATCATCTGAAATATTAGTAGATTATTTAACTTCAAAGAGGATTTTGACGTTTGAAAATACTACTGCCTTGTTGGAATGAAGATAGTTGAGGTAGGAATGAAAGAGTAAATTGTAAAACTC